>JAIOJX010000032.1:83041661-83641661 GCA_022376925.1 Tragulus kanchil | reverse complement strand
TTTGGATCTCAATAAATACTCATATTCATGTTTGGTTTTTATATTTTTAAAAAGAGTCTATTTCATAAACACAGAAAGCATAACAGTGGGCTGGGGGCAGGGGAAAATGAGGGATTGTTTAATAGCTGGAACATTTCAGTTTCTCGGGATGAAAAATTCTGAAGATGGGTTGCACTACGATGTGAATATACTTAACAATACTGAACAATGCATTTGAAAACTGTTAAGGTGGTAAATTTTATGTTCCATGTGTTTTACATGATAGCATTCTGGTACTTTCAGAGAAAACAATTAAAATACCTACCATTTACTAACTACCTCCTACTTGCCATGTGGTTATGAGTAATCCTTATGAAAATCCATTGAGATGGGCTGTTATCTTGAGAGAGGCTAAGAAATGTTCACAAGATACACAGCTGATGAGTAACAGAGCCAACATTTGGGCTAAGATCTCTCTGATTCCAGTAATATGCTGGTTTCTATGCAACACCGGTTAAAGTGGAGAGGAAAAACAAGTGTCAGATGTGGAAGACAACTTTAGGTGGGGAGAATGAAATTGGGAGGATATCATGTGTTTTAGACCAGGAACCATGTCTTACTGTTTTTTGTAACTCCCAGAAAGCTCAGCACAATGCAACACACTCTGAGGCCTTCAAGACATGTTTTTTAATAAATAAGTGAATAATGAATTATTAAAAAAAAAAAGATTCCTCCCCTTTACCTCTAAAAACTTAGGTAATATTTTTCCTCTGACTTTCAGACCAACAAAAGTAAGTTTATTTCAAATAGGAAAGACCTCTGGGATTTCCATTTCTGCTCCAATGTGTAAAGAGTTTGGAAGTCCTCACTCCCTTCCTCACAACAGGACAAAAGGTGACCAAACTGAAAATCAATCACTCTTCTCAGATCCATCAGAGAAAGAGGTCATAGAACAAACTGCTGCGCTGAAAACTGGAGATACCACTAGGCACATACAGAGAATCACCACTTAACTGGGAGTGGAAGTCCACAGATGGAGCCAGTACTTAAACGATAAATGATGAACTGCTGTAATGAGGAATAGCACGAGAGTTAAAAATCGAAGGGAGGGCAGTCTTAGGGGGTCCCTCAACTTTTATGAGTTTTACTGGATTCTCACTTGGACAATTAGAGAAGAATCTCACACTTTCAGCAAGAGAGTGGAGAGTGGAGAAAGTAACCATTTTCCAATATGCCCAGAGCTCTCTGTTCTCCTTAATAAGGGCTTGCCTTAAGGCAAAACCTACCTGAAAAGAAATGCTCAATCCCTGCCCGATCGAACCTTCCATGACTGTATTTAAGAAAGAGTCTCTAAAGAAACCCAAAGACTGTAGGGGAGACAAAACCAAGAACACTGGAAAAAGTTTTATCCTCTGGCCCCAAAGCCACGGTAAACAGTCAGTGCAGTCTAACTCCTTGACAGATTAACATGAAGCACCACACCGAAGATCAATCTACCTTGGTTCCTTTTCCCAGATTTCTCATATCCAACTTACAGCAAAAAAAATTACAAGGCATACTTAAAAATAGAAAAACATCATCTGGAGAAACAGAACTTTTTTAAAAATACCAGAACCAGACTCAGTATGACATAGCAATATTGGAAAAGGCCCCTGAAGGATCCTGGTGGACTCCATGTCTTTGGGAGGAGGACCCTTTTTTTAACCTCCTGCATCTGTGATCCTACATAAGCTGCTAATTGTTCTACCACAGGTCTGTCACAGCCACATTTTCCTTCTTATTCTGTTGTCCCCTGAATCTAGGCCCCTACGCCTCTTAAATTATTGTGTCATTTCATAACTATTCTCCCTGCCTCCCCCTCTAGGCACCCTACATGCTGCTCCAGGTCCATTATTCCAAACACCACTTAGCACACAGCAGCTCCACCTTTAAGACTCCTCTGGTCTGGAACCAAGCCCTAGAGAAGCTCTCTGTGCTAGACCAGCCCCTCCTCTACTGTGTCCCAGAGGTCAGTCCCTCAGTGGTGCTTATGCCCTCTGCCCCACCTCAGGCTCCCTCCACTTATTCACATGTGGGTGACCTTCCAGGCACAGCTCAGTGCCTTCCCATCCCCATGTGAGCCTTAGCCCTCTGTGGCCATGCCTTTCTCCATATGTCTGTAATTTTATCTCTGCTGTTCACGAGAGTTAAAAATCGAAGGGAGGGCAGTCTTAGGGGGTCCCTCAACTTTTATGAGTTTTACTGGATTCTCACTTGGACAATTAGAGAAGAATCTCACACTTTCAGCAAGAGAGTGGAGAGTGGAGAAAGTAACCATTTTCCAATATGCCCAGAGCTCTCTGTTCTCCTTAATAAGGGCTTGCCTTAAGGCAAAACCTACCTGAAAAGAAATGCTCAATCCCTGCCCGATCGAACCTTCCATGACTGTATTTAAGAAAGAGTCTCTAAAGAAACCCAAAGACTGTAGGGGAGACAAAACCAAGAACACTGGAAAAAGTTTTATCCTCTGGCCCCAAAGCCACGGTAAACAGTCAGTGCAGTCTAACTCCTTGACAGATTAACATGAAGCACCACACGAAGATCAATCTACCTTGGTTCCTTTTCCCAGATTTCTCATATCCAACTTACAGCAAAAAAAATTACAAGGCATACTTAAAAATAGAAAAACATCATCTGGAGAAACAGAACTTTTTTAAAAATACCAGAACCAGACTCAGTATGACATAGCAATATTGGAAAAGGCCCCTGAAGGATCCTGGTGGACTCCATGTCTTTGGGAGGAGGACCCTTTTTTTAACCTCCTGCATCTGTGATCCTACATAAGCTGCTAATTGTTCTACCACAGGTCTGTCACAGCCACATTTTCCTTCTTATTCTGTTGTCCCCTGAATCTAGGCCCCTACGCCTCTTAAATTATTGTGTCATTTCATAACTATTCTCCCTGCCTCCCCCTCTAGGCACCCTACATGCTGCTCCAGGTCCATTATTCCAAACACCACTTAGCACACAGCAGCTCCACCTTTAAGACTCCTCTGGTCTGGAACCAAGCCCTAGAGAAGCTCTCTGTGCTAGACCAGCCCCTCCTCTACTGTGTCCCAGAGGTCAGTCCCTCAGTGGTGCTTATGCCCTCTGCCCCACCTCAGGCTCCCTCCACTTATTCACATGTGGGTGACCTTCCAGGCACAGCTCAGTGCCTTCCCATCCCCATGTGAGCCTTAGCCCTCTGTGGCCATGCCTTTCTCCATATGTCTGTAATTTTTATCTCTGCTGTTCATTTCACCTTTATTATTCATTGTTGATGACACCAAAGAATTGTGTGAGCTACTTACTAATCACTATGTGCCAGATACTTTCAACCCTTACATACTTTACATACTCATTGATCCTTATCAAATAATAACAAATGATATTATTACTATGCAATAGTATATTGCATTAGCATTAGTACTGTTATCCTCATTTTTCAAATGAGGAAACTGAGACCTGGAGCGATTAGGCAACATATTCAAGGTCACAGAAGTGGTAGAGCTGAACATCAAATCCAGGTGTCATTTTATGCTATGTGACTTCTCAGTCACTTTGTTATTACTAATTCAGCAAATAATCCTGGCACACACCTACTATGCATGAGGTTAAGGATGGGGATCTCAAGCAATGCTTTATTCTCAATATTTACCACAGTATCTCATGCGTAATAGATATTCAAGAAATATTTGTTGAAAAAGTGAATAAATGAGTGGATGAAAGAATGTTTAAAGAGAATTGAAGGGGAGTGGGATGAAGAGGGACATTGGGGTTGACATATATACACTATGTATAAAATACGTAACTAACAAGAACCTGCTGTAAAGCACAGGGAACTCTATTCTGTGGTGACCTAAATGGGAAGGAAATCCAATAGACAGGGGATATAAGTAAACAAATAGCTGATTCACTTTGCTATACAACAGAAACTAACACAACTATAAAGCAACTATATATTTTTCCAATCTTTAAAAGAATTTTTAAGTTTATGGCTTCCTTGGTGGCTTGGTGTTAAAGAACCTAGGCACCCTACATGCTGCTCCAGGTCCATTATTCCAAACACCACTTAGCACACAGCAGCTCCACCTTTAAGACTCCTCTGGTCTGGAACCAAGCCCTAGAGAAGCTCTCTGTGCTAGACCAGCCCCTCCTCTACTGTGTCCCAGAGGTCAGTCCCTCAGTGGTGCTTATGCCCTCTGCCCCACCTCAGGCTCCCTCCACTTATTCACATGTGGGTGACCTTCCAGGCACAGCTCAGTGCCTTCCCATCCCCATGTGAGCCTTAGCCCTCTGTGGCCATGCCTTTCTCCATATGTCTGTAATTTTTATCTCTGCTGTTCATTTCACCTTTATTATTCATTGTTGATGACACCAAAGAATTGTGTGAGCTACTTACTAATCACTATGTGCCAGATACTTTCAACCCTTACATACTTTACATACTCATTGATCCTTATCAAATAATAACAAATGATATTATTACTATGCAATAGTATATTGCATTAGCATTAGTACTGTTATCCTCATTTTTCAAATGAGGAAACTGAGACCTGGAGCGATTAGGCAACATATTCAAGGTCACAGAAGTGGTAGAGCTGAACATCAAATCCAGGTGTCATTTTATGCTATGTGACTTCTCAGTCACTTTGTTATTACTAATTCAGCAAATAATCCTGGCACACACCTACTATGCATGAGGTTAAGGATGGGGATCTCAAGCAATGCTTTATTCTCAATATTTACCACAGTATCTCATGCGTAATAGATATTCAAGAAATATTTGTTGAAAAAGTGAATAAATGAGTGGATGAAAGAATGTTTAAAGAGAATTGAAGGGGAGTGGGATGAAGAGGGACATTGGGGTTGACATATATACACTATGTATAAAATACGTAACTAACAAGAACCTGCTGTAAAGCACAGGGAACTCTATTCTGTGGTGACCTAAATGGGAAGGAAATCCAATAGACAGGGGATATAAGTAAACAAATAGCTGATTCACTTTGCTATACAACAGAAACTAACACAACTATAAAGCAACTATATATTTTTTTCCAATAAAAATTAATCTTTAAAAAGAGAATTTTTTTTTAAGTTTATGGCTTCCTTGGTGGCTTGGTGTTAAAGAATCCATCTGCTAATGCAGGAGACATGAGTTTAATCCCTGATCTGGGAAGATCCCGTATGCTGTGGAGCAACTGAGCCCATGTACCACAACTATTGAGCCTGTGCTCTAGAGCCTGGGAGCCACAGCTACTGAGCCCACAGACCTGAGAGCCTATATTCTGCGAGTAGAGAAGCCACTGCAGTGAAAAGTCTGCACATTGCTACCAGAGAGTATCTACTTGAGAATAGCCCTACTCACCACAACTAGAGAAAAGCCTGTGCAGCAATGAAGATCCAGCACAGCAAAAAATAAATAAAATTACAAAAATAAAGCTAAAAAAAAATTTTCAGGGAATGAAGATATGGAGAGAGAGAAGGAGGAGGGGTCAGAAGATAAAGTCCTCCATTTCCATGTCCCAAGATCCCCAAGGGGAAAAACATAAATATAGCAGTTTGAGAGCAAGAAGGAATTTAATACTATTGTCACTGCTTAGCTGATGGATGGGAGTCAAATCGTTCCCATGTTGGATATCTGGCCCACAGAGCTGATTGATAGACTTTGTACAATGTCCCTGCTCCCACACCAGGAAGAGAGGACTCCAAGTCCAGGGTTCCCAAGTTCAATAGCCTTTTCTTTTTTGCCTTAAAAAAAATTGCTGAGGCATGAGATACTTCCGTTCTCCACTGGCATCTTTTCACTGTGCCCAGAGAAACAATCATATCACATTCAGGAAGGCAAGGGCTGCAAAGGCAGGGAAACAGGAACTGTCCCCACGGATGTCCTCCCTGGGGGAGGCAGCTAAGGGCTGGAAACAAACGCTGTGTGAAAGGAAAACTGGACTATACCAGAGGCTCCAGGTTGAGGGTCTGGCCCTTTCCAGCAGCCGGCAGGACCCTCAGTCACAAATTCCAGGAACAGCATGTTACTCTTAAAAACACACACTTTTCCTTCCCTACTCCCAGCCTCACACATTATATCTCCTGTGAAAGCCGAACAGGGATCTCTGTACTGTGAAGTACAGTCCAGCTCCTTAGACCCAATGCTAAACCTTCATCAGAAAAGCATCTATCTTATTCAAACACATCTCTGTAAACTCAGCTCTAGCCTGGTGGCTGTTCCCATGTGTCAAACACAGTCTTGCTCCAATCCAATCTTCTCTTCCCCTTCTACGTGCTCCCTTCCCTTCCTCTCTGATTAGCAAGTTTTCCTCCATGGGTCCTTGACTCAGAGTATCTCAGCAAGAGTCACCATCTCTCACTTTTAAACCCCAGCAGCACTTCCTAAATTAATGATTCTTAATCTTTTTCATGGAATAGAAGAAAAAATATTTCTGTTGCACCCAGGGTTAAACACATGAAGCTGGTATCAGCCAGGGCAACTAGCCCAGGAACCCCAGATATCCCTAGGGACAAATGAAGCAATTCCTCAAACATGTCCATAATTCATTAAAAGTTACTCCACACAGGAATGATGGGTAAGTTCAGGTCTACGTACAGCCTAACTCTGCTACAGAGCCATCTGCAAGCTACACCCAGAAAAAAGAAATATAGCAGTTTGAGAGCAAGAAGGAATTTAATACTATTGTCACTGCTTAGCTGATGGATGGGAGTCAAATCGTTCCCATGTTGGATATCTGGCCCACAGAGCTGATTGATAGACTTTGTACAATGTCCCTGCTCCCACACCAGGAAGAGAGGACTCCAAGTCCAGGGTTCCCAAGTTCAATAGCCTTTTCTTTTTTGCCTTAAAAAAAATTGCTGAGGCATGAGATACTTCCGTTCTCCACTGGCATCTTTTCACTGTGCCCAGAGAAACAATCATATCACATTCAGGAAGGCAAGGGCTGCAAAGGCAGGGAAACAGGAACTGTCCCCACGGATGTCCTCCCTGGGGGAGGCAGCTAAGGGCTGGAAACAAACGCTGTGTGAAAGGAAAACTGGACTATACCAGAGGCTCCAGGTTGAGGGTCTGGCCCTTTCCAGCAGCCGGCAGGACCCTCAGTCACAAATTCCAGGAACAGCATGTTACTCTTAAAAACACACACTTTTCCTTCCCTACTCCCAGCCTCACACATTATATCTCCTGTGAAAGCCGAACAGGGATCTCTGTACTGTGAAGTACAGTCCAGCTCCTTAGACCCAATGCTAAACCTTCATCAGAAAAGCATCTATCTTATTCAAACACATCTCTGTAAACTCAGCTCTAGCCTGGTGGCTGTTCCCATGTGTCAAACACAGTCTTGCTCCAATCCAATCTTCTCTTCCCCTTCTACGTGCTCCCTTCCCTTCCTCTCTGATTAGCAAGTTTTCCTCCATGGGTCCTTGACTCAGAGTATCTCAGCAAGAGTCACCATCTCTCACTTTTAAACCCCAGCAGCACTTCCTAAATTAATGATTCTTAATCTTTTTCATGGAATAGAAGAAAAAATATTTCTGTTGCACCCAGGGTTAAACACATGAAGCTGGTATCAGCCAGGGCAACTAGCCCAGGAACCCCAGATATCCCTAGGGACAAATGAAGCAATTCCTCAAACATGTCCATAATTCATTAAAAGTTACTCCACACAGGAATGATGGGTAAGTTCAGGTCTACGTACAGCCTAACTCTGCTACAGAGCCATCTGCAAGCTACACCCAGAAAAAAGAAATATAGCAAAGCCTTTGGCTTCCAAGCACTTGCATGCTAGTTGAAGAAGCAGAAGACGACTGCATGTGTAAGCACAAACATACCCACACAAAATCATTTTTAAGTTCTTTATGGCCTTTTGCATAAAAGACATATGGAAATTTAAACTCTGGCTTTGCTACTTACCTGCTTTATGAACATAAGCAAGTTAATATCACTTATCTGATCTTAAGAATGCCTATCCTCACAAGATTATGTTTTTAAATCATCTTTAGTGAAATATAATTTACACACAATAAAGATTATCCACTAAAGCATATAATTCGCTAAGTTTCAAAAAGGGTATACTGTCATATATTCACTACTACAATCAAAATACAGAGCATTTCTATCACCTCAAAGGATTCCTCCAGCCTATTTACAATCAATCCCCTCTTCCTCACACATACCCAGTCTTCTGGCAATTGTGGATCTGATTTCCATTGCTTTCGTTTTGCCTGTTCTATTAATAGTTTTTCATATAAGTAGAATCACACAATCACAGTCCTTTCTGCCTGGCTTATTTGACCTCGGATAATGCTTTTGAAATTCATTTTGTATATATCTGTAGTTTGTTTCTTTTTATTGCACATGTACTCAAATGCTCAGTTGTGTTTGACTCTGGATTTCCCAGGTAAGAATAATGGAGTGGGTTGCCCTTTCCTTCTCCAAGGGATCAATCCCCACCAGGGATTGAATCTGTGTTTCCTGAGGCTCCTGCACTGGCAGGTGAATTCTTTACCACTGAGCCACCTCTGAAGCATGAATAGAATTCCGCTGTACCACCATTTGCTTAGTCATTCTCTTGTTGATGGACACTGGTTGTTTATGGGTTTGGGCTTCTATGAATAAATCTGCTATGAACAATCTTGTAAAAGTCTTTTTGCCATCATGATTTTATTTCTCTTGTGTTAATACCTAAGCATTAAATTGCTGGCTTAGAGAATGGGTGTATGTTTAACTTCTCAAAAAACTCCCAAACACTGCAGCAAAGTGGTTGTACCATCTGACACTCCCACCACTAGTATATGAGTTCCAGTTGTTCCACATCTTTGTCAGCATTTGGTGTTGCCAGTCTTTATCACTTGAGCCATTCTGGTAAGTATGTGGTGACATTTCATTGCAGGTTTAACTTGCATTTTCCTAATGATTAATGATATTGAGCACATTTTCATGTGTATGTTAGCCATCTATACTTTTTTTTTCTGAAGTGGCTTTTGCCCATTCTACTTGTTAGATTGTCTTTTTATGATTGATTTTTAAGAGTTCTTTATATATATTGTAAAGAAGTTCTTCATCAGATATGTTTTTTCAAATATTCCTTCCTAGATTGTAGCTGGCTGTTTCATTTCAGTGGTGTTTTTTATAAATAGAAGTTTTCAATTCTGATAAATCAGGTTTATCAACAATTTGTTTCTATTTGGTTAGTGCTTTTTTGTAACCTCTCTAAGAAATATTCTCCACTCCAGTCACAAAAAATATGTTGGATTTAATATGCCAGTAATTTGTTGAGGATTTTTATATATATATATGATCTTGACATAAAACAGTCTTTAGTTTTCTTGTAAAGTCTTTTTTTCTGATTTTGGAATCAATGCAATACTGACTTCATAAAATCACTTAGGTAGCACTCTCTCCTCCTGTTTTCAGAAAGAATTTATGTAAGACTAATATTTTTCCTGCTTAGATGATTGATAAAATTGACCAAAAAACCATATGGCCATGCTGTTTTCTTCATGAAAAGGTTTATAATTAGAGCTTTTTTCTTTTTTTCTCAAATTTTTGTTTTTCCTGAGTCAATTTTGTTATGTTTTTCAATGGATTTGTCTATTTTAGTCTTAATTGCCATATTTATTGGCATAAAATTATTTATAGATAATATATGTATGCATTTTTACATACATAATAATATATATTTTTAATATCTATAGCATCTATAATTATGTTCTTTCTTTCATTCTTCATTTTGGAGTTTTCACATGGCTCAACCTTACTGGAGATTTATGAACTTTATTAATCTTTTCAAAGAGCCACCTTTTAGCTTTATTTATTTCTCCACTGTTTGTCTTTTTTTCTATTTAAAGAACTTTAGCTCTTCATTATTTCCTGCCTTCTATTTGCTTTGTGTTTTTTGTTTTGTTTTGTTTTGTTTTGTTTTTTTAAAGATTTATTTATTTATTTGGGGGGGGTGGGGAGGGAGGGGAGCAGGCGGGCCACTTCTATTGGTCTTTCATTTGTCCATTTTCATCCATCTTCGTTCTTTGGCCCGTGTGGGCCTCCCATCGCGGTGGCCTCTGTCGTCGCAGAACACCGGCTCTGGGCGCATGCGCTCCTGAGCTCCGGCTCAGTAATTGGACACATCGGTCCAGCTGCTCCACGGCACGTGGGATCTTCCCAGGCCAGGGATGGAACTTGCGCCCCTTGCACTGCAAGGCTGTGTCCTTACCCATTGGACCACCAGGGAAGCCCTGCTTTGTGTTTAATTTGTTTTTTTTTCTAGCTTTTTAAGTTGGAAATGGATATCACTGATTTTAACTATTTCTTCTTTTCTTAAAAAATTATTTAAAGCTTTAAATTTTCCTTCAAGCATTTCTTTATTTTTTTTACATTTTAATCTTTTTAAAATATATTTATTTATTTATTTTAAAGGGTTTTTATTATTTTTTTTTTATTCTTTATTTTAAAGGTTTTACAGAATTTTGTTGTTCACAGACATGTATGCTCCCAGATCAGTCATATGCATATCCATGGTCCCCACCCCCCCAGTTCCCCCCATCCCACCCCTCCAGACCATCGCCCCAAGCCATTGTAAGCACTCCTATTCCCTTAGCACAATGACAATAGCTATCTTTTCCACACATAACAGTATAGGTTTCCATGTTACTCCCTCCATGCCTCCCCCTCCCTATTTCTTCCCCACAGTGTCCCTATGTCTATGCTCTGTTTTTCCATGAGTTCCCTGCATGTGTTATCAAGACCGTTGTACTAGATTCCATATATGTATGTTAGTATACTGTATTTGTCTTTCTCTTTTTGACTTCACTTTTTATGATAGGTTCTAGATCCAACCACCTCATTAGGACTGAGTCTTCTGCATTTCTTTTAACAGCTGAGTAGTATTCCATTGTATGTATGTACCAGAGCTTCTGTATCCATTCATTCATCGATGGACATCTAGGTTGCTTCCAAGTTCTGGCTATTGTATAGAGAGCTGCAATGAACATTGGGGTACAGGTGCTTCTTTCAGATTTGATTTCATCAGGATATAAGCCTAAGAGTGGGATTGCTGGGTCGTATGGTGCTTCTATTTTTAGTTTTTTAAGAAATCTCCAGACTGTCTTCCATAGAGGCTGTATCAATTGACATTCCCACCAGCAATGCAAGAGGGTTTCCTTTTCTCCGCACCCTCTCCAGCATTTATTGTCTGCAGATTTTTTGATGATGGCCATTCTGACGGGTGTGAGGTGATATCTCATTGTAGTTTTGATTTGCATTTCTCTAATAATAAGTGAGGTTGAGCATCGTTTCATGTGCTTTTGGGCCATCTGTAGTCCTCTTTGGTGAGATGTCTCTTTAGATCTTTTTCCCATTTTTTAATTGGGTTGTTCGTTTTTCCTGTGCTGAGTTGTCTGAGTTGCTTGTAGATTTTGGAGATTAATTCTTTGTCTGTTGTTTCATTTGCTATGATTTTCTGCCACTCTGTGGGGTGTCTGTTGAGCTTTTTTGTAATTTCTTTTGCTGTACAAAAGCTTTTAAGTTTCATGAGGTCCCACATGTTCATTTTTCTTTTCAGTTCTGCTATTTTAGTTGGTGGGTCAGAAAAGATCTTGCTTTGATTTATGTCCTTGAGGGTTTTGCCTATATTCTCCTCTAAGAGTTTGATGGTTTTGGTCTTACATTTAGGTCTTTAATCCATTTTGAGTTGATCTTAGTGTATGGTGTCAGGGAATGTTCCTACTTCACTTTTTTGCATGTAACTGTCCAATTCTCCCAGCACCACTTGTTGAAGAGGCTGTCTTTGTCCCATTTTATAGTTTCGCCTCCTTTGTCAAAAATAAGGTACCCATAGGTGCATGGGTTTATCTCTGGGTTCTCAATCTTGTTCCATTGGTCAATATTTCTGTTTTTGTGCCAGTACCACCTCATTAGGACTGAGTCTTCTGCATTTCTTTTAACAGCTGAGTAGTATTCCATTGTATGTATGTACCAGAGCTTCTGTATCCATTCATTCATCGATGGACATCTAGGTTGCTTCCAAGTTCTGGCTATTGTATAGAGAGCTGCAATGAACATTGGGGTACAGGTGCTTCTTTCAGATTTGATTTCATCAGGATATAAGCCTAAGAGTGGGATTGCTGGGTCGTATGGTGCTTCTATTTTTAGTTTTTTAAGAAATCTCCAGACTGTCTTCCATAGAGGCTGTATCAATTGACATTCCCACCAGCAATGCAAGAGGGTTTCCTTTTCTCCGCACCCTCTCCAGCATTTATTGTCTGCAGATTTTTTGATGATGGCCATTCTGACGGGTGTGAGGTGATATCTCATTGTAGTTTTGATTTGCATTTCTCTAATAATAAGTGAGGTTGAGCATCGTTTCATGTGCTTTTGGGCCATCTGTAGTCCTCTTTGGTGAGATGTCTCTTTAGATCTTTTTCCCATTTTTTAATTGGGTTGTTCGTTTTTCCTGTGCTGAGTTGTCTGAGTTGCTTGTAGATTTTGGAGATTAATTCTTTGTCTGTTGTTTCATTTGCTATGATTTTCTGCCACTCTGTGGGGTGTCTGTTGAGCTTTTTTGTAATTTCTTTTGCTGTACAAAAGCTTTTAAGTTTCATGAGGTCCCACATGTTCATTTTTCTTTTCAGTTCTGCTATTTTAGTTGGTGGGTCAGAAAAGATCTTGCTTTGATTTATGTCCTTGAGGGTTTTGCCTATATTCTCCTCTAAGAGTTTGATGGTTTTGGTCTTACATTTAGGTCTTTAATCCATTTTGAGTTGATCTTAGTGTATGGTGTCAGGGAATGTTCCTACTTCACTTTTTTGCATGTAACTGTCCAATTCTCCCAGCACCACTTGTTGAAGAGGCTGTCTTTGTCCCATTTTATAGTTTCGCCTCCTTTGTCAAAAATAAGGTACCCATAGGTGCATGGGTTTATCTCTGGGTTCTCAATCTTGTTCCATTGGTCAATATTTCTGTTTTTGTGCCAGTACCATACTGTCTTGATGACTGTTGCTTTGTAGTAGAGTCTGAAGTTGGGGAGGCTGATCCCTCCAGCTGCATTCTTCTTCCTCAGGATTGCTTTGGCTATTCGAGGTCTTTTGTGTTTCCATATGAACAGTGTTATTCTTTGGTCTAGTCCTGTGAAGAATGTCATTGGTAGTTAGCATTTCTTTAAATGTGTACCAGCATTTTGTTTCATTCAGTGAAAACTACTTTCCAATATCTCTTGGGACTTCTTCTTTGAGACACAGGTGTTTGAGACACCTGCATCTTCTTTGGCACACAGATAAATGTGTTCTTCAATTTTCAAATATTTGAGAATTTTTCCTGATACCTTTTTGTTATTGATTTCTAATTTAATTTTACTATAGTCCAAGAATATATTCTGAAAGTTAGTAATCCTTTGAAAGTACTGAGAATTATTTTATGGTTCAACTTATAGTCTAACTTGGTGAATATTCCTCAGGCTCTTGAAAAGAATGTTTATTCTGCTGTCAAAGGGTGAAGTGTTCTATTAAATGTCACTTACGTCAAGCTGTTGACTGTTGTTCTAAGCTTTTTATTCTTACTGATTTTTAAAATGTACTCATTCTATAAATTACTTAGAGAATGTTATTAAAATATCCCTCTATCAGGATTTCCCTGGTGGCCCAGTTGTTAAGACTCCTCACTTCAACCGTAGAGGGTTGGATCCTTGGTCAGGAAACTAAGATTCTACACAATACGTGGCATGGCCAAAAGCAAAACATTTCCCACTGTAATTGGATATTTGTCTGTTTGTCCTTTTAGTTCTGTCATGTTTTGCTTCTATTATTATTTGCATTTATATTTAGGATGATATGTTTTCCTGATGAATCTGACCCTTCTATCATGAAACAGCCCTCTTAATCTCTAAAAATACTCCTTGCCTGAAGTCTGCTAATATTTATATGGCCATATCAAGTGTTCAATTGTATATATTTTCCCTATCCTTTGACTGTAAACCTCTATGTGTGTTCTTTGTATTTAAACTGTGTCTCCTCTAGATATTGTACATACTACTGAGTCTTGATTTTCTCATCTGAAAAATCTATCTTTTAAATAAAGTATTTAGTCCATATTCACTGGATGTAACTATTGAGATCATTGGGTTTAAGTGTACCATTTTGCTATTTCTTTTCTATTTGTCCCACCTGGATTTTTTTCCCCTTCTATTTCTCCTTTTCAGCCTTTTAGTTTTTTTTTTTTTTTTTGATTATTAGAATATTTTCAGTTTTCCCATTAATTTCCTCCATTGGCTTGTAAGATACATTTCTTTGGTTTTCTTCTCTTAGTAGTTGCTCTAGACATAACCATAACCCACATACTGCATCAAAGATGAAAGATTCCAAGTGTTGCAACTAAGACCTGGCAAAGCCAAATAAATTGATTAATTAAAATAAAATAAATATTCAAAATAAGTGTATTCTGATTTAGGTACATTATTTAAAAAGGGTGAAGTGTTTTTCAACTTATAGTCTAACTTGGTGAATATTCCTCAGGCTCTTGAAAAGAATGTTTATTCTGCTGTCAAAGGGTGAAGTGTTCTATTAAATGTCACTTACGTCAAGCTGTTGACTGTTGTTCTAAGCTTTTTATTCTTACTGATTTTTAAAATGTACTCATTCTATAAATTACTTAGAGAATGTTATTAAAATATCCCTCTATCAGGATTTCCCTGGTGGCCCAGTTGTTAAGACTCCTCACTTCAACCGTAGAGGGTTGGATCCTTGGTCAGGAAACTAAGATTCTACACAATACGTGGCATGGCCAAAAGCAAAACATTTCCCACTGTAATTGGATATTTGTCTGTTTGTCCTTTTAGTTCTGTCATGTTTTGCTTCTATTATTATTTGCATTTATATTTAGGATGATATGTTTTCCTGATGAATCTGACCCTTCTATCATGAAACAGCCCTCTTAATCTCTAAAAATACTCCTTGCCTGAAGTCTGCTAATATTTATATGGCCATATCAAGTGTTCAATTGTATATATTTTCCCTATCCTTTGACTGTAAACCTCTATGTGTGTTCTTTGTATTTAAACTGTGTCTCCTCTAGATATTGTACATACTACTGAGTCTTGATTTTCTCATCTGAAAAATCTATCTTTTAAATAAAGTATTTAGTCCATATTCACTGGATGTAACTATTGAGATCATTGGGTTTAAGTGTACCATTTTGCTATTTCTTTTCTATTTGTCCCACCTGGATTTTTTTCCCCTTCTATTTCTCCTTTTCAGCCTTTTAGTTTTTTTTTTTTTTTTTTGATTATTAGAATATTTTCAGTTTTCCCATTAATTTCCTCCATTGGCTTGTAAGATACATTTCTTTGGTTTTCTTCTCTTAGTAGTTGCTCTAGACATAACCATAACCCACATACTGCATCAAAGATGAAAGATTCCAAGTGTTGCAACTAAGACCTGGCAAAGCCAAATAAATTGATTAATTAAAATAAAATAAATATTCAAAATAAGTGTATTCTGATTTAGGTACATATTTATGTTCCTCATTCATTCCAGGAGATTTGAATTTTCATATGCTATCATTTTCTTTTAGCCTAATAACTATTCTTCAGCATTTCTTATAATACAGGTTTGCTGACAAGAAATTCTCTTAGCTTTTATTCATCTAAAAATGCTTATCCCACATCAGATTTAAGGAATATTATCACAGAATATTGAACTCTGGGTTGACAGTGCTTTTCTTCCCCACATGTCATTCCGTTTTCTTCCAGCCTCCATTGTTTCTTCTTATGAGAAGTCAGTTTTAATTCATTTCTTTGTTCTCCTATATCTAATTTGCCCCCTCCCCACTTCTGGCTGCTTTGAGATTCTCTATTTATTTTGGATTTTCACCAGTTTGATTGTAATTTCCTGAACAGCAATTGGATTGATGAACACTGAAACTGGACCAGCATGTTCAGACGGCAGATTAAATCTCTGGAAACATTCCTTAGAATACTTTAGTCTACTTCACAGTTTCCCAACCAAGAAGGCATTGAAGATCTTGGAGAGGATAGAGATTAGATGCCCAGAACAAGGAGGTAGAAAAACAAAGCCATGAGAAAAGGTTAACATATTATTATACTAGAAGATAAGAAGTCTGGAAGGACTCATGAAAAGAAAATGCACAGATACCTAGTAATAATTACATCAACTTTTAGCTCTACCTAAGTAAAAGTTTATTTTAATATCAGAGTTGTTTAATAATGAAATAGGCTGTCTCAAAGAAGTGAGTTGACCGTTGCTGGAATATTCAAATAGGACCAATTAAGAGTCCTTATCTAGGGACTTCCCTGGTGGTCCAGTGGCTAAGACTCTGCATTTACAGTGCAGGGTGCCCAGGGAACTAGATCCCATGTGCTGCAACTAAAGATCCTGGGTGCTGCAACTAAGGCCTTACACAGACAAATGAAATATATATATTCTGTATTGGTCTGGGGATGATTTAGTCAACATCTATGTTTTCATCAAATTGTAGTATTCTATGATTCAATTTCAGAATTTGGGCACTCTTTTCCATTCATTCATTCATTTAGCAAATGCCAAATGCCTATGATGTGCTGAGTGCTGGGGCTACCATGCTTGCTAAGTCACTTTAGTTGTGACCCACTTTTTGCGACCCTATGGACTATAGCCCTCAAAGCTTCTTTGTCCATAGGATTCTCCAGGCAAGAATACTGGAGTGGGTCACCATGCCCTCCTCCAGGGGATCTTCCCAACCCAGATATCAAACCCAGGTCTCTTAAGTCTCCTTCATTAGCAGGTGGGTTCTTTACCACTGTCACCACCTGGGAAGCCCTGGGATACCACAGTGAGCAAAATAATATGAATTCTGTCCTTAAGGAATTTCCCCATCCGCAAAGTGATGAGAAGAAAGGTTGTACTAAGGACTCAGGTAAGCTCTAAGAAAAGGTTTGCTCTGTTGCTAAACACAGCCGTTTTGTGGTTTGTAACCTGCTCCTGTAAATCTTTTAAAATAGGATAGCGTCTCATCTATCTGGGACATTTTAAAATGTATTCAGGGAATACTTGTAGACAGAGGAATGAACTATCTAATCACTTGAAATTTTTTCTATTCTTGTGAACCAATTATCATCTGAACACATGTGGAATATACTATAGGAATTAAGATCTTGGAGAGGATGAGATTAGATGCCCAGAACAAGGAGGTAGAAAACAAAGCCATGAGAAAAGGTTAACATATTATTATACTAGAAGATAAGAAGTCTGGAAGGACTCATGAAAAGAAAATGCACAGATACCTAGTAATAATTACATCAACTTTTAGCTCTACCTAAGTAAAAGTTTATTTTAATATCAGAGTTGTTTAATAATGAAATAGGCTGTCTCAAAGAAGTGAGTTGACCGTTGCTGGAATATTCAAATAGGACCAATTAAGAGTCCTTATCTAGGGACTTCCCTGGTGGTCCAGTGGCTAAGACTCTGCATTTACAGTGCAGGGTGCCCAGGGAACTAGATCCCATGTGCTGCAACTAAAGATCCTGGGTGCTGCAACTAAGGCCTTACACAGACAAATGAAATATATATATTCTGTATTGGTCTGGGGATGATTTAGTCAACATCTATGTTTTCATCAAATTGTAGTATTCTATGATTCAATTTCAGAATTTGGGCACTCTTTTCCATTCATTCATTCATTTAGCAAATGCCAAATGCCTATGATGTGCTGAGTGCTGGGGCTACCATGCTTGCTAAGTCACTTTAGTTGTGACCCACTTTTTGCGACCCTATGGACTATAGCCCTCAAAGCTTCTTTGTCCATAGGATTCTCCAGGCAAGAATACTGGAGTGGGTCACCATGCCCTCCTCCAGGGGATCTTCCCAACCCAGATATCAAACCCAGGTCTCTTAAGTCTCCTTCATTAGCAGGTGGGTTCTTTACCACTGTCACCACCTGGGAAGCCCTGGGATACCACAGTGAGCAAAATAATATGATTTCTGTCCTTAAGGAATTTACCCATCAGCAAAGTGATGAGAAGAAAGGTTGTACTAAGGACTCAGGTAAGCTCTAAGAAAAGGTTTGCTCTGTTGCTAAACACAGCCGTTTTGTGGTTTGTAACCTGCTCCTGTAAATCTTTTAAAATAGGATAGCGTCTCATCTATCTGGGACATTTTAAAATGTATTCAGGGAATACTTGTAGACAGAGGAATGAACTATCTAATCACTTGAAATTTTTTCTATTCTTGTGAACCAATTATCATCTGAACACATGTGGGAATATACTATATCAACTTAGGACATTTCATTCAAAATCTTCATGCTACTTCCTAATCTCAGCTAAGAAAAGTTTACAGAATGGATGGATCTTTTTCTCCTTCTATTTGAAAGGGAAACTGCATATAATGAAATGATTTCCCAGCACCAAAAGCCAAGCTTAGGAAAATATACTTTATTACCATTGATATTGACTGAATATCTGCTATGTGCTATGCATATATCAGACTAGGTATCTTAAGTACATTATATTATTCATTCCTTCCAACAATCTTAAGGCTAGGTATTGTTGTGAACACTTTACAATGAGAAAACTGAAGCCCAGAGAGTAAATATAATTTGCTATCAAGCCACAAGATCAGGATTCAAGCCCAAATCTGTTTCTAAGACCTCTTCTCTTAAATTATGTACTGTAGTATGATCATACACACAAGTATATATAGTAACTGGGCTTGTGATTCTCTAGGCTCTGCTAGCTAGGAGACATCCATGGCATGCTCTCTCACTCAGTGAAGACATGCCTTGCCTGAGAAGATAGAGGGTCCTAGCTACCCAGGTTAGAGAACAGTGGAACCCTGAGCCTTCAGGGTCAAGCAATGTATCTCCAAATGACTGGAACAGTGCTTCTGATGAGGAGATGGATCTACTGCTAATTAAAGTCTTCATTCGGGCTGGGTCCAGTCTCCTTCCAGGCCTATGAGGCAGTACAGATTAAGCCCCTAATCCAGGTAATGCTGACTTGCTTGCTGATGCCAAGGATCACCCTCTGACTTTCTGGGAAGATTCTTCTTCCATTTTCTAATCAGATATTAAAGGGTATCCGTCTTACCAATTTTATAGGAAACCATTGACATGATGTAATCATGAAGACGAGGATACAGTCTCTGTTCTCCATGTACGAAGAACCCTGGACCACGTACCTATTACTAAGGACTCAGGTAAGCTCTAAGAAAAGGTTTGCTCTGTTGCTAAACACAGCCGTTTTGTGGTTTGTAACCTGCTCCTGTAAATCTTTTAAAATAGGATAGCGTCTCATCTATCTGGGACATTTTAAAATGTATTCAGGGAATACTTGTAGACAGAGGAATGAACTATCTAATCACTTGAAATTTTTTCTATTCTTGTGAACCAATTATCATCTGAACACATGTGGGAATATACTATATCAACTTAGGACATTTCATTCAAAATCTTCATGCTACTTCCTAATCTCAGCTAAGAAAAGTTTACAGAATGGATGGATCTTTTTCTCCTTCTATTTGAAAGGGAAACTGCATATAATGAAATGATTTCCCAGCACCAAAAGCCAAGCTTAGGAAAATATACTTTATTACCATTGATATTGACTGAATATCTGCTATGTGCTATGCATATATCAGACTAGGTATCTTAAGTACATTATATTATTCATTCCTTCCAACAATCTTAAGGCTAGGTATTGTTGTGAACACTTTACAATGAGAAAACTGAAGCCCAGAGAGTAAATATAATTTGCTATCAAGCCACAAGATCAGGATTCAAGCCCAAATCTGTTTCTAAGACCTCTTCTCTTAAATTATGTACTGTAGTATGATCATACACACAAGTATATATAGTAACTGGGCTTGTGATTCTCTAGGCTCTGCTAGCTAGGAGACATCCATGGCATGCTCTCTCACTCAGTGAAGACATGCCTTGCCTGAGAAGATAGAGGGTCCTAGCTACCCAGGTTAGAGAACAGTGGAACCCTGAGCCTTCAGGGTCAAGCAATGTATCTCCAAATGACTGGAACAGTGCTTCTGATGAGGAGATGGATCTACTGCTAATTAAAGTCTTCATTCGGGCTGGGTCCAGTCTCCTTCCAGGCCTATGAGGCAGTACAGATTAAGCCCCTAATCCAGGTAATGCTGACTTGCTTGCTGATGCCAAGGATCACCCTCTGACTTGCTGGGGAAGATTCTTCTTCCATTTTCTAATCAGATATTAAAGGGTATCCGTCTTACCAATTTTATAGGAAACCATTGACATGATGTAATCATGAAGACGAGGATACAGTCTCTGTTCTCCATGTACGAAGAACCCTGGACCACGTACCTATTACTTAATTATTCAGGTGTTCTTATACAGATTGTCTCTTTTAATTCTAAGAAGTATTCTCTAATAGTGAATATCATCAATCCAAATGTAATATATAGGGACAGAGAGTCAGAGAAATTGAGCTATCTGCCTAACTCCTGAATTTGAATCCAGATTTATCTGTCTCCTAAAGCTGCTTCACCAGGACTTGTACATTAGTGAAGCAGATGAAAAACATACACTAATAACTGCGCTGTGGCCTGGCATACAATTAAGCATAACAGCAGAGCACAACCTGGGTTTGGAAAGGCTTCTTGAGGGATATAGCAATGCTTTGGTATCTGACTTCTGAGGGATTTCCAGCTTTGCCTTCTCTTGTAGAAACTGCTAAATTTCTCCGACTCTCTGTCCCCACATATTACATTTGGGTTGATGATATTCCCCATTGGAGAATAATTTTTAAAATAGACAATGTATATAAGAACACCTGAGTGATTAAGGAATAGGTATGTGGCCCAGAGTTTTTTCCGCATGGAGAACAGAGACTGTATCCTTGTCTTCTTTGTATCCCTCCAAGTACCTAGTTTAGCATCTTGAACTTGCGAAATGTTCAGTCACTGCTTGCTGAGTGAGGAAAGTGCTCTGGACTTGTAACCAAAAGGTCATACTTACTGCCTGTGTAGACATGAACCAGACGTGATGAAACTCAATTTTCTTACTGGTAACATGAAGTTGATAACACTTACCTCTTCTGGTTGTTATAAGGGTGCAGTAACCATCACTATGTCAAGCACAATGATTCTAAACCCTCATTATACATTAGAATTAGAATGTGGGAGCTTTTGAAAAATACTAATCTCTAGCCCCACTTAAAACATTTAAAAGAAGTCTCTAGGTATGAGGTCTTGGCAATGTATACATTTCCACAGAAGTTTCTAGTGGAAGAAGGCTTAGAATGTGGGAGCTTTTGAATAGTAGACTGCCATAGGATCACCCTCTGACTTTCTGGGGAAGATTCTTCTTCCATTTTCTAATCAGATATTACAGGGTATCCGTCTTACCAATTTTATAGGAAACCATTGACATGATGTAATCATGAAGACGAGGATACAGTCTCTGTTCTCCATGTACGAAGAACCCTGGACCACGTACCTATTACTTAATTATTCAGGTGTTCTTATACAGATTGTCTCTTTTAATTCTAAGAAGTATTCTCTAATAGTGAATATCATCAATCCAAATGTAATATATAGGGACAGAGAGTCAGAGAAATTGAGCTATCTGCCTAACTCCTGAATTTGAATCCAGATTTATCTGTCTCCTAAAGCTGCTTCACCAGGACTTGTACATTAGTGAAGCAGATGAAAAACATACACTAATAACTGCGCTGTGGCCTGGCATACAATTAAGCATAACAGCAGAGCACAACCTGGGTTTGGAAAGGCTTCTTGAGGGATATAGCAATGCTTTGGTATCTGACTTCTGAGGGATTTCCAGCTTTGCCTTCTCTTGTAGAAACTGCTAAATTTCTCCGACTCTCTGTCCCCACATATTACATTTGGGTTGATGATATTCCCCATTGGAGAATAATTTTTAAAATAGACAATGTATATAAGAACACCTGAGTGATTAAGGAATAGGTATGTGGCCCAGAGTTTTTTCCGCATGGAGAACAGAGACTGTATCCTTGTCTTCTTTGTATCCCTCCAAGTACCTAGTTTAGCATCTTGAACTTGCGAAATGTTCAGTCACTGCTTGCTGAGTGAGGAAAGTGCTCTGGACTTGTAACCAAAAGGTCATACTTACTGCCTGTGTAGACATGAACCAGACGTGATGAAACTCAATTTTCTTACTGGTAACATGAAGTTGATAACACTTACCTCTTCTGGTTGTTATAAGGGTGCAGTAACCATCACTATGTCAAGCACAATGATTCTAAACCCTCATTATACATTAGAATTAGAATGTGGGAGCTTTTGAAAAATACTAATCTCTAGCCCCACTTAAAACATTTAAAAGAAGTCTCTAGGTATGAGGTCTTGGCAATGTATACATTTCCACAGAAGTTTCTAGTGGAGAATGAAGGCTGAAAGTCCCAGCACTGAGTCTGATGCACAGTAAATTCCCAGTAAGGGTTCTTACTTCAGGTAGAAGTAGTGGAAGCATTCATGGTGGGAGCAACTTCCTAGGGTAAGGACTCCCTATTCCAAAATCATTTCACACATATCCTGTCACTTAGAAATTCATTTTTAAAAATTATTTTAAAGATTGAAATACTGTTAGGATGGTGATATTTGTAAATTTTACCATGTAAGCTGAAGGAACTCTTTAAAAGCATCTGGCCTACATCTCTCATTTTGTGGATAAAGAAACTGAGTCCACAGAAAGAGGAAAGGATTTTTCCTGTGTCTCATAGTGGCAAGAACACAGTCTCAAGCCACCAGACTGCTATTGTACTGGATAATGAAATCTTGCTCAAGCTACTAAGTAATTGAAAGCAATGGAAGGCAAGTCCTTGAACACATAAACAAACCTTGTTCAAGATACTATAAGCGCGGGACTTCCCTGGTGGTCTAGTGGTTAAGACTCTGTGTTCCCAGTGCAGGGGGCCCAGGTTTGATCCCTTGTCAGGGAACTAGATCTCACATGCCACAACTAAGACCCAGCGCAGCCAAATAAATAAATAATTTAAAAAATAAAAGTGTTTTTAAAAAAAAAGATACTATAAGCGCTACGACTACAAGGATAAATCAAGCAGGGATTTTACCCTGATGGAAGTATTATAGATTTTTCTGAGGAAAAGGCATAGAAAGGAAGGTGGATTTCTTTTTTCTTGCAGTATTGCCTTGGACCATGGGTAAGGGGGTCACTGTATCATTGCATCATGAAAAATGATCCTCACGCTACCCTGGGTACCTAACCTAAACTAACTTGTTACTGTTGTTGTTTATTCTTATTGTAATATGAGCATTATAAACTAAGTGTACTAATATAGACTGACCACATCAGAGGTATCTGGGAAATTCATATTTGAAATGATTCTAAACCCTCATTATACATTAGAATTAGAATGTGGCAGCTTTTGAAAAACACTAATCTCTAGCCCCACTTAAAACATTTAAAAGAAGTCTCTAGGTATGAGGTCTTGGCAATGTATACATTTCCACAGAAGTTTCTAGTGGAGAATGAAGGCTGAAAGTCCCAGCACTGAGTCTGATGCACAGTAAATTCCCAGTAAGGGTTCTTACTTCAGGTAGAAGTAGTGGAAGCATTCATGGTGGGAGCAACTTCCTAGGGTAAGGACTCCCTATTCCAAAATCATTTCACACATATCCTGTCACTTAGAAATTCATTTTTAAAAATTATTTTAAAGATTGAAATACTGTTAGGATGGTGATATTTGTAAATTTTACCATGTAAGCTGAAGGAACTCTTTAAAAGCATCTGGCCTACATCTCTCATTTTGTGGATAAAGAAACTGAGTCCACAGAAAGAGGAAAGGATTTTTCCTGTGTCTCATAGTGGCAAGAACACAGTCTCAAGCCACCAGACTGCTATTGTACTGGATAATGAAATCTTGCTCAAGCTACTAAGTAATTGAAAGCAATGGAAGGCAAGTCCTTGAACACATAAACAAACCTTGTTCAAGATACTATAAGCGCGGGACTTCCCTGGTGGTCTAGTGGTTAAGACTCTGTGTTCCCAGTGCAGGGGGCCCAGGTTTGATCCCTTGTCAGGGAACTAGATCTCACATGCCACAACTAAGACCCAGCGCAGCCAAATAAATAAATAATTTAAAAAATAAAAGTGTTTTTAAAAAAAAAGATACTATAAGCGCTACGACTACAAGGATAAATCAAGCAGGGATTTTACCCTGATGGAAGTATTATAGATTTTTCTGAGGAAAAGGCATAGAAAGGAAGGTGGATTTCTTTTTTCTTGCAGTATTGCCTTGGACCATGGGTAAGGGGGTCACTGTATCATTGCATCATGAAAAATGATCCTCACGCTACCCTGGGTACCTAACCTAAACTAACTTGTTACTGTTGTTGTTTATTCTTATTGTAATATGAGCATTATAAACTAAGTGTACTAATATAGACTGACCACATCAGAGGTATCTGGGAAATTCATATTTGAAATATACATAATTTAGGTTCCCTGCTGTGGCTGGAACCTGTACAGATCAACTATTTCAGTTAGAAAATCTGGATAAAATGTTAGAGGTAAAAACATCAGTTTGAAGGTACCAAGACGTCGAACACTTGAGGACAAAGATTCTGACAAGAGAGAGATGAGCACAACATTAAACTATACTATCCTAGACACATTTGTTGATTTAAAAGTGGGGTCTATGGGGCTGGGAGGCTGAGCAGAGACACTGGCAGCCTTAAACATTGAGGAAACAAAAATTGGAGTCAGGGTCCACCAAGGAGGAGAAACTTTTATAACACCGTAGACTTTCACTTTAGGACCTCGGAAAGGTCACATATTAGGAATCAATGTCAACTAGAAATAGATAAAAGATGATAAATCTCAAAAAGGACCAATCTCCATTCTCAGTGAATTCAGTTATCAATTGGATTGGGATAATTTCCCTCTAGACTTTTGATACAAGCAAATGTATTTATTCTCTGAAGCAAAAGAATGTCAGTAAGAGCCTCAGATTATCCCTCTGATATTTTGTACACAATGCCTAGTATTCAAAGAAAAGTTATAGATGCAACAGGATACAAGACTGAATGTGTGAAAAACAAGAGGAAAAAAAAGAGAAAACTAGAGGCCCATGAGAGACTCAGACCTAGATCCATGAAAGCTTCAGATCCTGACATTATCAAATTAAGATAACTATGGGGAGTTTCCCTGGTGGTCCAGTGGGTAAAGAGCCCACCTTGCAGTACAAGGGGCACCAGTTCAATCCCTGGCACAAGAAGATCCCACATGCCATGGAGTGGCTGGACAGGTGTGTCCGATGACAAGCCAGCGCTCTGGAGCGCATGTGCCCAGAGCTGGTGCTCTGCAAAGAGAGAGGTCACTGCGATGGGAGGCCAAAGAATTAAGATGGATGAAAATAAATACATGAAGGACCAATAAAAGAGGCCAATTTTTTTAGAAAGGTAACTATGAATAATACACTCAAAAATAGATTGGATGGAAATATTTCTCCAGAAAACTGGAATATACTTTTAAAAGATTCAAGCAGAAATTCTAAAACAGAAAGAAAAAAAAAACAAAATTAACTTAAAAATTGAAAAAATAGAAACATGCAATGGATAAAATGTTAGAGGTAAAAACATCAGTTTGAAGGTACCAAGACGTCGAACACTTGAGGACAAAGATTCTGACAAGAGAGAGATGAGCACAACATTAAACTATACTATCCTAGACACATTTGTTGATTTAAAAGTGGGGTCTATGGGGCTGGGAGGCTGAGCAGAGACACTGGCAGCCTTAAACATTGAGGAAACAAAAATTGGAGTCAGGGTCCACCAAGGAGGAGAAACTTTTATAACACCGTAGACTTTCACTTTAGGACCTCGGAAAGGTCACATATTAGGAATCAATGTCAACTAGAAATAGATAAAAGATGATAAATCTCAAAAAGGACCAATCTCCATTCTCAGTGAATTCAGTTATCAATTGGATTGGGATAATTTCCCTCTAGACTTTTGATACAAGCAAATGTATTTATTCTCTGAAGCAAAAGAATGTCAGTAAGAGCCTCAGATTATCCCTCTGATATTTTGTACACAATGCCTAGTATTCAAAGAAAAGTTATAGATGCAACAGGATACAAGACTGAATGTGTGAAAAACAAGAGGAAAAAAAAGAGAAAACTAGAGGCCCATGAGAGACTCAGACCTAGATCCATGAAAGCTTCAGATCCTGACATTATCAAATTAAGATAACTATGGGGAGTTTCCCTGGTGGTCCAGTGGGTAAAGAGCCCACCTTGCAGTACAAGGGGCACCAGTTCAATCCCTGGCACAAGAAGATCCCACATGCCATGGAGTGGCTGGACAGGTGTGTCCGATGACAAGCCAGCGCTCTGGAGCGCATGTGCCCAGAGCTGGTGCTCTGCAAAGAGAGAGGTCACTGCGATGGGAGGCCAAAGAATTAAGATGGATGAAAATAAATACATGAAGGACCAATAAAAGAGGCCAATTTTTTTAGAAAGGTAACTATGAATAATACACTCAAAAATAGATTGGATGGAAATATTTCTCCAGAAAACTGGAATATACTTTTAAAAGATTCAAGCAGAAATTCTAAAACAGAAAGAAATACAATAACTTAAATTGAGAATTCAATGGATAGATTTGACAGCACATTAGACACCACTGAAAAGTAGATTTGCAAACTAGAAAAAATCAATAGAAACATGCAGACACAGAGAGAGAAATATAGAAAAGAGTATGAGGCATATGGACATGGTGAAGGGTCCAACAGACACAATATTTAAGTCTTTAAGAAAGTGAGAGAGTGAATGGGGAAGAAACAATATTTGAAGAGATAGTAGCTGAGAATTTTCCAAAACTCTTTAAAGGCATCAAGCCCCATACTGAGAAACTCTGTGAATCCAAGCAACAACATGCAAATACAAAACAAACAAAAAACCCACAACCAGGACACTACAGCAAAACTGCTGAAAACCTAGACCAAGAAATACTAGAAGAATCTGGGGCAGGAGGCCAGGGAAGGGGAAGATGCAAGCACGTTATCTACAAAGAAGCAAAATAAAATTGACAGATAACTTCCCAACAGAAATGATAGAAACCGGAAGGCAATGATATATTTAAAATGCTGAAGATAAACAACTGTAATCTAGAATTTGATAACTCATCCAAAAAAAAAAATCCTCATTGTAAGTGAAATGTAAGTTTATCCATTTTCAAACAAAAAAGAGATTTCATCAAAAGTGGGATAGCACTGAGAGAAAAACTAAAGTTAGTTTTTTTAGGGAGAAATAAAATTATCCCAGAAGGTAGACTAGAAATGCAAAAAAGAAAAGAGGAAACAGGAATGATAAATATGTGGATGATTCTAAAGGAACATTGATAGCATCATGTAATTGATAGTATCATGTAATGAAACCCCAGTTCCCAAAGCTCCTTGCCTGGTGGAGGCAAAACCACTGTAGTCACTCAGGTGATAATTACAAACACTTCTACATTTTCAGCCATCACATTTGTTCTCACAAATGTGGGATGACTTGACTTTTCTTCTTAAGCTACAGACTGTTTATCTGTTAATCATTAATACTATGCTTCATTATCATTTGTTAGATAAGTTCATCTTTAGCTAGGATTTGTTGATCTGTTATGATGATGCTGTTTCAATACATCTGAACATCCCTTATTCAGCACACTATGTAGCCTGTACAGTCTTTACCAAGATAATCTGACAAATTCTTGGTCCCAGGATCTAATAGTATATATTTAAAAGTAAAGATTTACTTTCTCTTTCATTGCCATTTATTTTCTGCTTCTGCCACCAACTATGCTGGAAGCTTTAATATATCTTTTTTTTTTAACACCAAAAATATTTTTATTGGGGAATAGCCAATTAATAATTTTGTGATAGTTTCAGGGGAACAGTTAAGGGGCTTGGCCATACATATATATGTATCCATTCTCCCCCAGACTCCCCTCCCATCCAGGTTGGTACATAACATTAAGCAGAGTTCCATGTGCTGTACAATAGATTTTTGCTGGTTACCCATTTCAAACATGGCAGTGTGTTCAGGACTTTCCCAAAGTTCCCAGGCATCTCCTCCCCACTGCAACCATAAATTCGTTTTCAAAGTTTGTGAATCTCTTTCTGTTTTGTAAATAAGTTCATTTGCATAGTTTTCTTTTAGAATCCACATAAAAGGAATGTCATATGATATTTCCCCTTCTCTATCTGACCTACTTTACTCAGTATAATACTCTCTAGGTCCTTCCATATTGCTACAAATGGCCTTATTTCATTCTTCTTAATGGCCGAGTAATATTCATATATATATACACACACACACACACACACACTCACATATACACATATACACACCATATCTTCTTTATCATTCCTCTATCGATGGACATTTAGGTTGCTTCCATGTCTTGACTGTTTTAAACAGTGCTGCAATGAACATTAGGGCGCATGTATTTCTTTGGGCCCTGTTTGTCTCTGGATATATGCCCAGGAGTATGATTGCAGGGTCAGATGGTAGTTCTATGTTTAGTTTTTTAAGGCACCTCCACACAGTTCTCCATAGTGGCTGTACCAATTTACATTCTCACCAATAGTGCAGGAGGGACCTCTCTGGACCCCCTCCAGCTTTTGTTATTTGTGGGAATTTTTGATGACAGCCATCCTGACTGGTGTGAAGTGGTATCTCATTGTAGTTTTAATTTACATTTCTCTAATAACTAGTGATTTTGAACATCTTTTCATGTGCCTGTTGACCGTCTGCATGTCTTTAGGGAAATGTCTATTCAGGTCTTTTGCCACTTTTTGAGGGGGTTGTTTGTATTGATACTATTGAGTGTCATAAGCTGTTTGTAAACTTTGGAGACTAACCCTTTATCAGTCACATCATTTTCAAATATTTTCTCCCAGTCTGTGAGTTGACAAATTCTTTATGTTTTTCAGTTTTTCTGGCCACCAACTATGCTGGAAGCTTTAATATATCTTTTTTAACACCAAAATATTTTTATTGGGGAATAGCCAATTAATAATTTTGTGATAGTTTCAGGGGAACAGTTAAGGGGCTTGGCCATACATATATATGTATCCATTCTCCCCCAGACTCCCCTCCCATCCAGGTTGGTACATAACATTAAGCAGAGTTCCATGTGCTGTACAATAGATTTTTGCTGGTTACCCATTTCAAACATGGCAGTGTGTTCAGGACTTTCCCAAAGTTCCCAGGCATCTCCTCCCCACTGCAACCATAAATTCGTTTTCAAAGTTTGTGAATCTCTTTCTGTTTTGTAAATAAGTTCATTTGCATAGTTTTCTTTTAGAATCCACATAAAAGGAATGTCATATGATATTTCCCCTTCTCTATCTGACCTACTTTACTCAGTATAATACTCTCTAGGTCCTTCCATATTGCTACAAATGGCCTTATTTCATTCTTCTTAATGGCCGAGTAATATTCATATATATATACACACACACACACACACACTCACATATACACATATACACACCATATCTTCTTTATCATTCCTCTATCGATGGACATTTAGGTTGCTTCCATGTCTTGACTGTTTTAAACAGTGCTGCAATGAACATTAGGGCGCATGTATTTCTTTGGGCCCTGTTTGTCTCTGGATATATGCCCAGGAGTATGATTGCAGGGTCAGATGGTAGTTCTATGTTTAGTTTTTTAAGGCACCTCCACACAGTTCTCCATAGTGGCTGTACCAATTTACATTCTCACCAATAGTGCAGGAGGGACCTCTCTGGACCCCCTCCAGCTTTTGTTATTTGTGGGAATTTTTGATGACAGCCATCCTGACTGGTGTGAAGTGGTATCTCATTGTAGTTTTAATTTACATTTCTCTAATAACTAGTGATTTTGAACATCTTTTCATGTGCCTGTTGACCGTCTGCATGTCTTTAGGGAAATGTCTATTCAGGTCTTTTGCCACTTTTTGAGGGGGTTGTTTGTATTGATACTATTGAGTGTCATAAGCTGTTTGTAAACTTTGGAGACTAACCCTTTATCAGTCACATCATTTTCAAATATTTTCTCCCAGTCTGTGAGTTGTCTTTTTGTTTGATTTATTGTTTCCTTTGCTGTGCAAAAGCTTTTTATTTTTGCTTTAATTTCCTTTATTGTAGGAGATGGATTTAAAAAGACCTTGCTGTAATTTATGTCAGAGAATGTTCTGCCTATGTTTTCCTCTAAGAGTTTTTTTTATTGTATCCGGTCTAACATTTCAGTCTCTAAACAATTTTAAGCTAAATGTATGGAGTTAACGAATGATCTAATTTCATTCTTTTACATGTCACTGTCCAGTTTTCCTAGCATCATTTGTTAAAGAGACTGTCTTTCCAACATTGTGTAGTCCTGCCTCCTTTATCATAGATTAATTGACTATAGGTACTTGGGTTTATTTTTGGATTTTCTATCCTGGTCCATTGCTCTACATTTCTATTTGACTTTTGTTTGTTGAGAGGATTTTAACCACAGTTTCAGTTTCAGTGATTGTGATTGGTCTGTTCATATTTTCTATCTCTTCCTCGTTCAGTTGAGGGAGACTGTACCTTTCTAAGAAATTGTGCATTTCTTCCAGGTTATCCATTTCATTGGCACACAGTTGTTCATTGTATTCTCTTACAATTCTTGGTAGTTCTGTGGAGTCAATTGTAACTTCTCCTTTTTCATTTCTAATTTTACTGATTTGAGTCCTCTCGCCTTTTTTCTTTATGAGTCTAAAGGTTTATCAATCTTGTTTATATTTTCAAAGAACCAGCTTTTGGTTTGATTGATCATTTCAATTGTTTTCTTTGTCTCTATTTCATTGATTTCTGCTCTGATCTTTATGATTTCCTTCCTTCTACTAACCTTAGGTTTTGTTTGTTCTAAAAGCTTTAGTACGCTTTGCTCTATTTTAGCAACAAATATCCAATCCAGAGCCACAACCACAGTCATCTTTGTGTGTGCATGCTAAGTCACTGCACATACTATTTATGACTGTGTAGACTATAGTCCACAAGGCTCCTCTGTTCGTGGGATTGCCCTGGCAAGAATACTAGAAAGTGAAAAGTCAAGTCACTCAGTTATGTCTGACTCTTTGCAATCCCATAGGCGAGCCATGGAATTCTCCAGGCAAGATTACTGGAGTGGGTAGCCTATCCCTTCTCCAGGGGATCTTCCCAACCCAGGGATTGAACCCAGGTCTCCCACATTGCAGGCAAATTCTTTACCATCTGAGTCACCAGGGAAGCCCAAGAATACTAGAGTGGGTTGCCATTTCCTTCTCCGGGGGCTCTTCAAGATCCCAGGGTCGAACCATGTCTCCTGCATTGGCAGGTGATTCTTTACCACTGAGTCACTAGGAATGCCCCTTCTATTGGTTACTTATATCTTCTCTCATTTAAGTTTCAAAGAAGTTCAATTTACTGCTTGGTGATGTTAAGTGAGACAAATTATATTCATTCATTCTTTCAATAAGCAATTTGTGAGCATTCAATACAGTAAAATTCCTACAATGACAATGAACTAGAATTAAGACAATCGAATTTCATTGGCCCCCGTCTTTGCTCTACATTTCTATTTGACTTTTGTTTGTTGAGAGGATTTTAACCACAGTTTCAGTTTCAGTGATTGTGATTGGTCTGTTCATATTTTCTATCTCTTCCTCGTTCAGTTGAGGGAGACTGTACCTTTCTAAGAAATTGTGCATTTCTTCCAGGTTATCCATTTCATTGGCACACAGTTGTTCATTGTATTCTCTTACAATTCTTGGTAGTTCTGTGGAGTCAATTGTAACTTCTCCTTTTTCATTTCTAATTTTACTGATTTGAGTCCTCTCGCCTTTTTTCTTTATGAGTCTAAAGGTTTATCAATCTTGTTTATATTTTCAAAGAACCAGCTTTTGGTTTGATTGATCATTTCAATTGTTTTCTTTGTCTCTATTTCATTGATTTCTGCTCTGATCTTTATGATTTCCTTCCTTCTACTAACCTTAGGTTTTGTTTGTTCTAAAAGCTTTAGTACGCTTTGCTCTATTTTAGCAACAAATATCCAATCCAGAGCCACAACCACAGTCATCTTTGTGTGTGCATGCTAAGTCACTGCACATACTATTTATGACTGTGTAGACTATAGTCCACAAGGCTCCTCTGTTCGTGGGATTGCCCTGGCAAGAATACTAGAAAGTGAAAAGTCAAGTCACTCAGTTATGTCTGACTCTTTGCAATCCCATAGGCGAGCCATGGAATTCTCCAGGCAAGATTACTGGAGTGGGTAGCCTATCCCTTCTCCAGGGGATCTTCCCAACCCAGGGATTGAACCCAGGTCTCCCACATTGCAGGCAAATTCTTTACCATCTGAGTCACCAGGGAAGCCCAAGAATACTAGAGTGGGTTGCCATTTCCTTCTCCGGGGGCTCTTCAAGATCCCAGGGTCAAACCATGTCTCCTGCATTGGCAGGTGATTCTTTACCACTGAGTCACTAGGAATGCCCCTTCTATTGGTTACTTATATCTTCTCTCATTTAAGTTTCAAAGAAGTTCAATTTACTGCTTGGTGATGTTAAGTGAGACAAATTATATTCATTCATTCTTTCAATAAGCAATTTGTGAGCATTCAATACAGTAAAATTCCTACAATGACAATGAACTAGAATTAAGACAATCGAACATTGGCTCCTATCCTCCGTCCAGCCCCCATTCTCATATATAGTAGTCTGTTTTGGTCACAAAGTCATGTCCGAGTCTTCACAACATTATGGACTGCAGACTGCCAAACTCCCCAGTCCATAGGATTATCCAGACAAGGATACCGGAGTGGGTTGTCATTTCCTTCTCCAATATATACACAAATACACTATACTATAGGGGCTTCCCTGGTAGCTCAGTGGTGAAGAGTTTGCCTGTCAATGCAGGAGACATGGGTTTGATCCCTGATCCAGGAAGATCCCACATGTTGCGGAGCAACTAAGCCCATGAGCCACAACTATGGAGCCTGTGCTCTAGAGCCTTGGAGCCGCAACTATTGAGCCCGTGTGCCGCAACTGCTGAAGCCCATGTGCCCTACAGTCCGAGTTCCACAAGAGAAGTCACTGCAACAAGAAGCCTGCTCACCTCAGGGGCTTCCCTGGTAGTCCAGTGGGTAAAGAGTCAGCCTTGCAGTACAAGGGACACAGGTTCGATCCCTGGCATGGGAAGATCCCACATGCAGCAGAGTGGCTGGACCGGTGTGTGCAGTTGCAAGCCAGTGCTCTGGAGCACATACGCCCAGAACTAGTGCTCTGCAATGAGAGAGGTCACTGCAGTGGGAGGCCCACACAGGCCAAAGAATAAAGATGGATGAAAATAAATAAATAAATAACCAATAAAAGAAAAAAAATAAGGAAAAAAAGAAGACTGTTTACCTCACCTAGAGAGTAGCCCCCACTCCCTGCAACTAGAGAAGAGCCTATGGCAGCAGTGAAAACCCAGAATAGCCGAAAATAAATAAATGAAATTTAAAAAGTCACATGCTATACAATTCCATTCATATGAGTCCTAAAATTAAAAAAAAATATATATATAGTCATTAAAAGTACTGGTTGAGAAATTTTTAGAAAAAGGTATATATATTTTATGCAGTGAAAATCCCCAGTATATTCATTCATTCTTTCAATAAGCAATTTGTGAGCATTCAATACAGTAAAATTCCTACAATGACAATGAACTAGAATTAAGACAATCGAACATTGGCTCCTATCCTCCGTCCAGCCCCATTCTCATATATAGTAGTCTGTTTTGGTCACAAAGTCATGTCCGAGTCTTCACAACATTATGGACTGCAGACTGCCAAACTCCCCAGTCCATAGGATTATCCAGACAAGGATACCGGAGTGGGTTGTCATTTCCTTCTCCAATATATACACAAATACACTATACTATAGGGGCTTCCCTGGTAGCTCAGTGGTGAAGAGTTTGCCTGTCAATGCAGGAGACATGGGTTTGATCCCTGATCCAGGAAGATCCCACATGTTGGGGAGCAACTAAGCCCATGAGCCACAACTATGGAGCCTGTGCTCTAGAGCCTTGGAGCCGCAACTATTGAGCCCGTGTGCCGCAACTGCTGAAGCCCATGTGCCCTACAGTCCGAGTTCCACAAGAGAAGTCACTGCAACAAGAAGCCTGCTCACCTCAGGGGCTTCCCTGGTAGTCCAGTGGGTAAAGAGTCAGCCTTGCAGTACAAGGGACACAGGTTCGATCCCTGGCATGGGAAGATCCCACATGCAGCAGAGTGGCTGGACCGGTGTGTGCAGTTGCAAGCCAGTGCTCTGGAGCACATACGCCCAGAACTAGTGCTCTGCAATGAGAGAGGTCACTGCAGTGGGAGGCCCACACAGGCCAAAGAATAAAGATGGATGAAAATAAATAAATAAATAACCAATAAAAGAAAAAAAATAAGGAAAAAAAGAAGACTGTTTACCTCACCTAGAGAGTAGCCCCCACTCCCTGCAACTAGAGAAGAGCCTATGGCAGCAGTGAAAACCCAGAATAGCCGAAAATAAATAAATGAAATTTAAAAAGTCACATGCTATACAATTCCATTCATATGAGTCCTAAAATTAAAAAAATATATATATAGTCATTAAAAGTACTGGTTGAGAAATTTTTAGAAAAAGGTATATATATTTTTATGTACAAAACTGGAGCATGAATCTCAGCATCCCCAGTATCTTCTAAATGTATATTCTTTTTTATATATAACTTTTTTTTATCTATCTATTTTTACCTATGTTTATTCCCTGGCCCATGGGGGTCTCCCATTGCAGCGGCCTCTCTCATCACAGAGCACCAGCTCTGAGCGCATGCACCCAGAGCGAAGGCTCCTAATTGAACATACCAGGCCAGCCACTACAGGGCACGTGGGAACTTCCCAGGCCAGGGATAGAACCAGTGCCCCTTGCACTGCAAGGCAGACTCTTTACCCACTGGACCACCAGGGAACCCTTAATGTATATTCCTGAATTAAGGCAACAAGTGACTACTACTCACCAAGAGATTACTAGAATTATTGTTTTTGCCCTAGAAATTGCAACAATAGAACCCAGAAACATCACCAGCAATATTTAAACTAGAAAAGATAACTGCCTCCAGGAGTTGCCAAAACTCAGCCAGGTGGTGATGAATTTGGATGGGAACACCTTGCTGGTTAGCTGTGCTGGTTAGCTCCAATTATTTCATTAGTCTTATTAATTTGACTCCTCATTTTCTATTAGTGAATTTTTGGACACTACTTAATCAAATATTAGTGAAATTTTATTGATATGAATTTTAATTAATATGCCCTCAAGGAACTTGCATTTATTGAAGGAGCTAGCTAAGTTAACCAATAATTATAATGCAATTTAATAAATTCTACAATAAAGGTACGGATGGGTTGGGATTATCCAACCAAACAAGAGGATAATTGACTGTTTTTCCTTTATCAAGTTTTTCAAGAGACAAGGATGATCATCTTCATTGTAAACACTTTCAGATCTTGAAAAGATGGTTATGAATAATGGGTTTTAGATCTTTCTCATAGCAACAGCTGAGTGTGTTAAGGTAAACACTATGAAGTTATCACCACTATCCTACATTGGATAATCGTGGTTCAATTCTCTTTCATTGATTATATTCAATGTTCTCATCATTGTGGTTATTATTTCAGTGGTTCTTAAAGTTAGAGCCACATTAAGTCCATTCTTAAACTAAACTAATTAACTCCTAAGCAGGTAAAATCATGAACTCTATTTGACTATGCTAGTGGAAAAAGGCCAGTTTAAAGAGGTTCTAAAAAATTTTCAAACTTAAAACTAACGTGAGGGAGAAAAATAGATCCCTTCAGGGCAAAACCTTTTTTATCTCTAAGAATAGAAGAAATGGCAACAGGCAAAATCATACAACTGGAAGTTTAACTTTTTATAAGGCATCTGGAGAGGAGTCAAAGGAGAAGGCAGTTCAGGTTGATTTCTTATGGACAGTACAAAATGAAGGAAAACTGGAGACAAAAATCCCCAGACACTATAACCTTCTCAAGGTTCTTACCTTGTTCTCCCTGCACAATTCTTCTACAGCCTGTTCTTCCAATCTCCTTTAGCAGTCAGCCAAATAGCAGCTGGCTGGTTTGGTTACAAAGGAATTCCCCACCCCCAGGAATGGCTACAATAGGGTTTCAAAAATGCAATTTATAAGCAAAAATTTACAGCAGGAAACATGAAAGGAACTGGGTTATGCATAAACCATGAGACATATCTGCCAGGGCTCTCCTCCTTAAAAGGTTGGATTTAATTATGCAGAGAGTCATAAAGGAGATGGAGTTAGCATGAATGACCCCCAGAGTCTCATATTCCCAAGACTAAGGGACAAGGGGAAGGGGAGGACTTTGGTGTCTCTCTGAACAGAAATAACTCCAGCTTGGCGATGAGCTATGTGTCCCTTCTTTCTGTGATCCTCTGGGTCTTGGTACCTTTTATGCTCTTGGTTTTCCTTTTATGTCCTCTCCTGACTGAAATTTTTAAAGATTTGGGCCCGTTATAATAAAGGTAAGGATGGGTTTTTGGGATTTTTCCAACCAAACAAGAGGATAATTGACTGTTTTTCCTTTATCAAGTTTTTCAAGAGACAAGGATGATCATCTTCATTGTAAACACTTTCAGATCTTGAAAAGATGGTTATGAATAATGGGTTTTAGATCTTTCTCATAGCAACAGCTGAGTGTGTTAAGGTAAACACTATGAAGTTATCACCACTATCCTACATTGGATAATCGTGGTTCAATTCTCTTTCATTGATTATATTCAATGTTCTCATCATTGTGGTTATTATTTCAGTGGTTCTTAAAGTTAGAGCCACATTAAGTCCATTCTTAAACTAAACTAATTAACTCCTAAGCAGGTAAAATCATGAACTCTATTTGACTATGCTAGTGGAAAAAGGCCAGTTTAAAGAGGTTATAAAAATTATCAAACTTAAAACTAACGTGAGGGAGAAAAATAGATCCCTTCAGGGCAAAACCTTTTTTATCTCTAAGAATAGAAGAAATGGCAACAGGCAAAATCATACAACTGGAAGTTTAACTTTTTATAAGGCATCTGGAGAGGAGTCAAAGGAGAAGGCAGTTCAGGTTGATTTCTTATGGACAGTACAAAATGAAGGAAAACTGGAGACAAAAATCCCCAGACACTATAACCTTCTCAAGGTTCTTACCTTGTTCTCCCTGCACAATTCTTCTACAGCCTGTTCTTCCAATCTCCTTTAGCAGTCAGCCAAATAGCAGCTGGCTGGTTTGGTTACAAAGGAATTCCCCACCCCCAGGAATGGCTACAATAGGGTTTCAAAAATGCAATTTATAAGCAAAAATTTACAGCAGGAAACATGAAAGGAACTGGGTTATGCATAAACCATGAGACATATCTGCCAGGGCTCTCCTCCTTAAAAGGTTGGATTTAATTATGCAGAGAGTCATAAAGGAGATGGAGTTAGCATGAATGACCCCCAGAGTCTCATATTCCCAAGACTAAGGGACAAGGGGAAGGGGAGGACTTTGGTGTCTCTCTGAACAGAAATAACTCCAGCTTGGCGATGAGCTATGTGTCCCTTCTTTCTGTGATCCTCTGGGTCTTGGTACCTTTTATGCTCTTGTATGTTTGCCAGTTATATGTCTTGGTTTCTTTTATCCAAGTCCTCTCCTGACTGATTATATTTTATCTCTTACTTTAATGGACATTTGAGAGCACAGGATCTTCCACCCCCATGTCAGACCAGACATCTTGTTTCCTGGTCTTACATTTCAGGGCCCACCCAATAAAACATGCTGAACTTAAAATGATGTAGGATCTGCTTCCATGAATTCCCAGTTTAAAGCTCAGTTGTCAGCGTTTCCCTTCCCTCCCCTGCTTGTCTCTTTATCAAGGGAAGCAAATAATGTTACCAAAGTCTTGAACTCCAGTTCTTATCTCTATCTCGGCATTCTCCAAAGTACAAGTACCACGTGATGGAAAAACACAAGCTTTAAAGTTCAGGGGGACTTGGGTATAAATCTTGATTCTGCCACTTCTTAGCACTGTGACCTTGGACAAGTGAATCTATGTATTTAACCTTCATTACCCCATCTGTACAATGAGAATAAAGGAGCTACTTTATAGAGTTTACATGATTAAATGAAATAACAAATGTAAAGATGCAGGCCATATAATGTGTATTTCATAAGTGCTAACTATTAGGGGAGAAAAAAAATTCTTTGATTTTAGGTGTATAGTGTTTTCATCCTTATAATAACATTGATGTTCACACCCACCTACATCTAACTCTTAGAATGCTATTGGCAAATGAGACCTACCTTGTATCAGTCCCTGATAGAACGAGACAGATAGTAGCAGACCTTCCTACTTATAACTTTGATCAAGAAATTGTTGTGCTTTCTTTTTTTGTGTGTCAGATTTCCAGCCAAACCAGGTGGTGAATTCATAAAGCTGAACTGATCTCTCTGCTCCGATAATGGACAGAACCAATTCTCAACCTAATTCCACCCAACCCTGGGGTCTTTCCCATTCACCACGTAGAGTTTGGGGAAGGAAGCTGGCCTCCTTCAAGAGAGAAAATCCAGCAGAAACAGAAGTCCATATTTTAAGCAGGAGAAACCCAATGTCCATTCAGAGACTAATTATGAGTCCAAAGACAGAGGAGGGAAATGCTCTATCTTTCAGTTAACACTACAGTTTTCAAAGGGCTTTCATACTTCTAGCCTTCTGGAAAGGCCAATTCTTAATTATTTGCATATTCAACTCTCCCCATATCTCCTTCATTGAGAAAATATTAATTAATCCACTGTTTAAACGTATTATTTGGTCCATGTCTATCTCCAGGAGGACTGGGGGACCATGTGTAACATGATGGGGACTGGGGTAACATTGTCCTTCCAGTAGCTAAATCTCCATGAATTCCCAGTTTAAAGCTCAGTTGTCAGCGTTTCCCTTCCCTCCCCTGCTTGTCTCTTTATCAAGGGAAGCAAATAATGTTACCAAAGTCTTGAACTCCAGTTCTTATCTCTATCTCGGCATTCTCCAAAGTACAAGTACCACGTGATGGAAAAACACAAGCTTTAAAGTTCAGGGGGACTTGGGTATAAATCTTGATTCTGCCACTTCTTAGCACTGTGACCTTGGACAAGTGAATCTATGTATTTAACCTTCATTACCCCATCTGTACAATGAGAATAAAGGAGCTACTTTATAGAGTTTACATGATTAAATGAAATAACAAATGTAAAGATGCAGGCCATATAATGTGTATTTCATAAGTGCTAACTATTAGGGAGAAAAAATTCTTTGATTTTAGGTGTATAGTGTTTTCATCCTTATAATAACATTGATGTTCACACCCACCTACATCTAACTCTTAGAATGCTATTGGCAAATGAGACCTACCTTGTATCAGTCCCTGATAGAACGAGACAGATAGTAGCAGACCTTCCTACTTATAACTTTGATCAAGAAATTGTTGTGCTTTCTTTTTTTGTGTGTCAGATTTCCAGCCAAACCAGGTGGTGAATTCATAAAGCTGAACTGATCTCTCTGCTCCGATAATGGACAGAACCAATTCTCAACCTAATTCCACCCAACCCTGGGGTCTTTCCCATTCACCACGTAGAGTTTGGGGAAGGAAGCTGGCCTCCTTCAAGAGAGAAAATCCAGCAGAAACAGAAGTCCATATTTTAAGCAGGAGAAACCCAATGTCCATTCAGAGACTAATTATGAGTCCAAAGACAGAGGAGGGAAATGCTCTATCTTTCAGTTAACACTACAGTTTTCAAAGGGCTTTCATACTTCTAGCCTTCTGGAAAGGCCAATTCTTAATTATTTGCATATTCAACTCTCCCCATATCTCCTTCATTGAGAAAATATTAATTAATCCACTGTTTAAACGTATTATTTGGTCCATGTCTATCTCCAGGAGGACTGGGGGACCATGTGTAACATGATGGGGACTGGGGTAACATTGTCCTTCCAGCTCCTAGCCTAGTGCGCAGCACAAGGTGGGTACTCAATATTTGGTGAATGAAAAGAAGTTACAACACCCATGTGCCCATCAGTCTCTAATAAAATATTTTGAATCAGGCTAACAAGTTTAGCTGGAAAATTAATCTACTGCCAAGACAAATGTCATGGCACTTCCCAAAGCTAAAACTAAGTATCTTTTCTGGATAATGCAGGCTGCTGCTCCACAGATCGTCAGAAAAGGACTGTAGACGCCCCTAACTCTCTCTGCTAATGAATCATCTCATGTAAGAAGTCAGAAGAATATTTCCTTCCCAATTCCATTCCATCAGTTTTACTTAAACAGCTGTCAACTCTAATAGGTTGCTTCTCCAGATTAATTTTGCTCGTTTTTTTAAAGGTTTTATTTTATATTGAAGTATAACTGATGAACATTGCTGTGATAGTTTCAGGTAGACAGAAAAGGGATTCAGCCATACACATACATGTATCCATTCCTCCCCGAAGTCCCCTCCCATCCAGGCTGCCACAAAACACTGAGCAGAGTTTCCTGTACAGTAAGTCCCCATTGGTTAGCCATTTTAAATATTCCACTCACATTTTTAGAATGACTGATGGCATATCACCCTCATTCTGATCTTTCTATTCTTCAAGATCTCCCTCCTAGAAGATAGCAATATCATTTAGAGATTGTCTTATCAAAGTAGTCCAGGACCTAGAACGCATCCTAAAATTCATTATATATGTGTATATATATATATATATATATAAATTTGAGACATATTTAGATTTCTCTGGAACGGTCTTTCTCGATTCCTACCCATAGCTTTTTCTCTTTTTTTCTTAACATTTTCCTGTTGGAGACTCACAAAATAAATAAATAATGAGGGAGGTGTGATAGAAGCCCTGAGATGTGCTTCATTCCTGGCGTTACCCCAGATGCACTGCAGCTGTGCCCGAGACTGCCAACACGGCTGAATGACATGTCATACACACTGTCCATGACCTGCTCTGTCAGCCAATGCCAAAAGCTGCTTTGATTAATTTTTATTTTTAAATGCAATTGGTGTGGGGGTGGAGTATAGATCCTGCCTCAGCAAGCTTGGAGCAGGGGACGTAATCTGTGTCTTTTACCACTTTGTCTACTTGCAAAACTGGTGGGACAATAGTATTTGTCTCTCCACATTGATATACAGTAAAACAGAACTATCCAGAACCACTGAGGAAAAAATGTCATGCAAACACCTCCAAATGATCTGTTTAGTGAACTCTCTCTGTCACATCTTGTATCTTTAACAAGGTTCTCTTGACCTTCTACTGAGTGCCCAGCCCCAGCCTTCACTGGTTGTATAAGCAACAAACACAGATTCATCTTAGTGCAAAGTAAGGCAAAAGAATTCTCCTAAAACGTACACCATGCCATTCAAAAGAGTTTGGATGATCTAATATAGGCAATGAAGGCTGGCCTCCTTTGGGTACTTACTCTGTGCCAGGAACTGTTTCAGCTCTAACAAGTACCTATGACATAGGTGCTATTATTAAGCTGCATTTTATGTATCAGGAAACTGAGGCACAGAGAGATTAAATGGTTTTCTTGATACCACACAGCTAGTACATGGTAGAGTCCAGATCTGAGCCAGCTGGCTTAGCTGTCACACTCTACTGAATTTCCAGATAATGAGAGAGGCCATTTATGTGCCAGCCATTGGGCCAAGTACTCTACAGAGATTATCTCATTAAATCCCCATAACAGTCATCCCCATCTACAGAAGATAACACTGAGATTTCAAAGAATTAATCTGCCAAATATCACAGAGCTAGTGAGTGGGAGGCTCAGAGCCCAGCTGTCTGATTACAGTGTCTGAGAGCAAAGGATATACTAGATTGTGTTGAGAAAGTCAGTGATGAACTCTAACTACCAGGTTTTCCATCCAAGATCCCTTCATCCTTCAGAAGGTCATGAAAATGTGTTTGCTAGATCTGGTGAGGAGGAAAATTCTCTGGAGTCTGCACTCTTTGGGGCGTGCAGACAGGCCAAGGGAAAATTAACTGCCACAGAGGCTCCTAAAGTCTCTGTTGAGGCAGGCTATCACCTGTGATCAGCCAGCAGACTTTTGGAGGGCCAGGCTAAGGGTGGGTAACTCAGCAAGCTTGGAGCAGGGGACGTAATCTGTGTCTTTTACCACTTTGTCTACTTGCAAAACTGGTGGGACAATAGTATTTGTCTCTCCACATTGATATACAGTAAAACAGAACTATCCAGAACCACTGAGGAAAAAATGTCATGCAAACACCTCCAAATGATCTGTTTAGTGAACTCTCTCTGTCACATCTTGTATCTTTAACAAGGTTCTCTTGACCTTCTACTGAGTGCCCAGCCCCAGCCTTCACTGGTTGTATAAGCAACAAACACAGATTCATCTTAGTGCAAAGTAAGGCAAAAGAATTCTCCTAAAACGTACACCATGCCATTCAAAAGAGTTTGGATGATCTAATATAGGCAATGAAGGCTGGCCTCCTTTGGGTACTTACTCTGTGCCAGGAACTGTTTCAGCTCTAACAAGTACCTATGACATAGGTGCTATTATTAAGCTGCATTTTATGTATCAGGAAACTGAGGCACAGAGAGATTAAATGGTTTTCTTGATACCACACAGCTAGTACATGGTAGAGTCCAGATCTGAGCCAGCTGGCTTAGCTGTCACACTCTACTGAATTTCCAGATAATGAGAGAGGCCATTTATGTGCCAGCCATTGGGCCAAGTACTCTACAGAGATTATCTCATTAAATCCCCATAACAGTCATCCCCATCTACAGAAGATAACACTGAGATTTCAAAGAATTAATCTGCCAAATATCACAGAGCTAGTGAGTGGGAGGCTCAGAGCCCAGCTGTCTGATTACAGTGTCTGAGAGCAAAGGATATACTAGATTGTGTTGAGAAAGTCAGTGATGAACTCTAACTACCAGGTTTTCCATCCAAGATCCCTTCATCCTTCAGAAGGTCATGAAAATGTGTTTGCTAGATCTGGTGAGGAGGAAAATTCCTCTGGAGTCTGCACTCTTTGGGGCGTGCAGACAGGCCAAGGGGAAAATTAACTGCCACAGAGGCTCCTAAAGTCTCTGTTGAGGCAGGCTATCACCTGTGATCAGCCAGCAGACTTTTGGAGGGCCAGGCTAAGGGTGGGTAACTCACAGCAGAGGAAGCTACCTCATGACCACCTTCCACATGGCCCCAGGAGCTCCACAATCCTGCCCCCAGCAACAGAAGTTCCACGTAGCATTCAGGTGGATGAGTTAGATTCATGCAATCTGCACCTTAACTCTTAGAATGGACCCTGCTATTCTAACCAGAATGGCCCCAGAATGCTTCTGTCTCCTGTGCCTCTAACCACTGAGGTCAGTCTTGCATTTGCTGAAGTTTATCTTTTGCTTTTCCATCATATGAATCAACACACTATACAAGCTACATTTGCCTTTAAAATTTTTTTTGAACTTTTTATTTTGTATTGGAGTATAGCCAATTACTTCATGGCATCACTTCACTTTATGTCAAACAGCAGGGAGAAAAGTGGAAGCAGTGACAGATTTTATTTTCTTGGGGTCCAAAATCACTGTGGATGGTGATTGCAACCATGAAATTAAAAGATACTTGCTCCTTAGAAGAAAAGCTATGACAAACCTAGACAGGGTATTAAAAAGCAGAGACATCACTTTGCTGACAAAGGTCCATCTAATTTTTCCAGCAGTCATATACAGATGTGAGAGTTGGACCGTAAGAAGGCTGAGCACTGAAGAAGTGATGCCTTCAAACTGTGGTTCTGGAGAAGATTCTTGAGAGTCCCATGAACAGTAAGGAGATCAAACCAGTCAATTCGAAAGGAAATCAACCCCGAATATTCATTCAAGGACCGTAAGATAGGCTGAGCACTGAAGAAGCTGATGCCAATTTCAGAGCCCAGCTGTCTGATTACAGTGTCTGAGAGCAAAGGATATACTAGATTGTGTTGAGAAAGTCAGTATGAACTCTAACTACCAGGATTTCCATCCAAGATACCTCCCTCCTTCAGAACGCCATGAAAATGTGTTTGCTAGATCTGGTGAGGAGGAAAATTCCTCTGGAGTCTGCACTCTTTGGGGCGTGCAGACAGGCCAAGGGGAAAATTAACTGCCACAGAGGCTCCTAAAGTCTCTGTTGAGGCAGGCTATCACCTGTGATCAGCCAGCAGACTTTTGGAGGGCCAGGCTAAGGGTGGGTAACTCACAGCAGAGGAAGCTACCTCATGACCACCTTCCACATGGCCCCAGGAGCTCCACAATCCTGCCCCCAGCAACAGAAGTTCCACGTAGCATTCAGGTGGATGAGTTAGATTCATGCAATCTGCACCTTAACTCTTAGAATGGACCCTGCTATTCTAACCAGAATGGCCCCAGAATGCTTCTGTCTCCTGTGCCTCTAACCACTGAGGTCAGTCTTGCATTTGCTGAAGTTTATCTTTTGCTTTTCCATCATATGAATCAACACACTATACAAGCTACATTTGCCTTTAAAATTTTTTTTGAACTTTTTATTTTGTATTGGAGTATAGCCAATTACTTCATGGCATCACTTCACTTTATGTCAAACAGCAGGGAGAAAAGTGGAAGCAGTGACAGATTTTATTTTCTTGGGGTCCAAAATCACTGTGGATGGTGATTGCAACCATGAAATTAAAAGATACTTGCTCCTTAGAAGAAAAGCTATGACAAACCTAGACAGGGTATTAAAAAGCAGAGACATCACTTTGCTGACAAAGGTCCATCTAATTTTTCCAGCAGTCATATACAGATGTGAGAGTTGGACCGTAAGAAGGCTGAGCACTGAAGAAGTGATGCCTTCAAACTGTGGTTCTGGAGAAGATTCTTGAGAGTCCCATGAACAGTAAGGAGATCAAACCAGTCAATTCGAAAGGAAATCAACCCCGAATATTCATTCGAAGGACTGATGCTGAAGCTAAAGCTCCAATACTTTGGCCTCCTGATGCAAAGAGCCGATTCACTGGAAAAGACTCTGATGCTGGGAAAGATTGAGGGCAGGAGGAGAAGAGGGAGACAGAAGAAGGGATGGTTGGAAAACATCACGGACTCAATGGACATGAGTTTAAGCAAACTCTGGGAGATAGTGAAGGAGAGGGAAGCCTAGCTCACTGCAGTCCATGGAGTCACAAAGAGTCGGACACAATTTAGTAGCCGAACAACAACAAAGCCAATTATCTATTCTCCTAAATATCCCCTGGCATCCAGGCTTCCACATAACATTGAGTAGCATGTGTACAGGCAACTGTAAATTTGTTATCTAAGGCTGTGAGTTGCTTTCTGTTTTGTAAGTTCATTTGTATCATTTCTTTTTAGATTCCACACATAAGGGATGTCAGACGATATTTCTCCTCATCTGTCTAACTTCACTCAGTATGAAAGTCTGTAGGTTCATCCATGTTGCTATATACATTTGCCTTTTTATGATCAAATAGATAGAGTCAGGGGCAATTGTTCAGGGGCAAATCAGCATGCAGGACCAGAAGAAACAGGGACAGGCCTGGGAGAGAGAAGGGAGACATAGAAAAGAAACTCTTAGGTTTGGTGGTTTGGGATTGGGGGCTGTGGGAAACAAGACAAGTATTTCAGTGATGAAAGGAGTTAGTGAGTGGGAAGAGGAAAAAAAAGGGAAATGGGGGATGTTTTCTGGGACCTCCAGGTCCACCAGGTAGAACACCAGAAGGCCGGCTCAGAAAGTGTGGTCACATCATAAACACTTGCCAGGTACGGCCCAGGTCTTTCCCCTTTGCATTTCCTATAGTCTCAGTCCTTCCCACTGAGACCAAGTCCATCTAATTTTTCCAGCAGTCATATACAGATGTGAGAGTTGGACCGTAAGAAGGCTGAGCACTGAAGAAGTGATGCCTTCAAACTGTGGTTCTGGAGAAGATTCTTGAGAGTCCCATGAACAGTAAGGAGATCAAACCAGTCAATTCGAAAGGAAATCAACCCCGAATATTCATTCGAAGGACTGATGCTGAAGCTAAAGCTCCAATACTTTGGCCTCCTGATGCAAAGAGCCGATTCACTGGAAAAGACTCTGATGCTGGGAAAGATTGAGGGCAGGAGGAGAAGAGGGAGACAGAAGAAGGGATGGTTGGAAAACATCACGGACTCAATGGACATGAGTTTAAGCAAACTCTGGGAGATAGTGAAGGAGAGGGAAGCCTAGCTCACTGCAGTCCATGGAGTCACAAAGAGTCGGACACAATTTAGTAGCCGAACAACAACAAAGCCAATTATCTATTCTCCTAAATATCCCCTGGCATCCAGGCTTCCACATAACATTGAGTAGCATGTGTACAGGCAACTGTAAATTTGTTATCTAAGGCTGTGAGTTGCTTTCTGTTTTGTAAGTTCATTTGTATCATTTCTTTTTAGATTCCACACATAAGGGATGTCAGACGATATTTCTCCTCATCTGTCTAACTTCACTCAGTATGAAAGTCTGTAGGTTCATCCATGTTGCTATATACATTTGCCTTTTTATGATCAAATAGATAGAGTCAGGGCAATTGTTCAGGGGCAAATCAGCATGCAGGACCAGAAGAAACAGGGACAGGCCTGGGAGAGAGAAGGGAGACATAGAAAAGAAACTCTTAGGTTTGGTGGTTTGGGATTGGGGGCTGTGGGAAACAAGACAAGTATTTCAGTGATGAAAGGAGTTAGTGAGTGGGAAGAGGAAAAAAAAGGAAAATGGGGGATGTTTTCTGGGACCTCCAGGTCCACCAGGTAGAACACCAGAAGGCCGGCTCAGAAAGTGTGGTCACATCATAAACACTTGCCAGGTACGGCCCAGGTCTTTCCCCTTTGCATTTCCTATAGTCTCAGTCCTTCCCACTGAGACCAAGTCCACGTATTCTGATGTGATTTAAAAAGAGTTCACTCCGGGGCATTCCTGGTGGTCCAGTGGGTAAAGACACCACTTTGACCTGCAAGGGGCGCTGGTTCGATCCCTGGCTTGGGAAGATTCCACCTGCCGCAGAGCTGCTGGACCGATGTGTCCAATTACTGAGCCGGAGCTCTGGAGCGCATGCGCCCAGAGCCAGTGCTCTGCGACAACAGAGGCCACTGCGATGGGAGGCCCACATGGGCCAAAGAACAAAGACGGATGAAAATAGATAAATGAAAGACCAATAGAAGTGGCCCACCCGCCTGACCCCCTTCCCCTCGCCTGCCCCCTTCCCCGCCACCTGCCTGCCCTCCTCCCCCACCCCGCCCACCAAAAAAGAGTTCACTCCCTCCTCCCTCACAGACCTGGTACTGGATTCTTTCTTGGCCCCCTGTCTGAAGTTGTCCTAAAAACTGTGCCTGGAGCCAAAGAGAGACAGCATCGCCCCCTAGTGATGCAAGGCCAATCCCTGCGGTGTTCTGGAAGCCTTCCTGGACACCCAGGCAGAGCACACCAGAGGAATGGAAATAGCTCCCTTAGAACTTCTGACTATTAAACGACCTTAACAGTCATTTTGCCTGAGTGGTGAGGTCTCCAAATATCACTCTGCTCCCCTTATCCTGCCAGACAATTTCCTGTACTGACAAATGAAGACACAATTTTTTTAATTGAAATACAATTGATTTACAATGTTATGTTATTTTCAGATGTACAACAAAGTGATTCAAATATGTGTGTGTGTGTGTGTGTATACATATATGTGTGTGTGTATATAATTAGGTTTGATCCCTGGGTTGGGAAGATCCCCTGGCGGAGGACATGGCAACCCACTCCAGTATTCATGCCTGGAGAATCCCATGGACAGAGGAGTCTGGCAGGTTACAGTCCATAGGGTCTCAAAGAGACGAACTTGTATGAAACAACTTAGCACATATATACATATACGTTCTTTTTAATATTCTTTTCTGTTATAGATTATTATAATATATTGAGTCTAGTTCCCTATGCTATACAGTAGGTCCTGATTGGTTACCTATTTTATGTATAGTAGTAGTTGTTTAGTTGCTAAGTTGTGTCTGACTCTTTGTGACCCCATGGACTATAGCACGCCAGACTCTTCTGTCCATGGTATTTCCCAGGCAAGAATACTGGAGTAAGTTGCCATTTCTGCCGCTAGTGGATCTTCCCAGCCCAGGGACTGAACCTGCGTCTCCTGCATTCGCTGGAGGATTCTTTACCACTGAGCCACCAGGGAAGCCCATATATAGTCGTATGTATATTTTAATCCCAGACTCCTAATTTATCCCCTCCTCTTCCCCTTTGGTAGCCATAAGTTTGTTTTTTCATGTCTGTGAATCTATTTCTGTTTTGTATATAAATTCATTCGGTTCATTTTTTTATGTACATTGCTTTTTCAAGAAAACTTGTGTGTTGGGAAATCAGCAGATCAGAACTAGAAAGGAAAAGAGAATTCTGATGTCTTTGTTTCCATTTCGGTCCATTCAGTCAAGTTGAAGCAGACTTCCTTTCATTTGTCTTAAATCCAAATAAATAAATAAATCTCTCAAACTAAACACCATCACATATTACTCCTAAGGAAATTAATTACCTGTTTAGGCAAAGGAAAAAGGGGCCCAGAGAATCCTAGCCAAGCCAAGGGTGAGTGGAAGGAGGCAGGGAATAAATTCTGTTGACTGGAGTAATGTCTGGGTCTTAAGCTCAGAAGCCAGGGTAGGGACATCGAGCTCTGGGTGCCCAGATCTGTGCCTGTCCCTGATGCAGAAAAACACTCTCCCTGTTGCACAGTCTCTCTGGAACTGTCAGAGGCTTTGCAACCGCACTGAGGTCACCCTCCTCCTCCGGGGACCTCCTCTGCCTCTGGTAGAAATAGGTAAGGGGAGGGTGGACGGTGAGGCGGGCTGAGGCCACTCCTCCATCAGAGCGCAGAGCGCAGAGTCTAGGCTGAAGCAGGGAGTGAGAGTGGCAAAAGGAGCCAGCCTGTTTCCATAGATACCGATTTCAGTTGCATTTTATGACAACCGTGCCAGGCTAAGTGGAGAGGCATTGTTTGGATGCCTGGGGACCTGCTCAGAAGGAAAAATGAAGAAACAATTCAACAAAAAATAAATTTCAAGTGGCTTCCCTACCAGATTCAGGCCAAGAGCCCCCTCGGCCCTCCAGGGAAGTTCCTATTTGAAATTAAGAGAGGAAGGCATTTGCCTCCTTGGAGCCCTGGGTTATGTGAGCAAAGCTGGCCACAAGCTGCACTTACCCACTAGCAGAATTCCTCTTTTTGGAGGATTTAGAATTCCACTTCTGTTTTCTCAACAGTCTTCTGTATCCTTGGCCAGCTCCCATGTATAAGGAAGTACAAGATCTGTTACCAGCATGTTCCCCTGCAGAGTTCTGGGGAGTAACTAACATGCCTCAGTGTGTCCCAGGGACACATTTGAAGCCCTCCGCCCGCGGGAATGCCCAGGGAGGGAGGGGGTGGTTACAGGTCCCTCCTCTGGGGCTCCCACAAGCTTCCCTATTACATGTCCAGGGTCCTTTCATGCCTGTGAGAGTACAACCTGACTCTGGCCTCTTTTGGTGAACAGTCTGTAGAAAAAGGGACAGTGCCTACAGATTCTGGCCTCAACAAGTCATGTCTGAAACACAAAAGTTGAGGGAAAGTCCAACTTCCTCAGAAGTCATAGTACCTGAGGAACTACAGAGCCCTGAGGTAGCCAATGTTTTGAAAATAGGCAGCCTCTTTCCCAGCATTACCTTGGAGGGTGGGGTAGGGTACTAATTGGCCGGAGATCTTCAAACGAAGCTATTTCAGGTCTTTGTAACCTCACAGGATGAGCAAATAACGATTCCAGGCTCCAGACGACAGGACACTGTGGTGCTATCCTCATGGGAGAGGCTCAGGATGAGGCCTCGGGAAGGCGACATGATACCTCAAAAGGCCAACCTGGAGTCACTTGGCAGTGAATCTGCTGTTTGCAGAGCACCAAGGCAGTGCGTGCTAAGTCACTTCAGTCGTGTCCAACTCTGAGACCCTATGGACTGCAGCCGACCAGGCTCCTCTTTCCGTGGGATTCTCCAGGAAAGAATATTGGAGTGAGTTGCTATGCTCTCCTCCAGGAGATCTTCTAAACCAGAAATCAAACTTTTGTCTCTTACGTCTCCTACATTAGCAGGAGGGTTGTGTACCAAAAGTGCCACCAGGGAGTGTGGTCATTCCATTGCTGTTTTCAGGGGGAAAGCAAGTCTCCCAGTCTTCTGAAGGTGTCATACCGTATAGACTAGGCTAGACTAGAGGGTGATAGCTTTGTGATCTGCTCTCTTGGTTCCCACACACAGCGCTAGTTCAGAGCTGAGTCCTGTACCTGAAACCATGAGAAATCAGAACAACTGCTCCTTTTTTCATGCTGGATTTTCCTCCTGGAGCCATACTGGCTACTCCTCCTGTATCAGCCTATCATAGAAAGGCCACCTTCACTAACTCCAAGGGATCCTGTCCTACCCTTCTCAGGCACCCTCAGTGGACATTCTCAGGCATCTTCTTCTCCCATAAGAGGAAAGAGAAAGAGGATTCTGGCGGGGGTCAGCCCTGGCAGAACCCCTGCCTTTTTTTATTTTATTTTATTTTTTAATTTATTTTTGGCTATTCTGGGTTTTCACTGCTGCACAGACTCTTCTCTAGTTGCAGGGAGTGGGGGATACTCTCTAGTTGAGGCTAACAGACTTCCTATTGCAGTGACTTCTCTTGTTGTGGAACTCCGGCTCTAGGGCACATGACCTTCAGTAATTGCGGAGCATGGGCTTAATAGTTGCAGCTCCAAGACTCTAGAGTACAGGTTCAATAGTTGTGGCTCACGGGCTTAGTTGCTCTGCAGCATGTGGGATCCTTCTGGATCAGGGATTGAACCCATGCCTCCTGCATTGGCAGGCAAATTCTTTACCACTGGGCTACCACGGAAGCCCAGGCTCTCTGCCTTTGGGTACAGCCTCTATCAATCCAGAGCCTCCGTCCCAGGTCCTTGAAGGTCACAGTCAAAATGATTCTTAGAAGCAGACCACTTCCAGGACTTCTCTTTCAGTTGCCACAGGACTGAAGGAGTTAACAGCCCCCCACCCCCTGGTGACCCCTCCTGAGGGCTACTATGGTGGCAGAGGGGAGGGATTTGAGAGGAGAGGGCTCACCCTGGCCTTCTGTGGGAGGCTAAGCCTGAAGCCTGATAAATGCTCCTTTTACTTACAGACACAACCATTCATTCCCTGAAGCATTCTTTCCTTTTCCCACTTCGATGTCTTGTATTACCTCAGCTACCTAAATGACTCTCCCTCTACTTAACAGGTATTCATTTATTTGTTTACCAGAAACCCCCATTGAGTTCTTTCATTTGCCTGGCCTTCCTAAAATAGACACAAGGAAGACACATTTTCTGTCACTCAGAAACCTCATAGACTAGTAGGGACATAAATGAGCTACTGAAAAACAAAGTAGATAAGCTCAGAGACGAATTCCTGGAGAAGGTAAAGCCCAAACTTAGCCTTAACAGATGAGTCAGAGTTGGGAGAGGAAGGTTGAAGTAGAGGGGACTGCACAGGCAAAGGAACGTAGGCAAGAATCAGGATGACATGTACAGGGGACATGCAGATCATAGATCCTGAAGGTCAAGTGCAAAGCTATGAGTGGCAGAGATGTGCGAGAGTACTAGGCAGGCTTCAGACAGCAGAGGGCCCTGTATGCCTTGTTAAAGGGCATAAGCTTCATCCTGCAATGATTTTTGCTTTTTTTTTTTTTTTTTAACGATTTCAGGTTTCAATTTATTTTATTTCATTATTAGAGTATAATTGCTTTACAATGTATTAGTTTTTGTTATACAACAAAGTGAATCTGCTGTATGTATGTATATATCCCCTCCCTCTTGAACTTCCCTCCTACCCTCAGTCCCTCTAGGTCATCACCCGGCACCAAACTGGACTCCCTGTGCTATCCGGCAGCTCCACACTAGCTATCTGTTAACACATGTAGTGTAGATGTGCCAGTGCTCCTCTCCCAATTCATCCCAGCCTCCCCTTCTCAACCCCACCCTGTGTCCACACGTCTGTCCTCTGTGTCTGCATCTCTAGCAGAGGGCCCTGTAAGCCTTGTTAAATTAGGGCACAAGCTTCATCCTCAAGTGATTTTTGAACCTGGAGCTTCTGGGATTCAGGACTTGGGGCCCATTATCCTCGAAGCGAGTGACTCAACTACACAGTAAGGTTTAATTTGAAATAAAAATATTGAACAACACCTCTGTGTGCAATAACAAGCTACAGAAGGGTCTTTAGTATACGCAGGTCAAGTCTGTGTTTCAGAAAGACCTCTCTGGCTCTGGGTTCCACTTGCAACCATTCTGCGGGGCATGGCTTATCACCTAAGGAAAGCTCTGACAGTAATAAATTATTTGCAGCAAAAAGGAAAGCTAAGGGCGTCCCCGGTGGTCCAGTGGGTAAAGAGTCCGCCTTGCAGTGCAAGGATCACCGGTTCTATCTCCGACCCGGGAAGATCCCACGTGCCGCGGAGCGACTGGACTGGTGTGTCCAATTACGAGCCAGCGCTCTGGAGCACATGCGCCCACTGCAACAAGAGAGGCCACTGCACTGGGAGGCCCACACAGGCTGAAGAATAAAGATGGATGAAAAATAAATAAATTTTTCAAAATCAATAAAAAGAGGCCAAAATTTTAAAAAAGGGGTGGGGGAGCTAACCTGTGATAACTGTTGCCAAACTTGTTACATTCAGAAAGAAGAAAATGAAATAAGGATCCGCTTTCTTCACTTGGACTTCAGACAGCACGATCTTCGTTAACTCGCTGTGTTGATGACGCCATCTAGTGGTGTGAGTACGCCATTACTGTAAAAGAAACCAAGATTGATTCATAAATCCTTTGTGTCACATTTGTAAAATTCTCCATTCTCTTATTTAACCCTCAAAATAGTTCAGTAAGGTAGGTCCCATTATTCATCCATGTTACAGGTCAGGAAAACGAGGCCTGGATGAGAAATAAAGTTTCTTTTGAGTCTTCTTTGGATTAGGAACCATGTTAGATGATTTGCATGAGGTTGGCATTATCCCTACTCCAAAGATGGAGAAACTGAAATCCTTAGGGATTTAGAAATTGGCTACATTAGGCCATAGACAAGGAAGTTTTTCTGCTGCCACAAGCATACTCTTCCTAATGAATCTGGTCAGATTTAAGCCCCTTACTTACTTAAGTCAAAAAAACAAACAACATAAAAGAAGAAATCAACAATAACACAATAATAGTAGGAGACTTTAACACTCCTCTCACACCAATGGACAGATCAACAAAACAGAAAATTAATAAAGAAACACAAGCCTTAAATGCCACTGGAAATATAGAACTTGGCCATTTCCCGAAGGAACAAAGCCCTCGGGAACAGTTTAGTATACGCAGGTCAAGTCTGTGTTTCAGAAAGACCTCTCTGGCTCTGGGTTCCACTTGCAACCATTCTGCGGGGCATGGCTTATCACCTAAGGAAAGCTCTGACAGTAATAAATTATTTGCAGCAAAAAGGAAAGCTAAGGGCGTCCCCGGTGGTCCAGTGGGTAAAGAGTCCGCCTTGCAGTGCAAGGATCACCGGTTCTATCTCCGACCCGGGAAGATCCCACGTGCCGCGGAGCGACTGGACTGGTGTGTCCAATTACGAGCCAGCGCTCTGGAGCACATGCGCCCACTGCAACAAGAGAGGCCACTGCACTGGGAGGCCCACACAGGCTGAAGAATAAAGATGGATGAAAAATAAATAAATTTTTCAAAATCAATAAAAAGAGGCCAAAATTTTAAAAAAGGGGTGGGGGAGCTAACCTGTGATAACTGTTGCCAAACTTGTTACATTCAGAAAGAAGAAAATGAAATAAGGATCCGCTTTCTTCACTTGGACTTCAGACAGCACGATCTTCGTTAACTCGCTGTGTTGATGACGCCATCTAGTGGTGTGAGTACGCCATTACTGTAAAAGAAACCAAGATTGATTCAGAAAAACCTTTGTGTCACATTTGTAAAATTCTCCATTCTCTTATTTAACCCTCAAAATAGTTCAGTAAGGTAGGTCCCATTATTCATCCATGTTACAGGTCAGGAAAACGAGGCCTGGATGAGAAATAAAGTTTCTTTTGAGTCTTCTTTGGATTAGGAACCATGTTAGATGATTTGCATGAGGTTGGCATTATCCCTACTCCAAAGATGGAGAAACTGAAATCCTTAGGGATTTAGAAATTGGCTACATTAGGCCATAGACAAGGAAGTTTTTCTGCTGCCACAAGCATACTCTTCCTAATGAATCTGGTCAGATTTAAGCCCCTTACTTACTTAAGTCAAAAAAACAAACAACATAAAAGAAGAAATCAACAATAACACAATAATAGTAGGAGACTTTAACACTCCTCTCACACCAATGGACAGATCAACAAAACAGAAAATTAATAAAGAAACACAAGCCTTAAATGCCACACTGGAAAAGATGGACCTCATCGATATCTTTAGGACGTTCCATCCAAAAGCAGAAGAATACACTTTCTTCTCAAGCGCTCACGGAACATTCTCCAGGATAGACCACATCTTGGGCCACAAATCTAACCTCAGTCAGTTCAAGAAAACCGAAATTATATCAACCATCTTCTCGGACCACAATGCAATGAGACTGGAGATCAACTACCAGAAAAAAAACCCTAAAAACAGAATCACATGGAGATTAAACAATACATACCTAAAAAACCAACTGATCACTGAGGAAATCAAAGGAGAAATTAAACAATTCCTAGAAGAAAATGACAATGAACACACGACAGTGCAAAACCTATGGATACAGCAAAAGCAGTTCTAAGAGGGAAATTTATAGCAATACAATCCCACCTCAAGAAACTAGGAAAATATGAAGCAGATGACCTAACCCTCCGCTTAAAACAGTTGGAGAAAGAAGAACAAAACATCCCAGAGCCAGCAGAAGAAGAGAAATCATAAAGATCAGAGCAGAAATAAATGAGAAAGAAACAAAAGAAACAATAGTAAAGATAAATAAAACAAAAAGCTGGTTCTTTGAAAAGGTAAACAAAATTGACAAGCCACTGGCCAGACTCATTAAGAAAAAGAGAGAGAAGAACCAGATCAACAAAATCAAAAACGAAAAAGGAGAGATTACAACAGATAATGCAGAAATCCAAAGGATTCTAAGAGACTATTATGAGCAACTCTATGGCAACAAACTGGACAACCTGGAAGAAATGGACAGTTCTTGGGGAAGATTAATCTCCCAAGACTGAGCCAGGAAGAAACAGAAACTTTGAACAACCCAATCACAAGCTCAGAAATCAACTTTGTGATTAAAAATCTACCCAAAAATAAAAGCCCAGGACCAGATGGCTTCACAGCCGAATTCTACCAAACATTTAAAGAGGAGCTAATGCCTGTCCTTCTAAAACTCTTTCAAAAAATTGCACAGGAAGGAAAACTCCCAAACACATTCTACGAGGCCACCATCACCCTGATACCCAAACCAGGCAAAGACAACACAAAAAAGGAAAACTATAGGCCAATTTCACTGATGAACTTAGATGCCAAGATCCTCAACAAAATCCTAGCAAACAGAATTCAACAACATGTCAAAAAACTCATACATCACGATCAAGTTGGGTTCATCCCAGGCATGCAAGGCTTCTTCAACATCCGCAAATCAATCAACGTGATACACCATATCAACAAGTTGAAAGACAAAAATCACATGATCATCTCAATAGATGCAGAAAAAGCCTTCGACAAAGTACAACATCCATTTATGATCAAAACTCTTCAGAAAATGGGCATAGAAGGAACCTATCTCAACATAATAAAAGCCATCTATGAGAAACCTACAGCGAACATTATTGTTAATGGTGAAAAACTGAAAGCATTCCCTCTAAGATCAGGAACAAGACAGGGGTGGCCACTTTCACCACTGCTATTCAACATAGTCCTGGAAGTACTAGCAACAGCAATAAGACAAGAGAAAGAAATCAAAGGAATCCAGATTGGAAAGGAAGAAGTCAAGCTCTCTCTTTTTGCAGACGACATGATATTATACATAAAAATCCCAAAGACACGGTTACAAAGCTACTAGAACTAATCAATGAATTCAGCAAAGTTGCAGGATATAAAGTCAACACACAGAAGTCACTGGCATTCCTATACACAAACAATGAAAAATCAGAAAATGAAATCAAAGAGGCAATCCCCTTCACCATTGCAACCAAAAGAATCAAATATCTAGGAATAAACCTACCCAAAGAAACAAAAGAATTGTACACAGAAAATTACAAGACACTCATGAGAGACATTAAAGAAGACTTAAACAGATGGAGAGATATTCCATGTTCCTGGATTGGAAGAATCAATATTGTGAAAATGACCATACTTCCAAATATCATCTACAGATTCAATGCAATACCTATTCAACTACCACTGACATTTTCACAGAACTAGACCAAATAATAACACAGTTCATATGGAACACAGAAGACCTCGAATAGCCAAAGCAATCCTGAGGAAGAAAAATGGAGTTGGAGGATCAGTCTCCTAACTTCAGACTCTACTACAAAGCAACAGTCCTCAAGACAGTATGGTACTGGCACAAAAACAGAACTATAGATCAATGGAACAAGATTGAGAACCCAGAGATCAACCCACGCACCTATGGGTACCTTATTTTGATAAAGGAGGTGAGACTATAAAAGTCATCACCACGATCAAGTTGGGTTCATCCCAGGCATGCAAGGCTTCTTCAACATCCGCAAATCAATCAACGTGATACACCATATCAACAAGTTGAAAGACAAAATCACATGATCATCTCAATAGATGCAGAAAAGCCTTCGACAAAGTACAACATCCATTTATGATCAAAACTCTTCAGAAAATGGGCATAGAAGGAACCTATCTCAACATAATAAAAGCCATCTATGAGAAACCTACAGCGAACATTATTGTTAATGGTGAAAAACTGAAAGCATTCCCTCTAAGATCAGGAACAAGACAGGGGTGCCCACTTTCACCACTGCTATTCAACATAGTCCTGGAAGTCCTAGCAACAGCAATAAGACAAGAGAAAGAAATCAAAGGAATCCAGATTGGAAAGGAAGAAGGCAAGCTCTCTCTTTTTGCAGACGACATGATATTATACATAGAAAATCCCAAAGACATGGTTACAAAGCTACTAGAACTAATCAATGAATTCAGCAAAGTTGCAGGATATAAAGTCAACACACAGAAGTCACTGGCATTCCTATACACAAACAATGAAAAATCAGAAAATGAAATCAAAGAGGCAATCCCCTTCACCATTGCAACCAAAAGAATCAAATATCTAGGAATAAACCTACCCAAAGAAACAAAAGAATTGTACACAGAAAATTACAAGACACTCATGAGAGACATTAAAGAAGACTTAAACAGATGGAGAGATATTCCATGTTCCTGGATTGGAAGAATCAATATTGTGAAAATGACCATACTTCCAAATATCATCTACAGATTCAATGCAATACCTATTCAACTACCACTGACATTTTCACAGAACTAGACCAAATAATAACACAGTTCATATGGAACACAGAAGACCTCGAATAGCCAAAGCAATCCTGAGGAAGAAAAATGGAGTTGGAGGATCAGTCTCCTAACTTCAGAATCTACTACAAAGCAACAGTCCTCAAGACAGTATGGTACTGGCACAAAAACAGAACTATAGATCAATGGAACAAGATTGAGAACCCAGAGATCAACCCACGCACCTATGGGTACCTTATTTTGATAAAGGAGGAGAAACTATAAAATGGGACAAAGACAGCCTCTTTAACAAGTGGTGCTGGGAGAATTGGACAGCTACATGCAAAAAAATGAAATTGGAACATTCCCTGACGCCATACACTAAGATCAACTCAAAATGGATTAAAGACCTCAATGTAAGACCAGAAACCATCAAACTCTTAGAGGAGAATATAGGCAAAACCCTCAAGGACATCAATCAAAGCAAGATCTTCTCTGACCCACCAACTAAAATAGCAGAACTGAAAAGAAAAATGAACATATGGGACCTCATGAAACTTAAAAGCTTTTGTACAGCTAAAGAAACTACAAAAAAGCTGAACAGACAGCCCACAGAGTGGGAGAAAATCATAGCAAATGAAACAACAGACAAAGAATTAATCTCCAAAATCTACAAGCAACTCAGACAACTCAGCACAGGGAAAATGAGCAGCCCAATCAAAAAATGGGAAAAAGATCTAAAGAGACGCCTCTCCAAAGGGGACATACAAATGGTCCAAAAGCACATGAAACGATGCTCAACCTCGCTTATTATTAGAGAAATGCAAATTAAAACCACAATGAGATACCACCTCACACCTGTCAGAATGGCCATCATCAACAAATCGACAGACAACAAATGCTGGAGAGGGTGTGGAGAAAAGGGAACCATCGTGTATTGCTGGTGTGAATGTAAATTAATACAACCTCTATGGAAGACAATATGGAGATTCCTTAACAAACTAAAAATAGAAGCACCCTATGACCCAGCAATCCCACTATTAGGCCTATATCCTGATGAAATCAAAACTGAAAGAGGCACCTGTACCCCAATGTTCATTGCAGCTCTCTATACAATAGCCAGAACATGGAAGCAACCTAGATGTCCATCGACAAATGAATGGATCCAGAAGCTCTGGTACATATATACAATGGAATACTACTCAGCTGTTAAAAGAAATGCAGAAGACTCAGTCCTAATGAGGTGGCTGGCTTTAGAACCTATCATAAAAAGTGAAGTAAGTCAAAAAGAGAAAGACAAGTATAGTATACTAACTCATATATATGGAATCTAGTAAGATGGTCATGATAACACACACAGTGAACTCATGAAAAAAAGAATAGACATAAAGACATTGTGGAGACCGAACAATGGGAGGGAGTAACATGGGAACCTTTACTGTCATGTGTAGAAAGGATAGCTATTGTCATTGTGCTAGGGGAATAGGAGTACCTACAACCACTTGGAGCAATGGTCTGGAGGGATGGGGGAACCTGGGTGGGGGGAGGGCCAAGGGATATGCATCTGATTGATCTGGGAACATACATGTACAAAAATAAATAAATAAATAAATAAATAATTAAAAAACAAACAAACAAACAAACAAACAAACAATCAAGTGGTAAAGGAAGCGGCAGGGTTTTTTTGGAATTCTGGATAACTGATCCAGACTATTGGTATTTTGTTTACCACCAAAAACAGGGAAAGGCAAATAGATAAACAGAAGAGTTCCTCCTATTAATAGGGTAGAAAATATGCCTGTAAAACAGAAAATAAAAACATTCTTGCTGTCTTTTTCCACCCACCCGTGATATCTGAATACAAGTAAAAATCAGGGGTCCAGAACGATGAAGAGGCAAAGAAACAAAAGGACACAGGTGATTCCTAAGTTTTTTTTCTGATTTGCAGATCAGAGTAGATCCTTGAAATGGTGTTAATGATGAAATCTGTTGCCAGTTACACCAAGTTAGTGAATAAAAATTGTATAATGTCTTTATTAGTAAAACAAAAAGGCCAGTAGGTAAAAAAAAAGAAGAAGAAGCTAAAAACTAGGATGAGTATCATTAGTACTTATATTGCTCCGAAAATTCAGCTTTTTTAAGGGTCTTGGCTTAAAACAGAATCTACTCTGGTAATTTCTTTTTTCTAACTGATTTCCTGAATTTTAATGAAATGTAGAGGCTTTTCCAAGTGAGGCACAAAGTTAGGAACCAAAAAAAATTTTTAATCAACCTGTACCCCAATGTCATCATCAGACAAATGAATGGATCCAGAAGCTCTGGTACATATATACAATGGAATACTACTCAGCTGTTAAAAGAAATGCAGAAGACTCAGTCCTAATGAGGTGGCTGGCTTTAGAACCTATCATAAAAAGTGAAGTAAGTCAAAAAGAGAAAGACAAGTATAGTATACTAACTCATATATATGGAATCTAGTAAGATGGTCATGATAACACACACAGTGAACTCATGAAAAAAAGAATAGACATAAAGACATTGTGGAGACCGAACAATGGGAGGGAGTAACATGGGAACCTTTACTGTCATGTGTAGAAAGGATAGCTATTGTCATTGTGCTAGGGGAATAGGAGTACCTACAACCACTTGGAGCAATGGTCTGGAGGGATGGGGGAACCTGGGTGGGGGGAGGGCCAAGGGATATGCATCTGATTGATCTGGGAACATACATGTACAAAAATAAATAAATAAATTAATTAATTAATTAAAAAAACAAACAAACAAACAAACAAACAAACAATCAAGTGGTAAAGGAAGCGGCAGGGTTTTTTTGGAATTCTGGATAACTGATCCAGACTATTGGTATTTTGTTTACCACCAAAAACAGGGAAAGGCAAATAGATAAACAGAAGAGTTCCTCCTATTAATAGGGTAGAAAATATGCCTGTAAAACAGAAAATAAAAACATTCTTGCTGTCTTTTTCCACCCACCCGTGATATCTGAATACAAGTAAAAATCAGGGGTCCAGAACGATGAAGAGGCAAAGAAACAAAAGGACACAGGTGATTCCTAAGTTTTTTTTCTGATTTGCAGATCAGAGTAGATCCTTGAAATGGTGTTAATGATGAAATCTGTTGCCAGTTACACCAAGTTAGTGAATAAAAATTGTATAATGTCTTTATTAGTAAAACAAAAAGGCCAGTAGGTAAAAAAAAAGAAGAAGAAGCTAAAAACTAGGATGAGTATCATTAGTACTTATATTGCTCCGAAAATTCAGCTTTTTTAAGGGTCTTGGCTTAAAACAGAATCTACTCTGGTAATTTCTTTTTTCTAACTGATTTCCTGAATTTTAATGAAATGTAGAGGCTTTTCCAAGTGAGGCACAAAGTTAGGAACCATAAATTTTTAAATGACAGATTCAATTAGATAAAAATATAATTCCTCTGTATATAGCAAAACACACTAAAAGTGAAGTTACAAGAGATAGTTTGAAAAAAATATTATAACATACATGACAGGGCAATAATAACCATAGTCTATACAAAGAGCTTATGAATCAATGAGGAAAAGGCAAATAACTCATCAAAAATGGACAAAGGATATGAGTAGGCAATTCAGAGAAAAAGTGCAAATGGCTAATGAACATGTAATGGGCCACTCCATCTGTCTAGTAAGCAGAAAAAGGCAAATTAAAACAAAATAAATTTTCTGGCTAACCTATTGTCAAAAAAGACAGACAATAGCAAGTGATGGTAAGAATATGTCATGAAGTGCTCTCTCACAAACTATATTGAGAGCATGGTCTGGTGCAGTCTGTCTTAAGAGTAATTCGTAGTAGCCATCAGCTTATAAATTTTGCCTATCTTTTAAACAACCAATTCTACCTCTAGGAAGACAGCCTTTGAAGATATTCCATCACATGCTCAAAAACAAGCACATGTGAATGTTTATTTTAAAAATCATAATAGAGGGTTTCCCTGGTGGTCCAGTGGGTAAAGAGTCCGCCTTGCAGTGCAAGGGGCACCAGTTCAATCCCTGGCCCGGGAAGATCCCATGTGCTGCGGAGAGGCTGGACCAGTGTGTCCAATTATGAGCCAGCGCTCTGGAGCACATGCACCCAGAGCCAGAGCTCTGCGATGAGAGAGGCCACTGTGATGGGAGGGCCACACAGGCCAAAGAATAAAGATGGATGAAAATACATGGATAAAAAAATCAATAGAAGGGGCCAAAATTTAAAAAAAATTCATAATAGCAAAAAGAAGAAGCAGCAATCTAAATGTCCTTCAATAAAGAACATGCTGAACAAATCTATAGGATGTCCTTTTCATGGAATAGCATTACAGACATTAAAAGGATGCCGTTGCCCTGTATGTTTACTTCAAATATATCAAGATATATTGAGTGAAAAAAGCAAAATGTGCCTGGGAGAACACAGAGAAAACTGTCAAGCATGGTTACAGTGTTCATGGGGAAGAAGCAGGTAAAAGAGATCTTTTACTTTTTATCTCACAGGCTCCTATATTATTTGGTTTTTTTTCAACATGCAAGTATGCATGCCATACATTTGGAAATTTTTAATATGGATATGTGCCAAACGATTTCATCTATTTAGAAAATATTAGCAGCTATGTCTGTTGCTCAGAACAAGGCAAAAAACAAAAAAATTAAATACCCAGATGTTAATTGGTTAGAACAAAGACCAGAGACCCCAAACGCTCTGAAAGGTCAGCGCTGTAGCTCTGAATCTCCTAATTAAAGGAGACAAGATGAGCAGCCAGAGCAAACACGGGCTTTGGAGTCAAGCAGATCTGGTTCCAGTTCTTGCCCTCTTTCTTTGACCATGAGCAAATTACTTAGCCTCACTGGGGCTTGATAAAATGGAGACTAAGAGTATAAAAGCTTTTTCTCCCTTGTGATTTATAGTATTACAGATGGTTGTTGTTGTTCTTTAGTCGCGAAGTCATGTCCAACTCTTTTTGCAACCCCATGGGCTGTCGCCCTCCGGGCTCCTCTGTTCATGGGATTTTCCAGGCAAGATAGTGGAGTGAGTTGCCATTTCTTTCTCTGGGAGATCTTCCCAACCCAAGGATGGAACCCAGGTCTCCTGCATTGGCAACCGAATTCTTTACCACTGAGCCACCAAGGAAGCTGGATTGCAAGTGAAGGGTGAGCTAATATGGCAGCTGAGAACCATCAGGGACATCACAAGCGCTGTGTTTTCTGGATAGATCCAAAGAAAGGTTTCTAGGGCCTTGTCTTGGCAGCAGAGTGTCAGGAAGGAGGGGAAGGCTTTGTAACAAAAGAAGGGGCCAAAATTTAAAAAAAATTCATAATAGCAAAAAGAAGAAGCAGCAATCTAAATGTCCTTCAATAAAGAACATGCTGAACAAATCTATAGGATGTCCTTTTCATGGAATAGCATTACAGACATTAAAAGGATGCCATTGCCCTGTATGTTTACTTCAAATATATCAAGATATATTGAGTGAAAAAAGCAAAATGTGCCTGGGAGAACACAGAGAAAACTGTCAAGCATGGTTACAGTGTTCATGGGGAAGAAGCAGGTAAAAGAGATCTTTTACTTTTTATCTCACAGGCTCCTATATTATTTGGTTTTTTTTCAACATGCAAGTATGCATGCCATACATTTGGAAATTTTTAATATGGATATGTGCCAAACGATTTCATCTATTTAGAAAATATTAGCAGCTATGTCTGTTGCTCAGAACAAGGCAAAAAAAAAAAAAAAAAGTTAAATACCCAGATGTTAATTGGTTAGAACAAAGACCAGAGACCCCAAACGCTCTGAAAGGTCAGCGCTGTAGCTCTGAATCTCCTAATTAAAGGAGACAAGATGAGCAGCCAGAGCAAACACGGGCTTTGGAGTCAAGCAGATCTGGTTCCAGTTCTTGCCCTCTTTCTTTGACCATGAGCAAATTACTTAGCCTCACTGGGGCTTGATAAAATGGAGACTAAGAGTATAAAAGCTTTTTTCTCCCCTTGTGATTTATAGTATTACAGATGGTTGTTGTTGTTCTTTAGTCGCGAAGTCATGTCCAACTCTTTTTGCAACCCCATGGGCTGTCGCCCTCCGGGCTCCTCTGTTCATGGGATTTTCCAGGCAAGATAGTGGAGTGAGTTGCCATTTCTTTCTCTGGGAGATCTTCCCAACCCAAGGATGGAACCCAGGTCTCCTGCATTGGCAACCGAATTCTTTACCACTGAGCCACCAAGGAAGCTGGATTGCAAGTGAAGGGTGAGCTAATATGGCAGCTGAGAACCATCAGGGACATCACAAGCGCTGTGTTTTCTGGATAGATCCAAAGAAAGGTTTCTAGGGCCTTGTCTTGGCAGCAGAGTGTCAGGAAAGGCAATGGGTGTGGGAGAGGGCTTTGTAACAAAAGTTCTGGGCACCAGAGCCGGGATGATCAATTTCAGTCGCGGGGACTACCTTCAGCAGTACCAGAATCACCTGGAGGGTTTGTAAGAACAGTTTGTTGGACTCTAACCCCAGGGTTTCTGATTTGGTCGGTCCAGGGTAGGGCTTGGAGACTTTGTACTCCAGAAAGCTCGCAAGCGATGCTGATGCTGCATGCTTAAATTACAGTGCTGATGCTTAAGCTATAGCAGTTTAAGACCACTGCCCTAGAATATCAAAAACTGCTCCCACCCCAGTGAATTTAGGCTGCAACAGCCTCTTTCCCTACCCCTGTGCTGGGGTGCTGTGTCTGCACACCTCCCCCAGGCACCTAGGATGTCAGGACATTCCTTAGTCTCCGCCATGGCCAGCCAGTGGCCACTTTCTGTGTCCCGACTCCTCTCCCTGAGGTGATGGGGCAGCTGAGGAGAACCCAAGACTCTGAGCAGGAAGAGGGGAGGAGTTGAGGATCGACAAGCTCAGAGCCAGGCCCAGCCCTGGCCCAGATCCTGGTTGCTCTGTGTGCTCAGCAGAAGGACAGGAAGTGTGTCCCCCTTCTGCCTAAGCAGATTGGGAGAGATAACTTTGTTAGCAGAAGCCAGGGCTGAGGGGTCGTGCTCTATAGAACTGGTACAATCTGCTCTCATGCATGAGTGGCTCTGCTCAATAGAGAGCCCAGCCTTGTCCTGACAGCTCGTCTGTGCAGGAAAGCTTCTCCACAATGAAAGCGCCCCCTACTCCGTCCTCTACCCCACCCTTTGCCCCTCAGGGCACAGGAGCCCTTGAACTTGGGTCAGATGGCTGGGATGAAGAAAAATGTCTGTCTGACAACTAAGCTGGCCAGGGAGGAAGCACAGACCTTCCTAAATGGCACAAACAAGAAACATCAAGTAATGATCCCTGGGCTGGTCCCTGGACCTCATTCCAATAGTAACCAAATTTTCCTAATGATGGGATTAGCAGTTACTGTTTATCAAGAGCTTCAACGCCAACTGAACACCAATTTCATAGACAGTTAACTATTTTCTAACTCTTTGCTGACTATTTGAGTAAATAGCATTCAAGGTTAAACATTAAGACTGAGAAGTAGGGAAGAAATACAAAAGTGATAAGCATCACAACATTTCAGAGCCTATATATACTAATACAACATTAAGACTAAGAAATAGCATTCCATTTATTTTTTTTCTGAAACAGCATTTGGCAATGTTTTCGCACAAGAGAAGACAATTCTTTGGCCCATCCACTCTCTACAGTTTGGTGGTGTTTAAGTTTTAAAGACAAGCAGGTGAACAAGCCATGCATGGATGAATAATCAAGAGACAAAAATTACATTTCCCAACAGTTTCTGTCCTGGCCTATCCTGATTCAGACCCTCGGGTCCGTTGCTGCGACTGATAGCTTTTCCCCAACACCCTCACAGCTCCATCCCTTCAAAGTAGACATTCTTTGAAGTCTGCCCAACCTTCTGTTCTCAGTGAGGTCTGTGTCAGCACTGCATCCCCTCCACTGGCTCTCCCATTTCCCCCCACTTCTCATATTTTTTCATATTTGGTAGCATTTATCACCTCTCAATCTACTAAATGGTTCCATGGCTTATTGTCTTTAATGAGTATTATCTGCCTCCTCCACAAACTATAATCTCTGCTGTGGCAGGGATCTTTGTTTTATTCACCAGTGTGTCCCGAACACCTACAAGAGTAGGAGCTTAACAAATACTTGTTGATGAACCTCCAAACATTTCCCACTAAGTCAGAGCCAGGCCTGAGATGCTCAGGGAAGAAATCCAATTCACCCACAGTGTCTGGTCCTAAGTTTCTCAGAACCGCATTCCCCCTCACACCTCAGCATCTAGAAGGGAAAAGATGTGTGTATATTAGTTGCTCAGGCGTGTCCAATTCTTTGCAATCCTATGGACTGTAGCCTGCCAGACTCCTCTGTCCATGGGATTCTCCAGGCAAGAATACTGGAGTGGGTAGCCATTTCCTTCTCCAGGGGATCTTCCCGAACCAGAGACTGAACCTGAGTCTCCTGCCTTGCAGGCAGATTCTTTAACATCTGAGCTACCAGGAAATCCCAGAAGGGAAGAGACATGAGTCCCCTAATTGCAGTCACTGGGACTGACTGAACACGGTCTCCTCCAGCCCCATGTATCTGTATGCCCTTCCACTCATGCCAGGGCTCACCTGCTTCTCCCTAAAGAATCCTGCTGCTTATATGAGACACAGAGGCACCAGAGCCATGGACAGTGCCTGAACCTCAGAGTTGCACCACCACAACAGTGTCATTTCCACCCTGAGCCTGAGTTTCCACATTTATAAAATGAAGCCATTTGGAGTCAGTGATCTCTTCTGGGCTTTTCCAGTTCTGACATTCCCTGCTGGAAGATGAGAGTGCATGACCTTTCAAGATGCTCTTTGAAACAAACCAACTCAGGTCCCTGGGGTGCAAGACACAGCCATACTCAGGGTAAGAAGAGATCAAAGCAAAATGACCAACAAGTGAACAGAGATTCAGAGCATCGCATGGACTATATAGGTAGCCACCATCATTATAAAAAGTCCTTTTTATCAAACAGAAAGGCAGGAATTATCCTGTCCATTTCACAGATGAGTAAACTGAGATTCAAAGAGGCTAAGCAAACGGCCTACAAATAAGAAGCAGAAGAGCCACACCCAGACCCAAGTCTTCTGACTACAAACCGTATAAAGTTTGCACGTAGGTAACTGTTTCACCATTTTCAAAATGCACATGGGTAGAAAAAGGCCACCGTTAAATTATTGAAAGTGTTAATAATTTATTCTAAATAATTACAGAATATAAAATTGGATTTTGCATTTGAATGTGGTTATGTTCCACATTTTAAAGATTTATTTACATCCAATAAGATAGTAAAACCATCATGAGAAGAAATCCCTCTGAAAGATATGAGCAACTGACTCTGATTCCTTTAGGAATAGACAGCCCATCTCTCGGCAACAGTTAAGACGAGTCTCTCTCCTGATATCTTTCAAAACTGGGGACTGGTAGCCTGCCCAGACTCCTCTGTCCATGGGATTCGCCAGGCAAGAATACTGGAGTGGGTAGCCATTTCCTTCTCCAGGGGATCTTCCCGAACCAGAGACTGAACCTGAGTCTCCTGCCTTGCAGGCAGATTCTTTAACATCTGAGCTACCAGGAAATCCCAGAAGGGAAGAGACATGAGTCCCCTAATTGCAGTCACTGGGACTGACTGAACACGGTCTCCTCCAGCCCCATGTATCTGTATGCCCTTCCACTCATGCCAGGGCTCACCTGCTTCTCCCTAAAGAATCCTGCTGCTTATATGAGACACAGAGGCACCAGAGCCATGGACAGTGCCTGAACCTCAGAGTTGCACCACCACAACAGTGTCATTTCCACCCTGAGCCTGAGTTTCCACATTTATAAAATGAAGCCATTTGGAGTCAGTGATCTCTTCTGGGCTTTTCCAGTTCTGACATTCCCTGCTGGAAGATGAGAGTGCATGACCTTTCAAGATGCTCTTTGAAACAAACCAACTCAGGTCCCTGGGGTGCAAGACACAGCCATACTCAGGGTAAGAAGAGATCAAAGCAAAATGACCAACAAGTGAACAGAGATTCAGAGCATCGCATGGACTATATAGGTAGCCACCATCATTATAAAAAGTCCTTTTTATCAAACAGAAAGGCAGGAATTATCCTGTCCATTTCACAGATGAGTAAACTGAGATTCAAAGAGGCTAAGCAAACGGCCTACAAATAAGAAGCAGAAGAGCCACACCCAGACCCAAGTCTTCTGACTACAAACCGTATAAAGTTTGCACGTAGGTAACTGTTTCACCATTTTCAAAATGCACATGGGTAGAAAAAGGCCACCGTTAAATTATTGAAAGTGTTAATAATTTATTCTAAATAATTACAGAATATAAAATTGGATTTTGCATTTGAATGTGGTTATGTTCCACATTTTAAAGATTTATTTACATCCAATAAGATAGTAAAACCATCATGAGAAGAAATCCCTCTGAAAGATATGAGCAACTGACTCTGATTCCTTTAGGAATAGACAGCCCATCTCTCGGCAACAGTTAAGACGAGTCTCTCTCCTGATATCTTTCAAAACATTCCTCAAGAGGTTTGAGATTAAGTGTTTATATTTCCAAGGACTTTGCAGCTGCCAACAAAAATAATTCAATCAATTGGGCCCTATTAGTAGAATATCTTCAGTGTCAACAGAATAAATAAGCAAAAAAAGTACTCAAATAGAAAACTGGATTCATCCAAACCTGAGATTGACTGGTTCAGAGTGATGTGGACATTCCCTGTTTCCCAGACGCAAGCACATGCTCTACGATCACCTCTCACACAATGATGTCAGGAGATGAGGCACCTCACAGTAGCCAAACTGGGCTGGGATGCCCTAGGATAGTGAAGTTCACTTTGAAACATCTGGAATGTCTCAGGGAAAATACAAGCTTCAGGAATCAACAGTTATTGAATGTTCTCAAAAGAGACAATGATTAGGTTTCTTTCCCTCTCTCCTCTGTCTTCTTGCCTTATTGGTATTGGGAACAACCATACTAGATGTTTTGAACCGAGGGATTCCCTGGAGGGCATTGTCTCAATCACTATGAGCTCTTAAACCTAGAAGTTGGAAAGAAATCAAAATTCTAAAGAAAACAAGGCTGTGGGCTAGTGAATGTTTTAATAAAAATGGAAGCGGAGACATACATTGGTACCATCTCCCTTCAAACTGCCACCATCAAAATGCAATATTCGGGCTTCCCTGGTGGTCCAGTGGGCAAGGACACTACCTTGCAGTGCAAGGGGCGCCGGTTTGATCCCTGGCCTGGGAGGATCCCACGTGCCACAGAAGAGCCACACCCAGACCCAAGTCTTCTGACTACAAACCGTATAAAGTTTGCACGTAGGTAACTGTTTCACCATTTTCAAAATGCACATGGGTAGAAAAAGGCCACCGTTAAATTATTGAAAGTGTTAATAATTTATTCTAAATAATTACAGAATATAAAATTGGATTTTGCATTTGAATGTGGTTATGTTCCACATTTTAAAGATTTATTTACATCCAATAAGATAGTAAAACCATCATGAGAAGAAATCCCTCTGAAAGATATGAGCAACTGACTCTGATTCCTTTAGGAATAGACAGCCCATCTCTCGGCAACAGTTAAGACGAGTCTCTCTCCTGATATCTTTCAAAACATTCCTCAAGAGGTTTGAGATTAAGTGTTTATATTTCCAAGGACTTTGCAGCTGCCAACAAAAATAATTCAATCAATTGGGCCCTATTAGTAGAATATCTTCAGTGTCAACAGAATAAATAAGCAAAAAAAGTACTCAAATAGAAAACTGGATTCATCCAAACCTGAGATTGACTGGTTCAGAGTGATGTGGACATTCCCTGTTTCCCAGACGCAAGCACATGCTCTACGATCACCTCTCACACAATGATGTCAGGAGATGAGGCACCTCACAGTAGCCAAACTGGGCTGGGATGCCCTAGGATAGTGAAGTTCACTTTGAAACATCTGGAATGTCTCAGGGAAAATACAAGCTTCAGGAATCAACAGTTATTGAATGTTCTCAAAAGAGACAATGATTAGGTTTCTTTCCCTCTCTCCTCTGTCTTCTTGCCTTATTGGTATTGGGAACAACCATACTAGATGTTTTGAACCGAGGGATTCCCTGGAGGGCATTGTCTCAATCACTATGAGCTCTTAAACCTAGAAGTTGGAAAGAAATCAAAATTCTAAAGAAAACAAGGCTGTGGGCTAGTGAATGTTTTAATAAAAATGGAAGCGGAGACATACATTGGTACCATCTCCCTTCAAACTGCCACCATCAAAATGCAATATTCGGGCTTCCCTGGTGGTCCAGTGGGCAAGGACACTACCTTGCAGTGCAAGGGGCGCCGGTTTGATCCCTGGCCTGGGAGGATCCCACGTGCCACAGAGCGGCTGGACAAATGTGTCCAACTACCGAGCCGGAGCTCTGGAGCCCAGAGCCGGTGCTCTGCGGCGACAGAAGCCACTGCAATGGGAGGCCCACACAGGCCAAAGAACAAAGAAAATAGATAAATGAAAGACCAATAGAAGTGCCCCCTCCAAAAAAAAATTTAAAAAAAAAAGCAATATGCTCATGACATCAAAAAGGACAGGAAATAAAGGGTTTGGCGGGGGCGAGTGTCCTTTATTCCCTGAGTTGTTTTTGATTTAGTAATCATACAGTGCAGATTTCCTAAAGCAATTTCAGTTTCAACTATTCTTGCTCCATTGTTTCCACAACTAAGTTTGTAGAATAAAATACCCCAATTTCTGTTTTGGAAAATGTGGTCAAAACAACCATTTACTCTACAAGTGCAGTAGTGGAAAGCGAGTAGGCTCAGAGAGGCACAGAAAATACACTCGTGCCCTCCACGCTGGCTTCCCGAGCATCATTCCTCCTGAAGCCATGCTAGTGTTTCATCCAAAGGCCTCTTGGTGATCCAAAGGCCATCATACCCCCATTTCATAGACGGAGACTCTAAAGTCTAAAACTCTCACTGATGTTTCTTCAGCTTTCTTTCCCTTGATTATTCAGCTTCTCAAAAGTATTTGTAATTACAAGTGAAACAAAGCAGGAAATATCATTACCTTGACAAATGGTGCCAGGATTCTTTGGAGTATTAAGACTCCTTTTCAACGAGGGAAATGGCCCTGCTGCAAGTTATAAGACACACGAACAAACCACCAATGGAAGATGAAATATCACCCCTTAAAGGGACTAAGTTTACTATTTCTGGGGTGCCTTGGCCCAGTCTGACTCGATGACCTCTGACTGTCTCTACATCCCTAAGATTCTCTAAGCTGATAATAAGGTGCTGGGAAAATACTCCAGGGGCTTATGCCCTCTGGAGAGAAGCCAAAGATCCCCTGTTGTAGAGGGCCAGTCTGCTGCTAAAAGAAACTTTTGGAGGCTGCAGAAGCCCCAGCTAAACTTTCCCACATCAGCTTTCAGTCCAGTGGGCAGGACACTACCTTGAGCACGGTTAGCCTGGGAGGATCCCACGTGCCACAGAGCGGCTGGACAAATGTGTCCAACTACCGAGGAGCTCTGGAGCCCAGAGCCGGTGCTCTGCGGCGACAGAAGCCACTGCAATGGGAGGCCCACACAGGCCAAAGAACAAAGAAAATAGATAAATGAAAGACCAATAGAAGTGCCCCCTCCAAAAAAAAATTTAAAAAAAAAAGCAATATGCTCATGACATCAAAAAGGACAGGAAATAAAGGGTTTGGCGGGGGCGAGTGTCCTTTATTCCCTGAGTTGTTTTTGATTTAGTAATCATACAGTGCAGATTTCCTAAAGCAATTTCAGTTTCAACTATTCTTGCTCCATTGTTTCCACAACTAAGTTTGTAGAATAAAATACCCCAATTTCTGTTTTGGAAAATGTGGTCAAAACAACCATTTACTCTACAAGTGCAGTAGTGGAAAGCGAGTAGGCTCAGAGAGGCACAGAAAATACACTCGTGCCCTCCACGCTGGCTTCCCGAGCATCATTCCTCCTGAAGCCATGCTAGTGTTTCATCCAAAGGCCTCTTGGTGATCCAAAGGCCATCATACCCCCATTTCATAGACGGAGACTCTAAAGTCTAAAACTCTCACTGATGTTTCTTCAGCTTTCTTTCCCTTGATTATTCAGCTTCTCAAAAGTATTTGTAATTACAAGTGAAACAAAGCAGGAAATATCATTACCTTGACAAATGGTGCCAGGATTCTTTGGAGTATTAAGACTCCTTTTCAACGAGGGAAATGGCCCTGCTGCAAGTTATAAGACACACGAACAAACCACCAATGGAAGATGAAATATCACCCCTTAAAGGGACTAAGTTTACTATTTCTGGGGTGCCTTGGCCCAGTCTGACTCGATGACCTCTGACTGTCTCTACATCCCTAAGATTCTCTAAGCTGATAATAAGGTGCTGGGAAAATACTCCAGGGGCTTATGCCCTCTGGAGAGAAGCCAAAGATCCCCTGTTGTAGAGGGCCAGTCTGCTGCTAAAAGAAACTTTTGGAGGCTGCAGAAGCCCCAGCTAAACTTTCCCACATCAGCTTTTCCTCACTCTGCTCCCTCATTGCCCAACACAGCTCTCTCATTCTCTCTCGCCTATTGTTTTCCAAACATCCCTCCTTTCATAAAAGCTGTCTGGCTGGGAGCTTAAAATATTGCTGGACAGTAAAACCTACCCATCAGGGCCAATCCAGTCATATCTGCTCAGTCGTGCAGCACAGCAGGGGCGGGGTAGAGAAGTGGGAGGTGGGCTTTTAGGCGCCAAAGGAAAGAGGCCAATGTTGCCATTTTACCGCTGAGCGCCAAGAGAAGAAGAGAGCACATATTTCTCCGGGGGACCCTACTCCTATTGGCAAGTTTTCCCTGGGTGATATTAGTTTGTAGGCTTCCCCTCCCCTCCCACCCCCAACTTCTTTCACAGCCTAATCTAAGGGCTAGATCTGGAATTCTCCAAAAGGAAAAAGATTACCACTAAAGTTTGGTCTTGAATTGAGATGGCTGGACTTAGAGTCCAGTTCCCCAAACCTTAGAACTGACTTAAGAGTTGGCAGAGGTTTTGAAGGGAAAGAAATATGGGAAGGGGGAGACAGGGTGGGTTAGTTGCAGAGATGTCCAAATTCTAACTACAACTTGACATCTTAAGGCTTTTCTTTTATCAGAATAAATTAACATGCCCCGAGGTATCCTGAGGGACCTAAATTATGTATTTGAGGTTATTAAAGTCTCCTATGTTTTTTCACTCAAACTCTGCCATAGGAGTAGTAGTGATACAATTATCAAGTGCTGTGGGGTTAGAGAGGCTTCATGCTCAGCATTTTCGACGTTGGAGCATTTACTGGAGCACAGGAATGGGTTTGTTAAGGATAGTTAAGCTCTTGCAAGTTATAAGACACACGAACAAACCACCAATGGAAGATGAAATATCACCCCTTAAAGGGACTAAGTTTACTATTTCTGGGGTGCCTTGGCCCAGTCTGACTCGATGACCTCTGACTGTCTCTACATCCCTAAGATTCTCTAAGCTGATAATAAGGTGCTGGGAAAATACTCCAGGGGCTTATGCCCTCTGGAGAGAAGCCAAAGATCCCCTGTTGTAGAGGGCCAGTCTGCTGCTAAAAGAAACTTTTGGAGGCTGCAGAAGCCCCAGCTAAACTTTCCCACATCAGCTTTTCCTCACTCTGCTCCCCTCATTGCCCAACACAGCTCTCTCATTCTCTCTCGCCTATTGTTTTCCAAACATCCCTCCTTTCATAAAAGCTGTCTGGCTGGGAGCTTAAAATATTGCTGGACAGTAAAACCTACCCATCAGGGCCAATCCAGTCATATCTGCTCAGTCGTGCAGCACAGCAGGGGCGGGGTAGAGAAGTGGGAGGTGGGCTTTTAGGCGCCAAAGGAAAGAGGCCAATGTTGCCATTTTACCGCTGAGCGCCAAGAGAAGAAGAGAGCACATATTTCTCCGGGGGACCCTACTCCTATTGGCAAGTTTTCCCTGGGTGATATTAGTTTGTAGGCTTCCTCCTCCCACCCCCAACTTCTTTCACAGCCTAATCTAAGGGCTAGATCTGGAATTCTCCAAAAGGAAAAAGATTACCACTAAAGTTTGGTCTTGAATTGAGATGGCTGGACTTAGAGTCCAGTTCCCCAAACCTTAGAACTGACTTAAGAGTTGGCAGAGGTTTTGAAGGGAAAGAAATATGGGAAGGGGGAGACAGGGTGGGTTAGTTGCAGAGATGTCCAAATTCTAACTACAACTTGACATCTTAAGGCTTTTCTTTTATCAGAATAAATTAACATGCCCCGAGGTATCCTGAGGGACCTAAATTATGTATTTGAGGTTATTAAAGTCTCCTATGTTTTTTCACTCAAACTCTGCCATAGGAGTAGTAGTGATACAATTATCAAGTGCTGTGGGGTTAAGAGAGGCTTCATGCTCAGCATTTTCGACGTTGGAGCATTTACTGGAGCACAGGAATGGGTTTGTTAAGGATAGTTAAGCTCTTCCTGGCGGCCGTTTATGTTGTCTCTGTGGCTAAAGGGACTGCTCTAGAAACACAAAGACACATTTACACTCCCTTACCCACCAGAGTGGTGCTTGATTGCTTGCTTGCTCAGTCACTCAGTCGTGTCCGACTCTTTGCAACCCCATGGACCGTAGCCTGCCAGGCTCCTCTGTCCATGGAATTTTCTAGAAAAGAATATTGCAGGGGAAGGAACAGAGGGTGGGAGGCATAAAGGAAGTAGCATGAAGGCTTGTACTATCATAAGTGAAGAAAATAGCTATAGTCATTACTCTGTGAGAAAAGGAGATCCTTCAGAGGTGCTGTGTGATGGTCGGGAGGGGTGGGAAGGGGGGGATATACATATGACTAATCTGGGAACATACATATCTGTAAACAACAAAACTCTGTAATATTTAAAAGTAAAATAAAAGTTAAAAAAAAAAAAAAGAATATTGCAGTGGGTTGCCATTTTCTAGTCCAGTGGTAAATGGCCTCTAATCCTTTTTGTGGAGCTTGTTAACACAGGTGTATATATGTTGTTCTGCCTCTTCAAAGCCAGGAGAAGGGTATGCTATTCTGAAAATCACCCTGAGTTTGAAGTAAAAAACCAAGGCTCACATCTGCCTTCACTAGCTGATCGCCCTTGGGAGACTTACTTAACTTCCCACTCCGTCTCCCATTGTGGTGATGGGGGCTGATAACGCCTGCTTCCCTGGTTCTCAAACATCTGTCTGTAGACCTGTCATCTCTGGTCCAAGAGGAATTATTCAGCTGCCTGTGACAAAAATGTGACAGCGATGTAGTAAACAATGGAGTAAATTTTTCACCACGTTAAATATGTTCAATTTCAAGGCCCGTCTTTTATTATGTCCTCTCGAGGTTTGTGGTATTAAAATTCCCCTTTCATGAAATGATGGTGAAAACAGACTGCAGTCATAGTAATTTTTAAAGTTTTTTGGCAAATGAGGAGTCAGTAGCCATATGTTGGTTGGAGTCCATACTCTATTTTGTTGTTATAATACTAGTCTCTGAAATCTAAGTCTGAGGGCCATTGGTTGTTATGAAAACTGAAACAAGATATGCTAAAATGTGTCATTTTTAGATAAGGGCTACCCAAACACGAGGTGTTACTTTAATTATTACCTAAAACCATAATCCGCTGGAGGGGTGTTATCGTAGATACCTTGAGAGTGGAGGCTCAATTGATTGAGCCATGTGTAAAAGAGACAACCAATGTGAATATGCTATGAGACTAAGGGAACTTACACAGGGGCTTTGTAACAACCTAGAGGGGTGGGATGGGGAGGGAGATGGGAGGGAAGTTCAAGTGGGAGGAGCCATGTGTACACCTGTGGCTGATTCAGGTTTATGTATAGCAGTAAACAACACAACTCTGTTAAAGTAAAATAAAAATAAATTAATAATTTTTTTTAAAAAAAAAGTGGAGAGAAGCAGAAAAAACACCAAAATCTTGGATTTTCCTGGTTCTGCCACCAGTAGGATTTATGTGAGGGCTGTTTACCTAATTGTGGTGTTTCCACAAGGTGTAAAGGTTTAAAGGTTTCCCACCTTTTTCCCAAAGACAGTGGGAATGGCTGCCACTCTTAAAAGGGCAAATACTAGATTTAACTATCATCTGAGGAGTGTTAAAGGCAGAAGCAGAACTAGGTACATGTGACTGGGATTCTGAACAGCTGGTTTGGAGTAGTAGACCCTCTCCCACTCTCAGTTTCTCATTCCTAAAAGGAGCTCTTCCCAATGCCAGAGTCATGGCTGGGGGTGTCACGGCTGCTCTTGCAGCCGTGGTTCCCAATGAAAAGGGTTTAGGTTTGTAACATGTGGCTGTAACATGTGTTTCATTGGGAACCACAGGGAGAGAATCTGCTGTTGGATGCCTGGCCTAACTGGAAGTTTCTGCAGCTCCAAGAGGAGCAACACTCTCTATTCTTCACTGAAAAACAGATAGCTGAGACCCTAAGCTGGACACTGTTCACGCCTGCCACTAAGTTTTGTCTGGTCGGGCTCCAAGCCACAGGTTGGAAGGAAGCTTTCAGATGTCATTTTGTTTGCCCTCCTAAAGATAAAAGTGCAGTCATAGTAATTTTTAAAGTTTTTTGGCAAATGAGGAGTCAGTAGCCATATGTTGGTTGGAGTCCATACTCTATTTTGTTGTTATAATACTAGTCTCTGAAATCTAAGTCTGAGGGCCATTGGTTGTTATGAAAACTGAAACAAGATATGCTAAAATGTGTCATTTTTAGATAAGGGCTACCCAAACACGAGGTGTTACTTTAATTATTACCTAAAACCATAATCCGCTGGAGGGGTGTTATCGTAGATACCTTGAGAGTGGAGGCTCAATTGATTGAGCCATGTGTAAAAGAGACAACCAATGTGAATATGCTATGAGACTAAGGGAACTTACACAGGGGCTTTGTAACAACCTAGAGGGGTGGGATGGGGAGGGAGATGGGAGGGAAGTTCAAGTGGGAGGAGCCATGTGTACACCTGTGGCTGATTCAGGTTTATGTATAGCAGTAAACAACACAACTCTGTTAAAGTAAAATAAAAATAAATTAATAATTTTTTAAAAAAAGTGGAGAGAAGCAGAAAAACACCAAAATCTTGGATTTTCCTGGTTCTGCCACCAGTAGGATTTATGTGAGGGCTGTTTACCTAATTGTGGTGTTTCCACAAGGTGTAAAGGTTTAAAGGTTTCCCACCTTTTTCCCAAAGACAGTGGGAATGGCTGCCACTCTTAAAAGGGCAAATACTAGATTTAACTATCATCTGAGGAGTGTTAAAGGCAGAAGCAGAACTAGGTACATGTGACTGGGATTCTGAACAGCTGGTTTGGAGTAGTAGACCCTCTCCCACTCTCAGTTTCTCATTCCTAAAAGGAGCTCTTCCCAATGCCAGAGTCATGGCTGGGGGCTGGTGCAAGAGCAGCCGTGGTTCCCAATGAAAAGGGTTTAGGTTTGTAACATGTGGCTGTAACATGTGTTTCATTGGGAACCACAGGGAGAGAATCTGCTGTTGGATGCCTGGCCTAACTGGAAGTTTCTGCAGCTCCAAGAGGAGCAACACTCTCTATTCTTCACTGAAAAACAGATAGCTGAGACCCTAAGCTGGACACTGTTCACGCCTGCCACTAAGTTTTGTCTGGTCGGGCTCCAAGCCACAGGTTGGAAGGAAGCTTTCAGATGTCATTTTGTTTGCCCTCTCCTAAAGATAAAAGGACTTCCCTGGTATCACAGCTGGTAAAGAATCTGCCTGCAATGCCGGAGACCTGGGTTTAATTCCTGGGTTAGGAAGATTCTTGGAGCAGGAATAGGTTACCCACTCCAGTATTCTTGCCTGGAGACTTTCATGGCTCACCATGGAATCACAAAGAGGTGAACACGACTGACTTTCACAAAGATGAAAAGCCCACCTAATTTAAGACACCACTCATCACTCATTCAAGTGTTTAGCAAATATCACTGTCATTAAGTGTGATGGGCATATCCTATGGCCTCATGGACATATGATCCTATAACGTGGACTCAGCTGGAGAAGCAAGGCCCAGCATCTCTAGCATGGGCTCTTGTCCTAGTCTGAGAGCAGTGGTGAGTAAGCCCCAGACCTCTAAAGATGGTCAAGCCAGAGAAACATCAGTCGAGGTGGAGGCTTTGATCAGTCTTTCAGAGATTACCAGCTTGTACCACAGGTTTGCACTGGCCAATTGACCCAGTTCACACACATCACCCCTGTCAGTTCAATCCATGTCCATTAGTCATTGTCATTGCTAGGGGCATTATATACTACCATGTTCAATGGTATTTTTTTTCTTATGGATGAAAATTTAGCTCTATTAAAGCAGCCACATGTTACAAACCTAAACCCTTTTCATTCTGTGAGACACTAAAACTGTCTTAATGGACTTTTCTCACCCTGTAAACCCGATTTCTTCCCAAAGCACTCTCTCCATTCTTTGGATTTAAAAGAGTAATAATAAATATATATGTATATACATATCACTCTCAGTTTGTAAAGCTACTAAGAAAGGTTTCCAGATTTCAACCAAGAGAAGAGAAAACATAAAGTAAAAGCACTGCTCCAATCACAGGTAATGAGTCTCAAGGGGTAGCAGAAAGGACCTAGTCTTTGGGATCCAGCAGACAGAACTGCTGCTATTTAGCTGTCTGATCTTAGACAAATTATTTAACCTCTCTGAGCCTCAGTTTTCTCATGTAATGGAATCAAATTAAACATTTATCAAGCTCTCATTATGTGCTGGGCTCCATCACAGGCATTGAGCATATAGCAGTAGATAAAACAGGTATGATCTATACCCTCAGGAAGATTACAATCTCTTAGGATCAAATTGAATGAAAAAAATGTAGTATCAATGGTCTGTCATAAAGTAGATATTCAAAAAATAACGTTTCCTTCCACTTCCCTTCCAACATGCGATCATTATATATCCCAACACAGACAAAAGTAAGGCGACTGCAGACAATTTCATACATAGGTATATTTTGTCCGGGGCTGAGGGAGGGCGGGCAGGCAGACACCAATGGGTTAGAGTATTTCTTCAGCACGATGTCTAATGTCGGCTTGTGGTCTTGATTTAAATCCATGTAACCACGACTTTCTATTTATGATCAACAATGAATTCTTACTTGGGGTGCAATTCAAGGCATATATAGATACTGACTCATTTATCTTTTCAGGCAGCTTGTAAAGTCAATGAAAACCCATTTTACAGATGTGGAAGCAGATTCTTTTATGCCTCTTTTGTTCCTTAGTAAGTGCACAGAGGATTCTTATATGCCTCTGTCATAGCCAAATGGTTTCAAATGGAAATTTCATATTCCCCCCTTTTTTGTCCATTAGTCATTGTCATTGCTAGGGGCATTATATACTACCATGTTCAATGGTATTTTTTTTCTTATGGATGAAAATTTAGCTCTATTAAAGCAGCCACATGTTACAAACCTAAACCCTTTTCATTCTGTGAGACACTAAAACTGTCTTAATGGACTTTTCTCACCCTGTAAACCCGATTTCTTCCCAAAGCACTCTCTCCATTCTTTGGATTTAAAAGAGTAATAATAAATATATATGTATATACATATCACTCTCAGTTTGTAAAGCTACTAAGAAAGGTTTCCAGATTTCAACCAAGAGAAGAGAAAACATAAAGTAAAAGCACTGCTCCAATCACAGGTAATGAGTCTCAAGGGGTAGCAGAAAGGACCTAGTCTTTGGGATCCAGCAGACAGAACTGCTGCTATTTAGCTGTCTGATCTTAGACAAATTATTTAACCTCTCTGAGCCTCAGTTTTCTCATGTAATGGAATCAAATTAAACATTTATCAAGCTCTCATTATGTGCTGGGCTCCATCACAGGCATTGAGCATATAGCAGTAGATAAAACAGGTATGATCTATACCCTCAGGAAGATTACAATCTCTTAGGATCAAATTGAATGAAAAAAATGTAGTATCAATGGTCTGTCATAAAGTAGATATTCAAAAAATAACGTTTCCTTCCACTTCCCTTCCAACATGCGATCATTATATATCCCAACACAGACAAAAGTAAGGCGACTGCAGACAATTTCATACATAGGTATATTTTGTCCGGGGCTGAGGGAGGGCGGGCAGGCAGACACCAATGGGTTAGAGTATTTCTTCAGCACGATGTCTAATGTCGGCTTGTGGTCTTGATTTAAATCCATGTAACCACGACTTTCTATTTATGATCAACAATGAATTCTTACTTGGGGTGCAATTCAAGGCATATATAGATACTGACTCATTTATCTTTTCAGGCAGCTTGTAAAGTCAATGAAAACCCATTTTACAGATGTGGAAGCAGATTCTTTTATGCCTCTTTTGTTCCTTAGTATCAGTCCTCGTCTGCACAGAGGAAACGCTCCACAGATGCTGTTTCCCCACTGGCCATGCCCGCCCCTCATTAAGGGCAGGTACTCCAAGTGTTAGCAAAAAGAGGTGGATTCGGAATTGCCCTGTGGCCGCTCAGCTTTGCCTTCTCCTTCCTGCAGGTAGGTGAGACATGGGGGACTGGAGTTTCCTGGGGAACATCTTGGAGGAGGTGAACGAGCACTCCACGGTCATCGGCCGCGTGTGGCTCACGGTGCTTTTCATCTTCCGGATCCTCATCCTTGGCACGGCCGCCGAGTTCGTGTGGGGGGATGAGCAGTCCGACTTCGTGTGCAACACCCAGCAACCAGGTTGCGAGAACGTCTGCTACGACGAGGCCTTTCCCATCTCCCACATCCGCCTCTGGGTCCTGCAGATCATCTTCGTCTCCACGCCGTCGCTGGTGTATGTAGGGCACGCGGTGCACCACGTCCGCATGGAGGAGAAGCGCAAGGAGCGCGAGGCGGAGGAGCTGTGTCAGCAGTCGCCGGGCAATGGCGGCGAGAGGGCGCCCCTAGCGGCGGACCAGGGCAGCATCAAGAAGAGCAGCAGCAGCAGCAAAGGCACCAAGAAGTTCCGGCTGGAGGGGACCCTGCTGAGGACCTACATCTGCCACATCATCTTCAAGACCCTCTTTGAGGTGGGCTTCATCGTGGGCCACTACTTCCTGTACGGTTTCCGGATCCTGCCTCTCTACCGCTGCAGCCGGTGGCCCTGCCCCAACGTCGTGGACTGCTTCGTGTCACGACCCACCGAGAAAACCATCTTCATCCTGTTCATGCTGTCCGTGGCTTCCGTGTCCCTCTTCCTCAATATTCTAGAGCTGAGTCACCTGGGCCTGAAGAGAATCCGATCTGCCTTCAAGAGGCCGGTGGAGCAGCCACTGGGGGAGATTCCTGAAAAGTCCCTCCACTCCATTGCTGTCTCCTCCATCCAGAAGGCCAAGGGCTACCAGCTCCTCGAAGAAGAGAAAATCGTGTCCCATTATTTCCCTCTGACTGAGGTCGGGATGGTGGAGGCCAGCCCACTTTCTGCCAAGCCTTTCAGTCAGTTCGAGGAGAAGGTAGGCACGGGGCCCCTAGGGGACTTGTCCAGGGCCTACCAGGAGACACTGCCTTCCTACGCTCAGGTGGGAGCCCAGGAGGTGGAGGGAGAGGGGCAGCCTGCAGAGGTGGCTGCAGAACCAGAGGTGGCCTCCGAACCAGAGGTGGCCGAGAAGAGGCAGGAGGCCGAGAGAGTGAGCACTGACGGCCCAGAGACCCTGGCTGTGCTGGAGGCGGAGAAAGTGGAGCCCCCAGAAGTGGAAAAGGAGGTTGAGAAAGAAGAGCCGCCACCGCCTGAGAAGGTCTCAAAGCAAGAGCTGACGCCTGAAAAGGCACCTTCACTGTGCGCGGAGCTGCCTGGAGATGACACCAGACCTCTGAGCAGGCTGAGCAAAGCCAGCAGCCGGGCCAGGTCAGACGATCTCACCGTGTGAAGTGGTGCCAAAGAGAGAAGGCAAAGAAAACACCCGAGCTAGCACACGGCAAGATGAAACCTCAAGTTGCCAACTTGATTTCAGTCTTCTGTCCCTCCCCATCACACCCACCTTGGTTGGACAGGCACCATGGTAGAACCCTGCCTGCCTTACAACTAGGAAACTGCCTTTGCCCGTGCATAAAGCCTGCCCAGATAAACCCATTGTCCCATCAAAATTCCCAGTCTCATGACTGCCTGCCCCTCTCCACAGCCACGGGCAATTCTGCTTTCATCCCCATTTCTCCATAGAAAGCCTTCCAATCAGAACTGATTGCCTCAGAACTTTTCACCAGCCTTGTGGCAACTTTACAGATTCAGCCGAACTTTATCTGAAACTCAGCACTTCCCTAGCAGATACTGTGTGGCATATTTCAAGGGATCCCAAAGATACATGCCTACAGAATGCAGGCAGGGTTTTAAAGCGGTGAAGTGCCACTGTTCTAATGCCATGCGAGGGCTGGGACTGTGAAATGTGGAGAGCAGAGGGCGGCTGCTCAGTTCCAGGCAGTGACTACCAAACAGTGTTACTTGGCTATCTGATTTTTTAAGAGAAGCCAGAAATCCAAAGCTTTAGGGATGTTTTCCCAAAACTGCCAAGCCTTTCAGTCAGTTCGAGGAGAAGGTAGGCACGGGGCCCCTAGGGGACTTGTCCAGGGCCTACCAGGAGACACTGCCTTCCTACGCTCAGGTGGGAGCCCAGGAGGTGGAGGGAGAGGGGCAGCCTGCAGAGGTGGCTGCAGAACCAGAGGTGGCCTCCGAACCAGAGGTGGCCGAGAAGAGGCAGGAGGCCGAGAGAGTGAGCACTGACGGCCCAGAGACCCTGGCTGTGCTGGAGGCGGAGAAAGTGGAGCCCCCAGAAGTGGAAAAGGAGGTTGAGAAAGAAGAGCCGCCACCGCCTGAGAAGGTCTCAAAGCAAGAGCTGACGCCTGAAAAGGCGCCTTCACTGTGCGCGGAGCTGCCTGGGGATGACACCAGACCCCTGAGCAGGCTGAGCAAAGCCAGCAGCCGGGCCAGATCAGACGATCTCACCGTGTGAAGTGGTGCCAAAGAGAGAAGGCAAAGAAAACACCCGAGCTAGCACACGGCAAGATGAAACCTCAAGTTGCCAACTTGATTTCTGTCTTCTGTCCCTGCCCGTCACACCCACCTTGGTTGGACAGGCACCATGGTAGAACCCTGCCTGCCTTACAACTAGGAAACTGCCTTTGCCCTTGTATAAAGCCTGCCCAGATAAACCCATTGTCCCATCAAAATTCCCAGTCTCATGACTGCCTGCCCCTCTCCACAGCCACGGGCAATTCTGCTTTCATCCCCATTTCTCCATAGAAAGCCTTCCAATCAGAACTGATTGCCTCAGAACTTTTCACCAGCCTTGTGGCAACTTTACAGATTCAGCCGAACTTTATCTGAAACTCAGCACTTCCCTAGCAGATACTGTGTGGCATATTTCAAGGGATCCCAAAGATACATACCTACAGAATGCAGGCAGGGTTTTAAACTGGTGAAGTGCCACTGTTCTAATGCCATGCGAGGGCTGGGACTGTGAAATGTGGAGAGCAGAGGGCGGCTGCTCAGTTCCAGGCAGTGACTACCAAACAGTGTTACTTGGCTATCTGATTTTTTAAGAGAAGCCAGAAATCCAAAGCTTTAGGGGATGTTTTCCACATTTTTAACATCACCAATTAAATTTTAGATATGAAAAAAAAAAATTTAGATATGCCACATGAACCCCCCAAAAAAGTATTCAAGCCAAATTTAACCTGTAGGAAACTGATTTGTAAATTCAGCTTATACTCGTAAACCCAGCTTCCCTATGGAATTGGTCATATTATTTATGGTCTCGACTTGTCTCTGTGGCTTCCAAGCCTCACTTTATCATTTTGGAATGTTTGGTTTAAATCATCAGTCCAGGAGATGTTCAGAGTCCTCACTGGCATTTGTTTGGAGTCACTGTAGCCCTGGGTTCTGATGCAATTACATCCCTTGTATTAATGGGAATTCTGCACTGGGAAACGTCAGAAAAAGAACAAGACTCCATACCCTCTCCCTGAACTGAAAAGGCTTTAAAAACCCCAGTCACAGTTTTCTTCCCTGAAGCAGAGAAGGTCCCTTTCGTGTCCTCTTCCAGCATCAATGCTCAGCCTGAAATTTACAACTCCTTTCATCAGGGGCTGGGAGCTAACCTAGCTCTGAGCCAGATGATACCTCCTACTGGCCTGTCTTGAAGAGAATCAGCCTTTAGACCTTGCTCAGGCACAAGATGTGTACTAAAAGGGCCATCAGAGTGACACCAGGGAGAGCCTCTTACAAAGTGAGAACACAGTCAGGGTCCCTGTCTTGTCCCAAGTCAGACTTCATCTCTGGAAGGGACATAGAGACTGAAGGGAACAAGATCTTCTACGCTTTGTATCCCAACAAACCTCCTCAAGTCTAGAGTTCAGTCAGAGGAAATCCTCAGGTAGAATTACATATTTCACACAGGAGTAATTTTACCTAGAGCCAATCAGTTCCCAGAGCAGAGGGAGAAATCGATAAACAAGATGGTTCATCTAAACCAAAAGCTATGCTTCATGGGCTTCATGCCAATGCTAAGGCAGGAGGGATAGAAACCAAGCTAACATGACAAGGAACTAGACAGGAGACTACACCGGAACCCAGAAAAACTGCCTTCATTGTATCTTCTTCCCAATCAACACCATCCCAAAGAAGGCAAATCCCTTTTGCTGCCCCCTGGTTACCACTTTTCTTTAAGATATTCATGCTAGACATGATCTCCAGAGCAAAGCCTCCTCCAGAACTATTCCTCCCTCATAACAGTATTCCCATTCCTCTATGCTCCATTCTAAAGCTAAGTGGTCTACAAATTAAGTTCATTCTAAGATATGATTTTTAAAAAATAATTACTCCAGGAAAAATGTACCTCTTTTTCCAAAAGATAAAGCCTAAAATGTATTTTACCTAGGTTAATCCAAAGTGACAAACTTTCAGTGAAGGAATCTATCAGGCAGTGAACAGTTGAACGGAAGAGGTGTATTTGTCTTGTGGACATGTGACTTTCTGGCTACTGCCTGAATCTTCCTTCCCCTTTCCATCAACACTATTCCAAACAGACCTTCTGGATGGTGAAAGGAATAACTGCATCTCAGGTCTGAGAACCAGACATCACCACACTCCCCTCTCCCCAATGGCTGCACTACGCCTCCTACCGTTTTGCTCCTGAAGACCCATTTTAAGAAGATGTAAACTCAGAGCCTGAGAACAGCTCAGTCACTACCAGAATAAAGTGACTGTCTCGACTAGGACCTAATCCAGAAGAGAAAAGAAAAACTGTCTGCTATTCTAAGTGAAAAGTATTGGTGCTCTTTGGAACCAGTGGCAGATGTGTCGGTGAAGGCTGCTGGTCTCCTTGTCTTGCCTGAGGTCTAAGTGTCTGAGTGTATTTCCTTAAATGAAGCGGCATCCTGCTTTAGTGTCTGTACCTACCCCACCATCGTGGAAGTTACCGTTGTCCCTCGCAGTCTTCCCAACAAACAAGGAAGGCTATTTTGGAAGAAACAGACACAGACATCAAGGGACCAGGTTTTGTTTGGTTTTGTTTTTTCTATTTCTGCCACTTACTAGTTGTGTTATTGTCGTCTCTTAACCTCTTTGTACCTCAGTTATCTGTCAGCAAACTAAAGATGGCATTTGCCACCAACCTACCTCCAGGGGTATCAGAAGGATTAATGAGTTGGCTGCCAAGTCTAGACCCTGCTGAGTGGTGCCTGAGAGACTCCTCCAACAGGGAGACTGAGAAGAAGGGCAGGTGGGTAGCTTCTGTCTGATCCTCCCAAGCTGCCTTACAGTTACCTGGGGAGAGTTTTCCAGTGTGGAATAGACACTCTGGAGATCTGTTTTCTCGGAGAAGAGTCAAAATAGAATCTTTAACCCCTATGTTTCCTAGGAATCTATTTGACCTTGAGAAATGGCTGAGGACAGAAGGATAATAACTTTCTACCTGCAGAAAATGTCCCTTCATGCCCACCTTAAGATGCCACACAACTGCTGCCATGTTCCATTCACAGGCAACAGTATGTCTGTGGAGGACCTTACCCTATACAGAAGGATCCCTCAGTATCTGTTCTGAGGCAAATAATTATGACTGACTCAAGATTATAACCACCCCTAGGCTCCATTAGGGCCATGCTTTAGATCCTAATCCTGGTCCTTCCTTTTATGGATTAAACCCTTATGGTACCTGGAACCACCAGTAAAAAGAAGCATTGGATAACAGGCCATCAAAAGTATATCTTTCTCCGAAGAAAAAGGCTAACTGCCTAAATAGCAGTTATTACACCTCCATCTGGGGGGATCTATGACTAGAAAGGATAGTTGCTCAAAGACATGTTAGAAAGATTCAAGCTTGGCTCTGTAATCCCTGGGCCTCATATTTGGGTTATCATATAAAAGTCTATCTGTTTTTCATCATGACTCTGTTACTTGGCATCCACATGAAGCATGCAACACAGAGTTGGACAAATATTCCTGAAGATCAGTACAACCTGGGGATCAGATTTTCCCACAAAGAACACTGAAGGTCAAATCAGAAGTGTGGGCTGCACGTCTCTGACTATGGGAGCCCCAAGATGTCATTCAATTGCTCCATATGACAATTTTCCTAAAGTTAGATGTGGGTAATAAGTTCTGCCTCTTCTCCACAAGATAGATCCAGTGAATTGATATGCAAGAAATACTAGGAGCATACCAGAAGAAATAAGTGGGTTTTTTTCAACTCACTTATTCAGAAATAAAAGAAAAGTGAGGAAGGTTTTATTCAAATCCGTCATAAGTCCTTATTGTAAAATGATGACTGAAGAATTAACAGTCACCACTTTCAAATACTTCGGACTGTTAACTAAGTGATTGATTAAAAGTGAGCCAATGAGTAAAAGTGAAGAAACAAAATGAGGGTGATGATGGGAGATCAATTTTTTTTTGTAGTTTTGAAGTCCTGAAAATTATAGTGCAAAAAAACCAAGAATATCTTTGCTCATTCATGACACTCATTGCTGAAAGTGGTGCTCACTACTGCCCATGTAGAGAAATGCACCAGACTCAGGACAGCCTCTGACTCCAGGCGGAAGGGAGGTCATGGAGTAGAAAGAGCTGCACATAGCAGTTAGTGCAAGCTATTAGGAAGGCCTGGGGTGAGACTGGGGCGGACAGCTGCTTCTCCTGAGTTTGTAAGGAGGGTCCCTGGGGCAGCTCAGATACCACCCACACAGCATCTCCCACCCACCCCCAACTCCTTCTCTCACCTTCCTCTAACCTTGGATTACCCCTTTACGTGTATCATGTGCAAATGATCACACAACCCAAGGTAGCAGAGTGTAGATGAAAAACATTTGCCTGGCTGGATGGAAACTCTTCTAAGCATAAATACAATCTGTAAAGCGGAGTAAGTGTGTACCTAGAAGTGAGAGTGAAATAGACAAGGAGAGTGTCCCTTCTTGTAATTATTGTATTATAATTAAATATGTAATTGGGGGAGGAAGGAGAAAAAGGACAGAAAATTCTAGGTTCAGCAGTTAAATAAAAGGAAAGATTTCTTATGAAAGACAAGTCATCTCCACTGCCCTAGACATCGCTGCTCCCCAAAACTGGAGAGAGTGGTGCTCACTACGGCCAGCAAGGGAGTCATAGGATATACTGCAGCCTCCAGGCCTTCTGGAAGTTCTCCAGAGCAGACAAAGGATATTCTGGAAGAATTCATAATGTCACCTGGAGAGAAAAGTAGATAGCTTCATTGCCTTTTTCGGCAAAATTTCCATCTATGAAACAGGATTAATAAAGACTCAGCTAAGAAACATATACATAACAAACTTCCTGGGAAAATCTCTAGCCAAGGCATTATTGGGACTGTGCCCTGAATTCTCCAACCTTCCACATTTTTATGTCAGAGCTAATAGTCACATGTTAGACTGTTACAATAAAACTAACTTGACTTTTCACCCTCTCTGTACTTTCTTTTGATCTGTCAGCCATGCTACCCTGTCAACAGACTTCCCCAGTTTCTGGTGGTCTTCCTTTGAAAAGAAGGGGTTGAGAAACAAGAGCAGGGCGGGAAGGGGAGGGAGGCAGTGGTAAACTGATAAATGTGTAGCAACCTGCTCTTTCCAGGGTAAAGAGGCCCTGGTTTGTGGTGTTGGTCAATTTACTGGGTGTAAATTCTCCCACCTTCGCCAATTTCAACCCACCCACATAATCCCACTGAACAAAGAAGAGGATACACAATGGTACCCCATTATAAATATTTCTACCATATAATAGACAGAAATAATATCAAGAGTATAAATAATAGTAAAATAATTAAGTGATAAGCTTTGAGTATTACCTTTGTATCATTTTTTAAATGTATATAATTTAATTGTTAATAATGACTGTACTTAGAACTGGCTCACAAAATTCCAAGAAATTTAGCAAATGACTCTTATGACCCAGAACAAGCCAGCTCCAACATACCACTAGGTGGGATGGAGGAGAATCTGATTCAGAAAGAACATGAATACTATTAATTGAAGTTTGATCTATCTGCCCCCTCCTTTACACAAATCTCAGGAAAAATGAAAGTATATTTCTTTGGTCTTTTGGGAAAAGACAAAAGAATAGCATTTGTTCACTCTCATGTCATTGAGACCTGTAGAAACAGTTAAAGTTACTCATTACAGATAAAAATAGATTAAATAAAATTAGCCAAAACATTCTGCCTAAGATTTATCATGTCACTCCTCTGCTTAAAATCCTTCAGTGACTCAGTTGCTTACCCTAAAATCCTTAATTCCTTAACATGACTTACAAAGCCTTTGTTAAGTGACTACACTCTACTTAGAGAAGATGTCTATTTTTACTTGCCCAGAATCTATTTTCCCTTCTGTTATAATAACATCTTCTATTGGGATTTACTCTTCCTCAATTGGATATAGTCTTGGTAAGATTCTTAGTAACGTTTACCAGATTTCACCTGGTCAAGGGTCAAGTTTTGTTTGTTTTAACTCAAATGGGCCAACCATACATCTCTCCCTGGAATGTGAAACTTGAATGTAACAGAGACTAAAACGTAGTTGGGATTCATTTATCTTGACATAACCCCTTGAAGAGACTCACAATTAGTTCTTGCTTACCTAGATTTCTGGCAGATACTTAGTTCCTCTTTTTTCAGACCATGGTTCATCAGCCTTTCTTCAGTTTGCTAAGCTACTCCAGAGATCCTTTTAAAAAAAAAAAAAAAAAAAATATATATATATATATATATATATATATATATATAATGTTGCCAAAATTATCCCTGTTGCTTACAAACCTCTGTCTGGTAGGCACACCACCCCTCTAGCCTCATCTCTCGCATCCATCCACACAGAGCCATTGGCTGGTCCCTAATATGGACAACACCTGCACTTAGTGATGAAGGAATTTCACAGTATTTCAGGACACTGCCCTGTCCTGCCCACCACCACCTTTTTTTCCGTAATCAGCTCCTTCTCATCCTTCAAGATTCAACTCAATTGTCTCCTTCTTTATGAAGTTTCACAAATATCCCTGTACAAAGTGAGTTGCTCCCTCTTTTTTGATCCCTTAGTATTTGTGTACATGTCTACCATAACACTTATCGAAGGTGATTTCAGAAAGAGATTTCATATTATTATATAATCTCTGAATAGTCAGTACTTAGCACAGTGCCTGGAACATAGTAATGTTAGAGGAATGAATGAATACTACTCAGACATCTCCCATGGCAGAAAAGAGATAATTGGCTAAGTGATCCACATCACCAGAGCAGGTTGACACTACATAGCAATGTGTCTGAGGAGGAGCATCCCTGAAGGTCCCAGGAGTTCCAGGTTTAAGGCACCAGGCTTGCTTTATCATAAATAAATAAAGGAAAAGTAAATTTCATATGAATTGTGAGACATCATCACCCACAGACACCCAGAAACTGTATGTCAACAATGGCAGTCTTTGAATGACTGTAGACTAGAGAATCACCACCACACCCACCAGCACTTCTTCCAGTTCCCACTAACTGGACTTTTGGACTTAAGTGTGGCTATAACAAAAACCTAAAATTAAAAAAAAAAATAAAATAAAATACGTGGGTTTAGTTTGACAGTTCAACAGTGAGAGGTGAAGAAATGAAAAATCAGAGTTTGCAAGGACTGGGGACTTCCCTGGCAGCCCATTGGTTAAGACTCCAAGCTCCCAATGCAGGGGGCCTAAGTTCAATCCCTGTCAGGGAATTAGATCCCACATGCCGCATCCATATACCGCAACTAATACCTAGCACAGCCAAATAAATAAATTTATAAAATAAAAAGGTTGTAAGCATAGAGCCTCAGACTGTGCCAGGCAAATATTTCATAAGAACTGTCACCTGTGATGATTCATGTATTACTTATCTATTGCTTTGTAACGTATCACTCCAAAACTTAAGGGCTTGAAACAATAATGTGTATGTGCTCCTGTTAAGTCGTTTCCAAGGTGTCTGACTCTTTTTGACCCTATGGACTGTGGCCCACCAGTCTCCTCTGTCCATGGGATTATCCAGGTAAGAATACTGGAGTGGGTCGCCATGCCCTCCTCCAGGGGATCTTCCAAACCCAGGGATGAAACCCTCCCGCATTGGCAGGTGGATTCTTTACCACTAGCACTACCCTGAGAAGCCCCTGGAATGACAATATGTATTATCTCTTGTAGTTTCTGAGGATCAGGAGTTTGGGATCTCCTGAGGTTGAGTCAGATATTGACAGAGCCAGCAGTCATCTGAGGCTTGACTCAGGTGGTGAGATCCACCCACTCACATTGTTACTTGACCAAAAATTTGGTTCTGGCAAATTGGTATCTCTCTATTTAAGCCTCTCCATGGGTATGTTTGAGTGTCGTCATGACCTGGTGGCTGGTTTCCCCCAGAACAAGTAAGTTAAGAGCTCAAGGAAGAGGATTCAATCAATGTCTTTTATGACCTAGGCTTGGAGTCACATACCACCACTTTCATTGCATGCTTAGTCACATTTCTCAGACTGCTCCATCTACTGTGCAGAGAATAAACTAGAGAGGAGCAAGATACGAAGTAAAGACACCACTTGATTCGGAATTACCTCTTACTCGTCTGAACCAATAAAAGCCCTGGACAGGGCATTCTAAATGCACACTAGGTCAACACCAGGATCAACACATCCAAAACGAGATTAGATAAGATGAAAGAACTAAAGCGTATAGCCAAGAATGTTTGGAAGAGTGGTGACCAACTCATAAAGAAGTACAGTCAGGTGGATGTTAATCTAGTGTGAAGGTTTTTGGATGCATTCCAAAAACCAAAAACAGGAGTAGCAGCTCATTGGGTCATCCACGCCTGTCCTAGACCTAGACACAGGTGTTAACACTAGGGAGAATTCTGAATGGTGTCTTTTAAAGCTTTATACAGCCCTGGGACCAGTGGGACTGAATATCTTTTTCTGCCGCCAGCTTCACTGATAGGCTGATCCCCACCAACATTCTACACAATCACACGACCTTGACAGGTGAGAGTCTAACTCATCATTTGCTTATACAGATGCAACTGCTTCCCTAATAGATATAGCCGGGGACATAAAGTTCTCTGGTTTAAGACTCTCCCTTAGTAGATCTGCCTCCACTGCTCCCTGGCCTTCTGGAAAGGGGACTGGACATCTGATAGGTGTTTGGCCAGCTTAGTATGAGTAGAATTCAAGTCTAAGAAAGAAAAACACATTCCCTTGTTTAGAATAAATCTGAGTCTCAGTTATTCAGATTATAGCAGAGTAAGTACTCTGGTCCAAGATGCAGGTCCACTCACAGCTGTGCTTCCAGGTCTTGACTGGAGCCTTGAATGCAGCCAGGCTCACAATGCATGATGGTCCTCAGCTGGAGCCCCGGGGTGAGATTACAGGGACTACAGGGACCAGGTGGAGGCCTGTTGGGAATGGATAAGCCCCACAGCAGTGCATTAAGCCTTCGCGAAATGAGTACTGAATGGATGAAGCAGTGATTGCATCTACATGTGAGCAATTCCAACATGGTGGGGGAGATTATTTCCTAAAATAACTCTTTAGACTTTAAAATAATTATTCCTTATTTTGAATCAAATCTATCTTTGTTTAACTTCCCATCTTTCGTACCGCAAATATCTCTTGGGGCCATATCAACGCTAGCCATCCTTTCAAATGAAAACAGCTGTCAATGTTCCTGAGCCATTTTTCTTCAATTCCTTTCATCTGTTCTCATCTGGTGATTCACCTCTGAGCATGCTACAATCATCTATTTGCCTCTCAAAAGGGTGGTAAAAGAATCAGAAATTTACTTGGCTAGCTATATGTGCGAAAAACCTGTCTTCACACTCTTCCCTCTTTATTCAGTTATTTATGGAGCCAAGTGTAAGTTGTGACATGTAGAACACAATCCCTTATTTATGGTATAATATGTTATTATTAACTTCTTCATTATAAAATAGAATTACCACTTAAAATGTTAGCTCAGGCCCCACTTCCTTGAGCCTCAGAAGTGGAAATGCTGTCTTGCATTACATCTGATTTTGGATTCTCACATTGTTGTATTCATGCTCCTTTTAGCCAAGCCGCCTCTAATTAAGCCCCGCCCCCAGAAAGGCTCCGGGTCCTCAGCGCCCCGCCCACCCCTAGCCCGAGGCGGGAAGCGCTGGACGTAGCTGCTGATTGGCTGGCTGGGGCGCAGCTTGATGGCGTCGGGTTGGCGAGCCCTGGCCCGCGGGCGACTGCCGCGTGTGTGAGCGGGCGCGCGGCCCGGGTGTGCTGCGGCCGCTGGGAGTGCGAAGTGGAGGTACGAGCCCTCCTTACTTTTCGCCATGAGTTTCCTGATAGACTCCAGCATCATGATTACTTCCCAGGTGAGCCACCGCGTCCCTGGAACTCTTCAGCCTCTCTTCCCCGAGTCGTCTTCTCCGGGCCTCGGCGAGGCGGGCTGGCGGGGGCCTCGCCCTCCTCACCTGCGGCTAGTGCCTGCCTCACCCGTGCTCAGAGCTCCGGGAGACGATGAGATTTGCCGCGTTCCGGGTCCCTGCTGCCTGGCTGTCAGGAGGAGTCCTGCGGCCGTCCGCGCCCCCACCAAGCCTCCATTCCTGTTTCACCCCACTCCCGCCCCACCCCCAGGTTTCCCGTCCACTTTGGAGAGAGGCCAGGTGGCCTCTGGGCTCGGAGCCTTTGTCGCGGGAAGGGAGCTGTCCCCAAAGCGCCCCGAAGCTCTGGGCTGCGCCGCTGGTCCATGGATTAGGGAAGAGTGTGGTTCCGGGTGCGCAGTGCACGATTTACCAATCCGGCTGGCTCTTGGGGACACGTGAGGGGTTTGTTGGTTAGTTGTCAAATTCTGAATCCGGATGCGGTGGAATTTGACGCCGTCACTTCAGATCTTCCAAGTATCAGTTTTCGTTTGTTCAGTAACACCTCCAACCTTTATCCTTTATTCTCTGCGGCGCACGCTCTCGGATCTTTTTCTGCTGACCCTCTTTTCTTCCAGATTACCCACCTTCATTCATTCTTACAGTCAACAAACTTTTATGGAGCATTACATAAAATTCTGAGAAACTTCGTCTAGTGTGCTTTTTGCTTTTACTATGTCAATTCTTTTGAGTTATTCTTTTGTTTTCTTCACAGCATTTATCATAGCACTGATATCGTGTATGTATTTATGAATATATATATATAGTGAATATATTTTTTGATATCCCTTTCACAGCGCTGTCCTCCCTCCAGGTGCAGGCCCTCAGTAAATATTTGTTGGCCAACTGTTGAAATTTGTGGAAGCTCAGAGCACCTGATTACTGATTTCCACCTCACGCCCCACACCCCCGCCCCCCAACGCTTCATTTTCCACTAATTTAACGTATTTTTTCTTAATTGTTCTTTTTTTTCAAGTGGCACATGACAAATATTTCCTTCTAGGGGTTTAAAGTAAACGAAATCTTAGGTGATTTTTATTGTTTTCATATTACTTCATTCTAAGATTTTGTCTTTTGAGTGGAGCATTGTTCTTGTTTCTTGAAAAACTTTTATTGGAACAGTTTAAAGAGGGCTTCCCTGGTGGTCCAGTGGGTGAAGAGCCTGCCTTGCAGTGGCAGGGGGCAACCGTTCGATCCCGGGAAGATCCCACGTGCAGCGGAGCGGCTGGACTGGTGTGTCTAATTAGAGCCAGTGCTCTGGAGCGCGTGCGACCAGAGCCGGTGCTTTGCAACGAGATAGGCCACTGCGAAGGGAGGTCCACACATGCCAAAGAATAAAGATGGATGAAAAGTAAATGATGACTTAGAGGCAAAAAAAAAAAAAAAGTTTAGAGAGTGTGGAACAAGGAACATCCTGATAACAATAAATTTTTATTTTTAAATTTACCACTTTTTAAAAATATATTTTATTTATTTATTTGGCTTCACTGAAACTTAGTTGTGGCATGTGGAATCTAGTTCCTTCACTGGCGAACCTGGTTCCCCTGCGTTGGGAGCATGGAGCCTTAGCCACAGAACCACCAGGGACGTCCCACCACTCTTTATAAGTTTTCATGACTATTGTTTCTATTGGCTACATAATATTCAGATGTATCAGTGTACAAAAATCTGGACATATAATTCTTTTGCTTTTCTAACTTTTCTAAGGCTTTCTGTTTGCCCTTTATGAAAACTCAAGGTTATTTTTAGTCCTACTACCAACACAGGAAAAGTGACAATATTTAAGTAGCATTTTTTTCACTCAGAATACAAATAAGAATGTCAGTAGGAAATTGACATTGTTTGGTAACTTCTAAGATTTTTAACATGTATATAATTGATAGTTGAGCCAAGGAAATGCCTTTCTGATCTTATATGTCATATAATACTTTTACACATGCATTCACATGCAGGATTAAATTTGTTTCTCAGACCTGCCCTTTACAAAGAAGGAACTAAGACCCAAAGAATCTTTTGTGTGCAATATTCTCTGTCCAGATATTTATGTGACTGCTTCATCATCATTTAGGTATCAGTGAAAATGTCACCTCGGGGAGGCTTACCTGATTCCCTACCTGCCCCAGTCAAGGTAACCTTCATTCCAGCCACCTTCTGTCTCGTGTTCTTATTTTAGTTTCTTCTTCATATTCATCACTACTGTTTGTTTGTGTTTGTTAGATGTAAACTTCATGAGTTCCAGGATACTCTGTCTTGTCCAACTCTTTATGACCCCATGGACCGTAGCCTGCCAGGCTCCTTTGTCCATGGGATTTCCCAGGCAAGAGTACTGGAGTAGGTTGCCATTTCCTTCTCCAGGGGATCTTCCCAATCCAGGAATTGAACCTGCATCTCCTGCATTGCAGGCTTATCACTGAGCCGCTCAGAAAGTCCTATAGTAGAAGCCTAGTAAATATTTAATCAAAAAGCATCTTTCAGGAGAGGTCTGATTATCTTAGAAACAACTCCACCTCATTTTTCCTGTTTTATATGAACTGAAAGATATATTTGAAATGAAATCTGAGTTCAGAGGTCATATACTGAGGCTGGTTCATCCCAGGCAACATCTTGGCATAGAGATTGTTCACCATGCTGCAGGTTAAAGTTTACATCCTTAATGTGGCTGTGGGGTCTCTTGTGATGAGACCCAGCTCTTACCTCCTCACCCTTGGCCCTCTGCATTTCTCACTTCAGTTGATACCCTAGCCTTACTGAACTTCTTTTAGTTCCTTAACCTGGCCATGCTATCATAGTTTCCACCATTCTCTTCTCTTTCTGGACCTTGTCACCATGCTCCTCCACTTCTTTCTCTGGTTAACTACTAGTCAGCCTTCAGTTCTCAACATGAATATCCAAAATACCTCTTCCAGACTGGACTAGATGTCCTCGACATGCTTTCCTAGTACCCTTTGGCCACCTCTCTTAGAAGAGCACTATCGCATTGTTTCGTAATTTCTTGTCTATCTCCTCCATAGGTTATAAACTTCTTGAGAGTAGGGTCCATGCTCTCTTGTTCACCTTTCTACGCTTAGAACCTGGCACATATTAGACACTAATAAATATTTGTTAAATGAACATGTGAATAAATGATCCCAAAAAGGAACGTTTTTTCTAGTCAGTTTTTAAATAACTATCCTACCAATAGCCATCTTTTTTTATATATATAATCTGGTAGCTGATTTTCCATATAGGAGTTATTGTGAAAGCAACTGTTATATAACCTCTGTTTTCAGCCTTCTCTACAGTCATAAGACTTATCACTTCGAAAGTACACTCGGGTCCCAAGGTTAAGACTGCACAATTTCAAAAATATTCTCTCTCTTTTTTTTAAATAAAAACTGTGCACTTTCTATTTTATTTGCACAAATGTTTGAAATTGTGAAAGTTGGACCGTAAAAAAGGCCAAGCACCGAAGAATTAATGCCTTTGAACTATGGTGCTAGAGATGACTCTTGAGAGTTCCTTGGACAGCAAAGAGATCAAACCGGTCAATCCTAAAGGAAATCAACCCTTAATATTCACTGGAAGGACTGATGCTGAAGCTCCAATAATTTGGCCACCTGATGTGAAGAACCAACTCATTGGAAAAGACTGTGATGCTGGGAAAGATTGAGAGTAGGAGAAGAGGGTGACAGAAGAAGAGATGGTGGGATAGCATCACTGACTCAATGGACATGAGTTTTAGCAAACTCTAGGAGATAGTGAAGGACAGAGAAGCCTGGTATTCTGGGGTCACAGAAAGTCAGACACAACTTAGCGACTGAAGGACAGCAACAATTTTCCTGCTAATCTATTCGCCCTCTTCCTTTTCTACTTAGTCTGAATTCATGGATCCAAGCTACTTCCTACCCACTTACTTCTTTGCCTACATTCAAACATCCGCACTTGGATCACTGCTGAATTTTTCTGCTACTAACTCGGGCCTGAAGGCTTTTGTAGAAAAATACCTATGTGTAGATTCCCAGTGCCATGAGTTTATGGACACCCCCAGATCATTGACTCATTTTTTTATTGACTTTAATCAGCTGCTGTTCCCTTCCCTTCATAATTTCTCCAAGTTTTTCATCACTCTTTTCAAAGCCCTCTTTTCCAATTTCACCTCTCTTATGCTTAGCAAATGACCTCACCTCCTACTTTATTAATGAAAATGAGGCCAAAAGGTGTGAGCTCCTACTTCCTATAGCTTAATCTAAGTGGTTGTCTACATCCATTACCATTCCCAACTCCTTTCCTCTCATGTCAGAAAATAAAGTGTCCCTTACTCCCATTTAAAGCCATGTTTTCCACCTGTGCCTTTGATTATGGACCAGTGTGTTGTGAAGTGGTTACAGGCACAAGCTTTGGAGTCAGGCACACAGACTTCAGCTTGATCCTGATTCTGACAGGTACTATAAATGAGTTAACTTCTGTCAAGCCTCAACTTTCTCTGTAATGAGGACAGACCTACCTTGTCAGGTTTTCATGATTTGATGAGATTGCAAGACTAAGCACTTAGAGTTCCCAGAATATACTAAATGGTCAGTAAAATATAGCTGTTGCTAATGATAATAAATTAATAGCATCATCAACTCATTTCCAGTGTTCTTTCACATATTTATCTCTTTACTGCTTCCTCCCTTTTTTGACCTGTAAATTTTTCTTTTTATTCCACATTCTTCTTTAGGCTACTGCCTGATGTTTTCTTTCTCATTCATGGCTGTCTCTTGGATAATCTGTTTATTGTCTTTATGGCCATACCCCTCCATGTGCCCCCAACCCAGTGAAGTCTGGTTCCTGCCTCCACCTCACTACTCAAGCTGTTTTCCTTAAGGTCAGCATTGACCTCCCAGTTAGCAAATCTTTTGAACATTTTTCAGTCCTGGCTCTGCTGTCTGTATCTGCTTCATATAATACTCCTTTAAACTCTGTTCCCTTTAGTTTCAGGATACAACACTATCCTGGTGTCTATTATTTCTCTGACCATTCCTTCTTTGTCTCCTTCCTGGTCTCTTCTTCCCATTTCTACCCTCTGCTATTTTCTTCTTGACATATTGCTGTCTTCACTGTACATAGTATTCCTGGGTGATCTCATATTCTTCGATGGTTTCAACTCTTAGGTGTATCTCAGCCCTCCATAATGTTTCTTTTATGTCATCGTGGATGGCCCTCAAGCACTTAGCATATCTGAAAGTGAGCCTGTCATCTTCCTGTCTCTCACCACATTCCCAAACATATTTTTTTTTCTTCCAGTAGTCTTTATATAAAGTGAATGGGGGCCCCCTGGTTGGTCCAGTATTAAAAAGGGCACTTTACCTCCCAGTGAAAGGGCACCTTCGAGCTCTGGCCTTCCCCCTCCAACCACTGATGTCTCAATTTAGGTCTTTTAGCTCTCTTATCCAACTCCTGTTGTTTTTCTACAGTGGTTTCCCTCAAATGGACCACCCATAGTTTCTCTGAAAAAGAAAAAAAGACCTGAATGTCCCCCCTTTCTGTCTTTAAATAAATCATTAAACACAGACTGTGGGTCCAAGCTTTCACCCGTATTCCTTAAGGGTTTTATCATTGATTCCTCCCCGTTCCTACCTTCTTAGCAATCTGTTTTTAGCCACTTTTTTCTTTAAATTTTGTCTTACCAACCTCGCTGTAGTTATTATATAGTGTTGTTTTTCTCACCCCCTGTTTTTCCCTTAGATAGCCCCCATGTCTTTGCTGCCTTTAAATAAAGCCCTGACTTTCCGCCACACCTTGGCTTTTCACGTCCCGTTCCTTTTCTTTTTCTTATCAATCAATTATTTTTTATTTTTCAATTGAAAAATAATACCTGCCTAATTATTCTTCAGCACTTTAAGAAAGCGTTTGGTTTGTTGTTTTAAAATACTTTAGGGACAGTAGAAACCTTTGAGTGTATGTGAATACCTTGGAACTTCTCTCTAGAAAAAGTGCAGGGGCTTCCCCCGGTGGTCCATTGGGTAAGGACACCGCCTTGCAGTGCAAGGGGCGCCGGTTCCATCCCTGGCCTGGGAAGATCCCACATGCCGCAGAGTGGCTGGACTGATGTGTCCAATTACCGAGCCAGAGCTCTGGGCGCATGCGCCCAGAGTCGGCGCTCTACAACGACAGACTCCACCACGATGGGAGGCCCACAGGAGCCAAAGAACAAAGACGGATGAACATAGAGAAACGAAAGACCAATAGAAGTGGCCCGCCTGCTCCCCTCCCTCCCCAACCCGACCTCCGCCCAAAATAAATAAATAAATAAATCTTTAGAAAAAGAAAAAATGTAGATTATCCTCAAATTTGCACATGATACCAGATTTTAACCCTAAATTAAAATGTTCTTCAGCTAAGGTATTATCTTCCCCAGAAAAATTGACCCTTACCCGCTACCAGATTTGTTTAGTCTCCCTCTTTCATTTTCTTCTACAATATCATGTGCATGTCCCTAGCATTGCACGTCCCATATTACCCTGAAGGTAGTGTCTTCATCACTGTACTATGCCTCCTTGAGGGTAGTAACAGTCTTTCTCATCTTTGTGTGCCCGTCACCTAGCACAGCACATAGAAGTTATCACCAAAGAACTGAGGTTGAATGTTCCTGACAAACAAATTATCTTTTCGTTGTGCACCATCTACCCATTCACTAAACATTTATGGGGAGCCTGCTGTATGCCCAGCATTGTGCTGGGTGCCAAAATACAAAGATTAACAAGACGAATGTGAACCTTACCCTCACAACTTACAGTCTAATGTCTCTTTTGAAACAATGTATTTAAATTAAACATTAAAAAACTTTGTGGCAAGTGCTTTGGTAAGGGAAATACAAGATAGAATAATAGGATTATATAAAAAGAGCAAGCTATCTGTATTTGGGAGGCCAGAGAAGGCCTTCCTGAGGCAATAATAGTTAAAATTTGTAGGATAAGTAAGAAGGGGACTGGAGAGAAGTTCCTGTCAAAGGATAACATATGCCAAGGTCTTGGTAAGAAAGAATGTTATATCTAAAGAAGCACAGGCAGTTCCACATGGCTGAAAGCATGAATTTGGTGGGCAGGAGAGACGTAGTAAGAAGAAGAGGAATCTGCTAACCCATTCTCAAGAGTTCACATTTGCTCCTAAAGTCAGTTGGAAGGCATAAAAATTTTATTCTGAAATAATGCTGTTTGCAGCAATGTGGATGAACCTAGCGATTATCATACTAAGTGAGGTAAGTCAGAAAAAAAGACAAATATCACATGATATCACCTATAATATATGGAATCTAAAGTATGACATAATGAACTTATTTACAAAATAGATATAGAAAACAAACTTATGGTTACCAAAGGAGGACGGGGGTGAGGGAGGGAAAAGCTCGGAGTTTGTGATTAGCAGGTGCAAACTATTATATATAAAATAAACAGGGTCTACTGTAGAGCACAGGAAACCATGTTCAATATCCTGTAACAAACCATTATGGAAAGGAGTATGAAAAGCAATATGCATATATATCTATAACTGAGTCACTTTGGTATACACCAGAAACTAACACAACATTGTAAAGCAACTATAATTTTTAAAAAAAGAATTTTATTCTTCAATAAAGTAGAAGAGGAGGAGTTGTGTCAGTATGTGTATGTGGAGAAGGTTTTATTTGCCATGGAAAACAAATGAGCCTTAGAACACTTAGCAGAGCTGTCATGTGGCTACTACCTCTGCCAGCTTGAACCAAAACTGACATAGTGGAATCCTGCAGTCTTGGCTTTACACTGAGGTCAAAACCACTTTGTGTGGATTAGGCAAGATGGTGGAGAAACTGAGAAAGGTCCATGAAGGAAAATGTATTTAAAAAATCAGTCTTTCTACTGCTTTCCTTTTTTAAAAAAAATCTGAAACTCCTTTTCCTTGAATTTTTTTTTTTTTTTAAATACTTGCAAACAGGAATCATCTATATGAAGCAAATGTCACTGACTCCTTTTTTTTTTATTTTTATTTTGGCTCCTTTTTTATTTGCTAATTTTCCTGGCTCATACTGGAGAAGGAAATGGCAACCCACTGCAGTATTCTTGCCTGGAGAATTCCATGGACAGAAGAACCTGGTGGACTTCAGTCCATGGAGTCATAAAGAGTTGGACATGACTGAATGATTAATACTGGCTCATAAAATGATTATCATAAGATTACAGGGAAAATATATTTGTGTCCAACTTAAAACATGTTGTAAAACAAGGATAATTTCAAAAACTGAAGAGCATTTCAACATCTGGTCCTAGTGCTGGGGACTTTAATAAGTAGGTCTTACATAAGTGGAAGTGATCTTTAATCTCTGAAATAAGCTATTTAGTTAGATGACCTTCTGTCATAAAATGGTCTGTATAAAGCATTTCTCAAAAAATTGTATATTGATATGTTGCCCTTCTGTCTTATTTCTCGTCCAGATACTTTTCTTTGGATTTGGGTGGCTTTTTTTCATGCGACAACTGTTTAAAGACTATGAGGTGAGAAAAGGTCATTTTGATTCTGCTAATAGTATATGAATTTATTGTTTTATAAGGGAAAAGAAAAATATCTCAGACATGGAAAACAATGTTATGATTTCATTTATTGAAATCTAAAAAAAATAGTACCAGACTATAAAAAATAACTTTAGGAGGTGACAGAAGGACAAATTTATGAGTTACCAAAGGAGTTAAATTTCAGAGGTGGGAAGATTAAAAAATTACATTTGGAAATTTTCATATCAGGGACAATAATTTTTAAACATATATTGGACAATAGAAAATTAGCAGAGCTGTCATGTGGCTACTACCTCTGCCAGCTTGAACCAAAACTGACATAGTGGGATCCTGCAGTCTTGGCTTTACACTGAGGTCAAAACCACTTTGTGTGGATTAGGCAAGATGGTGGAGAAACTGAGAAAGGTCCATGAAGGAAAATGTATTTAAAAAATCAGTCTTTCTACTGCTTTCCTTTTTAAAAAAAAATCTGAGACTCCTTTTCCTTGAATTTTTTTTTTTTAAATACTTGCAAACAGGAATCATCTATATGAAGCAAATGTCACTGACTCCTTTTTTTTTTATTTTTATTTTGGCTCCTTTTTTATTTGCTAATTTTCCTGGCTCATACTGGAGAAGGAAATGGCAACCCACTGCAGTATTCTTGCCTGGAGAATTCCATGGACAGAAGAACCTGGTGGACTTCAGTCCATGGAGTCGTAAAGAGTTGGACATGACTGAATGATTAATACTGGCTCATAAAATGATTATCATAAGATTACAGGGAAAATATATTTGTGTCCAACTTAAAACATGTTGTAAAACAAGGATAATTTCAAAAACTGAAGAGCATTTCAACATCTGGTCCTAGTGCTGGGGACTTTAATAAGTAGGTCTTACATAAGTGGAAGTGATCTTTAATCTGTGAAATAAGCTATTTAGTTAGATGACCTTCTGTCATAAAATGGTCTGTATAAAGCATTTCTCAAAAAATTGTATATTGATATGTTGCCCTTCTGTCTTATTTCTCGTCCAGATACTTTTCTTTGGATTTGGGTGGCTTTTTTTCATGCGACAACTGTTTAAAGACTATGAGGTGAGAAAAGGTCATTTTGATTCTGCTAATAGTATATGAATTTATTGTTTTATAAGGGAAAAGAAAAATATCTCCATTAAAGAAAAATTCATATTCGAGAAAGACAGATGTCATATGATATCATTTATATATGAAATCTAAAAAAAATGGTACAAGTGAACTTATTTACAAAACAGAAGTAGACCCACAGACATAGAAAGCAAACTTATGGTTACCAAAGGGGAGTGTGGCGAGGAGGTGGGGGGAAGGGGATAAATTGGGACTTTGAGTTTACAGATATACACTACTATATATAAAATAGGTAAATAGCAAGGGTCTATATTGTATAGCACAAAGAACTGTATTCAGTATCTTATAATAGCCTCTAATGGAAAAGAATTTGAATATATATATATATATATATATGAATCACTTTGCTTTATACCTGAAACATTTTAAATCAGCTATACTTCAGTAAAAATAAAATCAATTATGCTTAAAAGAATAATCATGTTCACTCCCAAGATGGGCCCTTGGAGAATATAATAAAGCTTAGTTGATTTTTTTTTTAAAGGCAAGTCACGTATAGCCCAGAAACCAGGATCAAGAAATATAATGCTTATATAGTCATATTAGTGTACACACCAATAGCAAATAGTTCTTCTTTGGAAGAGAATTTAATTTGTAATGTCTCATAAATATGCTCATTTATTTAGGTAGCTGACGTTTGGTGTTAATTACCAGTCTTGTATCCTAAATTAATACCAAAATTCTAAGGGTGGTCCAATTCATATCTTAAGCCTCGAATTCAGAAAGACAACAGCCTACACTGGACAATCCCTGATTAATCTTCCTCATTTAGTAATAAGCTCAATGGTCATGAACTGTTTTGGAGTCATTACTGTATGTTTACTTCCCTGGGGTGTTTGAGCTGTTGTCTGAATGAACCCAGAATTCTTGAGATTCTGTTCTGCTCACTTCTGTAAGGCTTCCTAGAGAGACTCTAAAACTGCTCCAAGGTCTGCAGAGTGTTGAAGAAACCCCTTTAGCACTAGTCTATATGTGTAAATCTGTCAGTACTTCAGGCAAGGAAATGACTTACAGTCTCTCTTTGACTTTTAACAGGTACGTCAGTATGTGGTGCAGGTGATCTTCTCTGTGACTTTTGCATTTTCTTGCACCATGTTTGAGCTCATCATCTTTGAAATCTTAGGAGTATTGAATAGCAGGTGAGTGAGAGTACTAATTAGGTCTCCTCATAACCTATGTTCTTTTCTTTATGACAAAAGATTTACTAGGATCCCATAGCTGAAAAAAATCCACTGTGTGGTTAGTTTAGTCTCAGTAACTGTCGTCAGTTCAGTTCAGTTCATTTGCTCAGTCATGTCCGGCTCTTTTGAACCCCGTGGACTGCAGCACGCCAGGCTTCCCTGTCCTTCACCATCTCCTGGAGCTTGCTCAAACTCATGTCCATTGACTCGGTGGTGCCATTCAACCATGTCATCCTCTGTCATCCCCTTCTCCTTTTACCTTCTATTTTTTCCCCAACATCAAGGTTTTTTCCAGTGAGTGATCTCTTCACATCAGGTGGCCAAAATATTGGAGCTTTAACTGTAATAATAATTATAGGAAATATGGGCCCTAGACATCTAGTCACTGGCTTGATAAAGATTGTTAAACATTAGGAAAACAAGTCTGAACATTAGTTCTGAAGTACTAATTGAGACTGAGGCTATGAGAGCCTAGGTCCCAGGCTTTATTCCAGGAAGTTTTATTTTTATTTTTCAATTGAAAAATAATACCTGCCTAATTATTCTTCAGCACTTTAAGAAAGCGTTTGGTTTGTTGTTTTAAAATACTTTAGGGACAGTAGAAACCTTTGAGTGTATGTGAATACCTTGGAACTTCTCTCTAGAAAAAATGCAGGGGCTTCCCCTGGTGGTCCATTGGGTAAGGACACCGCCTTGCAGTGCAAGGGGCGCCGGTTCGAGCCCTGGCCTGGGAAGATCCCACGTGCCGCAGAGCGGCTGGACTGATGTGTCCAATTACCAAGCCAGAGCTCTGGAGCGCATGCGCCCAGAGCCAGCGCTCTACAACGACAGACTCCACCACGATGGGAGGCCCACAGGAGCCAAAGAACAAAGACGGATGAACATAGAGAAACGAAAGACCAATAGAAGTGGCCCGCCTGCTCCCCTCCCTCCCCAACCCGACCTCCGCCCAAAATAAATAAATAAATAAATCTTTAAAAAAAGAAAAAGAAAAAATGCAGATTATCCTCAAATTTGCACATGATACCAGATTTTAACCCTAAATTAAAATGTTCTTCAGCTAAGGTATTATCTTCCCCAGAAAAATTGACCCTTACTCGCTACCAGATTTGTTTAGTCTCCCTCTTTCATTTTCTTCTACAATATCATGTGCATGTCCCTAGCATTGCACGTCCCATATTACCCTGAAAGTAGTGTCTTCATCACTGTACTATGCCTCCTTGAGGGTAGTAACAGTCTTTCTCATCTTTATGTGCCCGTCACCTAGCACAGCACATAGAAGTTATCACCAAAGAACTGAGGTTGAATGTTCCTGACAAACAAATTACCTTTTCGCTGTGCACCATCTACCCATTCACTAAACATTTATGGGGAGCCTGCTGTATGCCCAGCATTGTGCTGGGTGCCAAAATACAAAGATTAACAAGACGAATGTGAACCTTACCCTCACAACTTACAGTCTAATGTCTCTTTTGAAACAATGTATTTAAATTAAACATTAAAAAACTTTGTGGCAAGTGCTTTGGTAAGGGAAATACAAGATAGAATAATAGGATTATAGGATTATATAAAAAGAGCAAGCTATCTGTATTTGGGAGGCCAGAGAAGGCCTTCCTGAGGCAATAATAGTTAAGATTTGTAGGATAAGTAAGAAGGGGACTGGAGAGAAGTTCCTGTCAAAGGATAACATATGCCAAGGTCTTGGTAAGAAAGAATGTTATATCTAAAGAAGCACAGGCAGTTCCACATGGCTGAAAGCATGAATTTGGTGGGCAGGAGAGATGTAGTAAGAAGAAGAGGAATCTGCTAACCCATTCTCAAGAGTTCACATTTGCTCCTAAAGTCAGTTGGAAGGCATAAAAATTTTATTCTGAAATAATGCTGTTTGCGGCAATGTGGATGAACCTAGCGATTATCATACTAAGTGAGGTAAGTCAGAAAAAAAGACAAATATCACATGATATCACCTATAATATATGGAATCTAAAGTATGACATAATGAATGAACTTATTTACAAAATAGATATAGAAAACAAACTTATGGTTACCAAAGGAGGACGAGGGTGAGGGAGGGAAAAGCTCGGAGTTTGTGATTAGCAGGTGCAAACTATTATATATAAAATAAACAATGAGGGTCTACTGTAGAGCACAGGAAACCATGTTCAATATCCTGTAACAAACCATTATGGAAAGGAGTATGAAAAGCAATATGCACATATATCTATAACTGAGTCACTTTGGTATACACCAGAAACTAACACAACATTGTAAAGCAACTATAATTTTTAAAAAAAGAATTTTATTCTTCAATAAAGTAGAAGAGGAAGAGTTGTGTCAGAGTATGTGTATGTGGAGAAGGTTTTATTTGCCATGGAAAACAAATGAGCCTTAGAACACTTAGCAGAGCTGTCATGTGGCTACTACCTCTGCCAGCTTGAACCAAAACTGACATAGTGGGATCCTGCAGTCTTGGCTTTACACTGAGGTCAAAACCACTTTGTGTGGATTAGGCAAGATGGTGGAGAAACTGAGAAAGGTCCATGAAGGAAAATGTATTTAAAAAATCAGTCTTTCTACTGCTTTCCTTTTTAAAAAAAAATCTGAGACTCCTTTTCCTTGAATTTTTTTTTTTTAAATACTTGCAAACAGGGATCATCTATATGAAGCAAATGTCACTGACTCCTTTTTTTTTTTTTTTAATTTTTATTTTGGCTCCTTTTTTATTTGCTAATTTTCCTGGCTCATACTGGAGAAGGAAATGGCAACCCACTGCAGTATTCTTGCCTGGAGAATTCCATGGACAGAAGAACCTGGTGGACTTCAGTCCATGGAGTCGTAAAGAGTTGGACATGACTGAATGATTAATACTGGCTCATAAAATGATTATCATAAGATTACAGGGAAAATATATTTGTGTCCAACTTAAAACATGTTGTAAAACAAGGATAATTTCAAAAACTGAAGAGCATTTCAACATCTGGTCCTAGTGCTGGGGACTTTAATAAGTAGGTCTTACATAAGTGGAAGTGATCTTTAATCTGTGAAATAAGCTATTTAGTTAGATGACCTTCTGTCATAAAATGGTCTGTATAAAGCATTTCTCAAAAAATTGTATATTGATATGTTGCCCTTCTGTCTTATTTCTCGTCCAGATACTTTTCTTTGGATTTGGGTGGCTTTTTTTCATGCGACAACTGTTTAAAGACTATGAGGTGAGAAAAGGTCATTTTGATTCTGCTAATAGTATATGAATTTATTGTTTTATAAGGGAAAAGAAAAATATCTCCATTAAAGAAAAATTCATATTCGAGAAAGACAAATGTCATATGATATCATTTATATATGAAATCTAAAAAAAATGGTACAAGTGAACTTATTTACAAAACAGAGGTAGACCCACAGACATAGAAAGCAAACTTATGGTTACCAAAGGGGAGTGTGGCGAGGAGGTGGGGGGAAGGGGATAAATTGGGACTTTGAGTTTACAGATATACACTACTATATATAAAATAGGTAAATAGCAAGGGTCTATATTGTATAGCACAAAGAACTGTATTCAGTATCTTATAATAGCCTCTAATGGAAAAGAATTTGAATATATATATATATATATGAATCACTTTGCTTTATACCTGAAACATTTTAAATCAGCTATACTTCGGTAAAAATAAAATCAATTATGCTTAAAAGAATAATCATGTTCACTCCCAAGATGGGCCCTTGGAGAATATAATAAAGCTTAGTTGATTTTTTTTTTAAAGGCAAGTCACGTATAGCCCAGAAACCAGGATCAAGAAATATAATGCATATATAGTCATATTAGTGTACACACCAATAGCAAATAGTTCTTCTTTGGAAGAGAATTTAATTTGTAATGTCTCATAAATATGCTCATTTATTTAGGTAGCTGACGTTTGGTGTTAATTACCAGTCTTGTATCCTAAATTAATACCAAAATTCTAAGGGTGGTCCAATTCATATCTTAAGCCTCGAATTCAGAAAGACAACAGCCTACACTGGACAATCCCTGATTAATCTTCCTCATTTAGTAATAAGCTCAATGGTCATGAACTGTTTTGGAGTCATTACTGTATGTTTACTTCCCTGGGGTGTTTGAGCTGTTGTCTGAATGAACCCAGAATTCTTGAGATTCTGTTCTGCTCACTTCTGTAAGGCTTCCTAGGAGAGACTCTAAAACTGCTCCAAGGTCTGCAGAGTGTTGAAGAAACCCCTTTAGCACTAGTCTATATGTGTAAATCTGTCAGTACTTCAGGCAAGGAAATGACTTACAGTCTCTCTTTGACTTTTAACAGGTACGTCAGTATGTGGTGCAGGTGATCTTCTCTGTGACTTTTGCATTTTCTTGCACCATGTTTGAGCTCATCATCTTTGAAATCTTAGGAGTATTGAATAGCAGGTGAGTGAGAGTACTAATTAGGTCTCCTCATAACCTATGTTCTTTTCTTTATGACAAAAGATTTACTAGGATCCCATAGCTGAAAAAAATCCACTGTGTGGTTAGTTTAGTCTCAGTAACTGTCGTCAGTTCAGTTCAGTTCATTTGCTCAGTCATGTCCGGCTCTTTTGAACCCCATGGACTGCAGCACGCCAGGCTTCCCTGTCCTTCACCATCTCCTGGAGCTTGCTCAAACTCATGTCCATTGACTCGGTGGTGCCATTCAACCATCTCATCCTCTGTCATCCCCTTCTCCTTTTACCTTCTATTTTTTCCCCAACATCAAGGTTTTTTCCAGTGAGTGATCTCTTCACATCAGGTGGCCAAAATATTGGAGCTTTAACTGTAATAATAATTATAGGAAATATGGGCCCTAGACATCTAGTCACTGGCTTGATAAAGATTGTTAAACATTAGGAAAACAAGTCTGAACATTAGTTCTGAAGTACTAATTGAGACTGAGGCTATGAGAGCCTAGGTCCCAGGCTTTATTCCAGGAAGTTTTATTTTTTCTCAGGCTGCTCTCTGAATCCTAGGATGAGCCCTTCACATTGTCCTGCAGATAGAGAAATCTCTACCCGAAAATATCTGAATTTCTCAGAGCTAGTTAAGGGCTTCTGAACTCTAGTTACTAATCTAGTTAACTTGGTTGATTTCATAGGCATATTCAGGTCTGATTGAACTTAGAGTGTTCTTTTGTTTTTTTTTTTGAGAGTATTCTTTAAAGCATTTTTTTAGAAGTGACTCCTGTCCTCCTCCAAATAATAGACCTGTTAGTTTAGAACTGTCTATCCAAATATTACTTGCTTGTTAAACTGCAAGCTTGCATTTTTTAGGGGCTAGTGTTTGTGTTTAGAGTACATCAGCTATTCTGTGTAGAGTTTTGTTGTATTTTTTTTTAATAACTACATGGAAAAGTCTTTTAAGAATAAAATGGCATTGGCTCTGTAGTCAAGAATCAATGCTGAGCTAAGCTGTATAACTGTTTATAGACCCCTGACACATGAGACTTATAGAGAGGTTATATTCTGAAATTCCTGTTTTAAACATCAGAGTTGATGATTATGGTCTATTGATGGGTAAATTAAGAACTTTTAGTATGATGAAACAGGAATATGTTCTGACTTTGTGGTTTTTAAACTTGTTCTTTAATAATCCAGACCTTTCTTGGGTTAGCTAAATGCAGATCCCATGACTGTTGAGACTAGGTGTTATTTTACATGCTTGGATATTCATGTGTAATAGAATGAAAGACCCTCATCTTACATTGTTCACAAAAATTAACTTGAAATGGGTTAAAGGCTTAAATGTAAGACCTGAAATCATGAAGCTTCTGAAAGTGTTCTGAAAAGGTAGTCACTCAGTCATGTCCAAATCTTTTGCGACCCCATGGACTTTTTGTAGCCCACCAGGCTCCTCTGTCCGTGACTTCCCAGGCAAGAATACCAGAGTAGGTTGCCATTTCCTCCTCCAGGGGACCTTCCAGACCCAGGGATCTGAAACCGGTCTCCCACATCACAGGCAGATTCTTTACCGTCTGAGCCACCAGGGAAGACGGCATGAAGCTCCTAGAAGAAAATACAGCAGAAAAACTCCTTGGCAGTAATTATTTTGGAAATCATGTCTAAAGCATCTGTGTGCTAAATCACTTTAGTTGTGTCTGACTCTTTGCGACCCCAGGGACTGTAGCCTGCCTGGCTCCTTTGTCCATGGGATTTTCCAAGTAAGAATACTGGAGTGGGTTGCCATGCCTTCCACAAGGGGGTTCTTCCTGACCTAGTGATGGAAATTGCATCTCCTCTGTCTCCTGCACCACAGGCAGATTCTTTATCACTGAGTCACCAGGGAAGACCCTAAAGCACAAACAACAACATCAAAAACAAACAGGTGGGACTATATCAAACTAAAAAGCTTCTGCACAGCAAAATGAACCATCAACAAGGTGAAAACAGAACCTATAGAAGGGAAAAAACATTTGCAAATCATGCATCTCATATAGGGTTGTTATCCAAAACATATAAAGGACTAATGTAACTCAATAGCAAAAAAATCCAAATAATCCAGTTTTAAAAATGAGCAAAGGGCATGGACCTTGAAGGCATTATGCTAAGTGAAATAAGTCAGACAGGGAAAAACAAATAGTGTATGATTTCACTTGTATGTGAAATCTAAACACAAAAGCAAAAATAAGAATACCAGACTCATAGAAAAGAGAGATCAGATTGGCGGTTGCTAGAGGTGGGAGTTTGGAAGAGAGACATTTGGAGGAAGGTGATCAGAAGGTACAAATTTTCACTGCTGAGTGATACGTGGGAAAGTTAAGAGAGCAAATCCTAAGAGTTCTCATCAAGAGTTGTTTTTTTTTTTTTAAACTAAATGAGAGAATGATGTTAACTAAACCTTTCATTTCACAATATATGTACATCAAACCATCATTGTGGACACTAAACTTATTTAATGGTCTATATCAGTTATTTCTCAATAAACCTAGAAAAAAAATTTTTTTTTATTGTCACAACCTGGAAGTTTTACTGCTATCTAAGCAGAGGTCAGCTGCCATTCCTGCAAAGAACCAGATAGTAAATATTTCAGGCTCCGTGGGCCACACTGTGTCTGTTGCAGTTACTCAGCCCTGCTGTTGCAGAGACAAAGCAGCCATCGGCAGTAATCAAATGGGTGTGACTGTGTTCCAATAAAGCTTCATTTATAAAAACAGGTGACTGGCCACAAGTAATGTCTAAGTAGTGTAGTAAGGACTATGACTCAAATAGTCTTAAAACCAAAATTACTGTTTTTGATAGCTGATGTCCCCCTCACTTAGAGCTAATAATCCCATATAGTAAAAACACATTATTCAGTTACTTGGATTTATATTCCTCAAATAGCTTATCTTAAAGGATATGGAAATAACATTGCTAAATCTGATTTTTCTGTAGGTCCTTTTAGGGGACTGGGTAGGCTAAGATATGTCTTCAGCTATACCTCTTTTTTCACACTGATATTTGTGTAGCAGAATTATGGACTATGATCCTATATTATTACCTGCGGGTTGACTATTCAGCATAGTTTTCAAAGGAAAATCTTGGACCTGAAGAAGAGTATTCTTTTGGCTCATCTCTAAACAGAAGTGCTATAACCTCCTATTCAAATATGTAATCTTGTTGGTATCCTTAATTTTCTCAAGAAAATGTCACTTTTACCCTCAGCTCAAATGACAGTTAAAATATACAGTTTGCTTTTAATTGGCAATATGGATTACATTTGTCATTTCAAGCCCACTGCCTCCTGGTATCTTTCAAAAACTTAACTGAAATACTGAATACAATTGACTGGAGGATTTGCATGGTGTTTATTTCTCTGGATGCTCAAAAGAGGGTAATCCATATCAGCAAAACTGTCAGTTTATCCAAACTAATGGTATTGACTCTCTATGGGGTAACCTTTACTAAATAGCTGTGTGTTTTATGATTCCTGCCATCTGTACTAAGGAGTAAACAGTAAGAAATAGCCCTCAATGATGGGCTCAGTGAAACTCAGTGATGTTTCTCTTGAAGGATGTTGTGAAGAACATTGCTAATTGCCCTCATATTTTATTCTTTAAGAAGTCTTTGGAGAAATTTCAATATGATCATAGTAATAGTTCAGTTATAATTAGTAATAATTACGCTTCCCTTATAATTTGTTTTCTTACATACACTGTGATTAATCAAGCTGATTGATTTTTCTATTTTACATTGACCATTAGAAAATGTAAATGTAAATCTGTGACCCACCTGTAGCAAGTTTCTAGAACTCTAAGGTATGAACTTTCATAATAGCTATCAGGCCTAACCTGATATTCTACCTATATTTTGCCATTGTTTTTCCTTCCTTTGTATTACATTATAGTTTTTTTCATCATCCTGTATTTATAAAACAGGTGACTGGCCACGGTCAAGTAGTTAAGGACTATGACTCAAATAGTCTTAAAACCAAAATTACTGTTTTTGATAGCTGATGTCCCCTCACTTAGAGCTAATAATCCCATATAGTAAAAACTTATTCAGTTAGTTGGATTTATATTCCTCAAATAGCTTATCTTAAAGGATATGGAAATAACATTGCTAAATCTGATTTTTCTGTAGGTCCTTTTAGGGGACTGGGTAGGCTAAGATATGTCTTCAGCTATACCTCTTTTTTCACACTGATATTTGTGTAGCAGAATTATGGACTATGATCCTATATTATTACCTGCGGGTTGACTATTCAGCATAGTTTTCAAAGGAAAATCTTGGACCTGAAGAAGAGTATTCTTTTGGCTCATCTCTAAACAGAAGTGCTATAACCTCCTATTCAAATATGTAATCTTGTTGGTATCCTTAATTTTCTCAAGAAAATGTCACTTTTACCCTCAGCTCAAATGACAGTTAAAATATACAGTTTGCTTTTAATTGGCAATATGGATTACATTTGTCATTTCAAGCCCACTGCCTCCTGGTATCTTTCAAAAACTTAACTGAAATACTGAATACAATTGACTGGAGGATTTGCATGGTGTTTATTTCTCTGGATGCTCAAAAGAGGGTAATCCATATCAGCAAAACTGTCAGTTTATCCAAACTAATGGTATTGACTCTCTATGGGGTAACCTTTACTAAATAGCTGTGTGTTTTATGATTCCTGCCATCTGTACTAAGGAGTAAACAGTAAGAAATAGCCCTCAATGATGGGCTCAGTGAAACTCAGTGATGTTTCTCTTGAAGGATGTTGTGAAGAACATTGCTAATTGCCCTCATATTTTATTCTTTAAGAAGTCTTTGGAGAAATTTCAATATGATCATAGTAATAGTTCAGTTATAATTAGTAATAATTACGCTTCCCTTATAATTTGTTTTCTTACATACACTGTGATTAATCAAGCTGATTGATTTTTCTATTTTACATTGACCATTAGAAAATGTAAATGTAAATCTGTGACCCACCTGTAGCAAGTTTCTAGAACTCTAAGGTATGAACTTTCATAATAGCTATCAGGCCTAACCTGATATTCTACCTATATTTTGCCATTGTTTTTCCTTCCTTTGTATTACATTATAGTTTTTTTCATCATCCTGTATTTAATGTATACTCACAACTCACTTAGCTACTTAACCTTTTTTGAAACCAGGCCTAGTTTTAAGTAAGTTTAAAATCAATAAATACAAAGGACACCATCAAAAAAGTTTACAGATACCCAAAAAATGGGAGAAAATTTTTGTAAACCATAGGACTTCTATCTAGACTATATAAAGAACTCTTACATCTCTATGATAAAAAGGCAAATAAAACAATCTAAAATTGGACAAAGGATCTGAATAGGTGTTTCTCCAAATTAGATATGCAAATGATGAAAAAGCTAAAAAGTGGAGCAACCCAAATGTCCACCAGCGAATGAATGGATAAACAAAATGTGGTATATCCATGCAATGATGTGAATATTATTCAGCATAAAAAGGGATGAAACATTAGTAGATGCTACCCATGGATGAACCTCGAAAACATTATGCTAAGTTAAAGAAGTCATTCACAAAAGCTCACATAGTACATGACTCTATGTCCATGAGATGGCCAGAATATGCAAATCCATAGAGACAGAGTATATTGGTAGTTTCCTAGGACTGGGCAGGTTGAAAGGAAAGGGGAGTGATTGCTAATGTGTACTGGGTTTCATCATAGAGTGATGAAAATGTTCTAAAATTGATTGTAGTAACGGTTGCACAGTGATATGAATATACTAAAAACCATTGTACACTATAAATATTGGGATTATATCTCAGTAAGTTGTTATAAAAAGAAAAAATCCTGGGCTTCCCTGGTGGTCCAGTGGGTAAGGACACCACCTTGCAGTCCAAGGGACGCTGATTCGATCCCTGGCCTGGGAAGATCCCACGTGCCGCAGAGCGGCTGGATCGATGTGTCCAACTACCGTGCCGGAGCTCTGGAACGCATGCGCCCGGAGCTGGTGCTCTATGACGAGAGAGGCCACTGAGATGGGAGGCCCACACAGGCCAAAGAACAAAAATGGATGGAAATAAATAAGTGTAAGATCAATAGAAGTGGCCAAAAAAAAAAGGAAAAGTCCTAAAAATATTTTAATAAATAAAATATTTTATAAGCCGTAATATAAGTAGTCATGCAGATCAGATGTTTAGTTGTATTGAGGGTACAGAAGTATTTATGTGTCTTTATAACACATTAATATTTATTTTCTTTTTAACTCTTATATTGAAATAAGACTGCCAGTGGTAAGTGAAAAAAGTCTTCTACCAGTGATAATATATATTGATATGTGTTTATTATATATTGCCTATGAATATAACTAGAGTATAACAGTCTCAATTTAAAAAGTGAAATTCTTAGGAGATTATGATGACCTTTCAGAACTTTATATTTTTTAATCTCTATAAATGAGTACACAGTAACAGCCTAATTGACTAGATGAAATATGTTCCATATTGAATTCAAAGAGCAAGAAATCCTTTGGAAGACTAAAGAGAGTGAAAGTAGCTGCTCTCTTCACCTCCTAGTGATCATTCTTTGACATTTGTTTCAGCTCCCGTTATTTTCACTGGAAAATGAACCTGTGTGTGATTCTGTTGATCCTAGTTTTCATGGTGCCTTTCTACATTGGCTATTTTATTGTGAGCAATATCCGACTACGTGAGTATTTTACCTTCATGTCAGCATGTCAGGGATTGAGGCTGCAGGGGACTTCATTTCTATATTACTTTCAGTAGCTACTGTACTCCAATGGCTACTGTGTAAAGGTGTATCTTTACATAGCATCTCATACACAGCATCTTTAAAAGACAGGCACAAAATAAATGAATGATTAGGTTATTTGTCCTGCCACACCTTTATTTTTCTTTCTCTTCTCTATAATGTCTTTCCTTTCATTTTTCCAGTTCAGAATACTATTTGTACTTTTTGATTTGCACTGAGGATTTTTATTAGTACTTTATCAGGAAATGACCCTTTCCCCTTGTTCTCTTTAACTGTCATTTTCAAAGACTTCTTGCATTCTTAAAAAAAAGTCTCCAGGGCTTCCCTGGTGGTCCAGTGGATAAAGAGTCTGCCTTGCAATGCAAGGGGCACTGGTTTGATCCCTGGCCAGGGAAGTTCCCACGTGCAGAGAAGTGGCTGGGTCGGTGTGTCCAATTACGAGCCAGCACTCTGGAGCACATGCGCCAAGAACTGGTGCTCTGCAACGAGAGAGGCCACTGCAATGGGAGGCCCACACCTCCCAAAGAATAAAAATGGATGCAAATAAATAAATAAAAAGACACGCATGCTAAAAAAAAAGTAGTCTCTCCTACCACAACCCCCTATCTTAAATTAATTTCAACTGGATTTCTCTTATGATCGTCAGAGGTTTAGAAAATAATTTCTAAAACGTATGTTGTTCAGTCTTTCATTTACCAAGCAAACAAGCCAGTCAAATATATATTAATTAGGATGACCCCATAAGCTTGTGTGGAGAAAACTCTTTAACATATATTTACTTCACCTTGTCTCCTCTTTCTCAGTGCATAAACAGCGACTGCTTTTTTCCTGTCTCTTATGGTTGACCTTTATGTATTTCTTCTGGAAACTGGGAGATCCATTTCCCATTCTCAGCCCTAAACATGGTGAGTGTATATGGGGTAAGAAAGGAAAAGGGGTTGTTTATCATTTTCTACTTTGAAAAAAATCAGTTTTTAGAAACTACTAATTATGGGAAAAACAGCAAGTTATTCTCTAAAAAAGTGTCTGGTTTTGAACTGAATTTTTCTTTCATCCTTAATCAGTTTAGTTCAGTTCAGTTCGGTTCAGTTACTCAATTGTGTCTGACTGACTCTTTGTAACCCCATGGACTGCGGCATGCCAGGCTTCTCTGTCCTTCACCATCTCCCAGAGTTTGAACTCATGTCCACTGACTCAATGATGCCATCCAACCAACTTGTCCTCTCTTATTCTAGGAGGTATCAAAGGCTGGTTTGGAAACAAACTTCTATCAGTTTAGAGCAGGAGTTTTGACTTTAGTGAATGAACTTTAAGGGAGTAATAGGTAGAGAAAGGTGCCTTAACTTTAACCTCCTGGTATTTTATGCAGAATTGTGGGAATGTATGTGTATATTTAGAAGTGAGGTACCCATTAGATCTTAGAGATTCCCAAAGGTAAATGGTGACCCTGAAGGTAAATAGTCAGTGCTCAAGTGATAAAGATTGTCTTTAGGGAATGAATGCATTCTTGCAAAGAGTGATGACATAAAACTCTATTCATAGGTGAAAAGTCTTTTAGGAGTCAGTGTCTCTCCACACAAAAAAGTTCATTTTAAAGATAACAACACTTGCAATTTGCTGATCAGTGACTCATCATCCACTGATCTTGATTGTTTTTTAATTAGAAAATATAATAAAACAGAATGAAAACAGAAAAAAAGAATAAAGATAGCAGCAGGTCGTGGACAGAGCCCTGATTTCTATGCTAAAAACAATGAAAATCCTTCAACTGGCTAGGCGATCTCAAACAGGGACTCTTCGGCAACCTGGGGGTGGGTGGAATGAAGGCATAGATTGAAGAGGGGACTTGTATTATACCTATGGTGGTTTCAGGTTGATGTGTGACCATAAACAACAATGTAAAAAAAATAATAATAATAATAAAAAATGTTTTAATCCCTCAACAAGTTCTAGAACTACTTCATAAATGAATACTACTCCAGAATATATATATATATAATCACATATGATAATCTATACATAATATATGTATTCTATATATAATAACATATATATATTAGAGCACCTACCTGTAATAAATACACTGGAACTTTCATATACTGAAGCTTAAAAAGAAATATACTCTTTTCATTTTACTGTCCTGCTGTATCTATCAAAGTTCTTATAGCAGAAAACAGATTCTACTGTAACTAATTTAAAACAGAAAGTGGTTTATTAGAGTATATTAGGGAGTTTTTAGAATTTCTGGTAGTGCAGGATATCAAACTTGAATGCTGCATAGTACAGAGAAACACTCAACCATATAGTACTATATTAGGAGGAAATAAAAAACATCGAAATTGTCACTGACCACTCAGGACCTGTGATCAAGAACCAGACATTAGAGACGGCTCCAGCTGCTTCAGTTCCCAAGTGCTGTCATCACTCCCTTGTTATTCACGTCTGTGTTTAAGGTCTTATATGGGCAAGTGGATATGTTGCAACCTAGGGAACGTTCAGCACCTTAGCTTCAAGGAAATCTGGGAAAGAGCTTTTGGCTTTCCAGATTCTGTAGTAGAGAAACCATGCATTGAGATGAATGGTGCATCAACCCGTGTCTTGAATCTGCCATACCTTTCATGCGTCATTCTGTGTCTGCTCATTGCCTAGAACAAGGATCTGGGGGAGAAAGGCTATAAGACTGTCCTCCAGTCCTGCATCTGTCCTCCAGTCCTGCCAAATTACTTAGTTTCTAGAGCTGTCCTATCATCCTGGACAATCTGTCATCCCTGTTCTGCCTGGAAAATACCTATTGAGTCTTTCAGTATTCAACTCTTCTCAGTTCCTCTAAGAAGACTTTCCTGGCCATCATTAGGAGATATTAACTGGGGCTTCCCCTGGTGGTCCAGTGGGTAAGGACACCGCCTTGCAATGCAAGGGGCGCCGGTTCGGGCCCTGGCCTGGGAAGATCCCACGTGCCGCGGAGCGGCTGGACTGATGTGTCCAATTACCGAGCCGGAGCTCTGGAGTGCATGCGCCCAGAGCCGGAGCTCTGCAGCGACAGACGCCACCACGATGGGAGGCCCACAGGAGCCAAAGAACAAAGATGGATGAAAATGGACAAATGAAAGACCAATAGAAGTGGCCCACCTGCTCCCCTTCCTCCCCACCCCACCCCCACCAAAATAAATAAAAAAATCTTAAAAAAAAAAAAAAATGAGAGAGAGGACGGGCAGTAGAACAAGATTTTGAAGGGGGTGGAAGGGGGCATTAAATCAAAAGCACAGGAAGAGAATTCTTAGCTGCAGACACCGTCTTGTTCTGAGGGAGGCAAGTTGGAAGGATGATTGCAGATGTAAATATTTGAAGGTAGTTGATGTCTAATAACTTCTTTCTTCTATGATAAGCATATCAGCTAAAAAGAACAAAGATTGGAAAAATGGGTTAAAGTGTATCTGCTAAGATGTAGATGGGGCTTCCCTGGTAGCTCAGCTGGTTAATAATCTGCCTGTAATGCAGGAAACCCTGATTCAGTTCCTGGGTCAGGAAGATTCCCTGGTGAAGGGGTAGACTACCCACTCCACACTCCAGTATTCTTGGTCTTCCCTGGTGGTTCAGACAGTAGCAAATCGGCCTGCAATGTGGGAAAGCTAAAGGATAGAGGGAAAGATGGCTGGCCAAGGGCAAGGTAAGGATTCTTTAGTAGTGCATGGTTTCTGTTAAGACTGGAGGCCATACACCTATCGTGGTGTCAAGGTCCGTGTGCGTTCTGGTAGTTGGGGCAGCTCAGGCATGGGCCCTGGGAAGGCAGAGTGTCAGGTGGTGTCAGGGTTGGGAGTTTGCAGGATCAACACTTCAGGAGTAGAGTAGGGGACTGAGTCTTGGCGAGAGAAGTTAATTGAGCAAGCCTGGAGTCCAAGCTCAGCAAAGGAGGACACAGAAGGTTGGGAGAAGCAGAAGACTGGAGGTCACAATGAGCTCCAGAATGAGGTAGAGGAAAAACAGTCACAAGGGGACTCAAATATCAGAAGTGCGACTTCAGAGCCAGTAGAATTCCTAAATGACTGCTTCAGTGTTAGAACCGAGGAGTGGATGTCTGAGGTGGATCCTATCCTAGAAATAGGAAATAAGAACAAATTTGAACTAGATTTTTCCTGTGACACCAGACTTCCTGAGTTACTCTTAGTGTTGCTTTCTGTCACTTGTCCCAAGTACATCAACAGTAGCATTTAACTACCATGATTTTCAACATTCTCAAAGAACAGAAAACAACTGATAATTGGACTAAAACTGAGTATCTAAAACTCACATACTTACTCATTCTATAAGTTCAGTCCATTTATTAGATGCATTATGTGCTTATTGGTGGCTAAAATGATAAAGACATAGCTAAAGAGCTGATACATTAGGAGAAAATATGTAGATTGAAGATAACTATAGTGGAAAGTATCTGCTATTGATACTTTTCTTACAGATTTGCTTTCCTTAAAGTTACACTTTGTTCACACTCACACTGCCTAGAGTAAATAGTCAGCAAGTGTCATTATTATTGTTATTGTTTTACTATTGCCACTACCCTAGAATAGAGATGATTCTGGAAGCATTGGGGATAAGAAGAAAATCAATAGACTTTCATATTTATTAGAGAAAAATCCACATATTAATAATTAGCTTATGTGAGTTAGCTAAAGTAATGCTCACTGTTTTCAGTAATGTTTCCTTTTGCTGTGGAGATGAAGGCCATTTTGTCCATATCAGCTGGCATTAATGCACTTTTGTATTTTTAGGGATCTTGTCCATAGAGCAGCTCATCAGCCGGGTAGGTGTGATTGGGGTGACTCTCATGGCTCTTCTTTCTGGATTTGGTGCTGTCAACTGTCCGTACACTTACATGTCCTACTTCCTCAGGTAACGAGAATTTTGTCTCTTTTTTTCTTTTCTTTCCATTACTTCTTGAAGACATATCATGCCACCCTCATTAATACTTAAATATTAGATCCGTGATACTGCCTTTTAATTTGTCCCTGTCCTTATTAGCATTGACCTAGGGAATCTTTCTAAATATTCTGCTTGCCCTTGTTATTTATCCTACACTTAGTTATTTTTAAAATGGCAATTTCAGTCTGACTGTTTCCAACCCCCTTTCACACCCACTTTTTAAGCACATTCCTAGTGCACAGCAATGTGAGCCAGTCCCAACTTCAGCAAATTCGTTCCTCCCAAAAGTAGAATAGTAGGTGACAAAGCCAAGTTAAAAGTGTGCATGCACATATATACTAAATGTCACTGATCAAACCTAAGTCTATAAGACAGTTACCGTCTGCTTCCCTGAGGTCCCAGGAGTATTAGCTATTAAAAAAATGACAATAAAAGCATTTTTTATTATACTTATTTTAATATTTCCCAGAAAAAGTACAGTTCCTTGAATTACTGTGTAACAATTGAGGTTCATGTGTTTTTTCAGATACCTTGTATGATCCCTAAAGATGGAGCCCCAAACACTGCTAACAGCTTGTGCTTATTATAGGAATGTGACTGACACAGATATTCTGGCCCTGGAAAGGCGACTTCTCCAAACCATGGATATGATCATAAGCAAAAAGAAAAGGTAAGATATGAGCACGTTAAAGAACTTCTGCTGTTCACATTTCTCATCAAGGAAATTGGACATGGCTGGTGCTAACAGGGAATTTCATCTCAGTCATTTTTAAGTTAGGGAACCTCCAGAGATTTACTGTCTAAGAAAATTGTTTTGAACCACCAAAGACATGTGAAAGAACATTTTCAAATCAGTCTTACTTCCTAATTTTAAATATAAATTCTCAGATAAATTTTAGAATATCTTTTATATTTGAAGGTATTTTCTATTAGATGTTTTAAAAGTCTTTATCCTGCATTTTTTCATACCCTGTTTCAACTTCCTTTTCTCCAGTTACTTTATAAGATCCTTCAAGTCTTCCAGCTATTGCTGTTGTTTATATTATTTAAAAAGTATTTTTAGGGCTTCCCAGGTGGTCCAGTGGGTAAGGACACCGCCTTGCAGTGCAAGGGGCGCCAGTTCAATCCCTGGCCTGGGAAGATCCCACGTGCCACAGAGCGGCTGGACCGATGTGTTCAATTACCGAGCCGGAGCTCTGGAGCGCATGCGCCTAGAGCCGGTGCTCTGCAACAGCAGAGGCCACTGCGATGGGAGGCCCACACGGGCCAAAGAACAAAGATGGATGAAAATAGGTAAATGAAAGACCAATAGAAGTGGCCCGCCCACCCCACTCCCTCCCCAACACCCCCCACAAGGGAAAAAAAAAAAAAAGTATTTTTAAAATGTATGTTTTAAAGCGGTATTTCTAGAAATCTGTGTGGGTAAAAGCGTAGACACTAAATTCAGACTATCTTCATCTGAATCTTTGGCCTTCAACTCAGTGTGACTTTAAGGTAGTTACTTTATTTCCTTATGTCATGATTTACCGATCTGTAAAATGGAAATAATAATAGTTGACTGACATGTGGACTTCTTAGAACAGTGAACTATAAATAGCTAAGGAAAACTTAACAATCTTGGCAGGACAATCATTTGGTTTTAATACTTTGCCTTATTCATTTATATGAATGAATTATTCACTTAATAATTATAGAAAGCCTGGTTTGTGTTGGACACTGTACTGAAAGCTGAATAGTACATGAAAATAGAATGATGAACAAGGTAATCTGTTCCTACCTTCATGGAGCTTATTTAGTTAGTGTTACTCATATAAAAGTGGTATCATAGAAATTTTAAATTGATGAGTGTTTTTCCATTTCATGTTTCTTCTTTCAACACTTCCCTATAGTAAGATACACAATCAAGTCAGAGAAAACTTAATGTAAGAGAGAACAATAGACATTAGAATGATAAAGAGATCCAGATGCACCAACTAATTTTTTATCTCCATTTGTATACATCTTTACTGGGGACTGGAAGATACGCATATATGTGTGTACATTTATTTACCTATATGTTTTATTTATCATCAAGCTGTACAGTTTATATGAATGAGTATGAATGTTGATTTTTAGAATACAACAAGAACAATGTTAAAAAAGATACTTATATAGAAACATACTATTTGGATTCTCAAGATTATCTCCCTTTTACTATATTTATTTTATCATATAGAGAGATGAATATAAAGTCATGATCCACATCAAGTGTGGATGTGCCCTGTTAAGCCATTTTATCACTAATCATGTTTAGGAATTGTCTCTGATCTATATTCATGAACCCGTATAGATCTTGTTAAGTCAGGATCCAGGATGGTTTGTGGTCCTTCAGCATGCCTTAATAATTTGACTAAACCCTTTCCTCTCGCGGACTGTTCGGAGTTGGCTCGTGGGTCTCTGAGACCCGAAAATTGAGTGTTTCTTCGCGCCGCGAAGACTGCACCCGGCGGCTCGGCGGCCGTCACCATGCCACAAAATGAATATATCGAGTTACACCGTAAGCGCTATGGATATCGTTTGGATTACCATGAGAAAAAGAGAAAGAAGGAAGGTCGAGAGGCTCATGAACGTTCAAAGAAGGCAAAAAAGATGATTGGTCTGAAAGCTAAGCTCTACCATAAACAGCGCCATGCTGAGAAAATACAAATGAAAAAGACTATTAAGATGCATGAAAAGAGAAACACTAAACAGAAGAATGATGAAAAGACTCCCCAAGGAGCAGTACCTGCCTATCTACTGGACAGAGAGGGACAGTCTCGAGCTAAAGTACTTTCCAATATGATTAAACAGAAACGGAAAGAGAAAGCGGGAAAATGGGAGGTCCCTCTGCCCAAAGTTCGTGCCCAAGGAGAAACAGAAGTATTAAAAGTTATTCGAACAGGAAAGAGAAAGAAGAAAGCCTGGAAGAGGATGGTTACTAAAGTCTGCTTTGTGGGAGATGGCTTTACTCGAAAACCACCTAAATATGAGCGATTCATTAGGCCAATGGGATTACGTTTCAAGAAGGCCCACGTAACACATCCTGAGCTGAAAGCCACCTTCTGCCTGCCAATACTTGGTGTGAAGAAGAACCCCTCATCCCCACTCTATACAACTTTGGGTGTTATTACCAAAGGGACTGTCATCGAGGTGAACGTGAGTGAGCTGGGCCTTGTCACACAAGGAGGCAAGGTCATTTGGGGAAAATATGCCCAGGTTACCAACAATCCTGAAAATGATGGATGCATAAATGCAGTCTTACTGGTTTGACAGCAGTTACATACAAACAGCTCCTTATAATTACTGAAGACTACACACCAACCCAGAAACCATTACACTGGTATTTCTGAATAGTACCAATCAGCCTTATTCGCCATCTGCAGTCAAAGAAAACTATTTATTATACCGTTTAAAAAAAAAATTGTAGGGCTTCCCTGGTAGCTCAGTGATAAAGAGTTCGCCTGTCAATACAGGAGACATGAGTTCAATCCCTGATCTGGGAAGATCCCACATGCTGCAGAGCAACTAAGCCCGTGAGCCACAACTATTGAGCCTGTGCTCTAGAGCCTCAGAGTCACAACTATGGAGCCCACGTGCCGCAACTAGAGAGTAACCCCCACTCCCTGCAACTAGAGAGGAGCCTACGGCAGCAAGTGAAAACCAAGAATAGCCTTAAATAAATAAATAAATAATTTTTAAAAAAAAAAAAATTGTAACATTAAAACGATCTAGTTTTACAAAAAAAAAAAAAAAGTAATTTGACTGGCTCTCAGAGGAATCAGCCTTCCAGCTTGGCCTATTCTCTACCCAGTGGAGCTAATCGTTTGAGTCCAGGTAGATAAACTGTTTACTAGAACAAATTCTCAGAAAAATAAAACAGATTCTAAATTCACTTAAACATGACATCTACAATGTCAGGTCTTCAATCAAAGCTTACTAGACGTACAAAGAAACAGAGCCATGCAACCTATATTCAAGATAAAAAGTGACTAACAGACACTAACACCAGGTGGGCCCAGATAACAGACTTAACAAACAGGCTTGAAAGTAGCTATTATAAATACACTCAAAAAAATGAAGGAAAACATAATATTAATTAGTGAACAGAAAAGTCTTAAAAATAGAAGCTATATTTTTAAAGAGAAACAAAAGGAAATTCAAAAGCAGAAAACTACAGTAACTGAAAGGAAAATTTTACTAGGTAGACTTAGCAGAGTTGAGATGGTAGAAGAATCAGTCAGTGAACTTGAAAGTCTATCAATAGAAATTATTCAGTCTGAAGAACAGAGAAATAAAAGATGGAAGAAAAATGAACTAAATCTCAGGATAAAGCAATATCAAGCAATCCAACATACCTGTAGTTGGAGTCCTCTAGAATTAAGGAGCAAAAAAGTACTTAAAGGAATAATGGCCAAAGGCCTCCCAAATTTGGTGGAAAACATTAATTTACAGATCTAAGAGGCTTAAGTGAGAGAAACACAAAACTACATCTAGTTTCATATAGTCAAATTGCTAAAAGCAAAGAAAAAATTTTGAAAGCATCAAGAGAAAAATGATAAATATAGTTGTTGCTATTCAGTCACTAAGCCGTATCTGACTCTTTGTGATCCCATGAACAGCAGTACACCAGGCTTTCTTGTCCTTCACCATCTCCCTGAGTTTGCTCAAACTCATGTCCATTGAGTCAGTGATGCTGTCCAACCGTCTAATCCTCTAATCCCCTTCTCCTGCCCTTAGTCTTTCCCACCATCACAGTCATTTCCAGTGAGTTGACTCTTGACATCAGGTGGCCAAATTATTGGAGCTTCAGCTTCAGCACCAGTCCTTCCAATGAATCTTCAGGGTTGATTTCCTTTAGGATTGACTGATTTGATCCCCTTGCTGTCCAAGGGACTTCTCCAGCATCACAATTCCAAAACATCAGTTCTTGAGTGCTCAGCCTTTCTGGTACAGGTTTCACGTCCATACATGACTACTGGAAAAACCATTGCTTTGACTATAAGTACATTTGTCAGCAAAGTGATGGCTCTGCTTTGTAATGTGCTGTCTAGGTTTGTCTTCCAAGGAGCAAGCATCTTTTAATTTCATGCCTGTTAGAGAAATACAATGAAAACCATGAGCTGTTACTGTACACCTATTAGAACAACTGAAATAAAAATTAGTGACAGCAACAAATACTAGTAAGGAAGCGGAGAAACTGGATCACTCCATACATTGCTGGTTAATGTGGATTAGTATAGCAACTCTGGAACACAATTTAGCAGTTTCTTAAAAAACTAAGCATGCAACTATTATACACAGCAGTTGCATTTCTGGGGACTTTTCCCAAAGAAATGAAGACTTAACTTCACACAGAAATTTGTGCCTTAATATTTACAGCCATTTTGTTCATCATAGCCAAAAATGAAAATAATTCAGATATCCTTTAATAAATGGTTAATCAAAATGTAGTATATCCATACTACAGAATACTATTGAGTAATAAAGAGTAATGAAGTACTGATAGATACATCAAACTGGATGTATCTTCAGAAAATTATGCTGAGTAACAAAGCCAATTCACAAAGGTTACATACTGTATCATGGAGAAGGGCATGACAGCCCACTCTGGTATTCCTGCCTGAGAGAATCCCATGGACAGAGGAGCCTAGCATGCTACAGTCTACAGGGTCGCAAAGAGTAGGACATGACTGAAATGACTTAGCACACACTATATGATTCACTGAAAATATGATGAAAATATGATTCACATATTTTCAGTGACAAAATGAAAATGGAAAATAGATTTATGCTTGCCAGGAGTTAAAGGGGGACTGGACATGGGAAGAAAGTAGTGGACTATACAGGGGCAACATGAAGGATCCTTGTAGTAACGGAAATGTTCTGTATTTTGATTCCATTAGTGTCTCTACCCTGTCTGTGATATTGTACTGTGAATTCACAAGATTTCCATTTGGGAGAGGGAGGGAGTGGGTACAAGGTATCTCTGTTTTTTATCTCAAAAGAGGATGTTTACAATGTAATCGCTGACTTCCCACCAGAAGCAGTGGATACCAGAAAACAGCGGAACAGCATATTTAAACCATAAGAAACACTTTTGGGGACTTCCCTGGTGGTCCAGTGGTTACGAATCTGCCTTGCAATGGAGGGGACGTGGGTTCGATCCCCAGTCTAGGAAAATCCCACATGCTGTGGAGCAGCTAAGCCCATGAGCTAAAACTACTAAGCCCATGTGCTGTAACTACTGAAGCTTGCACACCTGGAGCCCATGCACCTCACCTAGAGAGTAGATCCCACTCGCCACAACTAGAGAAAGCCCACATGCAGCCACAAACAGCCTGTGTGCCACAGCAAAGACCTAGCAGTCAAAAAATAAATAAGATGAATACATATGTGGGGTTTTTTTTTTTCCGAATACATGAGTTTTAAAAAAAAGAGGATTAGAGTCATTGTGCCTCAATTTAACTCTTAAAAAAATAAACTATAATAGACATTTTTCAGCCTTTTAATTGCAAACTATCACCAACTACATACTTCTGTTGATTACCTCTTTGCTTGTTGTGGGGCCACGGTACAATGTCTGTCATCTTTACCCGTTCAGCAGGTTCTACTCCACAGCCAGTCATTAGGTTTGTTGTATTATAGATGTTGAAACTAACGACAACAGAAACAGTACCCTCTCTCCCTGCCTACCTTCAATCCAACTTGGTAGGTTGATGTAAACACGTAGGATAGAACCTCTTTCCCTTCTGCTCCAGTTTTCCCAACTATTAACATAGGAAAACTGGGACTACCCTAACGGTCCAGTGGTTATGAATCTGCCTTGCAATGCAGAAGATGGAAGTTCAATCCCTGGTCAGGAAACTAACATTCCACGTGCCACAGGACAACTAAGCCCGCATGCTGCAACTACTGACCCTGTACACCACAGCTAAGATTCAACTAAGCCAAGTAAATACTAAAAAAAAAAAAAAGGAAAAAGATTAAAAAAAAAAAGATAGGAAAACTTAGGATTATAAGTCCTATCAAGTCAAAGTCACTCTAGGTCTGAGCCTTTTCTTGGTTGTTAATTACATCTTACAACGATGCTGAGTTACATGTGTAAATAGGAGTTACATGTGCGATTAAAGGAAAGGGCAGAAAGAGCTAATACAACTTAGGAATTCCATTCACTCAGTATCCAGGTAAACGTCATTTTAAGAGGAAATAGTTAACTTAGTATGGCTAACACACTTAATATTCTTTATGTTTTAATGCTTTTTTAAAATTTCTGGTTACACTGGGTCTTTGTTGCTGTGCACAGGCTTTCTCTAGTTGCGGTGATTAGGGGCTACTCTTTGTTGCAGTGTGAGGGCTTTTCCTTGCAGTGACTTCTCTTGGCAGAGCATGGCTAGGGCACACAGGCTTCAGTAGTTCATTGCCTCAAGGCATGTGAAATCTTCCCAGACCAATGATCAAACCCACTCCCTTGCATTGTCAGGCAGATTCTTAACCACTGGACCACCACCAATAAAGAAGGCAGTCTTCTCCATTGTTATTATTTTGGCCAATGGCTTGAAGAATTTAGGCTACAGAAACGTGTGGTATTTGGTACCACTTGTTCCATTTATACTGGTCCTAACTGTGAACAGCAGTGCTGCTTCTTTATCCTCACCACTTCTATCTCTTGTCACCCTTTTGTGGTTAACCTTAAATTTTTCTCTAATTCTACAACTCTATTTTTATTAAAAGCATCCTGTTTGTTTCTTTTAAGCCTTGGCCCATTGTACCCTTCAAATAACCATTTATACACATATGGTCTATTTTTCCCCACAAGGACCCTGTTTTTAATATCTAAGTGGTAGGCTGAAACGTGCCAGCAACCACCACTGAGGTGGCTGGGAGAAGAGGGAGGACAAGTTTCCCACTGATTTATTCAGCAGTAGAAGGAAATTGACATCAGATGGAGAGTGGTATCTTAGAAGAGGCCAGGTTTGTGTGATTTTTCTGATTTTTTTTTACTCTTGTCAGCTTTTGAAAAGGAAGGAAAGAAACATTTATTGAGTTCCTACTCTATCCCTGATCCTTTAGCCAGGCATGTTAACTCTTATTTTATTTTGTTTTTAAATGATAAGGGTGATAACTAAATATATTATTTCATTGATCATCACAATCATCCAGAGATGAGGAAATGAAAACTCTTAAGGCCTTACAGTGTCCCAAGAGGCAGAGCCAGTCCTCAGATTTACTGCCTACTCCAATTCTGTGTTCCTTCACCTATTCCACATTCCTTCTGGGAATGGATAGTTTGCCCTCCTTTGTAAGCAGTAGAAAAGTAGGACTCCAGAGTATGATTCTCCCGTGAATAGCTCAGCAGATGAAAGGAGCAGCTGTGAGACTGGAGGAGAGTGGGCTCTGAGGGTCCAGGTTCCCTTGCTGAGGTTTTACTTTATTTTTTTAACATTAGATCATTGTTGGTTATCCATTTTAATTCTAGCTGTGTGTACATGTGCATCCCATACTCCCTCAGTATCCCTTTCCCCCATCCTTCCCACCCTGGCAACTGAAAGGGATGAATAGGCAGACTTGGTAAGGAAGCCAGAAGTTTCTGAGGAGGAGGAGAGGGAACATTTTCTAGCCTAAAATGTTTGCCATGATAAAGATCTCCACAAACTAACTTTATTGTCTTATGGATACAAACTATTGTGCATTGGAGTGTCTCATCCAGTCTTGAATCCTGGAGACCATTCTCTGGCTAATCTTATGTAAATGCTGTGGATGTGGGCCTACTAAGACCTTTACCGCCTTGAAATAATCTTTTCATCTATTGTTAATAACCAACTGGAAAGTACAAAACGCCTTGCCTAAACTGGCTTCTGGGGGGTACTCTTCTATCCCCCTTTCAATTCCTTTAGCTGGAAGCTTTGTCTACCCTTTTTTTTTTTCTTGAATAAATTTTTCATGCACTGAGCTCTGAATGACCAAAGGCAAGCCTTTTTGATCCCATTTTGAAATCTCCTTTGGAGATTGAGAATCAGACACCATTCATGGTAACCTATCCACCATTATCTATCAGCAACTGTAAGTTTATTCTCTAAGTCTTTGCACTGTCTTTCATTTCAGGATGGCTATGACACGGAGGACTATGTTCCAGAAGGGGGAGGTGCATAACAGGCCATCAGGATTCTGGGGAATGATAAAGAGCGTTACCACTTCAGCACCAGGAAGTGAAAGTATCCTTTATCCTTCAGCTTGATTCTTTCAGCTCTGGACCAGTGACAGAAGAAAAATTAGTCTTGGGATATTCTCTTCTAAGATACTTTCTGCTAGCCAGGGCTGGGCTTAGGAAATACAGGGTGTACAGTCACCTTTCCAAAGGCCATAGATCATCATAAAATAATAAAACCATTGTCTTTGAGCTGAAGACTAACAAGTTAGTCTTTCCATTTTACAGATGAGAAAAATAGACCCAGAGAAGTTATGTCACACAGTGGCTTGTGGCAAAGATAAGACCAGAACTGTGGTCTCCTTAGTTCTTTCCACTGCACTATTGTATTCCCTAACTCGGAAAACCACCACAAAAAAGTGGCTCCCCTAAATGAATGGTTTATATATGGGATTGTAAGGACCCATTTCTAATGCAGTCAATTTTAGAAACAACTTTTAAGCAGCTCTGTATCTCCAGTGACTTTTTGGTTTAAAGAATCAAGGAGATTGCGTTAATGGTTGTGTCTTGGCCCAACTGGTTGCAGTGTTGAACTGATTACCAAATTGAGTAGCCACATCTCTTTGTGGCTACCAGGCTGTCAAGTCACAATTTGAGGTGAGGGGCTAGAGGTGAGATAGCGTATTCCTCTACTTCCTACTCTAACCTGGGGAAGAACACAGTCCCTTTCACTTCAGTTGGAGGAAAAGAATGTAACCTGTTCTTGTTATTAATTATGGTATATATCTTTCTAGTGTGAAATGCAGGTAAGAATTAGAACCAAAAAAGTAGGATGACCACAGGAGAGAAGAAGAAAAAGAAAAAAAAAAAAAATGGTGACTTTCATTTCATTTAATCAGGAAACGTTTATTTCACGTCTCCTATTTCCAGACAGAGTGTTAAACTGATGTGCAGAGGATAGCTTCTCTCCTCAAGGAACTTACTGCCTAATCATGGGGGAGCCATGGGTTTGGACATGTAACCAAGCCATGGTCTTCAGTGCCTGAACCATGCTAACAGCAGCTACTAGTGAGGAGGAAACTGAAGGGCACTTACTGGTTTGGGTAATAGTGGGGAAAATCACTGAGAGGAGGGAAGACTTGCATTAAAGCCAATGCTTCTGTTTCAGAAGAGGCTAGCTTTACTCTTTTTATTACTTAAAAATTCATAAAAGCCAAAGCTTAGGTTTAAGCTGTCTTAGCAACCCTGAGCCAAGTCAAAAAAAGGATCAGGATTATTTAACCTCTCAGAGTCCTTTCCTGAATGGAAAGAGGATAATCATGAGCTCACTGAGTTCTTGGAAAGTGGCATAGCATAACAGAAACAGCAGGTCTTGGAGTAAGGTAGCTCTGACTCAGCTTCCATGCCTATTAGCTGTGTGACTTTGAGTGAGTTATTTGACCCTCTGAGCTTTACTTTCCTTATCTGCAAAATGGATAATGACACCTGTCTCATGGGATTGTTGTGAATGATAGAAGATAAGATCTGTAAAGAACTAAAGAAGGTAATATCTATAAATTCCAGCATTAGAACTCAGTAAACATTAGAGCCCTTTTGTTGTATTTATTCAAGATAATTCAAGAGCAAACCTAGCTATATTGTAGATGTTTTTCTTATTTTTTAAAGCTTTTTTTTTTTTGATTTTGGCCTCTTTTTATTGATTTTTTTTATTCTTTTACTTTCATCCATCTTTATTCTTCATCCTGTGTGGGCCTCCCATTGCAGTGGCCTCTCTCATTGCAGAGCACCGACTCTGGGTGCATGCTCTCCAGGGCACTGGCTCGTAATTGGACACACTGGTCCAGCCGCTCTGCAGCACGTGGAATATTCCCGGGCCAGGAATCGAACCAGTGGCCCTTGCACTGCAAGGTGGACTCTTTACCCACTGGACCACCAGGGAAGCCCACTGTATAACCTTTTGAGATTTCAGACATTACATTTGACCTAAGCTATCTAAATAAAGCAAAAATAAACAGAACTGTCTACCTGAGCCACTTGAGCTAGTGTGAAACTGAGTGGTAGGTGTTTGATGGTGATGCTCTTGATAGAAGAGCTTTTATACACCTGTATCTGAGGTTGGAAAAATTGTCCTGTAGTAGTATTGCTGGCTGTGAAGCAGGAAATTGAAAATATGGGGAGTTCCTAGGACCCTCTATAGAGGAAGCCAAAAAGCATGTGCTTTCTTCATTGCTATTCCTTGAAACTTCTGTGTGATTTAAACCTTGATGCCCATTGTGTGCCAGATCTTACTCTTATTCAACAGGAAGTGGATGCTTTGGAAGAACTAAGCAGGCAACTTTTTCTGGAAACAGCTGATCTATATGCTACCAAGGTAACAAAGCAAGGAAACTGAAGTGTGGTTTTTACCAATGTGGTTGACGAGAGAACAAGACTGAGTAAGCTTTGTAGCATCCTCTATGGCCAAGCCATGTAAGAGGCATCTCAGTAGTTTCAGTATCAGTCATGAAGCACTGATGGCTGGACTCTTGGTGACATTGTTACTACCAATAGCAAAACCCTTAATGGAACACTCAAAAATAGAAATTACTGGGATAATCAGAAGAAGCTTTTAATCATCTAGAAAGGTGGCATGTACCACTTCCTACTGGTGATCCAAGATCAAGAGGCTATTTCCTATGGTAGCTCCTCTGATTGTTTTTCATTCTTTTGGAAATTAGTAATATTTTAAGAGCAGTAAGACATGCATATGCCATGGTCTGTTGTTAGTGTTTTGTCCCTAAATCATGTCTGACTCTTTTGTGACCCCATGGACTGTAGGCTGTCCGGCTCCTCTGTCCATGGGATTTCTCAGGCAAGAATACTGGAATAGGCTTCCATTTGTTTCTCCAGGGGATCTTCCCAACCCAGAGCTCGAACCCAAGTCTCTTATATTGACAGGTGGATTCTTTACCACTGACCACTAGGGAAGCCCCTGCCATGGTCTAGCTCTCTTTTAAAAGGAGCCAGGTCAAGAAAGGACCTAACTACAGAAATTTTCCTGTGTACACTTAAAATGAAATATAATTTAAACATGGAAAATCTGTTATTTAAGGTTGTTCAAACAATTTGAATCCTTTTGAGAATCACTTCACAGAAATAGTCATATAGGATAGAGGTAAACATAGCCTTTGGAGACAGGTAGACCTGAGCCTAACTTCCCTTACTCACTAGCTGTGCATCCTTAAGCAAGTTGTTTAACCTCTCTAAGTCTTCATTTTCTTATCTGTAAAATCAAGAGGATGTATCTCATAAGAGTTGTTACGAAGATTAAAGTAGATGCTGCATGTAAGGTGTTTTATCCCAATTTCTGACTTAGTCATTCAGTAAATTATCCCACTACTACTATTACTGTTGTTTTAATATTATTATTATTATTATTAGCATGTGTGATCTTAATCCTTAATCTGAACAGTGATTCATAGAGGCAGAAATATTTTTGTGGAGTATACATATACATTTTACTGAGACTATGTTTTGTGTCTGTTTTCCCTCAGGAGAGGATAGAATACTCTAAAACTTTTAAAGGGAAATATTTTAATTTTCTGGGTTACTTCTTCTCTATTTACTGTGTTTGGAAAATTTTCATGGTAAGTATATTTTTTTAATTGTTGGAGTTTAGATGATTTTCCCTAGTAATGGCAGAGAGAAAACTGGGTTTGATTGAGGCCTAGAACTAAATTAAATTCCAAATCCAACTGAGTGAACAGAGAATATGATCTTTCACATCTCTGAGCGTCATTTTTTTCCCCTCTCCTTTTTAGGCTATCTTGAAAATATTTTACAGCTTTCTTCTGCTAGAAATCATTAGTAAGTTTTTAGATTATGAAATTATGAAGTGAATATAGAAGTTTCCTATTTTATATCCAACTCTTCATATTACGCATGAGTATATGACTGTGTGTAGCACAACTCCAACTTTCAGCTCAGAATAGAAACCATCTGTCCTTTTTAATAATCTGTATATGCCCAAAAAAGTAAGTTCTAAAACATATTCCTATAGATAAACTCATCTTCTGTGCTTACAGCTCTTATTCTTTTGCAGCTGTCCTCTCACTCTATTCTTTGTGTGCATTCTGTGTACTGCATTATTTGTCTTTACTTGTGACCCATCTGCAGGTATTAATGGATTTCAGTGTGATTATAAAAAAGGCTGATTTGACTTTCTGGTTTGATGACTTTTCCACCAGGGCTGTGCTTGCACAAAGAGGAGCTTTGTCAGCTTGTTAGTTAATTTTGATCATTGTAGATGAATGGAGGATTCTGGATTTAACAGCTCTAATGTTATAGCAAATTGATGTTAATACCCATTCAGGTGACATTTTAAAATCTTGACTCCTTCATTAGGAGAGGATAAATGAAGATAGTGTATTCACTTATTAAGTATTTAGATTACTAAGCTACTAAAGGTTTCTCCTGAGAAACAACCTTTTAGGAGAGCATAACATTTTTTAACAGCTTTATTGAGATGTGATTGACATTCAGTAAACTGTACCTATTTGAAGTATGCAATTTGGTAAGTTTTGATGTGTGCATATACCTGTGCAACGGCCATCACCACAATCAAGACAGAGAACATATACATCATCCATCATTTCCAAATGCTTCCTCAGGCCCCTTTGTAATGCCTCTCTCTGTACCTTGCAATATTAAACTCTATGGTTGCACCACAATTTATCTGTTCACATGCTGACTGATATTTGTTTATTTTCCATTTGGGAATATTACAAATAAAGTTGCTGTGAATATTTGTGTATAGTTCTGTGTTTGGGCATGTGCTCTCTTTTCTTTTGGGAGAAAACATTTAGGTGTAGAATGGCTGGATTGTATGGCAGATGTATGTTTAACTTTTGAAGAAATGGCCAGACTTTCCCAGAGAGGTTGTACCATTTTACATTCCAGCCTGCACTGGCTGACAGTTTCAGTTACTCCACATCCTTGGCAACACTATCTAGTCAGTCTTTTAAATCTTAGATGTTTTAATAGATATGAGGTGGTAGTGAATCATTTTAATCTGCATTTTCCTAATGCCAAATGATACTGAACAACTTTTATGGGCTTTTTTTGCCACCTGTATATCCTCTCTGGTGATGTGTATATTCAAATTTTTTGCCAATTTTTTAACTGTGCTCAGTTATGTCCAGTTCTTTGTAGCCCATTGGACTGTAGCCCGCCAGGCTCCTCAGTCCATGGAATTTTCCAGACAAGAATACTGGAGTGGGTGCTGTTTTCTACTCCAGGGGATCTTCCTTACCCAGGGATTGAACCCACGTCTCTTGCGTCTCCTGGATTGACAGGCAGATTCTTTATTACTAGTGCCACCAGGGAGGCCCATTTCTTAATTAGGTTGATTATTTTCTTTTTAGTGGTCTTGAGAGTTTTTCAGCATATTCTGGCTTTTATCAAATATGTTGTTTTCAAGTATTTCCTCCCATCAGTGGCTTGGCTTTTCATTCTCTTCGCAGTATCTTTCAAAAACCAGAAGTTCTTAATTTCAGTTAAGTCCAGTTTATCTTTTTTTTTTTCTATTATAGTATGCCTTTGGTGTATCTAAGAAATCTTTGTCTAACCCAGGGTCACAAATTTTTTTCATATGTTTTCTTATAGAAATTTTATAGTTGTAGATTTTACATTTAAGTCTATGATCCATCTTAAATTTCTAATGTGATATTGAAGTATGAATCCAAGTTCACTTTATTTTTTTAATATTTATTTATTTTTGGCTGCATTGGGTCCCTGTTGCATGTAGACTTTGTCTAGTTGTGGTGAGCAGGGACTACTCTATTTGAGGCACACGGGCTTCTCACTGTTTTGGCTTATCTTGTTGCAGAGCATGGGCTCTAAACACAGGCTCAGCAGTTGTGGCTCATGAGCTTAGTTGCCCTGAGGCATGTGGGATCTTCCCCCACCAGGGATTGAACTGGTGTCCGCTGAGAATCTACAAAGCAGATTCTTAACCACCAGACCACCAGGGAAGCCCTAAAGTTCACTTTTTTCATATGAATATCCAGTTGTTCTAGCACCATTTGTTAAAAAGAGCATCCTTTCTATACTGAGGCAATTTGGCCAAAAACTAATTGACCTTATGTATGTGGGTCTGTTTCTGAATTTTTTTTCTATTGAGATGTGTATCTATCTTATATATTCACTTCTGCCAATACCACAGTGTCTTGATCAATGTCTTCCAGTTCATGAACATGATAAACTCTTCATTTATTTAGATCTTCTTTAGTTTTCCTCAGCAGTGTTTTACAGTTTTTGGTGTACAGATCTTTCTCATCTTTCACTGAAAGAACATCTAGGAAAAACCAACAGATAACACGAGACTTTGTGGTATAAGACTGGATACTTTCCCCCTAAGATCAGGAACAAGATCAGGATGACTGCTGTATTTAACTCGGTTACTGGAGGCTTTAGTCCAGTAAGGCTGGAGGAGAAAGAGAAGAAAGATAGGATGGAATTGTCTACATAGAAAATCCTATGATCTCTCTTCTGCTTTTTGGGGGGTCTTCATTTTTAAATTTCTTAAAGTGGAAACTAAGATTATTCATTTGAAACTTTTTTAATGTAAGTGTTTTAATCTACAAGTTTCTTACCACTATTTTAGCTGCATCTCACGTATGCAACTTTTTGGGTATGTTTATTTTTTTATTTTCATTCAGTTCAAAATACTCTGCTTTCCTTTTTGACTTCTTCTTTGATTTATCACTTATTTAGAAGTTTGTTATAAAATATTTGGGAATCTTCTGAATACCTTTCTGTAATTGCTTTCTAATTTAATTTCATATCATCTGAAAACATACTTTGTATGCTTTGAATCTTTTTAAATTTATTGAGACTTGGGTTTTGGCCCAAAATATGATCAACCATGGTTAATGTTCTTTATGCACTTGAGTGGAAAGTGTTTTCTACTCTTGTTGAGTGAAATAGCCTGTAGGTCTCACTTTGGTCAAGTTGATTGATGGTATTGTTAAGTTTTCTTAGTTTAAATCTTAGTGATATTCTAAGATATTTAATATTTAGCTTTCTTAGTTTAAATCTTACTGATATTCTTAGTTTAGTATCTTACTGATATTCTAAAATAAAACAAAAATAAAATCTTACTGATTTTCTGACTGCTTAATTATTGAAAGGGGTGTTGAAAATTCCACCTATTGGGCTTCCTGGGTGACTCAGTGGTAAAGAATCCGCTGCCAGTGCAGGAGACAAGGGTTCGATCCCTGGTCCAGGAAGATCCCACATATGCTGAGGAGCAGCTAAGCCCGTGAGCCACAGCTTTTGAGCCTGTCCTTTTGAGCCTCCTGTTGTGAAAAGTCGCCACAATGAGAAGCCCGTGCACTGCAACTAGAGAATAGCTCCCACTCACTATAACTAGAGAAAAGCCCAAGCAGCAAGGAAGACCCAGCACAACCCAGAAAAAAAAAGAAAATTCTACCTATTGTTGTGCATTTGCCTATTTCTTCTTTTTAATTCTTTGGCTTCATGTATGTCATATGTCACTATGTATCCTTTGTTGAAATGATTCTTCTTTCATTATGAAATGACCCTTTTAATCCCTGGCATTATTTCTTTACTATGAAAATCTACTTTGTCTGATATTAACATAGACATTCCAGCCTTCTTTTGATTAGCATTAGCATAATATGTCTTTTCCACACTCTTAATATTTTTGTATCTTTAATGTTTAAAGTGGACTTCTTGTGAGCAATTTATTTTTAATCTAATCTGATGGTCTCTGCCATTTAATTGTCATGTTTGAACCAGGAGTCAGCCATTTGCAGCCCACAGGCCAAATCCAGCCACCACCTGCTTTTATTTAAAAAGTTTTATTAGAACACTCCCAAGTCTATTTATCTGCATATGTCTGTAGCTACAGTCATATGACAGTGGCAGAGTTTCCAACCCCTGATTTAAACTATTCATTTTTTTTTAAACTACTTTATATTGGGGTATAACCAGTTAACAAACAATGTTGTGTTAAGTTTCTGAACAGCAAAGGGACTCAGTCATACATAATACATGTGTCTGTTTTCTCCCAACTCCCCTCCCATCCAGGCTGCCACATAACATTGAGCAGAGTTCCATGTGCTCTATAGTAGTAGACCATTTATATTTAATGTAATTACTGTTATGGTTGAGTCTAAAACCACCATGTTGCTGTCTGTTTTTATTTGTCTCAAGTGTTCTTTTTTCCTTTTCTTCTTTTGGATTGAGTATTTTTTGTTATGCCGTTTGATCTTCTTTGTTGATTTGTCAGCTGTAATAACTCTTTTTGTTGTTTTAGTGATTGCTATGAGAGCTTTCAGAAGATAACTATAGGGAATGACCCTTTCTTGATTTCTCCCACATATGCTGAGGAGCAGCTAAGCCCGTGAGCCACAGCTTTTGAGCCTGTCCTTTTGAGCCTCCTGTTGTGAAAAGTCGCCACAATGAGAAGCCCGTGCACTGCAACTAGAGAATAGCTCCCACTCACTATAACTAGAGAAAAGCCCAAGCAGCAAGGAAGACCCAGCACAACCCAGAAAAAAAAAGAAAATTCTACCTATTGTTGTGCATTTGCCTATTTCTTCTTTTTAATTCTTTTTTGGCTTCATGTATGTCATATGTCACTATGTATCCTTTGTTGAAATGATTCTTCTTTCATTATGAAATGACCCTTTTAATCCCTGGCATTATTTCTTTACTATGAAAATCTACTTTGTCTGATATTAACATAGACATTCCAGCCTTCTTTTGATTAGCATTAGCATAATATGTCTTTTTCCACACTCTTAATATTTTTGTATCTTTAATGTTTAAAGTGGACTTCTTGTGAGCAATTTATTTTTTTAATCTAATCTGATGGTCTCTGCCATTTAATTGTCATGTTTGAACCAGGAGTCAGCCATTTGCAGCCCACAGGCCAAATCCAGCCACCACCTGCTTTTATTTAAAAAGTTTTATTAGAACACTCCCAAGTCTATTTATCTGCATATGTCTGTAGCTACAGTCATATGACAGTGGCAGAGTTTGCCAACCCCTGATTTAAACTATTCATTTTTTTTTTTTAAACTACTTTATATTGGGGTATAACCAGTTAACAAACAATGTTGTGTTAAGTTTCTGAACAGCAAAGGGACTCAGTCATACATAATACATGTGTCTGTTTTCTCCCAACTCCCCTCCCATCCAGGCTGCCACATAACATTGAGCAGAGTTCCATGTGCTCTATAGTAGTAGACCATTTATATTTAATGTAATTACTGTTATGGTTGAGTCTAAAACCACCATGTTGCTGTCTGTTTTTATTTGTCTCAAGTGTTCTTTTTTCCTTTTCTTCTTTTGGATTGAGTATTTTTTGTTATGCCGTTTGATCTTCTTTGTTGATTTGTCAGCTGTAATAACTCTTTTTGTTGTTTTAGTGATTGCTATGAGAGCTTTCAGAAGATAACTATAGGGAATGACCCTTGAATCCCTTGATCTTCTTACCTTGAATTCTACCAGAATCCTATCATTCTGAATCCTAAGAAACTGAGATATATATGTCATAACCTTTCCCCCCTTCATACTCTATAGAAAAGAAAGGGTAGATAAGGACTTTTGTTTGCCTGTGTGTGAGTAAGTCAGAATAGATTTCTTATGCATGATTTAGATGGAGAGTACAATTGCATTTTGGGAAATTTCCACCTGTAAGAAACACTTGGTACTTCATTATTTTGAATCATTTTTTGAAACTGTGATTATTGAGATACTCTAAAGGTCTGTGTCTCTGCAGGCAACCATCAATATCGTTTTTGACCGAGTTGGGAAAACTGATCCAGTCACAAGAGGCATTGAGATCACTGTGAATTATCTGGGGATCCAATTTGATGTAAGAGTTGTATCAAAATCCTCGTTTGTTATGTTTAGATTCTACGTTCTCATTCTAGGTACTTGTTTATGCTTTCATTCTTCTCCCTCTCTCCTCTGTGCTTTGGCATAGTCACATGGAAGACTCATAAACGGCCTGGAACCATAATTAATGACTGGCAATTATTATTTTCATGGATAGTGATTATTTCTACAGTTCTGTCCCTTCTCCATAGCAGTTACCACTCTCCAACTTCTCCCTACCAGTCAAATACTTCTCTCTGTGATACTTGATGACATCTTCAAACACATAACAGCTTTGATTTTTCTGGTAGAAAATTAACTACTAATTAGTGTTTTTGCATCAAACTAAAATGATTTCTGCTATAAAAAATTATCAATTCATATGGACTTTGAGCTGAAAATGGTAACTGTCACCCATGCACAAAATTTGTTTTACTCATCTTTCTACCTGTTTTATAATTGAGACAGTCTTGTCCCAATTTAATGACTTTATTTGTAGAATACTGTATTTTCCAGATATATATAAATGGCCAATGATTCTAGCTGATGAGCACTTTTGTAATAAGACCAATGTCATGTTATTAGTCCTTATGAGTGTCATTTAGTTTGCTATGATCCTGGCCATAGTTTCATGATATACTCAACTAGACATGCCCCTGGTAGCTGGGTAAAATGAAATACACCAGAGCAAATTGAGCTCCAGTTCTTGAGAAAAATCTCAAAGCACATATTTTTTATTTTTTTATGATAAATCAATAGTGTATCCTTTTTCATGTGAAGGATGAACTCTTTCCTTCAAATACTATATAAATTTATGCTAAAATACACTTCACTCGTATTTCATATGTATTTTCCTTTTAAAAATTTTTCACTGGGGTGAATTTTTAGAAATACCCTTCCTTATTAGTTTTTTCTGAGGCAAACTGCTGCGTATGTATATGTGTTCCATCTGTAACTTACCTTCATACTACTACATATTTCATAAATCTGAATAACTGTGGCTTAGATGTTAGCAATACAGCTCCCCCTCTGATACTTTTCAGCCTGAATCGAGTACAGGGTATTCCCACTGCCTCTCACTCTAACGTAGTCCAAGAGGAGTAAAAGGCATCATCATGTGATCCAAATAGAGGTCAGCTATTTCCTAAACCATAGCCAAGAATGTCTACAAATTCTTTTAATATAAAAATTTTCTTAAGGGCTTCCCTTTTGGTCCAGTGAGTAAAGAGTCCACCTTGCAGTACAAGGGGCACTGGTTTGATCCCTGGCCTGGGAAGATCCCACGTGCTGCAGAGCAGCTGGACCGGTGTGTCCAATTAGGAGCCAGTGCTCTGGAGTGCATGCGCTCAGAGCCGGTGCTCTGCAGCGAGAGAGGGCACTGCAGTGGGAGACCCACACAGGCCAAAGAACAAAGATAGATGAAAATAAATAAATAAAACCCAATAAAAAAAGAGACCAAAATTGTTTTTAAAAATCTTTTAAAATAATAATAAAAAAATAAAAGTTTCTTACAGTTTTGGGTGATCAGAGAATGTCACTACAAATATTAAAAATTATCAGGGGCTTCCCTGGTGGTCCAGTGGGTAAGGACACCGCCTTGCAGTGCAAGGGGCGCCGATTCGATCCCTGGCCTGGGAAAATCCCACGTGCCACGGAGCGGCACGTGGGAGTTGGACCGATGTGTCCAACTACCAAGCCGGAGCTCTGGAGCGCACGTGCCCAGAGCTGGTGCTCTGCAGCGAGAGAGGCCACTGTGATAGGAGGCCCACAAAGGCCAAAGAACAAAGATAAATAAGTGAAAGATCAATAGAAGTGGCCAAAAAAAGAACAACAACAAAATTATCACACTGCCATTTAGTTTCCTTTTAATTCATGCTTTTCACTTGAGGCGATGTTAATTCCCCCAAAACGGCCTGAGAATCTACAAAGCAGATTCTTAACCACCAGACCACCAGGAAGCCCTAAAGTTCACTTTTTCATATGAATATCCAGTTGTTCTAGCACCATTTGTTAAAAGAGCATCCTTTCTATACTGAGGCAATTTGGCCAAAAACTAATTGACCTTATGTATGTGGGTCTGTTTCTGAATTTTTTTTCTATTGAGATGTGTATCTATCTTATATATTCACTTCTGCCAATACCACAGTGTCTTGATCAATGTCTTCCAGTTCATGAACATGATAAACTCTTCATTTATTTAGATCTTCTTTAGTTTTCCTCAGCAGTGTTTTACAGTTTTTGGTGTACAGATCTTTCTCATCTTTCACTGAAAGAACATCTAGGAAAACCAACAGATAACACGAGACTTTGTGGTATAAGACTGGATACTTTCCCCCTAAGATCAGGAACAAGATCAGGATGACTGCTGTATTTAACTCGGTTACTGGAGGCTTTAGTCCAGTAAGGCTGGAGGAGAAAGAGAAGAAAGATAGGATGGAATTGTCTACATAGAAAATCCTATGATCTCTCTTCTGCTTTTTGGGGGGTCTTCATTTTTAAATTTCTTAAAGTGGAAACTAAGATTATTCATTTGAAACTTTTTTAATGTAAGTGTTTTAATCTACAAGTTTCTTACCACTATTTTAGCTGCATCTCACGTATGCAACTTTTTGGGTATGTTTATTTTTTTATTTTCATTCAGTTCAAAATACTCTGCTTTCCTTTTTGACTTCTTCTTTGATTTATCACTTATTTAGAAGTTTGTTATAAAATATTTGGGAATCTTCTGAATACCTTTCTGTAATTGCTTTCTAATTTAATTTCATATCATCTGAAAACATACTTTGTATGCTTTGAATCTTTTTAAATTTATTGAGACTTGGGTTTTGGCCCAAAATATGATCAACCATGGTTAATGTTCTTTATGCACTTGAGTGGAAAGTGTTTTCTACTCTTGTTGAGTGAAATAGCCTGTAGGTCTCACTTTGGTCAAGTTGATTGATGGTATTGTTAAGTTTTCTTAGTTTAAATCTTAGTGATATTCTAAGATATTTAATATTTAGCTTTCTTAGTTTAAATCTTACTGATATTCTTAGTTTAGTATCTTACTGATATTCTAAAATAAAACAAAAATAAAATCTTACTGATTTTCTGACTGCTTAATTATTGAAAGGGGTGTTGAAAATTCCACCTATTGGGCTTCCTGGGTGACTCAGTGGTAAAGAATCCGCTGCCAGTGCAGGAGACAAGGGTTCGATCCCTGGTCCAGGAAGATCCCACATATGCTGAGGAGCAGCTAAGCCCGTGAGCCACAGCTTTTGAGCCTGTCCTTTTGAGCCTCCTGTTGTGAAAAGTCGCCACAATGAGAAGCCCGTGCACTGCAACTAGAGAATAGCTCCCACTCACTATAACTAGAGAAAAGCCCAAGCAGCAAGGAAGACCCAGCACAACCCAGAAAAAAAAAGAAAATTCTACCTATTGTTGTGCATTTGCCTATTTCTTCTTTTTAATTCTTTTTTGGCTTCATGTATGTCATATGTCACTATGTATCCTTTGTTGAAATGATTCTTCTTTCATTATGAAATGACCCTTTTAATCCCTGGCATTATTTCTTTACTATGAAAATCTACTTTGTCTGATATTAACATAGACATTCCAGCCTTCTTTTGATTAGCATTAGCATAATATGTCTTTTCCACACTCTTAATATTTTTGTATCTTTAATGTTTAAAGTGGACTTCTTGTGAGCAATTTATTTTTTTAATCTAATCTGATGGTCTCTGCCATTTAATTGTCATGTTTGAACCAGGAGTCAGCCATTTGCAGCCCACAGGCCAAATCCAGCCACCACCTGCTTTTATTTAAAAAGTTTTATTAGAACACTCCCAAGTCTATTTATCTGCATATGTCTGTAGCTACAGTCATATGACAGTGGCAGAGTTTGCCAACCCCTGATTTAAACTATTCATTTTTTTTTTTTAAACTACTTTATATTGGGGTATAACCAGTTAACAAACAATGTTGTGTTAAGTTTCTGAACAGCAAAGGGACTCAGTCATACATAATACATGTGTCTGTTTTCTCCCAACTCCCCTCCCATCCAGGCTGCCACATAACATTGAGCAGAGTTCCATGTGCTCTATAGTAGTAGACCATTTATATTTAATGTAATTACTGTTATGGTTGAGTCTAAAACCACCATGTTGCTGTCTGTTTTTATTTGTCTCAAGTGTTCTTTTTTCCTTTTCTTCTTTTGGATTGAGTATTTTTTGTTATGCCGTTTGATCTTCTTTGTTGATTTGTCAGCTGTAATAACTCTTTTTGTTGTTTTAGTGATTGCTATGAGAGCTTTCAGAAGATAACTATAGGGAATGACCCTTGAATCCCTTGATCTTCTTACCTTGAATTCTACCAGAATCCTATCATTCTGAGTCCTAAGAAACTGAGATATATATGTCATAACCTTTCCCCCCTTCATACTCTATAGAAAAGAAAGGGTAGATAAGGACTTTTGTTTGCCTGTGTGTGAGTAAGTCAGAATAGATTTCTTATGCATGATTTAGATGGAGAGTACAATTGCATTTTGGGAAATTTCCACCTGTAAGAAACACTTGGTACTTCATTATTTTGAATCATTTTTTGAAACTGTGATTATTGAGATACTCTAAAGGTCTGTGTCTCTGCAGGCAACCATCAATATCGTTTTTGACCGAGTTGGGAAAACTGATCCAGTCACAAGAGGCATTGAGATCACTGTGAATTATCTGGGGATCCAATTTGATGTAAGAGTTGTATCAAAATCCTCGTTTGTTATGTTTAGATTCTACGTTCTCATTCTAGGTACTTGTTTATGCTTTCATTCTTCTCCCTCTCTCCTCTGTGCTTTGGCATAGTCACATGGAAGACTCATAAACGGCCTGGAACCATAATTAATGACTGGCAATTATTATTTTCATGGATAGTGATTATTTCTACAGTTCTGTCCCTTCTCCATAGCAGTTACCACTCTCCAACTTCTCCCTACCAGTCAAATACTTCTCTCTGTGATACTTGATGACATCTTCAAACACATAACAGCTTTGATTTTTCTGGTAGAAAATTAACTACTAATTAGTGTTTTTGCATCAAACTAAAATGATTTCTGCTATAAAAAATTATCAATTCATATGGACTTTGAGCTGAAAATGGTAACTGTCACCCATGCACAAAATTTGTTTTACTCATCTTTCTACCTGTTTTATAATTGAGACAGTCTTGTCCCAATTTAATGACTTTATTTGTAGAATACTGTATTTTCCAGATATATATAAATGGCCAATGATTCTAGCTGATGAGCACTTTTGTAATAAGACCAATGTCATGTTATTAGTCCTTATGAGTGTCATTTAGTTTGCTATGATCCTGGCCATAGTTTCATGATATACTCAACTAGACATGCCCCTGGTAGCTGGGTAAAATGAAATACACCAGAGCAAATTGAGCTCCAGTTCTTGAGAAAAATCTCAAAGCACATATTTTTTATTTTTTTATGATAAATCAATAGTGTATCCTTTTCATGTGAAGGATGAACTCTTTCCTTCAAATACTATATAAATTTATGCTAAAATACACTTCATCGTATTTCATATGTATTTTCCTTTTAAAAATTTTTCACTGGGGTGAATTTTTAGAAATACCCTTCCTTATTAGTTTTTTCTGAGGCAAACTGCTGCGTATGTATATGTGTTCCATCTGTAACTTACCTTCATACTACTACATATTTCATAAATCTGAATAACTGTGGCTTAGATGTTAGCAATACAGCTCCCCCTCTGATACTTTTCAGCCTGAATCGAGTACAGGGTATTCCCACTGCCTCTCACTCTAACGTAGTCCAAGAGGAGTAAAGGCATCATCATGTGATCCAAATAGAGGTCAGCTATTTCCTAAACCATAGCCAAGAATGTCTACAAATTCTTTTAATATAAAAATTTTCTTAAGGGCTTCCCTTTTGGTCCAGTGAGTAAAGAGTCCACCTTGCAGTACAAGGGGCACTGGTTTGATCCCTGGCCTGGGAAGATCCCACGTGCTGCAGAGCAGCTGGACCGGTGTGTCCAATTAGGAGCCAGTGCTCTGGAGTGCATGCGCTCAGAGCCGGTGCTCTGCAGCGAGAGAGGGCACTGCAGTGGGAGACCCACACAGGCCAAAGAACAAAGATAGATGAAAATAAATAAATAAAACCCAATAAAAAAAGAGACCAAAATTGTTTTTTAAAATCTTTTAAAATAATAATAAAAAAATAAAAGTTTCTTACAGTTTTGGGTGATCAGAGAATGTCACTACAAATATTAAAAATTATCAGGGGCTTCCCTGGTGGTCCAGTGGGTAAGGACACCGCCTTGCAGTGCAAGGGGCGCCGATTCGATCCCTGGCCTGGGAAGATCCCACGTGCCACGGAGCGGCACGTGGGAGTTGGACCGATGTGTCCAACTACCAAGCCGGAGCTCTGGAGCGCACGTGCCCAGAGCTGGTGCTCTGCAGCGAGAGAGGCCACTGTGATAGGAGGCCCACAAAGGCCAAAGAACAAAGATAAATAAGTGAAAGATCAATAGAAGTGGCCAAAAAAAGAACAACAACAAAATTATCACACTGCCATTTAGTTTCCTTTTAATTCATGCTTTTCACTTGAGGCTATGTTAATTGGTTTTGTGTTTCTTCTGACTTACTATATTATTTTCAGCACTTCACTGCACTTGTTTTCTTCTGTCCTTAAGTTTGAGGTCTGCTGATGAGGATACCTACTGTAGTCTTTCTATACGTGTTTTTGTTGCCACTTACTTGCTAATGAAATTCCTCTTCACAGCCGCCTAGGTGGCAGTAATGCATCTTCTTAGCTTTCCCCTCTCTCTGAACAGAGATTTAACATATTTTTTCTTCCTCTTGTGTTGACAGGTGAAGTTCTGGTCCCAACACATTTCCTTCATTCTGGTGGGAATAATCATTGTCACATCTATCAGAGGACTGCTGATCACTCTTACCAAGGTAGGTTGTATCACAGAATTGAAAAGTACTTAATTTGACACTGTGAGATAACTTTACCGAATTAAGATTTCTTCCTTCTGAAGTCTTAAACAACGGCCAAAAACTTGTAAAAGACGTGCCACGGAATAAAAGAAAAATTTGGAATAATACATAAATTGATGATGATTTATTTACATCATACACTAGTCAGATAAGTACAGTTACCAAAAGTCAGAGAACAAGATCACAGTGTGTTTCATTCACTGACATGTTACCAGCATCTAGAACAAACCTGGCACATGGCAGGTACTGAGCAGACCTTTGGAATGAATAAATGAGATAGTATTTGAGGTTAAACGGTAACTGTGAGAGTCACTTGTAAGGAGGATATGGAAGCGGGAGAAGCAGAATGTTTAGCTGTTTTCTGATCAACCTAGGAAGGCTTCGTGGAACTGGAAGGTAAATCCTCTCTGGTATAAGAGGTAGCCCTTTCAAAACTCAAGAGTTGTTGGAATGAAAAGAGAGAAGAGGTTGGGAGGGGAGAAGGGCTCTCCAAGCATCACGCACAATTTTAGGAAGCACTCTGGAGCCTAGGAACAATTACAGGAGCTTGGGATGGCCTAGAGTGATTTGCTTTCACATTATACAGTGATGTTAAATCATGTGCATCACACGTTTTCTGATCAGTGGGAATCCTTTCATGTTATAATACTTATAACCACCAACTTAACCATATGGGAAAACTATAACTGGATCCTTCTGGGGCCGTCTATTTAATATCTTATTTATAGCCTTAATCATATGATTGGTTCTCCCCAGGATGGTGTCATGGAAGAAATACTCTTAATTACATGTTAGCCATGTTAAATGCTTTGACACAGGAATCCAGCAGTGCTGTGTAACCCATCTCGCCTCCCTTTCTTGACAGTTCTTTTATGCCATATCCAGCAGTAAGTCCTCCAATGTCATTGTCCTGCTTTTAGCACAAATAATGGTAAGTTTAATGAACTAGTTTTGTTTACAGTTTTATAAAATGCCAGAAATGTGTTTCATACTGAATATTTTAACAATTTCCTTTGACTTGTCTGTCACTGCACTCAAAGCGACCTCTGGATTCATTTGACCTACAGGGCATGTACTTTGTCTCCTCTGTGCTGCTGATCCGAATGAGCATGCCTCTGGAGTACCGCACCATAGTCACCGAAGTCCTTGGAGAGCTACAGTTCAACTTCTATCATCGTTGGTTTGATGTCATCTTCCTGGTCAGTGCTCTCTCCAGCATACTCTTCCTCTATCTGGCCCACAAACAGGCACCAGAGAAGCATATGGCACCTTGAACTCATGCCTGTAATAGCCTGCTACAGGCCAGTGGTGTCAGACTTTAGATATAAGAGGGCAAAAATGGAGAGCCCAGGGCCTAACATTTTTTAAACGACAAATTGCTGTGGTAGCATATTCTACCTCTAGCTTATGCGTTCCTCCTCAGATGATACTGGAATCATGAGTAGCATCAGCTAGAAATGAGAGAGAAACTCAAGCTGGGACTGAGCCAACAGCACCCTTTTGGGGTTTGAGGCTAGTGTGATATGCTGGCTGGAAGGAGCCAAGAAGCTCGGGGAGAAAATACACTGGAACTCTGGGGTAAGAGAAATGTCAAATAGCTGGTCCAAACACATAAGACTGTGTTTAAGTCAAGGATCACATAGCAAATAGGGTATGAATTTCCCTTGAAATTCACTATCATTAAAATCAGATGAACACTTTGGCCTTAGCATCATTTTATCAAGGATATGCTTGTGAGATCTGTTATGAGTTGGCATGCCATTCTTCTTCCCTACCCCCATGCCCCTTAAAATAACCACAAGGTTATCTGTGCTGGGAAAGGAGTGGTATGCAACTGAAATAGTCTACCAAGAAAGACTTCCTTTCAGCTTAGTCTTATTTAAGAGTGAATTGCTCTAGGGCTTCCCTGGTTATCCAGTGGGTAAGGACACCGCCGTGCAGTGCGAGGGGTGCAGGTTCGATTCCTGACCCAGGAAGATCCCACGTGCTACAGAGCAGCTGGACCGATATGTCCAACTACCAAGCCAGAGCTCTGGAGTGCATGTGCCCAGAGCCGGTGCTCTGCAGCTACAGAGGCCACTGTGATGGGAGGCCCACATAGGCCAAAGAACAAAGACGGATGAAAATAAATAAATGAAAGACCAATAGAAGTGGCCAAAATGAAAAAAAATAAGAGTGAATTACTCTAAATTCGAGTCGAGTCAGTGATGATATTTCATTTTTTCTTTTCATCTGCCCCTCGTGCTGTGGGGTTAAAACAATGAATAATTGTTAACTGGAATAAGTCACTTTCCCATCCTAGGCTCAGTTTCGTCATCTGTAATAGGAAGCTTTTGGAAATTTTGTAGAACACTCAGAAGTGCAATTGAGGGAAATCTTGAATTTTATTAACAGGAAGTCTGTCTTTGTTCTAAGATCTTATTGTGAGTTTTATTGTGTTTTGGGTTTCTAGAGGCAAAATGAAGGTTAAAACATAAAAAATTTACTCAAAACAAAAGCACTATTAAGGTTCTATCAGCCAACAGGGAAAATTCAGGCATACTCAAAAGACATTTTTAATGTCATTTATTTTAGCAACAACATTCTTACAAAAGCACAGTTTTTATAGGCTTATCTGCTCAGATGCTTTAATTAGCAGTTCTCCCATATACACATTTATGAATCATCTTTGGTGGAACCTACAGAAGAGAGAGCATAATATAGAGAAGTGTAGGTAAGTTGAAGGTTGAGAGAGATTGCATGAAAAGCATCTGGTTCGTGTATTAACTTTTCCTAAGCTGGCCACAAATAAGCTGTATGCTTCTGAGACGGATGACAGAAGACAATCACACCGATGAACTGAATTCCAAGTTCTTCTCTGACAAAGACAGTAAATGGATATCAGCTCATTCCTTGGTAAGGATTCCTATTAAATAGCCAGAAACTGCTGTCAGCCAAAACCAGTGCTCATTCTCATCACATCTGCGTGTCTTCAGAACTGGAAGAAGAATGCGAGGCTGTACTGTGGGCCTATGCGAAAGAAAACAGGATCTGTAAGTGGTAAGAGCGTGACCTTCAGGAGATGGATAGTCTGCTCTAGATTTGCACAACTTAAGTCAGGGAGAAGAGTCAAGTCACTAGAAGCCAAGTGACCTGGCTTCTACAAGTGGCTACAGTTCTACACTTGGCTTTGTTTCCAGCTTATGGTTCTACACTGACACATTCCTTTTAATGTCAATATATACATAGATATTTCTTTTCTGTAAAGCTAGCATGTACTATAATTCACTTTATATAGAGTTGTTATATAATTTTTAAAAGACATCTAGAATGCTTTCTTTGTGAAACAATCCAGAATGCAAGGTCAGTGGCCACATGTATGCTATGGTCTGCACATTTGCACACTGAAATCCTATTCCCTCAAGGTGATGATATTAGGAGGTCGGGCTTTAGGAGGTGTTTAGGTCAGGAAGACAGAACTTTCATGACTGAGATTAGGCCCTTGAAAGAGACCTCCCAGAACTCCTCAGCCCCTTCTGCCATGTGAAGGCCCAGCCAGAAGTCAGTAGTCTACAGCACAGAAGAGGGCCTTCACCAGACCCTGAATCTGCCATGATCTTGGACTTTGCAGCCTCCACAACTGTGAGAAATAAATTTTCATTGTTTATAAACCACCAAGTCTATGGTATTTTGTATAGCAGCCCAAAGAGACTGACAGCATGTATTCATTAAAATAGAGTGTTTGCTTTTTAGACTACCAATCAGTAGAAATAAGGGAAGGAAAGAGTATAAAATTTTAGTCTTGGCTTTGTCATGTATTTCCTTTATAAACTTGGATAAGTAAGTTTACTTTGGGACCTCAAGTTCATCTATGAAAAGAAATTAAGATTTATGAAGGAATTTATCTAATTGAAATACAAATAGAATAATGTTAATTCTTCCCCAGTAATGAAACTTGAGTACCTGCCAATTATTTTAAGAACAATACTGTCTCTACCACCATTCATGTTCATGCTATCCATGAACCAGGCTCCATTCAGAGACTTGAAGAGTCTTAATACAGTCCTAACAACAGTCCTACAAATTATGCTTGTTTTATAGGTGGAGAAACTGAGGCATGGAGAATAAATCAGTTTACCCAAGGTGATAAACGGCAGATCCAGAATTTGTACGTAAATAGTCTATCTGATTCAGGTTCTTCTGCTGTGTGTATTAGTCACTCAGTTGTGTCTGACTCTGCGGCTGAATGGAGCCCACCAGGTTCCTCTGTCCACAGGATTCTCCAGGCAAAAATACTGGAGTGCATTGCCATTCCCTTCTCCAGGGATCTTCCCAGCCCAGGAATCAAGCTTGGGGCTCCTGCATTGCAGGTGGGTTCTTTACCATCTGAGCCACTAGGGTTCTTGTGGTGGTTTGGGTTATAATTTTGATAAGTTACTGTCAACTTCATGCTATGGAAAATAAGAACTTTACTCTTTGCACACTGAAATCCTATTCCCTCAAGGTGATGATATTAGGAGGTCGGGCTTTAGGAGGTGTTTAGGTCAGGAAGACAGAACTTTCATGACTGAGATTAGGCCCTTGAAAGAGACCTCCCAGAACTCCTCAGCCCCTTCTGCCATGTGAAGGCCCAGCCAGAAGTCAGTAGTCTACAGCACAGAAGAGGGCCTTCACCAGACCCTGAATCTGCCATGATCTTGGACTTTGCAGCCTCCACAACTGTGAGAAATAAATTTTCATTGTTTATAAACCACCAAGTCTATGGTATTTTGTATAGCAGCCCAAAGAGACTGACAGCATGTATTCATTAAAATAGAGTGTTTGCTTTTTAGACTACCAATCAGTAGAAATAAGGGAAGGAAAGAGTATAAAATTTTAGTCTTGGCTTTGTCATGTATTTCCTTTATAAACTTGGATAAGTAAGTTTACTTTGGGACCTCAAGTTCATCTATGAAAAGAAATTAAGATTTATGAAGGAATTTATCTAATTGAAATACAAATAGAATAATGTTAATTCTTCCCCAGTAATGAAACTTGAGTACCTGCCAATTATTTTAAGAACAATACTGTCTCTACCACCATTCATGTTCATGCTATCCATGAACCAGGCTCCATTCAGAGACTTGAAGAGTCTTAATACAGTCCTAACAACAGTCCTACAAATTATGCTTGTTTTATAGGTGGAGAAACTGAGGCATGGAGAATAAATCAGTTTACCCAAGGTGATAAACGGCAGATCCAGAATTTGTACGTAAATAGTCTATCTGATTCAGGTTCTTCTGCTGTGTGTATTAGTCACTCAGTTGTGTCTGACTCTGCGGCTGAATGGAGCCCACCAGGTTCCTCTGTCCACAGGATTCTCCAGGCAAAAATACTGGAGTGCATTGCCATTCCCTTCTCCAGGGATCTTCCCAGCCCAGGAATCAAGCTTGGGGCTCCTGCATTGCAGGTGGGTTCTTTACCATCTGAGCCACTAGGGTTCTTGTGGTGGTTTGGGTTATAATTTTGATAAGTTACTGTCAACTTCATGCTATGGAAAATAAGAACTTTACTCTTTTACTACCTCCTCTCACTCACGATAACTGAATTTGCTGGTTCTCTTTACATGGTAATTTTCTAGTATTTTAGGAAATCTGTGGTAAGCATAGATACATGGTGCTCTTGTTAAGGACTTTACCATACTCTGGTTAGTTAGATCACTGAAAGACATGCATCACCACTCACCCGTTCTCGTTCTTCTGCCATGTGTGAGTCTTGCTCTGATCCCTCCAGCCTTCCTTCTTTGGGATCAGGGGCATCATCCAGAGGATCAGCCATGGAGGAAACGATAGGGATTTTCTTAGCCTGGAAATAATCATAGGCCTTCTTTCCACAGACTAAGAGTGTAACAGTTTTGCCACTGCTCTGGATTCTGTCCACCACCTTCTCGTAGGGCTCATCCAGCACATTCACGCCGTTCACCTCAATGATGACATCCTCCTCCTCCAGCCCTGCCAGTTTGGCAGGGCCGCCCTTCTGCACCTGTGAGCAGAGTTCTGAGTTATCACCTCCAAACACAGACCACAGAGTGTTAGACTAGCTATTCTTCAAAGGAGAGATGAGGGCTTCAACAAGTTATTCTCAATCATGTTATTTTTCATTGAGTACAGAAGTTGAGAACAGTGCTTTCTGCTTAGGAAGACTATAATTTCAAAAGCACTACTCTGAAGAGTAGTGTTCCCAATGGTTGAATATCATATTGTATGACTTCTGGGTTGAAGGCATTAGATTCCATAGGTCCCCCTTCTTCATTCCCAACTTGAGAGCTACAGAGGTGGTCTTCTCACTGTCAGTCCCAGCAAGGCAGGGTAGGGTAGGGCAGTATACCAAAAGCACAAAAGCAAACAAGTATCACTCCCAGACAGAGTTGTTGGTGACTGTCAACTACAGTCATGTCAGCTCGCTCTGATTTGAAATGTCTAAAGAGACACAGATGATGTTTAAGAAGCAAAAGATGTGAGCCTGGATGTGCTAGTAGTGATCTTAAAGGGTATGAGACCAGTATATATTTGAACCCAAGTGAGACCCCCTGTATAGGTCTTCAGTGTAACCTTTTTCACTGAGCCGTGAGTGAGTGAGAGAAACTGGGACTCTCTTCACCATGACTGTTCACTGCGCTGCTGGAACCAGCTCACCATACCTCTTTGACAAACGAGCCTGGCCGACCCCGAACCGCGTTTAAGTGAAAGCCGTAGCCATCTTCACCTTTCACCAGCCTGCAGAGTTTAGGCTTATGATCACCTATATCCTCTGTAGTCTCTGGGCTTGAGACCCCCATAGGAGCAGGAGTAGGAGCTGGGGCCTCCTTGACAGAACCATTAGGCAGTTCTTGACTTTGATAGTAGAAAAATGGAGAAAAGCCAGCCTTTTGAAAATAAAGGAGAAAGAAACCATTAATTGTAAGTATAAGATGTTACACTTTATTCAATGTGCTACTTTAATTTGTAGGGCATCCTCCACGTTCCACTCCTCTTCCAGGTACCTCTGGTTATGGGCTGTAAAATTTCTCTACTACCCAAAACATAAAAGGTAAAAAGGAAGATTGAGCTTAGTTACAGAATAAAGAGCATAGACCTGTAAGGAAATGTATATATACATAAAAGCAGTATAGAATGTTGTACAGGGATCCAAAAATAAGTCTAACAGAACTGCTAGTTTTATTCTGATTCCTTGATGGTGAGTCACTGAACTAACCATTGGCAATCTCCCATTGGGAGATTATACACACTGAGTGACTTGCCAAGTACCTCATGCAGTGGGTATTCACCTGGCCCTTCCCCTTCAATAAGATGGTCTTCAGAACTTAAACACATGAGAGAAGGTGAAACATGAGACATTAATTTTGTCACTATTTGAATTACACAAGAGTAATTAAATGGAGGGGAGCAGGTAGAGGAAATTGGCAATCATATCATCGCATATAGTAACAAAAGTCAATTCCAGTCATTTGCCCCTCCAGTCTTGTATCTGTTGTACTCAGTTGATTTTACTATTTATTTGAGCTTTTTATTTTGTATTCAAGTATAGCTGATTAACAAAGTTGTGATAGTTTTAAAAAACTGTTGTGATAGTTTCATGCAGACAGCAGAGGAACTCAGCCATACATCCACACGTACCCCATCTCCCCCAAACTCTTTCCCATCCAGACTCCTATCTTTAAATTCTTCTAATCCATCTCCACTCCCAGACAAATCACGTGAAGAAGGCAGTGATGGTCTTAAATATAAAAAGGCAGAGAACAGTAAATATAATGAATGGTTTTTGTTACAAAATGAAGAGTTTAGCTGACTGAGTTTTAGTTCAGAGAATTAAAAGAGTGTATTTGGGTATGATAAGATCTTGAATCAGCAGCTAAATTACTACCCACAAGTGTCCACTACATTTGTTAGGCAATGAGTAGAAAATCAAGCCATTAAAGCTTAGTGTGGAAAAAAAAAAAAAAGCTTAGTGTGTGCTCTACCCCAGATCATACTGTTCGGGAATCTGGCTAAAACCGGATTTGGGGCCCTGGTGTCATCTGTCTTACTAACCCCGAGACCACATCTTCCATTCTTAAGAGTAGCACCAGCATAGAACTTACCTGCAAAAGAATCCGCCTGCCAAGGCAGAGGACATGGGTTCAATCCCAGGTCTGGGATGATCCCACATGCTCTGGAAACCCATTCATTGCAACTACTGACGCCTGCGCTCTGTAGAGTTCCCAAGCTGCAGTTGCTGAGCCAGAGTGTTTCAAGTACTGAAGCCCATGCACCTAGAGACTATGCTCCTCAACAAGAAGCCCAGCTGCACACCATGGCCCTTCACTGAGTGACTTGCCAAGTACCTCATGCAGTGGGTATTCACCTGGCCCTTCCCCTTCAATAAGATGGTCTTCAGAACTTAAACACATGAGAGAAGGTGAAACATGAGACATTAATTTTGTCACTATTTGAATTACACAAGAGTAATTAAATGGAGGGGAGCAGGTAGAGGAAATTGGCAATCATATCATCGCATATAGTAACAAAAGTCAATTCCAGTCATTTGCCCCTCCAGTCTTGTATCTGTTGTACTCAGTTGATTTTACTATTTATTTGAGCTTTTTATTTTGTATTCAAGTATAGCTGATTAACAAAGTTGTGATAGTTTTAAAAAACTGTTGTGATAGTTTCATGCAGACAGCAGAGGAACTCAGCCATACATCCACACGTACCCCATCTCCCCCAAACTCTTTCCCATCCAGACTCCTATCTTTAAATTCTTCTAATCCATCTCCACTCCCAGACAAATCACGTGAAGAAGGCAGTGATGGTCTTAAATATAAAAAGGCAGAGAACAGTAAATATAATGAATGGTTTTTGTTACAAAATGAAGAGTTTAGCTGACTGGGTTTTAGTTCAGAGAATTAAAAGAGTGTATTTGGGTATGATAAGATCTTGAATCAGCAGCTAAATTACTACCCACAAGTGTCCACTACATTTGTTAGGCAATGAGTAGAAAATCAAGCCATTAAAGCTTAGTGTGGAAAAAAAAAAAAAAAGCTTAGTGTGTGCTCTACCCCAGATCATACTGTTCGGGAATCTGGCTAAAACCGGATTTGGGGCCCTGGTGTCATCTGTCTTACTAACCCCGAGACCACATCTTCCATTCTTAAGAGTAGCACCAGCATAGAACTTACCTGCAAAAGAATCCGCCTGCCAAGGCAGAGGACATGGGTTCAATCCCAGGTCTGGGATGATCCCACATGCTCTGGAAACCCATTCATTGCAACTACTGACGCCTGCGCTCTGTAGAGTTCCCAAGCTGCAGTTGCTGAGCCAGAGTGTTTCAAGTACTGAAGCCCATGCACCTAGAGACTATGCTCCTCAACAAGAGAGGCCACTTCAGTGAGAAGCCTGCACACCACAACTGGAGAGTAGCCCCTGCTCTAGAGAAAGCCCTTGTGCAACAGCAAAGACCCAGAACAACCTAAATTTTTTTAAAAAAAAAAGTAGCACCAGCGCTTCCCTGGTGGTCCAGTGGGTAAGGCCACCGCCTTGCAGTGCAAGGGGCACGGTTCGATCCCTGGCCCAGGAAGATCCCCTGTGCCATGGAGCAGCTGGACCAATGTGTCCAACTACCGAGCAGGAGCTCTGGAGCGTGCTCCGGTGCTCTGCAACCAGAGAGGCCACTGCGATGGGAGGCCCACACAGGCCAAAGAACAAAATGAAAGACCAATTAGAAGTGGCCAAAAAAAAAAAAGCACCAGCACAGAACCTCCTAGTTACCCAGTTCAACAAACCTCCAACCTTTCAATTTATACTTGTAAATCTTCCCACATTTCTTTCTCTTTAAAATGTGGAAAAATTTAAAGAGTGACTCATCAAACGCACTTTTCATGTGAGGCAAAATATGAAGGGTGATTTCAAATGACCCATCACATGCAAAAATACCTCTGATGTCACTACAGATTGACTGTATCTGATAGTAGCAGCTAATCTTGAAGTAGAAGACAGTAACATTAACTACTTCATGAGTTTTTTCTCATTTCATTCAAATACTTGGGTATCTGGTATTTATACAATTTAAGTTAGTATAGTATTCTTAATATTTAAAACATTTCCCTGATTAAACTTAGTGTGGAAAAAAAAAAAAAAGCTTAGTGTGTGCTCTACCCCAGATCATACTGTTCGGGAATCTGGCTAAAACCGGATTTGGGGCCCTGGTGTCATCTGTCTTACTAACCCCGAGACCACATCTTCCATTCTTAAGAGTAGCACCAGCATAGAACTTACCTGCAAAAGAATCCGCCTGCCAAGGCAGAGGACATGGGTTCAATCCCAGGTCTGGGATGATCCCACATGCTCTGGAGCAACGAAACCCATTCATTGCAACTACTGACGCCTGCGCTCTGTAGAGTTCCCAAGCTGCAGTTGCTGAGCCAGAGTGTTTCAAGTACTGAAGCCCATGCACCTAGAGACTATGCTCCTCAACAAGAGAGGCCACTTCAGTGAGAAGCCTGCACACCACAACTGGAGAGTAGCCCCTGCTCTAGAGAAAGCCCTTGTGCAACAGCAAAGACCCAGAACAACCTAAATTTTTTTAAAAAAAAAAGTAGCACCAGGGCTTCCCTGGTGGTCCAGTGGGTAAGGACACCGCCTTGCAGTGCAAGGGGCACCGGTTCGATCCCTGGCCCAGGAAGATCCCCTGTGCCATGGAGCAGCTGGACCAATGTGTCCAACTACCGAGCAGGAGCTCTGGAGCGTGCTCCGGTGCTCTGCAACCAGAGAGGCCACTGCGATGGGAGGCCCACACAGGCCAAAGAACAAAATGAAAGACCAATTAGAAGTGGCCAAAAAAAAAAAAGCACCAGCACAGAACCTCCTAGTTACCCAGTTCAACAAACCTCCAACCTTTCAATTTATACTTGTAAATCTTCCCACATTTCTTTCTCTTTAAAATGTGGAAAAATTTAAAGAGTGACTCATCAAACGCACTTTTCATGTGAGGCAAAATATGAAGGGTGATTTCAAATGACCCATCACATGCAAAAATACCTCTGATGTCACTACAGATTGACTGTATCTGATAGTAGCAGCTAATCTTGAAGTAGAAGACAGTAACATTAACTACTTCATGAGTTTTTTCTCATTTCATTCAAATACTTGGGTATCTGGTATTTATACAATTTAAGTTAGTATAGTACTTAATATTTAAAACATTTCCCTGATTAAACTTAAATTTACTAGTTTTTATTCTATCCTAACTAGATATTTTAAATATTAATTATAGTCTCTAGCAATTATCCATCAGCACATTGTCATCTGTATGACTTAAGTATATGAAATATGTTTTCCATTTCTCCATCTACATTTAATATACTAGCTTAGGAACAGCCATCATGCTATTAGACATTTGCTCAGGTTGACTTTGTTCCAATATCAAATACTCTTTAGGTATGATTATTCAACTAGCAAAATCCACTAATTTTTCTGTCATCCAGTTCACTTGTTAGTCCCCTTTACACAAGTAACTTAAAATATCTAATCAAAACATTGTGCTGGGGGCTTCCCTGGTGGTCCAGTAGGTAAGGACACACCTTGCAGTGCAAAGGGTGCCAGTTCAATCCCTGGCCTGAGAAGATCCCATGTGCCATGGAGCAGGTGGACCGATGTGTCCAACTATTGAGCTGGAGCTCTGGAGCGCATGTGCCCAGAGCCGGTGCTCTGCAACAACAGAGACCACTGTGATGGGAGGCCCACACAGGCCAAAGAACAAAGATGGATGGAAATAAAGACCAGTAGAAGTGGCAAAAAAAAAAAAAAACGTGCTGGAAGGCAGTATGGCATAATAAAACTTCCTTTCAGATACTGACTTCAGTCTTTGCTAAGTTGGGTGATTTTAGCCAATCACTTAGTCTCTCTAAGATTTAGTGTTTTTTTAATCTGAAGGAGGCTACTGCTACCACCATCCCCCATAATATTCCTCCCTGTATATCATTTATATACCTTTGGATGCTTCTATTATTGTGTGTCACATAGAACAAGTTCATCTTGGTTCATTTTTGTGGCCAAAATCCAGTACGGCAGACGATACTTTAGAAGGCCCCCAAGTGTCTGCTAAGCTAAAGTGAACCTCAGTACTTGCGACAAAAGTGTTGTTGAAAAATATATACGTGGAAATAGGGATCCTGCAGGGGTGCTGTGCGATGGCCTGGAGGGGTGGGATGAGGGGGACTGGGAGGGGGGTGGAGGAGGTAGAGGGCCAGGGATAGATATATATATATAGATATATATAGATATATATGTGACTAATCTGGGATTATACATATCTGTAAGTAAACAACAAAACTCTGTAAAAGTAAAATAAAAATAATTATTGAATATATATATATATATATGTGTGTGTATATATATATATATATATATATGCAGACAATAGCTGTTGTGACTAACAAGAAGAAATTAGGTTAGTTTGACACAGTTGACACAGTTTGGTCTTGGTGAATCTGTGTTTCTCCTCCCTTTGCTAAGGGCTTATAAACTATTAATCCTTTCAAAGCTTTTACACAGGATTGATAGAACCCATTGGTCTATGGTTTAAAATCCAGTTGTTCCCTATTTAGGAAACTTAGGACTGCCTCTGCTTATTTCTAGGCAATTGTTCATAGACTTTTCCTGGGTCACCAAGAGTTTCTGCATTTATATTTGCAAATTCTTTCAAAAATCTTGTTTCTAAGGAATTAAACTTCATGAACCCTTCACTTGACCTTCTCTTATCTCTACCAATTTGAGCTTCAATGCAGCCTTGATGATGATGGTTTTGTCCCTTCCATATGAAGATCAAAGTGGTAACTTAGCCAGAATTTGAGGGCATGAGTGAATGGACTCAACCTTAATTCATGAATATGTGGCCTTGTATTACTTACCAGTTTATACATGTTGTCTGTCTCTTTGTCTACCACCAACAGTGAGGTCTGATCTCCACCCTTTCTGATCATTTCCACCACACTGTCATGATCGAGGGACTCCACAGACTCGCCATTGACAGCAACCACCAGGTCGTTTTCAAGCCAGCTTTGTGCTGGACATTCTTAGTCTTTTTTCTAAGATTTAGTGTTTTAATCTGAAGGAGGCTACTGCTACCACCATCCCCATAATATTCCTCCCTGTATATCATTTATATACCTTTGGATGCTTCTATTATTGTGTGTCACATAGAACAAGTTCATCTTGGTTCATTTTGTGGCCAAAATCCAGTCACGGCAGACGATACTTTAGAAGGCCCCCAAGTGTCTGCTAAGCTAAAGTGAACCTCAGTACTTGCGACAAAAGTGTTGTTGAAAAATATATACGTGGAAATAGGGATCCTGCAGGGGTGCTGTGCGATGGCCTGGAGGGGTGGGATGAGGGGGACTGGGAGGGGGGTGGAGGAGGTAGAGGGCCAGGGATAGATATATATATATAGATATATATAGATATATATGTGACTAATCTGGGATTATACATATCTGTAAGTAAACAACAAAACTCTGTAAAAGTAAAATAAAAATAAATATTGACTATATATATATATATGTGTGTGTATATATATATATATATATATATATATGCAGACAATAGCTGTTGTGACTAACAAGAAGAAATTAGGTTAGTTTGACACAGTTGACACAGTTTGGTCTTGGTGAATCTGTGTTTTCCTCCCTTTGCTAAGGGCTTATAAACTATTAATCCTTTCAAAGCTTTTACACAGGATTGATAGAACCCATTGGTCTATGGTTTAAAATCCAGTTGTTCCCTATTTAGGAAACTTAGGACTGCCTCTGCTTATTTCTAGGCAATTGTTCATAGACTTTTCCTGGGTCACCAAGAGTTTCTGCATTTATATTTGCAAATTCTTTCAAAAATCTTGTTTCTAAGGAATTAAACTTCATGAACCCTTCACTTGACCTTCTCTTATCTCTACCAATTTGAGCTTCAATGCAGCCTTGATGATGATGGTTTTGTCCCTTCCATATGAAGATCAAAGTGGTAACTTAGCCAGAATTTGAGGGCATGAGTGAATGGACTCAACCTTAATTCATGAATATGTGGCCTTGTATTACTTACCAGTTTATACATGTTATCTGTCTCTTTGTCTACCACCAACAGTGAGGTCTGATCTCCACCCTTTCTGATCATTTCCACCACACCGTCATGATCGAGGGACTCCACAGACTCGCCATTGACAGCAACCACCAGGTCGTTGTTCTTCAAGCCAGCCTTTTGTGCTGGACTTTTGGAATCTATGTCCTTGATGATTTGGCCTACTCCCCCCAAAAAAGAAATTTAAATAAGTAAAATTATCAGAAATACCCCTAAAAAGTAAACTGGGGATTTTCTGCTGGAGCCTAAAGCCTTTATAAAATAAACACAAAGGCATCCTGAGTACAACTCTTGTCCTTCCCACTTTAGGACATATATATATATACATATCCTACCCACCTTGTTCTTTGGTCAGAACTCATTCCAGGAACAAACCCAGCCATTAATAATGAAAGGGTCTTAAAGAAAATAATGTTGTTACTAAAAATTTTGAGGATTCTATCTTGACAAAACAACATGCTAATGAGTCAGCAAGTTCCCAGGAAGTCAGTATGTCTACTGGTATCCTTATGTAGAACCTAAACCATTAAATAAAAAATTAAAAAAGTAGGGAGAGAATGGTGAACAAAACCAAAGAATTCAGACCCTAGGAAACCCATGCTGGCCTTTCCCTAGCAGTTGGGCAAATTCAGTTGTGAACAGTTTGTGAGTGCATGCCCCAGGACAGGTCTTTAGTCCTTCTGACTTGAACCATCTTCACCAAATGCTTCCAGATGGCTCATGCTCTTTCTCCACCTTCATACAGTTTTAACAGACGCCAGTTTCACTTTCCCATCTAGCTGTTTGGCGCCTCCAACTGGACATAGCGTAGATTCCTCAAATGCAATGTATTCAAACCCAAAACCATCTTGGCCCCTGTTAGAGGAGCACCTCCCCCCCTTAAAAATACCCGTTCAACAGTCAGCTAATGTCAGCCATTCGTTTTTTTGATTGATGGTTTTGTCCCTTCCATATGAAGATCAAAGTGGTAACTTAGCCAGAATTTGAGGGCATGAGTGAATGGACTCAACCTTAATTCATGAATATGTGGCCTTGTATTACTTACCAGTTTATACATGTTGTCTGTCTCTTTGTCTACCACCAACAGTGAGGTCTGATCTCCACCCTTTCTGATCATTTCCACCACACTGTCATGATCGAGGGACTCCACAGACTCGCCATTGACAGCAACCACCAGGTCGTTGTTCTTCAAGCCAGCCTTTTGTGCTGGACTTTTGGAATCTATGTCCTTGATGATTTGGCCTACTCCCCCCAAAAAAGAAATTTAAATAAGTAAAATTATCAGAAATACCCCTAAAAAGTAAACTGGAGATTTTCTGCTGGAGCCTAAAGCCTTTATAAAATAAACACAAAGGCATCCTGAGTACAACTCTTGTCCTTCCCACTTTAGGACATATATATATATACATATCCTACCCACCTTGTTCTTTGGTCAGAACTCATTCCAGGAACAAACCCAGCCATTAATAATGAAAGGGTCTTAAAGAAAATAATGTTGTTACTAAAAATTTTGAGGATTCTATCTTGACAAAACAACATGCTAATGAGTCAGCAAGTTCCCAGGAAGTCAGTATGTCTACTGGTATCCTTATGTAGAACCTAAACCATTAAATAATAATTAAAAAAGTAGGGAGAGAATGGTGAACAAAACCAAAGAATTCAGACCCTAGGAAACCCATGCTGGCCTTTCCCTAGCAGTTGGGCAAATTCAGTTGTGAACAGTTTGTGAGTGCATGCCCCAGGACAGGTCTTTAGTCCTTCTGACTTGAACCATCTTCACCAAATGCTTCCAGATGGCTCATGCTCTTTCTCCACCTTCATACAGTTTTAACAGACGCCAGTTTCACTTTCCCATCTAGCTGTTTGGCGCCTCCAACTGGACATAGCGTAGATTCCTCAAATGCAATGTATTCAAACCCAAAACCATCTTGGCCCCCTGTTAGAGGGAGCACCTCCCACACACCAGTCACTGACATAGAGCAACTGATTATTTCCTCAGCATCCACTCCCCATGTCTAATCAGCCAAGTCATTCAGTGCTACCTTAATATTTTTACACATGTCTTCTGGAGCCCTAGTTCCTCTACATGAAATGCAGTTTGTATTAGTTCCTGCCTTGAATTCTATTAATACCTAAACTGCTACCTTACCAGTTGCTCTCCTATCCCATATGCTGGCCTTCTCCAATACAGACCTGCCTTCAGGTTCATCTTGATGTAGTGTCTGAGCGAATCACTAGCACGATAGCATGAGCATGGGCTTTGGAACTAAATAGACCAGAATTCGATTCTAGCTGTACCACACCTGTCTGACCTTATATAAATTACTATATTTTCTTCAAGTCCTCCATTTCAGCAATTCTGGCAAAATTATGAGTAGTTGAGATGTGTAAAGCCCTCAAGACAATGTAGGCTTAATTTTTATTCTCTCTCACAGTATTCAAAAAATAACTCCCCACTAACTATGGAAATAAATCTGAACTCCTCAACATTCACTAATGATCCATCATTTCTCTCCAACCAAGCTTGGTATTCTGTGTTACACTTTAAATTGCCAATCAAACTGTGCCTGTGTTTTCCTGCTATATTCATACAATCCTATCTTCACGGACTGGACTCTCTTGTCCCCAACCCATCAACTTGCCCAAATTCTATTCACACTACAAAGCCAGAGCTTAAGTGCTACATTTACTATGAGGCCTCCCAGTACCTTTTTAGTGAGAAAAACTTTCTCCAACATTGAATTTCCACAGCATCATATCTGCCCTATATTAAGGTACTTCTCACCGTCTACCTTCAGTTATGGAACATATGTGTCTTCTCTCCTCTGAATGCAACCAAAACCAAAGAATTCAGACCCTAGGAAACCCATGCTGGCCTTTCCTAGCAGTTGGGCAAATTCAGTTGTGAACAGTTTGTGAGTGCATGCCCCAGGACAGGTCTTTAGTCCTTCTGACTTGAACCATCTTCACCAAATGCTTCCAGATGGCTCATGTCTTTCTCCACCTTCATACAGTTTTAACAGACGCCAGTTTCACTTTCCCATCTAGCTGTTTGGCGCCTCCAACTGGACATAGCGTAGATTCCTCAAATGCAATGTATTCAAACCCAAAACCATCTTGGCCCCTGTTAGAGGAGCACCTCCCACACACCAGTCACTGACATAGAGCAACTGATTATTTCCTCAGCATCCACTCCCCATGTCTAATCAGCCAAGTCATTCAGTGCTACCTTAATATTTTTACACATGTCTTCTGGAGCCCTAGTTCCTCTACATGAAATGCAGTTTGTATTAGTTCCTGCCTTGAATTCTATTAATACCTAAACTGCTACCTTACCAGTTGCTCTCCTATCCCATATGCTGGCCTTCTCCAATACAGACCTGCCTTCAGGTTCATCTTGATGTAGTGTCTGAGCGAATCACTAGCACGATAGCATGAGCATGGGCTTTGGAACTAAATAGACCAGAATTCGATTCTAGCTGTACCACACCTGTCTGACCTTATATAAATTACTATATTTTCTTCAAGTCCTCCATTTCAGCAATTCTGGCAAAATTATGAGTAGTTGAGATGTGTAAAGCCCTCAAGACAATGTAGGCTTAATTTTTATTCTCTCTCACAGTATTCAAAAACTAACTCCCCACTAACTATGGAAATAAATCTGAACTCCTCAACATTCACTAATGATCCATCATTTCTCTCCAACCAAGCTTGGTATTCTGTGTTACACTTTAAATTGCCAATCAAACTGTGCCTGTGTTTTCCTGCTATATTCATACAATCCTATCTTCACGGACTGGACTCTCTTGTCCCCAACCCATCAACTTGCCCAAATTCTATTCACACTACAAAGCCAGAGCTTAAGTGCTACATTTACTATGAGGCCTCCCAGTACCTTTTTAGTGAGAAAAACTTTCTCCAACATTGAATTTCCACAGCATCATATCTGCCCTATATTAAGGTACTTCTCACCGTCTACCTTCAGTTATGGAACATATGTGTCTTCTCTCCTCTACTAAACAGGCGGTTTCTTGGCTGAAGAATTCTTACCAGACTCATTTGATACTCTCAAAGGTCCTGAAGATGTTTGTACAGTGTATGAGCCAAATTAATGTTTCATAAGTTAACATAAATATATATGATGGAAAGAAAATAGCAGCTTCTGGGTGAATAACAGTTTGCATGGCCTGAACCTTTGTGTGTGTGTGTGTGTGTCTGAACCTGAGTGTGTGTGTGTGTGTGTGCGTGCGTGCGTGCAGCTTGTGTAGGAGAGCCTTAGTTCTTCTTGAATTACAGGGACTCAAAGACTCCTGGTTCTATTCATGTCCCAGATCCCAACTCACACCCCTGCCTCAGATGCAGTGGCATGCTGGCGCTGGTGCACACCAGCTCATGAGAGCACGCCTCAACCCTGCATTCTATGACAGCACGTTGTATCTTGAAATCGGACATGGTGGGAGTATTTACACCACACACAAAAAACAATCCATGTTACAAATTAGGGCTTTTTTTCCCAGGGAGTCAATTTCCCAGCATGCTGCTGCCTTATAATGCTGCTGTGGAAATGGAGGGATACCCTGATGGGAAGCTGAGGCCCTAACGGAACTCTGGAGTCACATTGGGATGAAGAATTGGATGGTACGCTGCCAAGTTTTCTGTGCTTCTGGTGCCTTACCTTTCTGTTCCAGGCCTTCCCTCAGGTAGAACCCATAGCCATTGCTTCCCTTCTTTATCTTGACAACCCGTGGCTGGCAGGGGAGCAGTTTCAGACTGGCCATTTCTCGCTTGACTTTCATCCTCTGCTCACTATGGTGCTTGTCAGTTTCCTTGTCCACCAGCAGGAACACGACGCGGCTCCCAGACTTCTTCACCTGCAACGACACTCCCAGGTGAGGACTAACATCCATCTCCAAGAATGATGCTGGGAAATATATTTCTGTGTGGAGCCCACAGCCTACAGATTCAACAGGAAATAATGGGATGTAAGGCCTGAGCTTAAGCTGTAATTCTGTTTTCTACCACCTAGCTGCTATTTGTCTATTTTCCCTTATAGAGTTGTTGTTTTTCCCTTTGGTAAGTATGACCTCACCCACACAGATGCTAACTGAACTCCCGTGAAAGCTGGAATTCAGAAAACCCAGAAAGGTACTTCAGTGAAGGTTGGAAAAGGTGTTTGGAAAAGAAAGTAAAGCTCTACTTTTAAATATCATTCTATCAATAAAAGATAAAGTCAGTTAATTTTCAAGGTTCCATATGACCCACAGGAAAACTTCTGAGTGTTTTCCATGCATCATGGAATCATGCTGGGGCATAAGGTTTGAGGTATAACAGATCTTCAGATGCTCCCCATGTGTAGCTTGATATTCATCACCCACAATGGTCATTTTCCAACTTGTATTAAAATACTTCAGTATCATTGGCACAACATTGAATTTATTATAAGTTTAGAGGGGGATTCCAATCAATTACACATAAGATCCAGAAGGTAAAGTTAATGGTTCTGTAGAACACTTTCTTCAGGACAACAGGAAATGAGCAAAGGCCCTATTCAAAAACCCCATGTTAACACCCCCTTTCACCTCTAGTATGTCTGTTGGCTCTTAATACAAAGCTTTAGCTTCCCATTATCATAGTCCTCCCATCATAAACTACCATTCCTGTCTTCCTGCCACTTCAGATGAGAGCAGAGTGAAAGATGAGGTGAGAAAAGGACCCCTTTGGAATATACCTTTTCAACCACCTCCTCATGGCTGGCATCCTCTACATTCTCTCCATTCACTTCAATCAAGTGGTCATCAGCCAGGACTCCGGCCTTCATAGCCACACCTTGAGGTTTTATATCCGTCATGTACACTCCTTTTTTACCTGAAAGAGAGCAGAGGGTGGACGAGTGTCACAACTCCATGACACAGAAAGCCTAACAGCAAAGGGTTTTCTCCCAATGATATAAAATTAGACCTTCACGTTCTAGGGCTAACTCAAATAGACTTCAGCCTCTGATCTAGAATGACAAGTAGAGCTCATAGCATAAACTCAACACAGTCATTACTCAGTTGGTTTTTGTTGATTTGAATAGGATTTCTGAGCCCAACTAAATGCAAAGAGGGACTCGCAGATGGCACTGGCCTCTTGAACCAGAAAGTACCAAGCCATGTCCACTCTGCCTCATTGTGCCATACTCCCTTTCCTTTGTATTTGTTGAATTAGACGGCAGCTGCCATATTCTGTCCTCTTTAATTAACACTAACACCAGCCACCAGTGAACTGAGTAAATCTCACTGATGCAGGCTAAAGCAAGCAGAGGAACAGAAGGAAAGCTGGAATTCAGAAAACCCAGAAAGGTTTCAGTGAAGGTTGGAAAAGGTGTTTGGAAAAGAAAGTAAAGCTCTTTTTTCTTTTAGGTCAGTTAATTTTCAAGGTTCCATATGACCCACAGGAAAACTTCTGAGTGTTTTCCATGCATCATGGAATCATGCTGGGGCATAAGGTTTGAGGTATAACAGATCTTCAGATGCTCCCCATGTGTAGCTTGATATTCATCACCCACACTGGTCATTTTCAAACTTGTATTAAAATACTTCAGTATCATTGGCACAACATTGAATTTATTATAAGTTTAGAGGGGGATTCCAATCAATTACACATAAGATCCAGAAGGTAAAGTTAATGGTTCTGTAGAACACTTTCTTCAGGACAACAGGAAATGAGCAAAGGCCCTATTCAAAAACCCCATGTTAACACCCCTTACACCTCTAGTATGTCTGTTGGCTCTTAATACAAAGCTTTAGCTTCCCATTATCATAGTCCTCCCATCATAAACTACCATTCCTGTCTTCCTGCCACTTCAGATGAGAGCAGAGTGAAAGATGAGGTGAGAAAAGGACCCCTTTGGAATATACCTTTTCAACCACCTCCTCATGGCTGGCATCCTCTACATTCTCTCCATTCACTTCAATCAAGTGGTCATCAGCCAGGACTCCGGCCTTCATAGCCACACCTTGAGGTTTTATATCCGTCATGTACACTCCTTTTTTACCTGAAAGAGAGCAGAGGGTGGACGAGTGTCACAACTCCATGACACAGAAAGCCTAACAGCAAAGGGTTTTCTCCCAATGATATAAAATTAGACCTTCACGTTCTAGGGCTAACTCAAATAGACTTCAGCCTCTGATCTAGAATGACAAGTAGAGCTCATAGCATAAACTCAACACAGTCATTACTCAGTTGGTTTTTGTTGATTTGAATAGGATTTCTGAGCCCAACTAAATGCAAAGAGGGACTCGCAGATGGCACTGGCCTCTTGAACCAGAAAGTACCAAGCCATGTCCACTCTGCCTCATTGTGCCATACTCCCTTTCCTTTGTATTTGTTGAATTAGACGGCAGCTGCCATATTCTGTCCTCTTTAATTAACACTAACACCAGCCACCAGTGAACTGAGTAAATCTCACTGATGCAGGCTAAAGCAAGCAGAGGTACAGAAGGAAAGCACACACAGTCAGTCTGGATTAGCAGGTGGCATGATTTAGATGTTTCTTAAAGAAATGCTGTCAAGTCTTTCAAGATATTAATATTTCAGCCTAGGCAAAGAGGAGCTTCATAATGAGTACATAAACCATTTGTAAAGAATAATAACAGTTGGGCTTCCCTGGTGGTTCACTGGTTAAAGAGTCCACCTTGCAGTTCAGTCCCTGGCCCAGGAAGATCCCACAAGCCACAGAGCAGCTGGACCAGTGTGTCCAATTACAAGCCAACACTCTGGAACTCATGCGCCCAGAGCCAGTGCTCTGCAACGAGAGAAGCCACTGCAGCGAGTGGCCCACACAGGCCAAAGAATAAAGATGGGTGAAAATAAATAAAAAGAAACAACAAAAGAGGCCAAGATTAAGAAAAAAAGAATAATAACAATTTATACTCTGCTTCCTTAAATACTTAGCATTTCTCCTGTTACCTTGTTCTATGCTTGTCATGAAGAAAACATTTTCTTCATAAATCTAAGTTAAACCATTCACCACAGACATTACACAAAGGCCAAACGGATAGAGCCTGAATTACAATTCCTTTTGTTCTTTCTGTTGTTTTTGTTTTACCATTTTACTGATAAAGGAACCTCTCAGAAATGCCAAGTTTCCCTTGACTACCTACATCACTGTGTGATGAACTTGAGAAACACTTCTTATAGCTAGTTTATTTCTCTTGCTAACAGGTTAAATAAGCCTTTAAAACCATGATTACTATTGGTCTGCTCTTTGTCCCTTAACAAAGTATGACCTACCCCCAGTGCCTCTCTAGTACCAGAAAGAACAGGGAAGGAGCAACATCAGAGATGGAACCGAAAGCCTAACACAGCTATGGTTCCAACTTCAACCCCAGTGAAACTGTTAGAAACCCATGGTCAACTGATCATGAGTTAACACATAGCTCTGAAACTCTAGGAACAGAACTTCTAGTACTTACTGGTCACTGCAGTTTCTCAAATCACTGTACCTCTCAGCTAGAAGTCAGAGAGGCACCTCAGAGTGGGGCCACAGCTGAGAGTACTATTTTGTTGCCACAGGAGGACAGAGATCTTGGCCATGCCCATGGCAACTGTAACAGTGCCTGATATATAAATAGTTGCTCAAGGAACTTTTGAATAAGTGACCACCTGGACACTCAGATGAAAAGAGAGATCATTCTAATTCAAAAGCAGCTCATGGAGAACCTCCTTTTTCATGCCTCTTATTCTCCATTCTCCTACATCTTTACCCACAAAGAAGCATTGGCCCTCTAACCCTATGGCCTCAGGGGCTCAGCTTAACAAATACAAGGGGGACAGGAGTGCCCAGTGCCCCACCCCCAATGCTACTGTCCAATGTCCTGATCCCTCTTTGCACAACTGTGCAAAGCAAGGGAAGGGCCAGGGAGAGGCTCCTGTTGAATGTCCATAGCAACTGAAAAGTGAGTCAATGAAGTCGTTAAGAGATAACCATCTCTCTCTTCTGGAAAGCTGTTTATCCCCACCCCACCTTCAAGCTCACCTTGGACAGTTTTCAGAGAGAAGCCATAGCTGTTCCCCTCCTTCACCAGGTAGCAGAGCCTTGGCTGTGCCCATGTTTGGGCTCCTCCATTCATCACCAAGGGCAGCTTCTTATTGTGCAAACTCGACTCCTGACTCTGACCCAGTGTTTTCAAGTCTACTTGTTTTTTCATGGCTTTCTCATAGGAATCCCCATCCAGAACTAGCAAAGTCACTGAATTCCCACTCTTTCTGATCAGATCCACAACCTAAGAGAAAGAAAGATTAATTTTGATCAATAACCCTCTATCAACTGCCAGGTTTGGGAGATGAGGGCAGTGCTCACCATCTGACTCTGAAGATTCTATTAGCTGGCGCCTGACTGAATAATTGGCAGATCATGCCCCAGCCATTTCTGCCCAAGCCCTCCCAAGATCTGGGGACAGATTAACCTGGCCCTCTAGCACTACAGGAAGTGCAGCCCGAGCCCAGCCCAGGGGACTTTACTAGGACAGGCCTTTTCCAAGGATGAACGCTGCCCTAGAGCACAGCAGCTCTCCCAAGTCTACAGAGACAGCCCAGCACAGGGAAGAGCACCCACTTAGAGGCAGACAGAATTGGGGTGAGGTCAGACACTCCCATATGTTCACTGCATGAACACATTAACAAGCAAAGGTATCTAAGCCTCCACTCCCTCGTCTATGAAATGGTATCTCATGGGTTGTGGCAAGGATTTCACAAAATAATGAATATGACATGGCCTAGTATAGTTCCTTTCACATAGCAAATATGCAATGCACATTAGACCTGACACTATTCAAACCTAGGAATAACTTTTACAATTCTTGGTTAATGATAGACTTGATCAGCCAGCAGAATATTGCCATAAAGATGTCCTACCTTGCCAGTGGCAGTCAGGAAAGCTCCACTGACCCCAAGAACTATGGCCTCAGGGGCTCAGCTTAACAAATACAAGGGGGACAGGAGTGCCCAGTGCCCCACCCCCAATGCTACTGTCCAATGTCCTGATCCCTCTTTGCACAACTGTGCAAAGCAAGGGAAGGGCCAGGGAGAGGCTCCTGTTGAATGTCCATAGCAACTGAAAAGTGAGTCAATGAAGTCGTTAAGAGATAACCATCTCTCTCTTCTGGAAAGCTGTTTATCCCCACCCCACCTTCAAGCTCACCTTGGACAGTTTTCAGAGAGAAGCCATAGCTGTTCCCCTCCTTCACCAGGTAGCAGAGCCTTGGCTGTGCCCATGTTTGGGCTCCTCCATTCATCACCAAGGGCAGCTTCTTATTGTGCAAACTCGACTCCTGACTCTGACCCAGTGTTTTCAAGTCTACTTGTTTTTTCATGGCTTTCTCATAGGAATCCCCATCCAGAACTAGCAAAGTCACTGAATTCCCACTCTTTCTGATCAGATCCACAACCTAAGAGAAAGAAAGATTAATTTTGATCAATAACCCTCTATCAACTGCCAGGTTTGGGAGATGAGGGCAGTGCTCACCATCTGACTCTGAAGATTCTATTAGCTGGCGCCTGACTGAATAATTGGCAGATCATGCCCCAGCCATTTCTGCCCAAGCCCTCCCAAGATCTGGGGACAGATTAACCTGGCCCTCTAGCACTACAGGAAGTGCACCCCTGAGCCCAGCCCAGGGGACTTTACTAGGACAGGCCTTTTCCAAGGATGAACGCTGCCCTAGAGCACAGCAGCTCTCCCAAGTCTACAGAGACAGCCCAGCACAGGGAAGAGCACCCACTTAGAGGCAGACAGAATTGGGGTGAGGTCAGACACTCCCATATGTTCACTGCATGAACACATTAACAAGCAAAGGTATCTAAGCCTCCACTCCCTCGTCTATGAAATGGTATCTCATGGGTTGTGGCAAGGATTTCACAAAATAATGAATATGACATGGCCTAGTATAGTTCCTTTCACATAGCAAATATGCAATGCACATTAGACCTGACACTATTCAAACCTAGGAATAACTTTTACAATTCTTGGTTAATGATAGACTTGATCAGCCAGCAGAATATTGCCATAAAGATGTCCTACCTTGCCAGTGGCAGTCAGGAAAGCTCCACTGACCCCAAGAATCAGCAGAGATGTGGGGGCTGAAGGGATCCTAGAAGAAGAACTCCAAAACTCCCACTCACCTGCATATGCTCTTCCTTGTCCACAAAGACACCATTGATCCTCAGAACTCTGTCTCCATCCTGCAGACCCGCCTTCTCTGCTGGGCTACCCTTCTCAATCACCCGGACCAGGTGGCCGTCCGTGTCCTTCTCAATTCGCAAGAAAAAGCCATAGCTTTTCCCTTCCTGTTTAGTTAGCTTACATTCTCGGGGGTTGAAAGTGGAGGCCATTTCTGTGGAGAAAAACAAATGGGTAAATCCACGAGAAAGAAAGGCTAACTGGGGAGAGAAACCTGTCCTCCATCTCCTGTACCTGCGGGGAGCTGCCCTGTTTCAAGGGGTTTCCTTTAAGGAAACATAGCCCTGGGAGCTGCCCTGGCAACAGGGGCTGATAACAGCATAGCTCTCTGTCCCGCCACCCCAGGTGTTGTGAAGACGTTCCTTAGCTATCATAAAGAACACCTGGAGCCTCTTTACAGGGCTTGAGGGGCATTATGACCCAGAACCATTGTAATAACACACCAGGAGGTAACACCTAGTTTATGATCGACACCTGGCCTAAAGCACGTGTTATAATCGACACCTGGCCTAAAGCATGTGTACACAATTACTTGTTGAAGTATAAAAGGGATGAGCGAATTCAATAAACTTGTCAGCAACTTGTCAGCAACCTCTAGAGTTGTCTGCCTCCTTGCTGTCCCTCTCAACTCCATCTTTTCTGTCCTTCTTTCTTTTCTTAGCCTATCTGCCACTCTCTTCAGGACCTGTTCGACTGCCGGCTGGCCCGGCATGTACCTCTTTCCTTCTAATCACACAAGAGCCCAGCTGTTCAGGTACCAATATTGGGTGCACAGGAGGTCACCTTCTAGGACTTGCTAGTGATTTTCCCCCAAAGATGACCTTTCACTTGAGCTTCAGACACATGTATTCAGCTAGATACTGTATATAGATGCTTCAGTTTCAATAGTTCCAAAACCAAATTTCTCCTTGTCCCTTGACCAAAAGAAATTAGTTCCAAATATATTACCTAAAATTTTTAAGAAAATCCAAGTCCAGTTTCATTTAAATACTTGAAAAATTTGCTCAGTTCCAGGCATTGAAGATAAATCTGCAGACAAGACAGACCTATACCTTGCCTCTTGTGTCAGGGAGGACATGTTTTGTAGAAACATGGTGAGTGACCTACTAGGGAATGACAGACTGATAAGGGAGACCACAGCAAAGAGTCTTGGGAACAGGGAATGGAGTGGGAAGAATAAAAAAGAGCTTCCTAGAGAAATGACTGTTCCAATCATAGGAGTAGTGCGATGGGACAAGAAAGACCTCGAGTAACTAAAAGAGAGAGAAACCAGACCTCAGAGCTGACCCAACACACTGGAAACAGATAGGAAAGTGTTTTCAGGACCGTAAAGTTCTAGTCAGAGAGGAGTGGGGGTGCCCCACAGATAGAGGGTATCCTTTCCATCTCTCCTGCCTCTCCTTTCACCCCATTGTAGGACCAAGGTCCTGGGCCATAGGAGGAGGAAAGAAAGGTGTAAAGACTTTGGGGTCCTGTCACCCAGTCATTAACGGTAAGATTCCTGCCAAGCACAGGAACCTATATTCAATATTCTGTGATAGATCATAATGGAAAAGAATATGAAAAACAGCTATAACTGAATCACTGAGCTGTATGGCAGAAATGAATGCAACACTGTATATCAATTATACTTCAATAAAATTTTCAAAAAAGCTTCCAGAAGCTAGAGCTGCTGGGTCAACTGCCAGCAGGCCCAGCCCTCATGTTGACCTCATGTTCCCCTGGTCCCAGCTCCCCACCAGCAGCTCAGAATAAACCACCTGTCTCTCCTGGAGGGACAGGAGCCAAGGACCGCACCAGGCATGGGGGCAGACAGTGGAGAAGAGACAACTAAGTGTGCCAGGCTCCCTAGAAGCCACGCTGTGGTGCGATACGAGCTTCAGACACATTTGTTATTTTCCCCAAAGATGACCTTTCACTTGAGCTTCAGACACATGTATTCAGCTAGGTACTGTATATAGATGCTTCAGTTTCAATAGTTCCAAAACCAAATTTCTCCTTGTCCCTTGACCAAAAGAAATTAGTTCCAAATATATTACCTAAAATTTTTAAGAAAATCCAAGTCCAGTTTCATTTAAATACTTGAAAAATTTGCTCAGTTCCAGGCATTGAAGATAAATCTGCAGACAAGACAGACCTATACCTTGCCTCTTGTGTCAGGGAGGACATGTTTTGTAGAAACATGGTGAGTGACCTACTAGGGAATGACAGACTGATAAGGGAGACCACAGCAAAGAGTCTTGGGAACAGGGAATGGAGTGGGAAGAATAAAAAAGAGCTTCCTAGAGAAATGACTGTTCCAATCATAGGAGTAGTGCGATGGGACAAGAAAGACCTCGAGTAACTAAAAGAGAGAGAAACCAGACCTCAGAGCTGACCCAACACACTGGAAACAGATAGGAAAGTGTTTTCAGGACCGTAAAGTTCTAGTCAGAGAGGAGTGGGGGTGCCCCACAGATAGAGGGTATCCTTTCCATCTCTCCTGCCTCTCCTTTCACCCCATTGTAGGACCAAGGTCCTGGGCCATAGGAGGAGGAAAGAAAGGTGTAAAGACTTTGGGGTCCTGTCACCCAGTCATTAACGGTAAGATTCCTGCCAAGCACAGGAACCTATATTCAATATTCTGTGATAGATCATAATGGAAAAGAATATGAAAAACAGCTATAACTGAATCACTGAGCTGTATGGCAGAAATGAATGCAACACTGTATATCAATTATACTTCAATAAAATTTTCAAAAAAGCTTCCAGAAGCTAGAGCTGCTGGGTCAACTGCCAGCAGGCCCAGCCCTCATGTTGACCTCATGTTCCCCTGGTCCCAGCTCCCCACCAGCAGCTCAGAATAAACCACCTGTCTCTCCTGGAGGGACAGGAGCCAAGGACCGCACCAGGCATGGGGGCAGACAGTGGAGAAGAGACAACTAAGTGTGCCAGGCTCCCTAGAAGCCACGCTGTGGTGATCTGAGGTGGCCATCCCTTGACCTCTGTGCTGCCCAAGACACACAGTACAGATGGGGCAGAAAACCTCCCTCAGCCTGAGGCCTTGGCTACTTCACTCGGTCTCTGCAGAGTCTGGCAGCCAAGCCACCAAGAGACATGAGAGACTAAGCAGTCAAAGAAACAAGACACAGACAGTGTTCAAGCAATCTCTTATGACAGCCCGACAAGGACTTTAGGCCTGAGCCCACCCCACTGAGGATCAACAGCAGAGAAAAGTGAAGACACAATCACCATGGTCACCAGTCACACCCAGAGAGTGCGAGGAGCTCTATCACCTCATGACCAACTGCCGGGAAGATGCAGCTTTGGGAGTTCCGAGGGGAAGCAGGGAGTTAGGGCAGAAGAGGACAGCACCAGAGTGGGGCCTCCTCCCACGCAGACACCTGTGCGTGGCCCCTCTGACTCTGACCTTTGGCTTCTCTTTCTGCTGATCGCCCAGCTCACAAGCCTCGGTTCCATTTTTCAATCCAACTTGAATCCACATCTATGTCCCAACTTACCCCTAGATTCCTATCAGCTCTCAATTTCATAGGCCTGAAAAAGTGTTGAAGAAAAAAGCCCTCTGAAATTTAGAAGTAATTAGGGAGAAACTTCATTCAAATCCTATAAAATTATAAACAGGTCCTTATAATTATACAAAATAAAGACCCTTAGATGCTATGTTTTCATGAAGAGATGAGTCTGTTTGTGATCAACATATGAATGCTCATTTCTAAGGCTGTTGTTGTTGTTTAGTTGTGTCTAACTCTGCAACCCTATGGAGAGTAGCCTGCCAGGCTCCTCTGTCCATGGGATTTCCCAGGCATAAGTACTGGAGTGGGTTCCATTTACTTCTCCAAGGGATCAACCTAAGGATCAAAGCTGAGTCTCCTGCATTGCAGGCGTATTCTTTACCACTGAGCCACTAGTGAAACCACACATTTCTAATGGACCCACCCCTAAAATTCAGCTCAGAATAAACCACCTGTCTCTCCTGGAGGGACAGGAGCCAAGGACCGCACCAGGCATGGGGGCAGACAGTGGAGAAGAGACAACTAAGTGTGCCAGGCTCCCTAGAAGCCACGCTGTGGTGATCTGAGGTGGCCATCCCTTGACCTCTGTGCTGCCCAAGACACACAGTACAGATGGGGCAGAAAACCTCCCTCAGCCTGAGGCCTTGGCTACTTCACTCGGTCTCTGCAGAGTCTGGCAGCCAAGCCACCAAGAGACATGAGAGACTAAGCAGTCAAAGAAACAAGACACAGACAGTGTTCAAGCAATCTCTTATGACAGCCCGACAAGGACTTTAGGCCTGAGCCCACCCCACTGAGGATCAACAGCAGAGAAAAGTGAAGACACAATCACCATGGTCACCAGTCACACCCAGAGAGTGCGAGGAGCTCTATCACCTCATGACCAACTGCCGGGAAGATGCAGCTTTGGGAGTTCCGAGGGGAAGCAGGGAGTTAGGGCAGAAGAGGACAGCACCAGAGTGGGGCCTCCTCCCACGCAGACACCTGTGCGTGGCCCCTCTGACTCTGACCTTTGGCTTCTCTTTCTGCTGATCGCCCAGCTCACAAGCCTCGGTTCCATTTTTCAATCCAACTTGAATCCACATCTATGTCCCAACTTACCCCTAGATTCCTATCAGCTCTCAATTTCATAGGCCTGAAAAAGTGTTGAAGAAAAAAAAAGCCCTCTGAAATTTAGAAGTAATTAGGGAGAAACTTCATTCAAATCCTATAAAATTATAAACAGGTCCTTATAATTATACAAAATAAAGACCCTTAGATGCTATGTTTTCATGAAGAGATGAGTCTGTTTGTGATCAACATATGAATGCTCATTTCTAAGGCTGTTGTTGTTGTTTAGTTGTGTCTAACTCTGCAACCCTATGGAGAGTAGCCTGCCAGGCTCCTCTGTCCATGGGATTTCCCAGGCATAAGTACTGGAGTGGGTTCCATTTACTTCTCCAAGGGATCAACCTAAGGATCAAAGCTGAGTCTCCTGCATTGCAGGCGTATTCTTTACCACTGAGCCACTAGTGAAACCACACATTTCTAATGGACCCACCCCTAAAATTCAGTCATCTCACACTCTGCAGTGGCAACCACAAGATCTTATTCTAGCAATGATGGAAAGTGAAACCTCCTTGCTAGTAGGACAATCCAGTATTTGAGGGAAGGAGAAGAGGCAACGTTTTCTTGTATCTCAATAGAGACCTGAAAGTCTGATATACCAGGAAACACAAATCCCTGTTTCTGAGGAAAATCTCAAGTTGTTTTCTGTTTGTTTGTTATTTGTTTCAAGTTTCAAACAGCCTGACAGTAATTACTCAGATTTTCGCTGTCTTTGAAGGGTCAGGTGTTCGAGGTCAGACTTTCAACATCCATGGTTGAAACTCAGAGAATTATAGCCACTTTACACTGATAAAAGTACTGATAGACATGTGAAAAAAAATAGCTATTGTCATTGCACAATGGGAAAAGAGGATCTTGTAGGGGCGCTGTGCGATGGCCTGGAGGGGTTGGATGGGAGGGATATACTTATGACTAATCTGGGATCATACATATCTGTAAACAACAAAACTCTGTAAAAGTAAAAAGCAAAATAAAAATTAAAAAAAAAAGAAAAGTACTGATAGAAATGTTACCACGCTGGTGGAGAAACAGCTCCTGGCCCTGGATTACATCCATCTGCCCTGCCACTAAAGGATTAATGCTGGTGCCCACCTTAAACTGATTAAATTTTTTGGAGAAATTTACATTCCATACATGCCATCGTTTGGAAAAGTGTTTAAGAAAAAAAAAGCCCTCTGAAATTTAGAAGTAATTAGGGAGAAACTTCATTCAAATCCTATAAAATTATAAACAGGTCCTTATAATTATACAAAATAAAGACCCTTAGATGCTATGTTTTCATGAAGAGATGAGTCTGTTTGTGATCAACATATGAATGCTCATTTCTAAGGCTGTTGTTGTTGTTTAGTTGTGTCTAACTCTGCAACCCTATGGAGAGTAGCCTGCCAGGCTCCTCTGTCCATGGGATTTCCCAGGCATAAGTACTGGAGTGGGTTCCATTTACTTCTCCAAGGGATCAACCTAAGGATCAAAGCTGAGTCTCCTGCATTGCAGGCGTATTCTTTACCACTGAGCCACTAGTGAAACCACACATTTCTAATGGACCCACCCCTAAAATTCAGTCATCTCACACTCTGCAGTGGCAACCACAAGATCTTATTCTAGCAATGATGGAAAGTGAAACCTCCTTGCTAGTAGGACAATCCAGTATTTGAGGGAAGGAGAAGAGGCAACGTTTTCTTGTATCTCAATAGAGACCTGAAAGTCTGATATACCAGGAAACACAAATCCCTGTTTCTGAGGAAAATCTCAAGTTGTTTTCTGTTTGTTTGTTATTTGTTTCAAGTTTCAAACAGCCTGACAGTAATTACTCAGATTTTCGCTGTCTTTGAAGGGTCAGGTGTTCGAGGTCAGACTTTCAACATCCATGGTTGAAACTCAGAGAATTATAGCCACTTTACACTGATAAAAGTACTGATAGACATGTGAAAAAAAATAGCTATTGTCATTGCACAATGGGAAAAGAGGATCTTGTAGGGGCGCTGTGCGATGGCCTGGAGGGGTTGGATGGGAGGGATATACTTATGACTAATCTGGGATCATACATATCTGTAAACAACAAAACTCTGTAAAAGTAAAAAGCAAAATAAAAATTAAAAAAAAAAGAAAAGTACTGATAGAAATGTTACCACGCTGGTGGAGAAACAGCTCCTGGCCCTGGATTACATCCATCTGCCCTGCCACTAAAGGATTAATGCTGGTGCCCACCTTAAACTGATAAAATATTTAACACCTTCAGTTGTACCAATGCAGAAAGCTGATCAAAACCCCCAAAGCCTGTCCTTACATAGAGCTCTAAAACCATTTGATTTCTGTGCCATCTTGCAGACAGATGGTTCAGCTAGGAGTCAAGAGAGCTGGGCTCTGGTCCAGCTCTAGTCCTGGGTCTCTTCACGTCCTGGTATTACACTGGCCTCTGAATCAGGCCGAGATCAATCACTTTAGCCAGACTCTGTCACTGCTCCATGATGAGGATGTCTGGTACTCGGGAACCCAGGGACAAACTAGTAAGCACCTTTGTATTTAAGAATATTGTTTCTTCTAATATCACATATCGATGTATATACATAGAACCTAGAAAAATGGTACTAATGAACCTATTTGTAGGGCAGCAGTAGAGAAACAAACAGAGAACAGACTTGTGGACACAGAAGAGGAAGGAGAGGATGGGACAAATTGAGAGAGTAACAGTGAAACATATACATTAACATATGTAAAACAGATAGCCAGTGAGAATTTCCCATATGACGCAGGGAGCTCAACCCAATGCTCTGTAACAATTTAGAGGGGTGGGATGGGGTGGGGGCTGAGAGGGAGGTTCAAGAGGGAAGGGACATATGTATACCTATGGGTGATTCACATTGATGTATGGCAGAAAGCAATACAACAGTGTAAAGCAATTATCCCCTAATTGAAAATAAATTTTAAAAATTGTTTCCTGTTTCTTACTCCTTTTCTTGCAAATCAAAAACACAGCGAGATATTATCTCACACTCGTCAGAATGGCTATCATCAAAAAAGACCACAGCTAACAGTTGCTGATAAGGCTGTAGAGCAAATGAAACCCTCATACATTTGGTGGAAGTGTAAATGGATGCATGGAAAACAGACACCATGTCAGCAATCACCTGAAACTGGAGTCATTCAAACCCTCCAACAGTGTAAATAGTCAGTGTAAATAGCCAGAATAAAATACTGAAAATGAAAGATAGCTCTAACCATTTCTGAGCTCTGAGAAAAGTCAATTCCTGGCAATAAAGTTGCGTGTCTGTGGGAAGGAGAACAAAGTGCTTGCTCAGGCTTTCTCTCAGGGGTGAGAACCAAAGGGATTTTTAAAAATCAAACTTAATTATTGGCGTGGAAGGGGAGTCCGTGCTTCCGGCCATTCATAGCTCCCTCCCGGTGGGCGCCCGGTGGTCCGGCTTCATGTACTGTCGAGCGGAAAGGGGGACGGCGCTGCTAGGATGAAGCTCGTGAGGTTTTTGATGAAATTGAGCCATGAAACTGTAACCATTGAATTAAAGAATGGAACACAGGTCCACGGAACACTCACAGGTGTAGATGTCAGCATGAATACACATCTTAAAGCAGTGAAAACGACCCTGAAGAACAGAGGACTTGTGCAACTGGAAACTCTTGAGTATTCGAGGAAATAGCATTCGGTATTTTATCCTGCCAGACAGCTTGCCTCTGGATACGCTACTTGTGGATGTGTAACCAAAGGTGAAGTCTAAGAAAAGGGAAGCTGTCGCAGGAATAGGCCAAGGCTGAGGAAGAGGCTGTGGCCGAGGAGGAGGGGGCCCCAGGCGATAATCTCTCTGAAGACTACTGTTTCACAATAGTGAGAGAAGACTACCAAAGTGTGACAGAGAAAGATGAGACTGGGGGATACAGCACCCTAAGTGATAATGTTTCTGAAAGTTCTTCTTTCGAAGGGGGCGATTTCCACACTTTCAGTACAGGCTTTGCTTGCTTGTGGCAGTTTTTAATAAACTTCAATGGAGCACAAAAAAAATAAAAAAAAGAACTTAATTATTAATTGTAACTTTAGACTTCACCCTTGCTACCAGGAAAGGGAATAAAATGTCCATGGTCAAGAAGAAAAAGTGGGTACATTTTAGAAGTTAGGAAGTCTAGGTAATGACAGCAGAAGACAGCAGGTAGGACCTGTGACAGTGGCCAGAGAAGAAAGACCTGAAATCACCTGGCTATTTTCCACAGGAGAGAAATATCTGGTGGTACCCAGGGGACTCTTCCCAGGCCAGGGTCTCCCAGCTCCAGGCAGGCATCAGCATGGGCCCAGATATGACCCAGAGTGAACACCCACCCTCCCAGCAGCGCTGGATGGAGCCACAAGTCTGAGCAGGAGCTTCTCCTGAGATGATCATGCTCACAAAATGAGACTCAAATCACCAGAAGGGTTCAGGTTAGGTGGCCAAGGCCAGGTAGGAGAACGCCTCATCTTCCCTTCAGTTCATGTGTTTGGTCTGGAACCTGCAGGTCTTCAACAGGACTAGTTTGGGGAAACAGTGAGACTCTGTTTCAACTGATCCCCATGTCAGTGGGGCTTGTAGTGAAGCATGCCTGCCTTGTCATTGACACATCAAAAAGTCCTCTGTTTCAGGATAGTTGCTTTAAGTGGAAAGGTCAAGTTAAAAAATATCGGGGGCTTCCCTGGTGGTCTAGTGGGCGGAGAGTCTGCCTTGCAGTACAAGAGGGACTGGTTCGATCCCTGGCCTGGGAAGATCCCACATGCCGCAGAATGGCTGGACTGGTGCATCCAATTACAAGTCAGCACTATGGAGCACGTGCGCCCAAATGGATGAAAATAAATAAAAACCAATAAAAGTGGCCAAAATTAAAAAAGAAAATACCATGGGCGTGCAAGCTCCTAAGTCCCCAACCCCCACCCAGGGCAGGAGAGTGCTAGAAGTGAGGGGATCTTGAAAACAGAAACAGATCCACAGATCTCAAAATCAAACTTATAGCTACCAAAGAGGCAGAGTGGAAGGAAGTGATAAATTAGGAGATTGGGACTGACATATACATACTATTATATATAAAAGAGATAACTAATAAGGACCTACTGTATAGCACAGGGAACTCTACTCAATATTTTGTAATACCTTATATGGGGAAAAGTATATGAAAAAATAATGGATATATTATATATATTATGATAGATACATTATAATAATACATATATAAAGGAATGAAAAGAATGTATATTACATGTATATTTGTATATAAGATTCACTTTGCTGTACATCTGAAACTAACAGAACATTGTAAATCAACTATACTCCAGTAAGAAACTTTTAAATCCCCAGGTTGCTATAGATCAGATGAAACACAAGCCAGGGAAGAGAAAAGTTTTCTGAGGAAGGAAAAGACAACTCCTGGAAAAGTGAAGTCAGCAACAATCAGAGGCTCTTCACTCAGGCAGGCATCAGCATGGGCCCAGATATGACCCAGAGTGAACACCCACCCTCCCAGCAGCGCTGGATGGAGCCACAAGTCTGAGCAGGAGCTTCTCCTGAGATGATCATGCTCACAAAATGAGACTCAAATCACCAGAAGGGTTCAGGTTAGGTGGCCAAGGCCAGGTAGGAGAACGCCTCATCTTCCCTTCAGTTCATGTGTTTGGTCTGGAACCTGCAGGTCTTCAACAGGACTAGTTTGGGGAAACAGTGAGACTCTGTTTCAACTGATCCCCATGTCAGTGGGGCTTGTAGTGAAGCATGCCTGCCTTGTCATTGACACATCAAAAAGTCCTCTGTTTCAGGATAGTTGCTTTAAGTGGAAAGGTCAAGTTAAAAAATATCGGGGGCTTCCCTGGTGGTCTAGTGGGCGGAGAGTCTGCCTTGCAGTACAAGAGGGACTGGTTCGATCCCTGGCCTGGGAAGATCCCACATGCCGCAGAATGGCTGGACTGGTGCATCCAATTACAAGTCAGCACTATGGAGCACGTGCGCCCAAATGGATGAAAATAAATAAAAACCAATAAAAGTGGCCAAAATTAAAAAAGAAAATACCATGGGCGTGCAAGCTCCTAAGTCCCCAACCCCCACCCAGGGCAGGAGAGTGCTAGAAGTGAGGGGATCTTGAAAACAGAAACAGATCCACAGATCTCAAAATCAAACTTATAGCTACCAAAGAGGCAGAGTGGAAGGAAGTGATAAATTAGGAGATTGGGACTGACATATACGTACTATTATATATAAAAGAGATAACTAATAAGGACCTACTGTATAGCACAGGGAACTCTACTCAATATTTTGTAATACCTTATATGGGGAAAAGTATATGAAAAAATAATGGATATATTATATATATTATGATAGATACATTATAATAATACATATATAAAGGAATGAAAAGAATGTATATTACATGTATATTTGTATATAAGATTCACTTTGCTGTACATCTGAAACTAACAGAACATTGTAAATCAACTATACTCCAGTAAGAAACTTTTTTAAATCCCCAGGTTGCTATAGATCAGATGAAACACAAGCCAGGGAAGAGAAAAGTTTTCTGAGGAAGGAAAAGACAACTCCTGGAAAAGTGAAGTCAGCAACAATCAGAGGCTCTTCACTCATCTCCTCAGTTCCAGGAGTTGTGTGCCCAAAGGCAGCAGTGGGTTTACTCTGATAGAACAGCTGTATTTAGTGGACAGCGCAAATCTATAGACCATCAGGTGATGCCAGTAATAACAAATCACATTACCATTTAAAATCTCACCATGAATCTGGCATACTACATTATCCATTTAATCCACATGATCATTTTACATGTTTAATCTCAATCCTATCTGGCCTTCAGAACCACCATCAGAGACATACAAAAACAGATGCTTAGGCCCCACCTCAGATCTACTGAGACTCAGTCCAGGCTTGAAACTTGAACATGAGATGTTTCGAATTCCCACAAGTTTAACAAACTCATGCTCAAAACCACTCTTTGCAGCTCCCAGTTTCCCTTCTGTCCCACTCAGTCTTAGGATAACACCCTCACGGGTCAGAGAATGTCAAGGTTGGTTGAACCATTAACTGCTACCTTGAGCTCACCTTTACTCAATTTGAGAAGCCCAAGGTGGAAGCCTGGTTAAGAGTGGTTCTCAGGGGCTTCCCTGGTGGTCCAGTGGGTGGAGTCCGCCTTGCAATGCAAGGGGCACCGGTTCGATTCCTGACCCCGGAAAGATTCCACCCCATGTGCCACAGAGCGGCTGGACTGATGTGTCCAATTATGAGCCCATGCTCTGGAGTGCACGCACCCAGAACCGGTGCTCTGCAGCAAGAGAGGCCACTGCAGTGGGAGGCCTACACAGGCCAAGGAATAAATAAATAAATAATAATAATAAAACAATAAAAGAGGCCAAATTTTAAAAAGAAGAAAAAGAGTGGTTCTCAGGATCCAGCTGTGCCCACAGTCCTGCCTCACCTACAGCATGAGAGTGTGTGGTGATCTGAAGCCTGTGTCTCTGCCTTCCCCCATGTTCTAGTTCTGACCCCAGCAAGCAGAATCCAGCAGATAAAAACAAACTTTAACAGCTCCCATGGGTGCTTTGTCATGTGAATTAAGTCTGAGGAGACCTTCCCCAGCCCCTCAAATCTAACCACCATACGAGTGGAGGCCAAGACTTCCTTGGTGGCCCAGTGGTTAAGAATCTGCCTGCCAATGGAGGGGACACAGGTTAGGTCCCTGGACCAGGAAGATCCCACGTGCTGTGATGCCACAACTGCTGAAGCCCACATCCCTGGAGCCTGAGCTCTGCAACAAGAAAAGCCACCACAGTGAGAAGCCTGAGCACCACAACAAAGAGTAGCCTGCACTCACCTCAACTAGAGAAAGCCCACACGCAGCAACAAAAACCCAGTATCGCCAAAATAAATAACCTTTTTTTTTAAAGAGTCAAGGCCATTTCTCCTCCTCCATCATCCTGTGGGTGGATAATCCGAGTTCCATTCCTGTCTGAGGCCAAACAGTCAGATTCTCCAATGAGCACCCTGGACTAAGTGTAGCTTGTTTGGGATCATGAACACAAGTCCCTCAGAATTCTGCTGATCATCAAGACATATTGCCCCAAATCTCATTTCATTTGTCCATGCCACCATATTTGCCTCACACTGACATGCAAAACATTGTAAGTGGTTGTTGGAGTAAAGTAAAACAATACCTCTATCCTCATGGACTTTATAGTTAAGTAGGGGTGAAGGATAACATTTGACACAAAAAGAGCTACCACTATAAGTAGAATATAAATACCATGACCTACAACATGAGACAAATTAAGGAAAGCTTCACAAATCACATAGGATTTGATATAGACATTGACAACAGATGGTTAAAACCTCAACAGGACAGGAGCAAGAGAACATTCTAGCCACAAAGAATAGTGCAGACCTCAGGCATGGAAGGAGAATGGCCAACATGTCATTTTGTCCCGGGTGACCAGTTTGACTGTGAAGGCCTCTACAACAGCCCAAGGGATCTGGCCTTAGTTTGGTGGTCAGCAGGGACTACGCAAGGCTTATAAGCAGAGGAATGACAGGATCACAGTTGGACTCCACGAGTGGTAGGAGGAATGGCCTGGAGCAAAGACACACTGGAGGTAAACCAGGTAAGAGGCTGTTATATTAGCAGTCTTCACATGCAGCCAAGTTCCTGACCCAGCACAGTAGCCGTGAGAATAGAGGTCCCAGAGGCGGAGGAACCAGGGAGGACTGAGCGACCTATGGTATTAAGTCTTCCATCCTGTACCTCTCAGATTTCTCCATTCAGAGACGGCCTCAGACAGGACAGGCGCAACAACACAGGTGTCCAAAACATGTATTCACACTGACCATGAGCTACGCCAGGTCCCTGTTACTCTCCCTAATGACTGCCTATCTGACTCACACACAATTTGGCTGTGGGTTCAAGAGGTCTTTGTTGCACAAGGTGGTACGTGCACAGCTCAGTCTTCTGAGGTCACTGCCCACTGTGAACACAGCTGTGCTTCTCACTCCTCTCAGCTTTGAGTTGCCAAAACACTCTAATTCTTTTTTTTTTTTCCACATTGCTTTCACTGGCGCTTATTACTGCTTTGTATATTGAGACATGCCACTAGGACAGATGAAAGCATCTTTTAGGGCCATATCCGTGGAGTGGGAAAGTCCTCTGTGGTCGTCTTCTCATTCTGTCTGCTTCCCCATAATGGGTATACTTTTCCTGAATTCATTCCCCTTGCTCAGTTTTTTTTTTTCTACCAACCTACCTTTCCCACTTCAATCCCCAGACTTTCCTTCTGTTATGGACTCAATTGTTTCACCCCCAAAATTCATATGTTGAAGTCTTATGACTCTATTTGGAGATAAAGCCTTGTAAACAGAAAATTAAGGAAAAGGAAAGTGTTAGTCATTCAGTTGTGTCTGACTCTTTGTGACCCCATGGACTGCAGCCTGCCAGGTTCCTCTGTCCATGCAATTTTCCAGGCAAGAATACTGGAGTGGGTTGCCATTTCTTTCACCAATTAAGGTTAAATGAGGCCAAAAAGGTGGGGCCTGGCATCTTTATAAGAAAACGCAGAGAGCATGTACACAGAGAAAGGGTCACATGAAGGCACAGGAAGAAGGTCACCATCTGCAAAGCAATGACAGTGGGCTCAGGAGAAACCAACCCTGCTAGTACCTTGACCTTGAACTTCTAGCCTCTAGAATGGGGAAGAAATAAATTTCTGTTTAAACATAGGATTCTGTTATGACAGCTAGGAGACTAACACATCTTTCAAGCAATGCTACCTACTTGGGCTGGGTGTTAGAAAGGAAGAAGTCAAAAAAAAAAAAAAAAAAGAAAGAAAAAACCTCACAATTTCATACCTTGGTGACTAGCAGTAAAGTACCATTAAAAGATGGTATAGTCATCCTCGTGACTATGAGATGGCAAAGTCAGTCTGAGATGGTTTTAAATCAGAGGACAAAAAAATAAAAATTAAGTTGAGTATCTACCTCACTTTACACATAAAAATTAATTCAAAATGAACCAAAGGAAAAAGGTGAGAGCTACAACTACCAGTTCTTAGAAGAAAATACAGAGATAAATCTTCAAAAGTTAAAACATTTTTAAAATACATCAGAGGACTTGGCAGAACATCCTGCAGGTAGACAGAAGTGTGGACATGGAGCTCAGGCGAAGATGTCCCAGAGTCCTCACAGCAGTGCTCAGGGGACGACCAGGAGTGAGAACATGAAAGGAAGGCAGCCGAGGATAAACCCTTGGGCAATACTGATATCTAAGCGACAAGAAGATAAAGTTGAGAAGGAATAATCAGATGGCCAAACTAAAATAAGAATCTCAAGACAAGATAGTTAACCACGCAAAACCATGCTACAAGGTAAAGAGAATGAAAACAGAAAACACCACTAAGTTTAGAAAATGGAGGTTGAGAACAGATCAGGGATTAGGAAACGAGTGAATTCTAGTAAGTAGCAGAGGCAAAGACTACAGATACATCCTGAAACAGAGACAGGAGAGAGTTGGGCTAGCAGCCTGAGCTGGACACAGGCTTGGTGGGTGGGTTTATTTTTAACATTTGTATATCAAAGGATGATACAGAGAGTTTAGAAAATGGGTTTGGCCTTAATGAGATGGAATACTTCTACTAAGGCAGGAAAGGAATGGGGGAAATGAGATAAAGAGCAAGATAAGGTCAATTTACCAAGACCAATGAGGAACTTTGAGAATGTGGACCATTCTGCATTCTCCACTGGGCCCAAACTGATCAGTGAAGGTGGATAGGATAGGAGTGTACATTAGCACTATTTACCCCCAAAGGCAGTTGCTTCAAGGAAGTAAGAACCCAGCCTGCCAGATCTTCCAGTCTCTCAAGAGGACTTGAAAGTCCAGATTTAAGTGAAATGTCCCCATTTTTAAAAGCTGACAGCTATTTCAAAGTTTTAAGAAACTTCATGTAAACAGGCTAGCAGATTATAATCCTGACAAAAAAGCTAACCAAATCCCTAGCATTGTTCCGCTATAGTCATCACACTGAACAAAACTTTCTAAGAAACAACTTAAACCAAATATGTAGTTTTCATTGAACAGATAAATAGATCTCATGAATTTATAGCAGACTAATCAGCTTGGTTTCTCATGGCTTTTTTTCTTACCATAATGTGTTGGGTTGACCAAAAAGTTCATTTGTGATTTTCCATAAGAGTCTATGGAAAAACTCAAATGAACTTTTTGGCCAACAAGAATAGAAGGAGGGGGGCTTCCCTGGTGGTCCAGTGGGTAAGGACACCACCTTGCAGTGCAAGGGGCACCAGTGCGATCCCTGGCCTGGGAAGATCCCACGTGCCTCAGAGTGGCTGGACTGATGTGTCCAATTACCGAGCCGGAGCTCTGGAGCGCATGCGCCCAGAGCCGGTGCTCTGCGACAAGAGAGGCCACTGTGATGGGAGGCCTACACGGGCCAAAGAACAAAAGATGGATGAAAATAGATAAATGAAAGACCAATAGAAGTGGCCCGCCCCACCCTTCCACAAAAAAATAAAAAGAGTAGAAGGAGAAAGTAGTAACTCTTACCCCAGGTTGGAACATAACATGTTTAAAAACAGATGGCTAGATGAGAGAATAATAAACTATTTTTCTGAAGAAACCAAAAAAAAAAAAAAAACCCCGACAAAAAAGATAGGAGGTGAGGGTTTCTATGTTTACAGTGAGCCCAGAGCTCATTAAAATGTGAGACTGTGTTGCTGGTGTGAATTGTGAGGAAGAGAAACCGCATGCAGACTTCTCAGTGGTGCTAGTGGTAAAGAATCCACCTGCCAACGCAGGAGACACAAGAGACTCGGGTTCCATCCCTGGGTCAGGAAGACTCCCCTGGAGAAGGAAATGGCAACCTATTCCAATATTCTTTTTTTTTTTTTTTTTGGCCTCTTTTATTGGTTATGTATTTATTTATTTATTTTCATCCATCCTTATTCTTTGGACTGTGTGGGCCTCCCATTGCAGTGGCCTCTCTCATTGCAGAGCACCAGCTCTGGGTGCATGCACTCCAGAGCGTTGGCTCATAATTGGACACACCAGTCCAGCCACTCTGCAGCATGTGGGATCTTCCCGGACCAGGGATAGAACCAGTGCCCCTTGCATTGCAAGGCAGACTCTTTACCCACTGGTCCACCAGGGAAGCACCCCACTCCAGTATTCTTGCCTGGAAAATTCCATAGACAGAGGAGCCTGGTGGGCTACAGTCCATGGAGACAAAAAGAGTTGAACACAAGTGAGCATGCACACAGCACTAATCTGGAAAAAAATGAACTATTCCTGGGCGGGGCAGGATGAATGGGCAGAAGACAGGACTGAGGGGACAATTTTTAAAATTAAGGGAAAAAAAAGAAAGAAAAGGAGTTTAATATTTAGAACAGAGGAATTTCCAGGAACAAAAAGGCTAAATATAGGCATGCAGCTGATGTGAAGGGAGTTTGTATTTTTATTTCCATCTTTCCTGAGCATTCCAGTCTGGGCGAAGTACATTAGAAAGAATCGGCACCAGTGCGATCCCTGGCCTGGGAAGATCCCACGTGCCTCAGAGTGGCTGGACTGATGTGTCCAATTACCGAGCCGGAGCTCTGGAGCGCATGCGCCCAGAGCCGGTGCTCTGCGACAAGAGAGGCCACTGTGATGGGAGGCCTACACGGGCCAAAGAACAAAAGATGGATGAAAATAGATAAATGAAAGACCAATAGAAGTGGCCCGCCCCACCCTTCCACAAAAAAATAAAAAGAGTAGAAGGAGAAAGTAGTAACTCTTACCCCAGGTTGGAACATAACATGTTTAAAAACAGATGGCTAGATGAGAGAATAATAAACTATTTTTCTGAAGAAACCAAAAAAAAAAAAAAACCCCAACAAAAAAGATAGGAGGTGAGGGTTTCTATGTTTACAGTGAGCCCAGAGCTCATTAAAATGTGAGACTGTGTTGCTGGTGTGAATTGTGAGGAAGAGAAACCGCATGCAGACTTCTCAGTGGTGCTAGTGGTAAAGAATCCACCTGCCAACGCAGGAGACACAAGAGACTCGGGTTCCATCCCTGGGTCAGGAAGACTCCCCTGGAGAAGGAAATGGCAACCTATTCCAATATTCTTTTTTTTTTTTTTTTTGGCCTCTTTTATTGGTTATGTATTTATTTATTTATTTTCATCCATCCTTATTCTTTGGACTGTGTGGGCCTCCCATTGCAGTGGCCTCTCTCATTGCAGAGCACCAGCTCTGGGTGCATGCACCCAGAGCGTTGGCTCATAATTGGACACACCAGTCCAGCCACTCTGCAGCATGTGGGATCTTCCCGGACCAGGATAGAACCAGTGCCCTTGCATTGCAAGGCAGACTTTTTACCCACTGGTCCACCAGGGAAGCACCCCACTCCAGTATTCTTGCCTGGAAAATTCCATAGACAGAGGAGCCTGGTGGGCTACAGTCCATGGAGACAAAAAGAGTTGAACACAAGTGAGCATGCACACAGCACTAATCTGGAAAAAAATGAACTATTCCTGGGCGGGGCAGGATGAATGGGCAGAAGACAGGACTGAGGGGACAATTTTTAAAATTAAGGGAAAAAAAAGAAAGAAAAGGAGTTTAATATTTAGAACAGAGGAATTTCCAGGAACAAAAAGGCTAAATATAGGCATGCAGCTGATGTGAAGGGAGTTTGTATTTTTATTTCCATCTTTCCTGAGCATTCCAGTCTGGGCGAAGTACATTAGAAAGAATCAGAATTTTAAAACCAAACCCACTTTTTGATTCTGGTGTCACCATTGGCTAGCTGTGATGACATGCATGCCTTCCTTAATTTGGACCTGGAGATAGAAATACACCAGAAGCAAAATATACACGTGGAGCAAGCAAACATCACTGAAGATGGAAGGTGTAAAGCAAGCAAGCACAGTATCTAGGGCAGAGAAGCCCCATCCAGGCATACCAGCTTCCCTGCTCCCTGGTGGAAGTCCTAAGTCAATGGGAATCCCATTTCCTGTGAGCAGTGTTTCTAATTTTCCTTGTAAAGCTGACAAAAGATGGAGTGTTGGACTAGGGATGGGCAGGCGTTTCGACTGTCAGGTCGGGGATTCTCCTCATTCTGGACCACCTCTGCGAAGTTAGTTTTAACTGCTGAAAAGTTAAAGCTGAGGATTTTGTTTCCCCATGAAATCAAGCTCAAATAATGAACTCAGAGTTCCCTAAGAAGTATCATGTAAGTCTAAAGCTAGGGACTTACCAAAGTGGAACCAAATGCCATGTGTTAAGGAGGTATAAGATTCAATGAAGCTCTTACAGAACTAAGCTGACCAGAGTCCCAACACCTGGAGCAAATGAGCTCTAACAGAGGTGAGTATGAAAGAGAGCTGCTAAGAGACCCAAGGAACAGACAAGGGTGAAGAAGATGAGGGAAGCTTCACCTGGCACGGCCGATGGATGGATTATGGTCACCAGGCAGCAACTCTGAAACAGGTTCACTCACCACACAACATCACTGGATTTCCAGAAGATTAGAGAAAGGATGTGGGATAAACAGCATTCTACTTGGAGGGGGAACTCAGAAGACCGCTGTGATCAGTGACAGTCAGGTGCAATGACTACTGCCAGGAACAGAAACACCCCAGTGCTGTCTTCTTTGCCTGTCTCCCCAAATCCAGGATATAGTGGATCATTCTATCAATACTGTAACCAACAAACATTAGTCATGAGTACTTTGGACCAATCATCATCTTATTCAGATAAGATGGAATAAAAGGATACTCCATCTATTTTAGATAAGATAAAGTAAAATAGTTAGGAATAATTGGTGTGGACCATGTCAGACTGCAAAGAAAACAGACTTTCCTCACAAGACACTTCTGTAACCAACACCTGAGCCATGAAAAACTCAAGAACGAAAACCCAGCTAGATAGTGGAGAATAATGTTTTAATCCTAGTTACTGAAACTGTAGGAGGATATCTGCATAACCTAAGATGTAACCAGAGAGTAAATGACTTCTGTTTCATTAAGGCATGAGAAGAGAGGGAAGGAACTCACAGCTAACATTCAAACTGAATGTTACTCACTTTTCCCTAAACTCCATGCAGGTCTATAAAACACATTGAACTTCAGCAAGGAGAAAGCAATCGTCCCAGGAAGCTTGACCAGGCATATCTACAACTGGCCTATGTCAGGTCTATAAAGACTCGGGATTCTCCTCCATTCTGGACCACCTCTGCGAAGTTAGTTTTAACTGCTGAAAAGTTAAAGCTGAGGATTTTGTTTCCCCATGAAATCAAGCTCAAATAATGAACTCAGAGTTCCCTAAGAAGTATCATGTAAGTCTAAAGCTAGGGACTTACCAAAGTGGAACCAAATGCCATGTGTTAAGGAGGTATAAGATTCAATGAAGCTCTTACAGAACTAAGCTGACCAGAGTCCCAACACCTGGAGCAAATGAGCTCTAACAGAGGTGAGTATGAAAGAGAGCTGCTAAGAGACCCAAGGAACAGACAAGGGTGAAGAAGATGAGGGAAGCTTCACCTGGCACGGCCGATGGATGGATTATGGTCACCAGGCAGCAACTCTGAAACAGGTTCACTCACCACACAACATCACTGGATTTCCAGAAGATTAGAGAAAGGATGTGGGATAAACAGCATTCTACTTGGAGGGGGAACTCAGAAGACCGCTGTGATCAGTGACAGTCAGGTGCAATGACTACTGCCAGGAACAGAAACACCCCAGTGCTGTCTTCTTTGCCTGTCTCCCCAAATCCAGGATATAGTGGATCATTCTATCAATACTGTAACCAACAAACATTAGTCATGAGTACTTTGGACCAATCATCATCTTATTCAGATAAGATGAAATAAAAGGATACTCCATCTATTTTAGATAAGATAAAGTAAAATAGTTAGGAATAATTGGTGTGGACCATGTCAGACTGCAAAGAAAACAGACTTTCCTCACAAGACACTTCTGTAACCAACACCTGAGCCATGAAAAACTCAAGAACGAAAACCCAGCTAGATAGTGGAGAATAATGTTTTAATCCTAGTTACTGAAACTGTAGGAGGATATCTGCATAACCTAAGATGTAACCAGAGAGTAAATGACTTCTGTTTCATTAAGGCATGAGAAGAGAGGGAAGGAACTCACAGCTAACATTCAAACTGAATGTTACTCACTTTTCCCTAAACTCCATGCAGGTCTATAAAACACATTGAACTTCAGCAAGGAGAAAGCAATCGTCCCAGGAAGCTTGACCAGGCATATCTACACATCATGGCCTTGTGAGAAAAGCTGCCTCTTCAGCATTTCTGTGTAATGAGTTAGACAAAGAAATCACTAGGTTTTTGTTGGAAAACTACAACTAGTGGAGACCGGAGACGTTAAGTCAGCACCTGTAGATCATCGGAGAATTCCCTACAGCTGACAGAGCTGATCAAGGGCTTCTTGTCCCGGGCCAGGTGTGTCTGCCTTTTTTCAAATCCTGCCCTTGGGACACACTGTTTCTTCGCACAGCATAAAAGAAATCCTATTATATCTAGGTTGGTATTGACAGATGTCTTGAGCAAGAAAGAGATAAATGCAATTCAATTTCATCCTTCTTCAAAGATATTTTATCTAAAGCAGATCCAGTATCTTTGCTGTAGATTATATTGAAGCCACCTGGAGTCCTCCTCTGAAAAGCAAGGGGGTGTGGAAATTCACTCAAGTTTATTCACTTTAAAAGATTAGTATCAAAAATAGAAAAATAAGCAGGGCCCCAAAATATGTTTTTGCTAACTGTACCTCCCCAGTGTAAAGGTCGCTGTTTGTTCTTAGGCAGCCATAGGTTTCAACTATGGGAAATTAATGAAATATATTCCAGTGGAGAAGAGTGATCAGCAGCCCAGTGAGTGATTCTTACTTCTCATTTATGATAAAGAATGTAATCTGCTTATCTCAAGGTTAATTTGGCCCGCTGGTACTAAATGCTCTCACCTACCCACCCATCATAAGCGATACTATGTCCTGGAAAACTGCACTCTTAGTTGGAGTTCAAGGGCTTCCCCACTCTACTTCTCAAATCTGCATACCCAACACCTGAGCCATGAAAAACTCAAGAACGAAAACCCAGCTAGATAGTGGAGAATAATGTTTTAATCCTAGTTACTGAAACTGTAGGAGGATATCTGCATAACCTAAGATGTAACCAGAGAGTAAATGACTTCTGTTTCATTAAGGCATGAGAAGAGAGGGAAGGAACTCACAGCTAACATTCAAACTGAATGTTACTCACTTTTCCCTAAACTCCATGCAGGTCTATAAAACACATTGAACTTCAGCAAGGAGAAAGCAATCGTCCCAGGAAGCTTGACCAGGCATATCTACACATCATGGCCTTGTGAGAAAAGCTGCCTCTTCAGCATTTCTGTGTAATGAGTTAGACAAAGAAATCACTAGGTTTTTGTTGGAAAACTACAACTAGTGGAGACCGGAGACGTTAAGTCAGCACCTGTAGATCATCGGAGAATTCCCTACAGCTGACAGAGCTGATCAAGGGCTTCTTGTCCCGGGCCAGGTGTGTCTGCCTTTTTTCAAATCCTGCCCTTGGGACACACTGTTTCTTCGCACAGCATAAAAGAAATCCTATTATATCTAGGTTGGTATTGACAGATGTCTTGAGCAAGAAAGAGATAAATGCAATTCAATTTCATCCTTCTTCAAAGATATTTTATCTAAAGCAGATCCAGTATCTTTGCTGTAGATTATATTGAAGCCACCTGGAGTCCTCCTCTGAAAAGCAAGGGGGTGTGGAAATTCACTCAAGTTTATTCACTTTAAATGATTAGTATCAAAAATAGAAAAATAAGCAGGGCCCCAAAATATGTTTTTGCTAACTGTACCTCCCCAGTGTAAAGGTCGCTGTTTGTTCTTAGGCAGCCATAGGTTTCAACTATGGGAAATTAATGAAATATATTCCAGTGGAGAAGAGTGATCAGCAGCCCAGTGAGTGATTCTTACTTCTCATTTATGATAAAGAATGTAATCTGCTTATCTCAAGGTTAATTTGGCCCGCTGGTACTAAATGCTCTCACCTACCCACCCATCATAAGCGATACTATGTCCTGGAAAACAGCACTCTTAGTTGGAGTTCAAGGGCTTCCCCACTCTACTTGCTGATCTAAGAGTTCTGCAAGTTGGGAGAAGATGAAGTCAATATCGTGTGAAAACAGAGATGCCCTCAGAGAAGGGGTATCTGTGCAGCTGACAGAACTGGTACCTGAAAATAGCCAAACTATCCTGCAGGTTGGCAGGAACACCTGTGTCTCCCAAAACAGACATCTTACTTTACAAGACCCTTTGAAGCTGCATTTCTATCCCTGGCTTTTTTATTTTACCCCCTGTAACTCAGAGGTCTCCAGCCACTGCCTCAAAACAAACTTCCTGATCTATGTTAGTCTCTAAAAATAACACTTAAGAACCTAAAATCCACTACAGATTGTCATAGAGAGTGAAGTACATCAGACAGAGAAGGAGAACTATCATTTGACATTCCTTATATGTGGAATATAAAAACAAATGATACAAATGAATTTACAAAACAGAACAAACTTATGGCTGCGAGGAGGTGAGAGAATGATGGAGAGAAGGGATAGTTAAGGATTTGGGGAGGTCATACATACCCTGCTGTATTTAAAATGGATAACCCACAAGGACCTACTGGATAGAACTCTGCTCAATGTTATGTGGCAGCCTGGATGGGAGGAGGGTTTAGGGGAGAATGGATGTATATATATATGGCTGAGTTCCTTCACTGTCACCCCAAAACAATGACAACATTGTTAACTGGCTATTCATCAACACAAAATAAAAAGAACCTAAAGTCCAGACGCTTTGCTCAGGCTTTGAGGCTCAACATAATCCAGCCCAGTTTCACCCCCGTCACCCTCAATAACAATGACACCACATGTGTTAACCCTGGCTATCCAACACTAAAGACCTCCCAGTGTAAAGGTCGCTGTTTGTTCTTAGGCAGCCATAGGTTTCAACTATGGGAAATTAATGAAATATATTCCAGTGGAGAAGAGTGATCAGCAGCCCAGTGAGTGATTCTTACTTCTCATTTATGATAAGGAATGTAATCTGCTTATCTCAAGGTTAATTTGGCCCGCTGGTACTAAATGCTCTCACCTACCCACCCATCATAAGCGATACTATGTCCTGGAAAACAGCACTCTTAGTTGGAGTTCAAGGGCTTCCCCACTCTACTTGCTGATCTAAGAGTTCTGCAAGTTGGGAGAGAGATGAAGTCAATATCGTGTGAAAACAGAGATGCCCTCAGAGAAGGGGTATCTGTGCAGCTGACAGAACTGGTACCTGAAAATAGCCAAACTATCCTGCAGGTTGGCAGGAACACCTGTGTCTCCCAAAACAGACATCTTACTTTACAAGACCCTTTGAAGCTGCATTTCTATCCCTGGCTTTTTTATTTTACCCCCTGTAACTCAGAGGTCTCCAGCCACTGCCTCAAAACAAACTTCCTGATCTATGTTAGTCTCTAAAAATAACACTTAAGAACCTAAAATCCACTACAGATTGTCATAGAGAGTGAAGTACATCAGACAGAGAAGGAGAACTATCATTTGACATTCCTTATATGTGGAATATAAAAACAAATGATACAAATGAATTTACAAAACAGAACAAACTTATGGCTGCGAGGAGGTGAGAGAATGATGGAGAGAAGGGATAGTTAAGGATTTGGGGAGGTCATACATACCCTGCTGTATTTAAAATGGATAACCCACAAGGACCTACTGGATAGAACTCTGCTCAATGTTATGTGGCAGCCTGGATGGGAGGAGGGTTTAGGGGAGAATGGATGTATATATATATATGGCTGAGTTCCTTCACTGTCACCCCAAAACAATGACAACATTGTTAACTGGCTATTCATCAACACAAAATAAAAAGAACCTAAAGTCCAGACGCTTTGCTCAGGCTTTGAGGCTCAACATAATCCAGCCCAGTTTCATCCCTCTCTGCTCCTCAGTGTCACCAAACTGGCACAGATGTGGTCACCCACACCCAGCCTTCCCTTTGTTCACACCACATGCTGTGCGTGAAACACCTCCAGCCCCTACCCCCAATTATTTATTTATAGCAGGTCATATTTTTTCCAAATGAATGAATTCAAGACCTAACTATATTTAAGGCTCAGTTCAAATTTTAGATTATATACAAGTCCAGAAGCCTGACAACTACAATCTGAAGAAATCACCCCAGCCTCTAAATTTCAACTATTATTTACATAGTCAGTAACTTATATTTATTGCCTACTGTGAGGCAAATACTGAAGCTCAAATCAGATCAGACACTTTTTTGTCCTCACAGAGCCCAGAGTGAAGTGAGGAAAGTTATAGACACAACTATCAAACATGGCAGGCTTCCCCAGTGGCTCAGCAGTAAAGAATCAGCCTGCAATGCAGGAGACCCGGGCTCAGTCCTTGGGTCTGGAAGATTCCCAGGAGGAAGGCACATCAACACACTCCAGGATTCATGCTTGGAGAATCCCATGGACAGAGGATCCTGGCAGGCTACAGTCTAAGGCATCCCAGAGAGTCAGACACAACTAAAGCAACTGAGCACACACCAAGCATGGGTGCTGGAATACTGAAAAGAAAATGTTTTTTATTGTTATATACAGTTATTGAGCTCCTGCCAGGCTCCAAGCACCAGCCTAGGTTACCATCTATGAGTGCTCACTTAATCCTAATGGTCCGTGTCACAAGAAAAATAGTACCTGAAAAGGTGAGAGAATGATGGAGAGAAGGGATAGTTAAGGATTTGGGGAGGTCATACATACCCTGCTGTATTTAAAATGGATAACCCACAAGGACCTACTGGATAGAACTCTGCTCAATGTTATGTGGCAGCCTGGATGGGAGGAGGGTTTAGGGGAGAATGGATGTATATATATATGGCTGAGTTCCTTCACTGTCACCCCAAAACAATGACAACATTGTTAACTGGCTATTCATCAACACAAAATAAAAAGAACCTAAAGTCCAGACGCTTTGCTCAGGCTTTGAGGCTCAACATAATCCAGCCCAGTTTCATCCCTCTCTGCTCCTCAGTGTCACCAAACTGGCACAGATGTGGTCACCCACACCCAGCCTTCCCTTTGTTCACACCACATGCTGTGCGTGAAACACCTCCAGCCCCTACCCCCAATTATTTATTTATAGCAGGTCATATTTTTTCCAAATGAATGAATTCAAGACCTAACTATATTTAAGGCTCAGTTCAAATTTTAGATTATATACAAGTCCAGAAGCCTGACAACTACAATCTGAAGAAATCACCCCAGCCTCTAAATTTCAACTATTATTTACATAGTCAGTAACTTATATTTATTGCCTACTGTGAGGCAAATACTGAAGCTCAAATCAGATCAGACACTTTTTTGTCCTCACAGAGCCCAGAGTGAAGTGAGGAAAGTTATAGACACAACTATCAAACATGGCAGGCTTCCCCAGTGGCTCAGCAGTAAAGAATCAGCCTGCAATGCAGGAGACCCGGGCTCAGTCCTTGGGTCTGGAAGATTCCCAGGAGGAAGGCACATCAACACACTCCAGGATTCATGCTTGGAGAATCCCATGGACAGAGGATCCTGGCAGGCTACAGTCTAAGGCATCCCAGAGAGTCAGACACAACTAAAGCAACTGAGCACACACCAAGCATGGGTGCTGGAATACTGAAAAGAAAATGTTTTTTATTGTTATATACAGTTATTGAGCTCCTGCCAGGCTCCAAGCACCAGCCTAGGTTACCATCTATGAGTGCTCACTTAATCCTAATGGTCCGTGTCACAAGAAAAATAGTACCTGAAAATGTAAGTTGGTTACCAGGGCTATTTGGATACTCAACAGAATCTGGATTCAAACTTCCTTGGGTCTGGGCTCCTCCCACCATCTCCATGAGGGCTGTGTTAGGGAACGCAAACAGTAAGACTGGGAGGAGGAAGGCATTCCAGGCAAAAGGAATAGCAAAGGGATGGTCATGAATGGGGGGGGGACTTCCCTCGTAGCTCAGCAGTAAAGAATCCACCTGCCAATTCAGGAGATGTGAATTCAGTCCCTGGACCAGGAAGATCCCCTGGAGGAAGAATGGGCAATCCACTCCAATGTTCTTGCCTAGGAAATCCTGTGGACGGAGGAGCTGGTGGGCTACAGTCCATGGGGTCTCAAAAAGAGTTGGACACGACTTAGTGACTAAGCAAGCACATCTGTTCGCAATGGTGACTGGTTCCCAAAACCCAGAGAATCCCAATGGCCAGAGGAGCCTGGTGGGCTACAATCAATAGGGTCGCACAGAGCAGGACACAACTGAAGCAATTGAGCACACACACATGCAAGGACCTTAAGTGCCTGAGAGAGTATCAGAGTCCTTCAACCTCCTCTTTGATGAGGAGTATTACTGACGCTATTCTTGCAGCTCCCTCCCTGCCACACTAACTTCTATTTATCAGAGTAGCTAAGCACCTACTCTATGCCAGGTATTATTCTAAGAAAAGTCAAGATCCCTGCTCTCTTGAGCTTAACGTCTGTCAAAAGAGACAAAAAGTAAACAAGGTGAGTTCTGATGATAAAGGCTACAAATGGTGAGATCCAGTGGTGAGGTGCAGGGAGGGAGCTGAATTTAAGAGCCATTCCTGGGAAGGTAACATTTTCATTCTTACCCAAATGACAAGCAGGAGCCAGCACGCAAAGCTCCGGGATCTACTCTACTTGGTGAGCTGAAAAGGGCATCAGCCACCACCTAGTTTCAGCTGCTTACTAATGGATGAGTAGACAGAGACTCCATGAGATTAAAATGCCCATCCTAGCCCAGGCTCCAAGCACAAGCCTAGGTTACCATCTATGAGTGCTCACTTAATCCTAATGGTCCGTGTCACAAGAAAAATAGTACCTGAAAATGTAAGTTGGTTACCAGGGCTATTTGGATACTCAACAGAATCTGGATTCAAACTTCCTTGGGTCTGGGCTCCTCCCACCATCTCCATGAGGGCTGTGTTAGGGAACGCAAACAGTAAGACTGGGAGGAGGAAGGCATTCCAGGCAAAAGGAATAGCAAAGGGATGGTCATGAATGGGGGGGGGACTTCCCTCGTAGCTCAGCAGTAAAGAATCCACCTGCCAATTCAGGAGATGTGAATTCAGTCCCTGGACCAGGAAGATCCCCTGGAGGAAGAATGGGCAATCCACTCCAATGTTCTTGCCTAGGAAATCCTGTGGACGGAGGAGCTGGTGGGCTACAGTCCATGGGGTCTCAAAAAGAGTTGGACACGACTTAGTGACTAAGCAAGCACATCTGTTCGCAATGGTGACTGGTTCCCAAAACCCAGAGAATCCCAATGGCCAGAGGAGCCTGGTGGGCTACAATCAATAGGGTCGCACAGAGCAGGACACAACTGAAGCAATTGAGCACACACACATGCAAGGACCTTAAGTGCCTGAGAGAGTATCAGAGTCCTTCAACCTCCTCTTTGATGAGGAGTATTACTGACGCTATTCTTGCAGCTCCCTCCCTGCCACACTAACTTCTATTTATCAGAGTAGCTAAGCACCTACTCTATGCCAGGTATTATTCTAAGAAAAGTCAAGATCCCTGCTCTCTTGAGCTTAACGTCTGTCAAAAGAGACAAAAAGTAAACAAGGTGAGTTCTGATGATAAAGGCTACAAATGGTGAGATCCAGTGGTGAGGTGCAGGGAGGGAGCTGAATTTAAGAGCCATTCCTGGGAAGGTAACATTTTCATTCTTACCCAAATGACAAGCAGGAGCCAGCACGCAAAGCTCCGGGATCTACTCTACTTGGTGAGCTGAAAAGGGCATCAGCCACCACCTAGTTTCAGCTGCTTACTAATGGATGAGTAGACAGAGACTCCATGAGATTAAAAGGCAAGCTCTCCCAGCTGACCACGAGGCTGCCCCACTGTCCCACAGAGCCTTTGGAGGTGCATATGGTTATGCTTGAACACATATTTCTAGTTTTATTTTCAATACAGCCTTGGGGAAAAGATGAGAGGCTATGATAGACAATAAAATTGGGGCTCCAGTTAGCAAAGGGGTCTGTCTAACAGCCTGTCACTAATAACACTGAATCAAACCCCAAGTTTTTTGTATTCCAGTCACAAGTTCTTCCCCTGGGATGAGAAAAAGCTGTTTAGCCAGTGATCTATGAATGTAAGACATCATTACTAGCAACTTCATAGTTTACGGTGCAAAGAACAAACAAAAATGTCAAAGATAAGAACAATTTACTCTGTCATAATACTCAGACTCAAAGTCCCTGAGCTATTTGCTTCAGGAAAGAACATGTGACTCCAAATGACCAGACAACCATGGCCTGAGACAAAGATCCCCTGTGGCCTTTGGAAACGGGACCGAGCGCTCGCTCTCTCGTGGGTGCAACGCTGCAGAACTGTAACTGAGGAGGAGCATGCTCCTGCAGAGCCAGCCCAGATTAGGAATGTCCTCCACTGGGAAGCCCTGAGATGACAGTCACGCGTAAGTCCCTTGACCACTTCCGCTTAGGAAATAAGTTACCAGTGGCTCCCAAACCTGCCTGCCCATGAGAATCATCTGAAGGGGAAGGAAGAAAAAAAAAGATCTTTTATGACCTCACAAGACCCAAAGAACTAGGCACTCCAGAGGGTAAAGCTTGGGGATCAGTATTATAAAAAAGATCCCTGCTCTCTTGAGCTTAACGTCTGTCAAAAGAGACAAAAAGTAAACAAGGTGAGTTCTGATGATAAAGGCTACAAATGGTGAGATCCAGTGGTGAGGTGCAGGGAGGGAGCTGAATTTAAGAGCCATTCCTGGGAAGGTAACATTTTCATTCTTACCCAAATGACAAGCAGGAGCCAGCACGCAAAGCTCCGGGATCTACTCTACTTGGTGAGCTGAAAAGGGCATCAGCCACCACCTAGTTTCAGCTGCTTACTAATGGATGAGTAGACAGAGACTCCATGAGATTAAAAGGCAAGCTCTCCCAGCTGACCACGAGGCTGCCCCACTGTCCCACAGAGCCTTTGGAGGTGCATATGGTTATGCTTGAACACATATTTCTAGTTTTATTTTCAATACAGCCTTGGGGAAAAGATGAGAGGCTATGATAGACAATAAAATTGGGGCTCCAGTTAGCAAAGGGGTCTGTCTAACAGCCTGTCACTAATAACACTGAATCAAACCCCAAGTTTTTTGTATTCCAGTCACAAGTTCTTCCCCTGGGATGAGAAAAAGCTGTTTAGCCAGTGATCTATGAATGTAAGACATCATTACTAGCAACTTCATAGTTTACGGTGCAAAGAACAAACAAAAATGTCAAAGATAAGAACAATTTACTCTGTCATAATACTCAGACTCAAAGTCCCTGAGCTATTTGCTTCAGGAAAGAACATGTGACTCCAAATGACCAGACAACCATGGCCTGAGACAAAGATCCCCTGTGGCCTTTGGAAACGGGACCGAGCGCTCGCTCTCTCGTGGGTGCAACGCTGCAGAACTGTAACTGAGGAGGAGCATGCTCCTGCAGAGCCAGCCCAGATTAGGAATGTCCTCCACTGGGAAGCCCTGAGATGACAGTCACGCGTAAGTCCCTTGACCACTTCCGCTTAGGAAATAAGTTACCAGTGGCTCCCAAACCTGCCTGCCCATGAGAATCATCTGAAGGGGAAGGAAGGAAAAAAAAGATCTTTTATGACCTCACAAGACCCAAAGAACTAGGCACTCCAGAGGGTAAAGCTTGGGGATCAGTTTTAAAATTCAGTCAGCCTAGAAACCCATTGGCTTCTCCTCACTTCTCGGCACTATAACATGATAAAATGTGTTTCTATTATCCAGTGAGAAAGTTGTTAGGTTGTATCCTTTACATGTTGCTTCCAGAAGGAAATCTCTACTACCCAAAGCCCTTCAACAGTGCGAAGGTCCTATAACAGAGAATCTCCCTAGAATTCTGTGAAGTCTGTTGTCTCCTTCCCTCTGGCTGCACATCAAACGCCCATGCAACCCTAGGAAAACTTGTTCTGAGGGTCAGTCACCAATTCCTTTGCGAAGCAGACCCCAGCCTGCAAGGGTCAGGCCGTCTCATGCACAGAGAACCTCACAGTGTGGAGAATCCCCTCACCCCATCACCAAAGGGGCCTAGCTCCTTCCCCACCAGGCTCCTTTCCACCCTGGACAGCCAGCTACTGTGTAGAAATGGGGAAAGAAAAAGAAAGGAGGGGACTCAGGCCCAGGTGGTCAGTGCCCTCAGTCACGAAGACCCCGAGCCAGTTCTTACCTGAGTCCTGGAAGAAGAGGAGCCACTGGGTGCACCGGGCAGTTCGCTCTCTGCTCGTGAGCTCTAGTTGGAACTCACTGGACTTTGAACAAAGGTTTATTTAAAAGCTGATATATTTAACAGAGATGTGTGGTCTGAGTTCAAGTGACCTCTGTCCGGCTTCCTGTGAGCTAGCTGAGCTCTGATCCGGGAGAACCTAGAAAACCCTCAGGAAAGAACATGTGACTCCAAATGACCAGACAACCATGGCCTGAGACAAAGATCCCCTGTGGCCTTTGGAACGGGACCGAGCGCTCGCTCTCTCGTGGGTGCAACGCTGCAGAACTGTAACTGAGGAGGAGCATGCTCCTGCAGAGCCAGCCCAGATTAGGAATGTCCTCCACTGGGAAGCCCTGAGATGACAGTCACGCGTAAGTCCCTTGACCACTTCCGCTTAGGAAATAAGTTACCAGTGGCTCCCAAACCTGCCTGCCCATGAGAATCATCTGAAGGGGAAGGAAGAAAAAAAAAGATCTTTTATGACCTCACAAGACCCAAAGAACTAGGCACTCCAGAGGGTAAAGCTTGGGGATCAGTTTTAAAATTCAGTCAGCCTAGAAACCCATTGGCTTCTCCTCACTTCTCGGCACTATAACATGATAAAATGTGTTTCTATTATCCAGTGAGAAAGTTGTTAGGTTGTATCCTTTACATGTTGCTTCCAGAAGGAAATCTCTACTACCCAAAGCCCTTCAACAGTGCGAAGGTCCTATAACAGAGAATCTCCCTAGAATTCTGTGAAGTCTGTTGTCTCCTTCCCTCTGGCTGCACATCAAACTCCCATGCAACCCTAGGAAAACTTGTTCTGAGGGTCAGTCACCAATTCCTTTGCGAAGCAGACCCCAGCCTGCAAGGGTCAGGCCGTCTCATGCACAGAGAACCTCACAGTGTGGAGAATCCCCTCACCCCATCACCAAAGGGGCCTAGCTCCTTCCCCACCAGGCTCCTTTCCACCCTGGACAGCCAGCTACTGTGTAGAAATGGGGAAAGAAAAAGAAAGGAGGGGATTCAGGCCCAGGTGGTCAGTGCCCTCAGTCACGAAGACCCCGAGCCAGTTCTTACCTGAGTCCTGGAAGAAGAGGAGCCACTGGGTGCACCGGGCAGTTCGCTCTCTGCTCGTGAGCTCTAGTTGGAACTCACTGGACTTTGAACAAAGGTTTATTTAAAAGCTGATATATTTAACAGAGATGTGTGGTCTGAGTTCAAGTGACCTCTGTCCGGCTTCCTGTGAGCTAGCTGAGCTCTGATCCGGGAGAACCTAGAAAACCCTCGGGAAGCCTGACACTCTGGCACACATGCCTAGAGGAGGTATAGGGGAGGGGTGACCAGCCAGGGAGGAGGGGCCTCAGTCACACCCAAAGCCTCAAGAGCCTCCACCAACCCCCATCCTGAGGCCAGGCCTGATCACCATTACCTGAGCACCCTCACACCCTGAGGTCTTCCTGGGGAGCTGAACCTGTGCCACCCCACCCTGTAGGAGGCTGCAGTCAAGAAGCCCCAGTAAAAGATGCAAAACCCAGCACATGCCCATCTTTCCTCCTCTCCACCGTGAGTTCTTACTTGCAGGCTCCCTAGAAGCTGAGCCAGTAAAGATCCATCTCTCATTTCCCAGCTCCCTTGCTCTCCTCATGCACACTCTCTCTCTTTTCTTTCTCTGTCTCACCTGAGAGTATTCTGTTTCTCTTTTCCAACAATTGGCTTCCCCATCCATCCACGCTCAGAACCTCTCAAGCAAAACCAGCTGGGCAGGTGGAGTCACTTCACTAGCACCTGGGCAGCAGGGTGGCCCCTTGCGCTCAACTTTCAGCCCCTAGCCCCAGCCAAGAGCAGCTGATCCCTATCAGCAGCAATCACACAGGCAGACCCAGTGCTGGGCTTCTTGCTGACCTGGATCCTCAGCCCACACTGGAAATGAGGGCAAGAGACTACTCTGAGCAGTGAAGCAAAGCAAACCACGGGGTGAGGACAGGGTGGCCTCACCCTCCTCCACCTGCCTTCCAAGGGTCTCTTGTCTTTGCTGGGCCTTGGCTGCCCTGGGGTGAAGGCATGGCCAGAGCCAGAGGGTAAATGGTCAACAACGACAAACATATGAGCGGCTAACTCATATCAGGTCTTCTCCACCTTCACATCTCCCTGGGCCTCCTATACATCTTCCAAAGTGGAGAGTAGAAGGGGAAAAATCTGGATGTAAGATCAGAACACCTGGACTGAGTCTGACTCTATCACTTCCTAAGTGTTTGATCTAAGGGAATTCATTTATTAATTTTTTTTGACTGCACTGTGTCTTTGTTGCTACGCTCAGACTTTTCCTAGTTGCAGTGATCAGGGGCTACTCTCTAGTGGCAGTACACAGGCTTTTAATTGTGATGACTTCTGTTATGAAACTCAGGCTCTAGGGTGTATGGACTTCAGTAGTTTTGATGACAGCTAGTTGCTCTGCAGCATTGGGATCTTTCTGGACCTGGGTCCACCAACCCCCATCCTGAGGCCAGGCCTGATCACCATTACCTGAGCACCCTCACACCCTGAGGTCTTCCTGGGGAGCTGAACCTGTGCCACCCCACCCTGTAGGAGGCTGCAGTCAAGAAGCCCCAGTAAAAGATGCAAAACCCAGCACATGCCCATCTTTCCTCCTCTCCACCGTGAGTTCTTACTTGCAGGCTCCCTAGAAGCTGAGCCAGTAAAGATCCATCTCTCATTTCCCAGCTCCCTTGCTCTCCTCATGCACACTCTCTCTCTTTTCTTTCTCTGTCTCACCTGAGAGTATTCTGTTTCTCTTTTCCAACAATTGGCTTCCCCATCCATCCACGCTCAGAACCTCTCAAGCAAAACCAGCTGGGCAGGTGGAGTCACTTCACTAGCACCTGGGCAGCAGGGTGGCCCCTTGCGCTCAACTTTCAGCCCCTAGCCCCAGCCAAGAGCAGCTGATCCCTATCAGCAGCAATCACACAGGCAGACCCAGTGCTGGGCTTCTTGCTGACCTGGATCCTCAGCCCACACTGGAAATGAGGGCAAGAGACTACTCTGAGCAGTGAAGCAAAGCAAACCACGGGGTGAGGACAGGGTGGCCTCACCCTCCTCCACCTGCCTTCCAAGGGTCTCTTGTCTTTGCTGGGCCTTGGCTGCCCTGGGGTGAAGGCATGGCCAGAGCCAGAGGGTAAATGGTCAACAACGACAAACATATGAGCGGCTAACTCATATCAGGTCTTCTCCACCTTCACATCTCCCTGGGCCTCCTATACATCTTCCAAAGTGGAGAGTAGAAGGGGAAAAATCTGGATGTAAGATCAGAACACCTGGACTGAGTCTGACTCTATCACTTCCTAAGTGTTTGATCTAAGGGAATTCATTTATTAATTTTTTTTGACTGCACTGTGTCTTTGTTGCTACGCTCAGACTTTTCCTAGTTGCAGTGATCAGGGGCTACTCTCTAGTGGCAGTACACAGGCTTTTAATTGTGATGACTTCTGTTATGAAACTCAGGCTCTAGGGTGTATGGACTTCAGTAGTTTTGATGCACAGGCTTAGTTGCTCTGCAGCATGTGGGATCTTTCTGGACCTGGGATTGAACTCATGTCCTCTGCATTGGCAGGCAGATTCTTAACGACTAGATCACCAGGAAGGCCTACTGCTGATGCATAGTCACTTTAGTCAGGTCCAACTCTGTGTGACCCCATGGACTTTAGCCCACTAGGCTCTGCCGTCCGTGGGTTTCTCCAGGCAGGAATGCTGCAGTGGATTGCTCTGCCCTCCTCCAGGGGGAGGATCTTCCCAACCCAGGAATGAAACCCATGTGTTCTGCATTGCAGGCAGATTTCCTCACCACAGAGCCGTCAGGAAAGCACTATATATATATATATATGTATATATAAAGCTCCCTCTGAGCTACTCTGTCTACTCTTTATTTTTCACAGCAGCTCTACAAAAATTTGAAGGCTGATACCCCCCATAGCCTTCTTTCCTCTGGGAGTCAACGGATCCCCTCATTCCTTCAGGTGGTCTGCCCACGCCACAACTTCAATACTTCTTTGCCCTGGATCCCAGCTTATTAACATCCCTCCTAAAATTGAAGGCCTAAAGGGGAAGCTTGGAAATGAGGGAATTGTTCTTTAAGTGTGGGTTTTGTCTACAATTACCAAATTTCACCACACTGTACACCTAAAAGTGGATGAATTGTGTTGCATTTAAATAATTCTTTAATTTTTAAAGGAGCCAAAGTCAGTAGAATTCACTCTTAAAACTCCTAAAATTAAAAAAGTTGGATGATCAGAAGAAAAGGCAACCTTCACAGTGGAGCTTACACTCTGTCCCCATTCAAAAGACTTCCCAGACTTACCCTTCACCTCAGTCCAGATGGGATAAATAACAATAGCCTTCACACTGGAAATAGAAAAGGCTTTGAAATGCAGAGACACCATTGGTTCAAAATTAAATAGAAATGACAATTGTTTGTTTTAATGACAAAACTCTTCCTCACTATTATGTGGAACTGAATGAGATTTGTCCTAAAATCTGGATTTTAAAAAATCTCATGCCTACAAGTGGCTGTGATCTGGTTAATCCAAAGCAGAGTTCTGTTGGTTATTTAGATCATTTACTTAGATCTAGACATGAATGAGAAGAGAAAATAACATTGTCTATTGTGTGTGCCTGGTAAGCCCTTATGTCCATTATTCTGTTAACACTCAGCATGACCTTATGAGACAATATCCCCATTTTACAGACAAGAAAACTTAGATTCATCTGGTTAATTATCCTGTCTGAGATCTCCTGGCTTAGAAGGTTTATACACCCTATCTGTCTCCTTAGGTAAGATTCCTTTGCCTCTACGTTAAGGCCTCCCACCATCCAAGGAATGTGCTCTCCTTGCCTAGAGGTATGAGCAGAGACTGTCAATGACCTATGTCACCCTACAGAAAGATGTTCTGCATTGTTAAGAGATTGGAGTAGGTGATTTCTTGGGTGGCCACCAACTCTAAGATTCTGTCAACCAAAATGCTGCAGGTTCCGCCCATGAGGGTTTAGAAGAGTCCTGCCCTGGTATGTGTGTAGAGGGCAATGCAGATAAGAGTTATAAGCATGAAATTTGGCATCAAAGAGATGCTGAATTGAATCTTAAATCTGCCACTAATTGGTTTATATTTTTTATTGTGGGCTCAGGTTTGCTTGGGCATTATCTATGGAACACCTGGCAGCTTGAGTGTTTTTTTGTTTGTTTGTCAAGCAGCACTTCTCCATACTTGTAGAAGGGTGAGGAAAGGCACCAAAAATCTGGGGTCAATTTATATGAGCTATTTGCCATAGTGTTTCCAGATCATGCAAATAGTGAATGCCGGTTACAGCACCAGTACCTTCTAAAGACAGATCTGTGGTTGGGAATTTACAAGAGAGGATTCTGTTTTCTTCTGAGAGTCCAAGCCAAGCCAGATGGCTTCCTTATTATTCCGGATTCATTTAACCCTGTTCTATTTTTCCCATAAATATATCTCCTTTTATCATATTTATAATGTTTTTTAATTATGTTCTGTCTCTTCCTCACCAGAATATTAATTCCTCGGGGATATAGATTTGCAGTTGTGTTGTCACTGTAGTCCAAGACCCTAGAACATAAGGCTAGCTTACAGCAAGCTTTCCAAAAGTGAATCGAATGAGTGAGTGAATAAATGAATCTCCTTTTGCCAACAGGATTAGTTTTACCCCACCCTTTCATTGAGACTGTAACCTCCTAAGAATCTGGGCTCTATGTAGAGTCTTAGTTCCTAGGTCTTATCTCCTGTCCTAAAGTGACCCTGGGAAAACAGACTGCTTGATTACTGGTTTTCAGCTTTCTCTTTACTTCTGGACCTTAGTGATTTCTTTCCTTTCTTCCAAATTCAAACAAATAGTTGAAAGTAATTTTTTTGATATATTTTACCCAGTATTTCCATGAAATTTGTAGAGAAAGGGTTTTCAGGTTATCTAGTCTGCCATGTTTCCAGAAATGATTCTATCACTTAACAGTTACTTTGCCACCCAGAACTTTAGCTTTAGACGATACTGCAAAGTTACAGTCATCAAAACAGTATGGTACTATCACAAAAACAGACATATAGATCAAAGAAAGAGCCTAGATAGCCCAGAAATAATCCATACACTTATGGTCAATTAATCTTCAACAAAGGAGACAAGACTACACAATGGAGAAAAGGCAGTCTGTTCAGCAAGTGGGAAAGCTAGGCAGCTGCATTAAATCAATGAAGTTAGAACACCTCACACCATACACAAAGATAAAGTCAAAATGGCACAAAGACTTCAACATAAGACATGATATCTGGGGTTTCCCTGGTGGTCCAGTGGGTAAGGACACCACCTTGCAGTGCAAGGGCACCAGTTCGATCCCTGGCCCAGGAAGATCCCACATGCCGCAGGGCATCCAGTGAGGAAAGGCACCAAAAATCTGGGGTCAATTTATATGAGCTATTTGATTTTTCCCATGCAAATAGTGAATGCCGGTTACAGCACCAGTACCTTCTAAAGACAGATCTGTGGTTGGGAATTTACAAGAGAGGATTCTGTTTTCTTCTGAGAGTCCAAGCCAAGCCAGATGGCTTCCTTATTATTCCGGATTCATTTAACCCTGTTCTATTTTTCCCATAAATATATCTCCTTTTATCATATTTATAATGTTTTTTAATTATGTTCTGTCTCTTCCTCACCAGAATATTAATTCCTCGGGGATATAGATTTGCAGTTGTGTTGTCACTGTAGTCCAAGACCCTAGAACATAAGGCTAGCTTACAGCAAGCTTTCCAAAAGTGAATCGAATGAGTGAGTGAATAAATGAATCTCCTTTTGCCAACAGGATTAGTTTTTACCCCACCCTTTCATTGAGACTGTAACCTCCTAAGAATCTGGGCTCTATGTAGAGTCTTAGTTCCTAGGTCTTATCTCCTGTCCTAAAGTGACCCTGGGAAAACAGACTGCTTGATTACTGGTTTTCAGCTTTCTCTTTACTTCTGGACCTTAGTGATTTCTTTCCTTTCTTCCAAATTCAAACAAATAGTTGAAAGTAATTTTTTTGATATATTTTACCCAGTATTTCCATGAAATTTGTAGAGAAAGGGTTTTCAGGTTATCTAGTCTGCCATGTTTCCAGAAATGATTCTATCACTTAACAGTTACTTTGCCACCCAGAACTTTAGCTTTAGACGATACTGCAAAGTTACAGTCATCAAAACAGTATGGTACTATCACAAAAACAGACATATAGATCAAAGAAAGAGCCTAGATAGCCCAGAAATAATCCATACACTTATGGTCAATTAATCTTCAACAAAGGAGACAAGACTACACAATGGAGAAAAGGCAGTCTGTTCAGCAAGTGGGAAAGCTAGGCAGCTGCATTAAATCAATGAAGTTAGAACACCTCACACCATACACAAAGATAAAGTCAAAATGGCACAAAGACTTCAACATAAGACATGATATCTGGGGTTTCCCTGGTGGTCCAGTGGGTAAGGACACCACCTTGCAGTGCAAGGGGCACCAGTTCGATCCCTGGCCCAGGAAGATCCCACATGCCGCAGGGCATCCAATTAGTAGCCAGCACTCTGGAGTGCGTGCACCCAGAGCCAGTGCTCTGCAATGAGAGAGGCCACTGCACTGGGAGACTCATTCAGGCTGAAGAATAAAGATGGATGAAAATAAATTAAAAAATAAAAATGAATTTTTAAAAAAAGGGCCAAAATTAAAAAAAAAAAAACACAAACAAACATGATATCATGAAACTCCTAGAAAAGAAGACAGGCAAAATATTCTTAGACATAAATCATACGAATATTTTCTTAAGTCAGTCTCCCAAGGCAAAAGAATTAAAAGTAAAAAAAATTTTAAGGGGCTTCCCTGGTGGTCCAGTGAGTAAGGACACTGCCTTGCAGTGCAAAGGGCACTGGTTCAATCCCTGGTCTGGGAAGATCCCACGTGCCACGGAGCGGCTGGACCGATGTGTCCAATTACTGAGCTGGAGCTCTGGAGCGCATGTGTCCAGAGCTGGTGCTCTGCGACAACAGAGGCCACCGCGATGGGAGGCCCACACGGGCCAAAGAACGAAGATGGATGAAAATGGACAAATGAAAGACCAATAGAAGTAGCCCACCTGCTCCCCTCCCTCCCCACCCCACCCCCCCAAAATAAATAAAAATAAATAAATCTTAAAAAAAAAATGAAAAAAAAAATTTTTTAAAAAGGGACCTGAGGGGTATATACATATGACTAATCTGGGATCATACATATCTGTAAACAACAAAACTCTGTAAAACTAAAGCGTAAAATAAAAAATTTTTTAAAAGGGACCTAATCAAACCTATAAGCTTTTGCACAGTTAATAAAACTATAAACAAAGTGAAAAGACAACCTATGGACTGGGAGAAAATATTTGCAAATGATGCAAACAAGGACTTAATCTCCAAAATATACAGTTTATATAGCTCAATCTTAAAAAAACAAATGACCCAATCAAAAACTGGGCAAAAGACCTAAACAGACATTTCTCCAAAGAAGACATAAAGATAGCTAAAAATCACATGAAAAAATGCTCAACATCGCTAATTATTAGAGAAATGCAAATCAAAACTACAATGAGGTTTCACCTCATACTAATCAGGATGGACATCATCAAAAAGTCTACAAATGACAAATGGTGGAGAGAGTGTAGACAAAAGGGAACTCTCCTACATTGTCAGTGGCGATGTAAATTGGTGCAGCCACTATGGAGAGCATTATGAAGGTTCCTTGAAAAATTAACAATAGGACTTCCCTGGTAGTCCAGTGGTTAAGAGTCTCTCTGCCAATTCAGGGAATGTGGGTTCAGTCTTTGGTCTGGGAAGATTCCACACGCAATGGGGTAAATAAGCCCATGCTCTATAGCTCGCGTGCCATAACTACTAAGCTCATGCTCTGCAACAAGAGAAGCCACCACAATGAGAAAGCCGCACACCACAGCTAGAGAGTAGCCACCACTCACCACACCTAGAGAAAGCTTGCATGCAGCAACAAAGACCCAGTACAGTCAGAAAGAAACTAAAAATATAGTTACCATACGATCCAGAAATCCCATTTCTGGGCATTAACTCCAAAATCTCTAATTCAAAGAGATATATACACCCTCCTGCCAGGGAAAAATATATATATACTCCCAAATATTCATAGCAGTCCTACTTACAATAGCCAAGACATGAAAGCAACCTAAATATCCATCAATGGATGAATGGATAAAGAAGATGTGGTACATATATCCAATAGAACATCACTCAGTCATAAGACAAGAATGACATAAGGCTATGTGGAGCAATAGGATGGACCTAGAGATGATCACACTAAGTGAAGGAAGTCAGACAAAGACAAATATCACATATGACTTGTATGTGGAATCTAAAAACAAATGACACAGATGAAATTATTTACAAAACAGAAACAGACCCACAGACATAGAAAACAAACTTATAGATACCAAAAGGGAAAGGACAAGGGATAAATTAAGAGGTTGGAAGTACACTACTATATATAAAATGGATCAACAACAAGGTCCTACTGTATAGCACAGGAAACAATAATCAATACCTTATAATAACCTATAAGGGAAAAGAATATGAAAATTATATATGTATAACTATATAGATAGATAGATACAACTGAATCACTGTATACCAAAAATTAACACAACATTGTAAATCAACTATACTTCAGCTTCTAAAAATTCATTAAAAAAAAAAAACTTCAGCTTTTTCTTCTATGAAATACAGATACTAACAACCTCAGAGAATTTCTTGGAGACTTAGGAAGACATCTGTAGATCACCAAGAACCTGATGAACCCTCAGCAGAAAATAACATGATTATGGTTTTTGCAAGAATAAGCTCTCTGAATTTATGAGCACACATTGTACCAGCAATCTCATGGAAATAAACAGGCTAACAGTACACAAGTGGGCAACTCTTTCTGGGAGTTCAAAGGTTTGGAGCATCATGGATGGCATTTTTGCCCACACACAACACAGCATTTTGTGCAAATGGTCAATAACAGAAAACTAGAATGACATCCCTTTTTTCCCCCCTACCATGTCATACAGAGAAACTGGTAACATTGTATAGCTCACTGGAGTAACAGATAAGGTTTTTTAAGGCGAGAGTGACCTGCCTAGCATCGACTCCCCCAGACTCTGCTCAGACTCCCCAAAGATTGAGGGGATATTTGGGCATACTTGTAGAAAACTATAAAACATCATTGAGAGCTTTCCTGGTGGCTCAGTGGTAAAGAATCCATCTGCCAATGAAGTTGGTGCTAGTGGTAAAGAACCTGCCTGCCTGCACAGGAGATGTAAGAAACACAGTTCAATCCCTAGGTTGGGAACATCCCCTGGAAGAGGAGCATGGCAACTCGCTCCAGTATTCTTGCCTGAAGAATCCCACAGATAGAGGAGCCTTACAGGCTACAGTCCATAGGGTCACAAAGAGTCATGTGACCTTTGTGTCACGGACATGAGTCACGGACAAGACTGAAGCAACTGAACATGTATGCTAGTGTAGAAGACACGGGTTTGATCTCTGATTCAGGAAGATCCCACATGCTGCAGAGCCACTAAGCCCATGTGCCACAACTGTCGAGCCCATGCTCTAGAGCCTGGGAGCCGCAACTACTGAAGCTCGGGCCCCATAAAGCCTGTGCTCTGCAACAAGAGAAGCCACCACTATAAGAAGCCTGTACACCACAACTAAAGTGTAGCCCCTGCACTCTGCACTCTGCCCATGTAGTAGTGAAGACACAGCACAGCCAATAAATAAATAAAACCATTTAAAAAATCATTGAGAGCAACCAAATAAAACTTAAGCAAATGAAGATTTTACCATATCCATGGATTGAAACTTCAGCACTAAGATGTCAATTCTCCAAATTGATCTCCAGACTAATGTATTTCTAATCAAATTTCCCATGGGGATTGTTTGGTTATATGTTTGTTTTTTGGTGAAACTATACAAGCTGGTTCTGAAAAATAAGAATAAGGAAGGAGTTGTTCCACTGAGTAGCAAGATGGTAGAGTGACAATAATTCCTATAACATGGCATGGCCACGGGTAGACAACTGTATCAATGGACTATACTAAAAAGTCCCCACACAGACCCATACAAATAGAAACCATAGGACAAAGAACAGAGGAAAAGCCTGATCTTTTGTCAATAAATTGTTCTGGTATATTCCTTTTGGATCTGGTTTATTTCGTTCAATATGATACTTGTGAGATTCATTCATGTTGCTGTGTGTAGTTGTAATTCACTTGTCTTCATCCTGAGTGTCCATTGTATAATGTCCAAACAACAGTCAGAACTTGGGGTGATGCCTACTCAGGTGGCAACACAGTATCCACAATTGGAAGGGATCAATATCTTGGTTTGGCATACGTCAAGAACCTTGGATCTCTCCACCTCAATTGTTGTTACTGTGGTAAAAATATACATAAAATAAAATTTACCTTTTTAACCATCTTTTAGTGTTAGAGGTATTATGCACATCCACACTGTTGTACAACAATCACCACCATCCACCTCCAGAAACTTCTTATCTCCCTGAACTGAAACTACACATCTACTAAACAATAACTGCCCATTGTCATCCCCCGGGGCTCTGACAACCACCATTCTGCTCTCAGTCTTTATGAATTTGACTACTCTATGTACCTCATATAAGTGGAATCATATGGTGTTTGTCTTTTTGTGACTGGCACTTTCACTTAGCAAAAGTCTTCCAAGTTCATCCATGTTCAGCATATATTAGAATTTTTCTTTTCAAGGCTGAATAATATTGCATTGTGTGTATACACTAGATATTTATTATGCATTCATTTGCTTGGTGATGAGCGGATTTCTTCTACCTTTTGGCTCCTGGAAATAATGCTGCAATGAACATGAGTGTACAGATAGCTGTTCAAGTTCTTGCTTTCAGTTCTTTTGAGTATATATCCAGAAGTGTCATTGCTGGATTATATGGCAATTTTATGTTTAAGTTTTTGAGGAAATGCCATACTGTGTTTCCCACAGCAGTTGTTCTATTTTGCATTTTCATCAGCAATGAACAAGGCTTACAATTTCTTTTTATCGTCACCAACACTTGATATTTTCTGTTGTGTTTTATTTTTTTTTAAACAATAGTCATCCTAACATGTGAGATGACTTCTAACTATGGTTTTGATCTCTGTTTCCCTAAAGATTAGAAATGTCCTTGATAAATTTTCATATATCTTCTTTGGAGAAATGTGTGTTCAGGTCTTTTGCCCATATTTTAATCAGATTGTTTGATTTTCTGTTGTTGAGTTGTACCAACTCAACTTTTTTACTATGAAACAAAGACCCAGAGAGATGAAGTGACTTAACCAAGGTGATCCCAGGTTCAGAGAAAAGCCATGGCTAAAAAACTTGTGATTTTAGGTTACAAAGATGGTTTAATATTTACAAATCAATCAGTGTGATAAAACACATTAACAAATAAAAGGGTAAAAAATGACATGATCATCTCAATAGACACAGAAAAAACTTGAAAAAATTGAACATGCATTTATGTTAAAGACTTATCAAGGGTTTCCCTGGTGGTCCAGTGGGTAAAGACACTGCCTTGCAGTGCATGTGGCACTGGTTCGATCCCTGGCCAGGGAAGATCCCACGTGCCGTGGAGTGGCTGGACTGATGTATCCTACTACCCAGCCAGCGCTCTGCAGCACACACGCCCAGAGCCGGTGCTCTGCAACGAGCGAGCCCACTGCAATGGGAGGCCCACACAGACCAAAGAACAAAGATGGATGAAAATAAATAAATGAAAGACCAATAGAAGTGGCCAAAAAAAAAAGAAATTCTAAAAAAAAAAAAACTTATCAAAGTGGGAATAGAAGATATCTCAGCATAATAAAGGCCATTTATGACAAACCCATAGCTAACATCATACTGAATGGTAAAAAGCTGAAAGCATTTCCTCTAAAGTCAGAAATAAGACAAGAATGTTCACACTCACAACTTCTGTTTAACATAGTATTGGAAGTCCTAGCTACAGCAATCAGAAAAGAAAAAGAAATAAAAGGTATCCAAATTAGAAGGGATGAAGTAAAATCCACTATTTGCAGATGACATGACACTTACACAATACTTTGGCCACCTGATGTGAAGAGCCAACTCTTTGGAAAAGACCCTGATGCTGGGAAAGATTGAGGGCAGGAGGAGAAAGAGGTGACAGAGGATGAGATGGTTGGATGGCATCACCAACTCAATGGACATGAGTTTGAGCAAACTCCAGGAGATGGTGAAGGACAGGGAAGTCTGGTGGTGTTGCAGTCCATGGGGTGGCAAAGAGTCAGACATGACTGAGTGACTGAACAGCAAAATGACATTTAGAAAACCCTAAAGTCTCCACCAAAAAGTTGTTGGAATTAATAAATGAATTCAGTAAAGTTGCAGGATACAAGGTTAACATACAGAAATTTGCTATTTTCTATACACTAATAATGAACTATCAGAAAGAGGAAAGATAACAATCCCGCTCAAAATTGCATCAAAACAATAAAGTACCTAGGAGTAAACTTATTGAAGAAGGTAAGATACTTGTACTCTGAAAACTATAAAACACCGATGAAGGAAATTAATGATACAAAGAAATAGAAAGTTATCCCATGCTCTTGCATTAGGAAAATTAATATTGTTGAAATGTCCATACCAACCAAAGTCATCTTCAAGTTTAATGCAATCCCTATCAAAACACCCAAGACCTTTTTCACAGAACTAGAACAAATAATCCTAAATTTTACATGGAACCACAAAAGAATCTGAATTGCCAAAGCAACGTTGAGAAAAAAAAACAAAGCTGAAAGTATCTCACTCCCTAACTTGAAGCTGTATTACAAAGCTTTGGTAATTAAAACAACATGGTGCTGGCACAAAAACATACACATAGGTTGCCTGAACAGAGCTCAGAGCACAGCACCGAGCATGGGAATAAATCCATGCACATGGTCAGTCACTCCAGGGCATACAGTGAGGAAAGGGCAGCCTCCACAACAAGTGATGTTGGGAAACTGGGAGAGCTACATGCAAACGAATGAAATTAGAACATTTTCTCGCACCTTACAAAAAAATAAACTCAAAATGAATTAAAGAGCTAATGGTAAGACCTGAAACCATAAAACTCCTAGAAGACAATATAGGCAGAATACTCTTTGACATAAATTGTAAGAATATGGTTTTTTTATCTATCTCCTAAAGCAAAAGAAAAGCAAAAATAAACATATCGAACCTAATTAAGCTTAAAAGCTTTGCACAGGAAACAATCATCAAAATGAAAAGATAACCTATTGAATGGGAGAAAATATTTGCAAATGATAATATTAATGAGGAATTAATATCCAAAATACAACTCAATATCAAAATAAAAAATCTGATTTAAAAGTTGGCGGAAGACCTGAATAGACATTTTTCCAAAGAAGAAATACGGATGGCAAGCAGGCACATGAAAACATACTCAACATCACTAATCATTAGAGAAATGTATATCAAAGCTACAATGAGATCTCACCTCACACCTGTCAAAATGACTACCATCAGAAACTCTACAAATAATAAATTCTGGAAAAAATGTTGTGAAAAGGGGACCCTCCAACAATGTTGACGGGAATGTAAATTGGTGCAGCCACTACGGAGAACAATAGGCAGTTCCTCATAAAAACTGAAAACAGAACTACTGTATGATAGAACAATTCCACTGTTAGGCATATATTTGAAGAAAAGGAAAACATTAACTTTAAAGATACATGCAGGGCTTCCCCTGGTGGTCCAGTGGGTAAGGACACCGCCTTGCAGTGCAAGGGGCGCCGGTTCGATCCCTGGCCTGGGAAGATCCCACGTGCCATGGAGCGGCTGGACTGATGTGTCCAATCAGCGAGCCGGAGCTCTGGAGCGCATGCACCCAGAGCCAGTGCTCTGCGACAACAGACGCCACTGTGATGGGAGTCCCGCAGGAGCCAAAGAACAAAGACGGATGAACACAGAGAAATGAAAGACCAATGGAAGTGGCCCACCCGCTCCCCTCCCTCCCCAACCCGACCCCCGCCCAAAATAAATAAATAAATAAATCTTTAAAAAAAAAAAATAGATACATGCATCCCAATGTTCTTAGCAGCACTGTTTACAATACCCAAGATATGGAAGCAACTTAAGCATCCATCAACAGATAAATGAATGAAGAAAATGTAGTATATAAAATGGAATGTTAGGCTTAAAAAAAGAATGAAAATCCTGCCATTTGCAGCAATGTGGATGGACTTAGCATTATGCTTAGCGAAATAAGTAGACAGAGAAAGACAAATTGCGTATGTTATCACTTATATGTGAACCTAAAATGTAAAGTAAACAAATGAATATAATAAAACAGAAACAGACTCAGATGTAGAGAACAAACTAGTGGTTAGCAGTGGGAGAAGAAAGGAGGGAGGGGTGAAATAGGAGTATGAGATTAAGAGTTATAAACTACTATGTATAAAATAAATAAACAACAAGAATAAATTATACAGCACAGGGAAATATAGCCATTATTTTATGATAACTTTAAATGGCATATAATCTAAGAATATGTTGAATCACTATGTCATATACCCAAAACTAATATAATATTGCAAATCATCTATAGTTCAATAAAACATATTACAAGGTTAATGTCCTTCCTATTACACCAGCCTGCCTGGTTTAGTACAAGCTTCTAGCCTCCACCCTGTACATTTGAGAAATACCCCTGATATGTTCAAATTTTTACTCCAACTTCAGATCGGATTATCCTTGTCTTTTCAGTAGCTCATTAACTTACCCAGAGCCTGATATTTTAAGCACCGGTGACTTTCTGTCCCTGACTTGAGTCAATGTTTGTGACAATCCCCTCTTTTACTTCCTAGATTGCTTTGGTCTCATCTGACACCTGAAGAAGCATTCTGTTTAGTCTGAATACCGCTGGAAGAATTTATTAGGCCATGGTCCAGATGCAGAATTGAGATAAATGTTTTACAGCAGTACAAGGCAAGGGGCAGGAAGAAGGACAAAGTCACGGTCCTCAGCTGGTTCACACACTGTGGCCCCACATGATTGCTGAGCTAAACTTTCTAGTGTTTTGTTTCTTTAGCAACTAGGTAGCAGGTCAGGGCAGGCCTGAGGACCCCTAGAGAGCTGTGACTTATTAACACTTAACAAGCTAACTGCAGAGGATACTTTAGTAGTCACTCCCTCCTTCTTCCTCTCCCTAGCTGAGGGGGCAGAATACACAGTACTTTTCCACTGGAGGGAAAGATTAAAAAAAAAAAAAAAAAAAAACGAGGTGCAGAGCAAGAACAGGCCTGGGCACCAAAGTCTGGCTCTCTTGGAGTACAGATAAGTGTCTCTACCTCTTTCTGAAACAGAGAAATGGAGGATCAATGGTCCTTGGGAAGTTTGGACTTTGTCTAAAGAGCCAACTTCTCATGAGCCCCAAAGGGACAAGCTTAGCAATAGGAAAACCAGGGAAATGCTAGAGACCTCAAGGTCACACTCTCAGCCTGACTCCAGCCCTGAAAGGAAGACTGGGGACCACTGCATCAGGAATGAAAGGTCAGTGAAGGAGAATCAAGATAAGGAACAGCCTAATGGACCCAAGTCTGTGGCATGATTTAAAAGACACCTCTGCCTCAAAGCACTCACTCCTGGGACTTCCCTGGTGGTCCAGTGGCTAAGACTGTGCTCCCAACGCAGGGGTTCTGGGTTTGATTCCTGGTCAGGGAACTTGATCTCACATGTTGGAACTATAGATCTGCATGGCACAACTAAAAGCCAGAACAGCAAAATAAATAAAGTAAAACAATTTTTTAAAGTACTGATTCCTTCAGGATGATCTCAGGACTCCCTGACAGTCTAGTTAAGAGAACAAACTAATCCATGTACACCCTGTTTTTCCCCATTGCTTAGAATTCTAACATGCCAGAAATACACACACAAACGTATAATACTCACCTTCATTATCCACTGAAGAAAGTACATCTCGGAAGCCCAAGGCAGATTAAGGATGATCCCACCTGATACCCCTGAGATGGAATACAGCCTCTATGGCCCCAGCTACAAAAACGCTGAAATCCTACCCTCAGCAGTGGATCCTTTGCTAAATAGTATTTTTTCCTTTCCCCCAGATCAGCCTGGAAATATTCCAGAGGACAAAATGTTAAATTTATGATTCAAAGGCTTGGGCATCAGGAAGGTCTGGATTCCTAGGGGCTGTGGGAAGGCTAAAACAGTGCTGATGTCAAAATGCAGGAAGCTAGTTTCCTCAGCTCCTTTGGCTGGAGACAGAGCTCGGCAGGAGCCTTAGAGGGGAGCTCAGCCCCGGGACTCACAGCCTGCCACTTGCAGGCAGCTGTCACGAGGCCGTCAGCAGAGGAAGATGGGGATCTGTAGCTTTAGAGTCACGTGCTGTGTGACATTGGGGTCCAAAAGGCAGTGAGCTGCAGAGAGGAGCCCGCTTCCTATTTGCCCACGTGGCCCTGTGGCTTTGTGGTTGGTGGTGAGGGGCCACCCCAGCCCAGAGCACACACAGAGCTGTGACTGCAGCCATTTCCGCCATCGGGTGGCTGTATCCTGGAGAAACGTGGGTTATCCCCATACGGCTCAGCATGCAGAGCAGGTGGCGGTGTCAGGGCCAGCAGTTCTGTAGGAGGGAGACCTGACTGCAAAGGAACTGGTGTCTTCTGTGACCAGGAAGAGGTAAGACAGAATCCCCTGCACACCAGTGACTTAAGCAGACAGACAGATTTTCTCTGCCTTCCATTTAAAAGACAAAACTTGAGATCAATATTCCCAGTGAGCCATGCACTACAGACTGGAAATTAGGATTGACATTGTGAGAGGCATTGTTCCCAGGGCCTGGCCCGTCACCCTCATACCCACACCCCTGAAGCTGCCTTGCCCTCCCCATAAGAAGCAGCCCTGACTCCCTCCTCATGATATGACCAAGGACTCTGGCAAGAGGCCAGTAGAGACAGTGGCGTGGGGTGGGGCTTGAAATGCCTGCATAGCTTTGCTCTAAATGCCCTCTGGCCCTGAGGTTTGGTTTCCTTCCAGAAAATCACTGGCTGTGCTAGAAGGGATCAGTTCCCCCTTCCCAAGGGGAGACGCTGGGTCTCCCACCGGCCCCATGGAGCCAGGAGGGGCTGAGGCCAAGGCAGAGTAGAGGAGCAGATCCCTTTTCTCTGGCAGCCTCTGACATGCTTCTACAGGGGGCCAGTCGCCCAAGCTGCTCTCAGACACAAAGCAAGTGCCAGCCCCAGGGCAGACCCAGGACCAGAGTGGTCTCCCCCGCCAACTCGCCCGCACACACGGAGTCAATTGTGGAGGCAGCCAGGGGAGCTTCAGGCCGAAATGTGACAGAATAAAAACATTTTCTCTACATGCAGATGTGGCCTTGGGCATTTCGTTGCCTGAAAGTCTGAGATGGTCTAATGAAATGTGGAAATTAGCCACAAAAGTTAAAGTAATCTTTGGCTGCCATGAATATCCTAGGCTCTGACTATGCTGAGGCCAGTGGCAGGTCTGAGCCACCCCCACACTTGACAAGGGAACTTCACAAACTAGTCTCTGTTTGAAGGAGAGTAATAAAGACGAAGGAAATATAGACACTGTGCCATAAGGAATAGTTGAAGAAACAGAATATTTAGCCAGAAAGAAGACTGTTAGAAGACGGTTAGAATGACTTTGTTCAGAGATTTGATGAGATCTCCTGGTGGCTCAAACGGCAAAGAATCTGCTTGCAACGAGGGAGACCAGGGTTTGATCCCAGGTCAGAAGGATCTCCTAGTGAACGAAAGGGCAACCCACTCCAGCCTGCTTGCCTAGAACAGAGAACTCTGGCAGGCTACAGTCCATGGGGTCCCAAAGAGTTGGACACAACTGAGTGCCTAACACTTTCCTTTCCTTCCAAATGTAGAGAAAGAAATCCAAGTAATGCTAATAGCCAGCAGTACTATTTACTATGTGTCCCAAACCAGGCTAATTATTTCCTCCACATTTTCTCATTTAATCTAAACGTCAGTGCTATTACTATTCCCATTCTACAGATGAGGAAAATTCAGAAAAGCTGAGAGACTTGCCCAAGGTCACACACCTGGTGGGAGATGCAGGAGATGAGCCCAGGGCTGTGACTCAACCACCACCCAGAGTCATGTTGTGTGTGGAGCCCTCGGCAGAATTAGGAGCAATGGTTGGGTGGAAGAGAAAGGGAGGCAGTTCTGAAGGCAACGGGGGGGGAGAATTTTCAAGCAACTGGAGGGTTCAACAAAGTGAATGGGTGCTTCGAGTGGTCAGGAGCTCCACACGGCTAGAGATGGAAGCAGAGGATACAAGAAGTGTTAATAACACAGGTGACAAAGAGAACTGCAGCAGCACCTGGGGCCTTGTCAGGAGCACAGATCCTTGGACCCACCACTGCTGAATCAGAAACTCTGGCTGTATTTTAGCCAACTGTCCAGGGGACTCTGAGCCACAGTCAGGCTGGAGAACCACTGACAGGGAAGTTTCTGCACGCTCCCCAGAACTGGACTAAACCACTGTCCGTCCCTTCCATCTCTAAGACCTCCCAATTCTACAGAAGTGAGATGCAAATATGATTTAACAACTAACCAGATTTTCTTTGAACATGGAACACTTCCTGGTAACATCTTGGAAACAATGTATCAGTTCCTAAATTGTGTGACTGGACTCAGGTGCTTCAAGCCTGCAAAGGATAAATACCTGTTCCTCCAGCCAGCAAGCAGCCCACATTCTAGCCAACTCGGCACTCCGACTCTGTTGTTTTCCAAACGAGCCCTGAAAGTCCCCACTCCTCCTTTGTTCCTATTGTTCTCCTATCTAAAAAGCACTTACCTTTTGAGATCCTCCCTTCTTGAAAAGCTCAATTCAAATGTCACCAACCACGAAAGTGCCGGACAGTATCTGGTGCACAGGGCAGTCTCCCTTCCCGCTCTCCTTCCTGGGTTTCTGCTCACTTCTGGGTAACTTGCAGCACCTGGTGCAGTCGGTCAGCCTTGGCTCACAGGGGTGGGGCCTCAGCAGAGCGTGTTCTCCAGAGAGGAGGTCAGCACTCCGCCATGTCAACCCCTCAGTGCCTACCATATGATGATGCTCAGTGGGGAGGGATCAGAAGCAACATTTTAGGAAAATGATGTAGGCAACTATTTACAAGATGCACAGACGTTGCCCAATGGTGAGAAAGAAGCCCTCTGTGATTCCATTTCAAGCCCTGAGGTCTCTGCAGAACTTTGAGGTTTCTGCAGTAACCAGTGTAAATGCATATGTGCATTGCCAGGGCTCGGGGCCCCACCTTCACGCGTCTACAGCTCTGTTATATCCAACTCCTCTTCCTGTTCAGAACAGTCTTTGTTATATAATCTCTGTTGATGGGAAACGCTGAATGCCCTAACAGCTAACCTTCTAAGTATCACACAGAGACAAGCATGGATGAATCTCCTTTTTAGGGAACAGCGAGGTCATAAATTTGACCACTATTGTAGGGACAGGAAAGAAGGATCCTGGGTTACCAAATACCAGACCCAGTTTAATAGTGTATGTCAGCAGGGCCAGGTGTCCTGTGGGCTGTGGAAGACTGACCCTGTGACCAGGATGCTAGTGAGAGGCAAGGAAATGGGATAAAAGACAGCCCCCCTCCCCAACAAGGGTTTCTATATCCCAGGCTCCTGGAATGCTGGAATGGACTCACTCTAGATACTGAAAGTTTAATTCTTTGATGGAGTAGCAAGGTGTTCCTCATGTAGGTCTCACCTGACCACACTCAGACAATGGTTTCATTGTCCATTGAAAAGACCTCAAACCTCAGAGGTCCTGTTACCATTTGGGAGTGGGGCACAGAGCACTACAAAACAGGAATTCCCCGTCCACATAAGGAGAGAGGGACTCTAGTCATGAAAGATTTCCCCCAACCTGACTAGGGCTCCTGGATAGCCTGGCACTGGATGGCAATCATGGCAGTGTTGGCTGCAGAACCAGGGGACTCTTTGCTGTGCTGGGTCCCCTCTGGCACAGGGCCTGACCCAGCCTTGCAGAGGTTAGAACCCAACACTTCTCATTCTCAGGCCAATGCTCTTTCTACCAAAGTACACAGCCCTAGAATTTAGGAATAATCATTGCAATCTCTGCAGCCATCAACAACCAAAGAGGAACAGAATAGAAGTGCGAGCTAAGCTTCAGTCGTGTCTGACTCTACGACCCTGTGGGCACAGGGTTCTCTCTCCATGGGATTCTCCAGACAAGAATACTTGAGTGGGGGCTTCCCCAGTGGTCCAGTGGGTAAGGACTCCACGTTGCAGTGCAAGCCACGCCAGTTTGATCCCTGTCCTGGGAAGATCCCACGTGCCAGGGAGCGGCTGGACAAATGTGCCCAATTACTGAGCCAGCGCTCTGGAGCGCATGCACCCAGAGCCAGGGCTCAGCAAGGAAAGAGGCCACTGCAATGGGAGGCCCAGGCAGGCCAAAGAACAAAGATGGATGGAAATAAATAAATGAAAGACCAATAAAAGTGGCCAAAAAAAAAATCTTAAAAATAAAAAAAGAATACTCAAGTGGGTTGCCATGCTTTCCTCCAGGGGATCTTCCCAACCCAGGGATCAAACCCACATCTCTTATGTCTCCTGCATGGGCAGGCAGGTTCTTTACCACTAGCGCCACCTGGGAAGCCCAGAAATGGGTGAGGGGATCACAAGTGAAGAAGTAAGGTCAGTCACCCATCCCTTCACCCCAGGGTATAGGACTATTCTGGCCACCCTCATCCCTCCTCTCCTCTGCTGTCCCGGCCTCCCTGCATGGTTTCTGGCCCATCTCCCCCTTCATCCTGAAACAGCTCTGTTCTCTGTCCTATTCCTAAGAAAAGTCTTCTTTCAAGAAAAGACTAGGCACCTTCTTTTCTCCTTGAGGGCATATTCTGTCTTTATATCTTCTAGATATTCTATTATCAGTCTTAGCCTTACAATAAGCTATCAAGTGAAAAATCTTTGTCCCTCGAGGTGAAGAAAACAATTTCAAAGAGTGGTTTTTCTCAGCCCTTTCAGCTCCTTAGCCTATTTTAACACACACAACTTTTTTTAAAGAGAGGAAAAGAAGAAAGTGGCAAGAGAAGGAGGTAGAGGAGAGAGAAAAGAAAAAATTTCACAGTGGCAGGTGGAGGAGGAGGTGAACAGCAGGAAGACCCCTGACAGCTAATAAAAAGCCATTCTCTGGCTTTCAAAGACCATGTAGGCAGGTGATGAAGGCACCAGCAAAGACAGAATTGGGAGTTGGGGCTTCAATGAAGATGAAGAACAGTCAAGGGCTGAGAGTTCATTCAAAGCACTTTTATCAGAGCCCCCAGCCTGAGAATGGGAAAGAACTTCTGTCCTGAGGTAAAGAGGCCCAATGGGGACCTGGGGTCTGGGAGGGGGGATGGGACAGTTGACAGGGCTGCTCAGACAAGAACAGGCTTCCAGTGAGGTCCCTGAGAAGCTCCACGTCTTGAAATGTTCTTTGCCCTCAGGAGCCTGGGAAGCAAAGTGTTTCTCACACCCACGGGGCCGGCATGCTTGTTCTTCTCCAGGGAGGTTTCAGGTGTACAGCCTGTCCTGATAACTTCCTCAAATGGGAAAGAACCGCACTGTGTGTTCATGGGAGAGAAAGCCAGGAGTGCTCTGTGAAGTAACTGTACCTGAAAAAGTCTAAATTGCTTAAACAGTTCTAAGTCCTCCAGGATCCTTTCTTCTGTTCAGTCTTTGTCAGGGATGAATGACAAAGGGTTGTTCTTATCAACAAAAAAGAGATAGTTACCAGAGGAAAGTTACCATGGCTTGAACCGACTCTCCTCTGGATCCCACAAAGCCTGGCCTGGGAAAAGCCACTGGGGTTCCATGGAGCTCACAGCTGGCTCTGTGAGGCGCCTTGAGGGAAGCTCACATCCCAGATATAGACTCCGCAGGTGATGCAAGCAAGGGATGCTCTGGTCACTGGCACGTTTTGGGCAGAGTTTCCCCCAAGTTCCAGAGTTATGTACTTTAGTGGGAAGACCCTTCACCTAGAGATCAGGAAACTTGATTGCCTCAGTTTCCCTACAGGTCTGTCTGACAGGATCTCTTGACTGGGGAGTCCATGGATTCATTCATGAGATGGTGAATTAGGGAGAAATATTCCATCTTTATCTTTCTCAGTCTCTAGTTGAAAGTTAGCATTTGCTTCCATTGTGAATGTAGGCAACAAACCACATTAGAATTTACCATCAATAGAAATTAGTTATTTCTAAGTATCTTTAGCGCAGTTACAGATTTTTAAATACGTCATATAAGCTCATCACTTCTGTGAAATTACAATAGTTTATTAGGCTGATGCTAGCTCTAAACAAGCAGGTGTACTACTCTATCACACATTTTCCTAGAGTTCTGGATAGCTGTTTTGATCAAGTCTGTTTCCTTTGTTATTCTATGTTGTTTTATTTTATGAACTTTTAAATGTTATTTTGAGAAGATCCACAGGCTTCACTAGACAACCTAAGTGTCCACAGCACATTTATGTTAAGGTTGAGAAGCCCTGCTCTAGCGTGTTGAAAGTGGTCAGAACAAGAGGCATGAGGAAGCAAAGTGCTCTGAGGGTCTCTAGACATGAACTTTGGCTGACTTACAAGTGTGGCTCTATTTGAAGGAGGTGGTGACTGAGGAGATCCCCGTCTGAGTCGCCCAAGTATCTTTTTGAATTTTGTGGGAGATCTGCAAACAGAGGTATTTGTGGACTGGATTGCTCACCTTCTGGCTCCTCTGAGAGGCTAGGTCTGGGCTTTGGTAGAGGAGGGCATGGAGCCCCTTTCTCACAATCTTGTCCCCCACCGGTCACAGTCCACACATCCCAGAAAACTTTGGGCACAGTTTCAGGTGTCATTTTTAAAGCATCACAACATTCCCAAGATGGAGCTTTAAACATAAGAGGAATGTGAGGCTGATTTGGGAAGGTGTTTTATGTTACAGAAAGCATGGATCTGAATCCAGGACTCAGCTGCCTCCCACTTTAAAAGTTCAGGGAAAGGAGGGCTTGTCCTCCAGCTGTGGCTTCGAGCTCTCCAAACTGAGAGTCCGCAGACCCTGGGCAGCCAAGGGAGTTCAGGAAAGGCTGAAAGGTGAGGGTGCCAGTTTGGTGTCAACCTCATCCTTGTTCGCTCTGGGGCTCCTCACGTTTTATAAGGGAGAGAAAGTCTGCCCCCGACACGTGGTGGACCCAGAAAGTCCCCCGACTTGCCTCCCACCTTTCCCCATGTCAACTACAAACTGGCATTTACCAATTAATTGCCAATGTCTGGACAACAAGCATATTTGCCATCTGCCCCTGCAGAGACCAGACCCTGTGCTGTTGAGAGCTGTTGACCTTCAATACCCCCTGATGGAGATCAGGGTGGGGTAGAGGCACTCTGTGCTCCAAGGAATCTGGTAGGGCAGGTCTTTAGATAAGTGGATGCTTTTAGGAACAGATTTTATTATCTCAATCCTTTCATCTCCTCATATTTAAAAAAGCACTAAATCTCCTCATGTTGACATCAGATCCTTGTGACTAACTGGGGACCCTTTGTAAAATGACTGTTTAATGATATTAAACTCCCACCTCACCAAAATCCTTAAATATTGACCCTCATCCTGCTGCCTCTTTGGAGCAGTCTCTCAGAGCTATCTGGGGTGCTGCCTCCCAGGCAGCGGTCCTAATTATGCCCCAAATAAAATTTAGCCCACAACTCTCAAGTTGTTCATCTTTTTTAGTCGACACCTGCTATTGAGGCCCAGCTGCTGCTCCAGTACAGACTGTCACCCCCAGATCCACCAGGCCCGGTATTGCACACCCCCACCACAGACTTGTGCTAGTAGTTTAAGTTTTCCTGGGCGAGCACGCGCATGCTCCATTCCTCGCCCCAGCAGCTCCGGGAGGGGGCCAAAGGTTTGGCTCAGGAAGGCTTCAATCGAAGGCAGCGCCCTCTAGCGGCCAGAGTGCAGAACCAGCGGGGCCCTGCCTGCATCGCACCAGGATGCTCCTGAGGCTAGGCTATTGTTGCCACCTCCCTAACAGCTGTCTGGGCACTATAGAGATAGTACCGTAAGGGAACGATGAAAGAACAACCTAAAAGTATAAAAAAGCAAAGATTACCCCTTGTACCTTTTGCATAATGAGTCAACTAGCATAAACATAGCAAAGAGACTTAAGTTATACCACCCAAAACCAGACGAGCTACCTACGAACAGTTTACCAGAACTAACCCGTCTATGTGGCAAAATAGTGGGACGATTTGTAGGTAGAGGTGACATGCCTAGCGAGCTTGGTGATAGCTGGTTGTCCAGGAAATGAATCTAAGTTCAGCTTTAAAAATACCTAAAAGCCACCCAACTTTACTGTATTTTTAAAAGTTAGTCTAAAAGGGTACAGCATTTTAGAGAAGGAGACAACCTTGACTAGAGAGTAAAAACTAATTTCACCATAGTTGGCCTAAAAGCAGCCACCAATTAAGAAAGTGTTAAAGCTCAACAAGAATACCAACTTTAATACCAATAGCAAGCAATAAACTCCTAGCCCACCTACTGGACTAATCTATTAGCTAATAGAAGCAATAATGTTAATATGAGTAACAAGAAGAAATTCTCCCTGCATGAGCTTACATCAGCGACTAATATTACTCTGACAATTAACAGCAAATAAAAATAACTCCCAACTAAACAATTTATTAGTAGCACTGTTAACCCAACACAGGCATACATCTAAGGGAAAGATTAAAGAAGTAAAGGAACTCGGCAAACAAACCCTGCCTGTTTACCAAAAACATCACCTCTAGCATTACTAGTATTAGAGGCACCCCACAAGCGACACCTGGGCCCAGCTGCTGCTCCAGTACAGACTGTCACCCCCAGATCCACCAGGCCCGGTATTGCACACCCCCACCACAGACTTGTGCTAAGTTTTCCTGGGCGAGCACGCGCATGCTCCATTCCTCGCCCCAGCAGCTCCGGGAGGGGGCCAAAGGTTTGGCTCAGGAAGGCTTCAATCGGAAGGCAGCGCCCTCTAGCGGCCAGAGTGCAGAACCAGCGGGGCCCTGCCTGCATCGCACCAGGATGCTCCTGAGGCTAGGCTATTGTTGCCACCTCCCTAACAGCTGTCTGGGCACTATAGAGATAGTACCGTAAGGGAACGATGAAAGAACAACCTAAAAGTATAAAAAAGCAAAGATTACCCCTTGTACCTTTTGCATAATGAGTCAACTAACATAAACATAGCAAAGAGACTTAAGTTATACCACCCAAAACCAGACGAGCTACCTACGAACAGTTTACCAGAACTAACCCGTCTATGTGGCAAAATAGTGGGACGATTTGTAGGTAGAGGTGACATGCCTAGCGAGCTTGGTGATAGCTGGTTGTCCAGGAAATGAATCTAAGTTCAGCTTTAAAAATACCTAAAAGCCACCCAACTTTACTGTATTTTTAAAAGTTAGTCTAAAAGGGTACAGCATTTTAGAGAAGGAGACAACCTTGACTAGAGAGTAAAAACTAATTTCACCATAGTTGGCCTAAAAGCAGCCACCAATTAAGAAAGTGTTAAAGCTCAACAAGAATACCAACTTTAATACCAATAGCAAGCAATAAACTCCTAGCCCACCTACTGGACTAATCTATTAGCTAATAGAAGCAATAATGTTAATATGAGTAACAAGAAGAAATTCTCCCTGCATGAGCTTACATCAGCGACTAATATTACTCTGACAATTAACAGCAAATAAAAATAACTCCCAACTAAACAATTTATTAGTAGCACTGTTAACCCAACACAGGCATACATCTAAGGGAAAGATTAAAAGAAGTAAAAGGAACTCGGCAAACAAACCCCGCCTGTTTACCAAAAACATCACCTCTAGCATTACTAGTATTAGAGGCACTGCCTGCCCGGTGACAATAGTTAAATGGCCGCGGTATTCTGACCGTGCAAAGGTAGCATAATCATTTGTTCTCTAAATAAGGACTTGTATAAATGGCAACACAAAACTGTCTCTTACTTCCCATCAGTGAAATTGACCTCCCCGTGAAGAGGCGGGGATATCCCAATAAGACGAGAAGACCCTATGGAGCTTTAATTAACCTACCCAAGGAACAACTTTTAACCACCAGGGGACAACAGAACTTCTATCTGGGTAGACAATTTTGGTTGGGGTGACCTCGGAGAATAAAAAATCCTCTGAGCGATTAATAAAGCTTAGACCCACAAGTCAAGTCGCTCTATCGTACATTGACCCAAAAATTTTTGATCAACGGAACAAGTTATCCTAGGGATAACAGCGCAATCCTATTCTAGAGTCCATATCGACAATAGGGCTTACGACCTCGATGTTGGATCAGGACACCCCAATGGTGCAGCTGCTATTAAAGTTTCGTTTGTTCAATGATTAAAGTCCTACGTGATCTAAGTTCAGACCGGAGTAATCCAGGTCGGTTTCTATCTATTATGTATTTCTCCCAGTATGAAAGGACAAGAGAAATGGGGCCACCTTTAAAGAAGTGCCTCAAATCAACTAATGATATCATCTCAATTAATTAATAGCAATACTACCACCCAAGAGCAGGGTTTTGTTAAGGTGGCAGAGCCCGGTAATTGCATAAAACTTAAAACTTTATGGTCAGAGATTCAAATCCTCTCCTTAACAATATGTTTGTAGTAAACATTCTAACCCTTATTGTCTCCATCCTGCTAGCCGTGGCATTTCTAACACTAGTAGAACGCAAAGTCCTGAAATATATACAATTTCGAAAAGGTCCAAATGTAGTCGGTCCCTACAGCCTGCTCCAACCAGTAGCCAAGGCAATTAAACTATTTACCAAAGAACCCCTACGACCAGCAACATCCTCAGTAACAATATTTATCCTAGAACCAATCCTAGCCCTGGGCCTAGCCCTAACTATATGAATCCCCCTCCCTATACCTCACCCTCTCGTTAACATAAACCTAGGAGTTCTATTCATACTTGCCATATCAAGCCTGGCAGTCTACTCAATCCTCGATCAGGGTGAGCCTCCAATTCAAAATACGCCCTAATTGGTGCCCTACGAGCAGTCGCACAAACAATTTCCTATGAAGTAACTTTAGCAATTATTCTTCTCTCCGTACTCCTAATAAACGGTTCCTACACCCTCTCAACCCTAATCACCACGCAAGAACAACTATAACTAATCATCCCATCATGACTGCTCGCTATAATATGATTTATCTCTACTCTAGCCGAAATTAACCAAGTCCCTTCTGACCTAACAGAAGGAGAATCTGAACTAGTGTCCGGCTTCAATGTAGAATACGCAGCAAGCCCATTTGCCCTATTTTTCATAGCAGAATATGCAAATATTATTATAATAAATACATTCACTACCATTCTATTCCTGGTAGTATAACACAACCCGTACATACCAGAACTCTACACAGCAAACTTCACTGTCAAAACCCTCCTCTTAACAACCTCATTCCTATGAATTCGAACATCCTATCCTCAATTCTGATACGACCAACTAATACACCTCCTTTGAAAAAATTTCCTACCCCTAACACTAGCCCTCTGCATATGACAGGTATCCATGCCCATTTTACTATCAAGCAAACCTCCACAAACCTAAGAAACATGTCTGACAAAAGAGTTACTTTGATAGAGTAAATAATAGAGGTCCAATCCCCCTTGTTTCTAGAACCATAGGAACTGAACCTACCCCTAAGAATTCAAAATTCTTCGTGCTACCCAACTACACCATGCTCTAATAGTAAGGTCAGTTAATCTAAGCTATTGGGCCCATAACCCGAAAATGTTGGTTCATACCCTTCCCGTACTAATAAACCCAGTCATCCAAATCATTATTTTACTCACACTCATCTCCGGAACCATTATTGTCATAATCAGCTCTCACTAATTGTTTGTCTGAATCGGATTTGAAATAAATATACTAGCCATCATCCCCATCATAATAAAAATCTTCAACCCACGAGCTATAGAAGCAGCAGTCAAGTACTTCTTAACTCAATCTACCGCATCCATACTACTCATAATAGCCATTATCATCAACCTCATGTTCTCAGGACAATGAACCATCATAAACATATTCAACCCAACTGCCTCTATACTCATAACAATGGCCCTTGCCATAAAATTAGGAATAGCCCCCTTCCACTTCTGAGTCCCACAAGTCACACAAGGTATCCCACTATCCTCCAGACTTATCCTTCTTACATGACAAAAACTCGCACCCATCTCGGTCCTAAACCAAATCACACCATCAATTAACCTCAACATAATACTAACAATATCAGCCCTATTCATCATAATCGGAGGCTGAGGCGGACTAAACCAAACACAACTACGAAAAATCATATCCTACTCTACTCCTCAATTGCCCACATAGGCTGAATAATAACCATCCTCCTATATAACCCAACAACAACACTACTAAACTTAGCAATTTACATCATCATAACCTCCACTATATTCATACTATTCATAGCCAACTCAACCACCACAATACTCTCAGTATCCCACACATGAAACAAAACACCCGTAATAACAGTCCTCATTCTAGCCACCCTGCTATCAATAGGAGGTCTCCCCCCACTATCAGGCTTCGTACCCAAATGAATTATTATTCAAGAATTAACAAAAAACAACAGTATCATTCTCCCAACATTTATAGCAATTACAACACTCCTAAACCTCTGCTTCTACATATGACTCACATATACCACAGCACTAACAATATTCCCCTCCACAAACAACATAAAACTAAAATGACAGTTCAACTCAACAAAACAACTAACACTCCTACCAACCATAACCATCCTATCCACCATACTATTACACCTAACAGCAATCCTATCCATTCTGGAATAGGACTTTAGGTTACAAAGACCAAGAGCCTTCAAAGCCCTAAGCAAGTATAGCTACTTAATTCCTGCTAAAGATTGCAAGACTATATCTTACATCAACTGAATGCAAATCATTACTTTAATTAAGGTAAATCCTGCCTAGACTGGCAGGCCTCTATCCTGCAAAACTTTAGTTAGTTGACATCTAAACGCCCTAAAGAACTGGCTTCAGCCCTGGCAGAGCTTGAAGTTGCTTAAAAACTTTTCTTTCTTTTTTTTTTTTTGCCCTTGCCCTTGCCCTTGCCCTGCCTTGATCATCTGGTCCCAGAGGTTTCGCCCTGGGGAAGGCTGGCAAAACCAGAAAACATCTACTGAAGAGACATCTGGCTGTGGGTCTGGCCAGCCTCTAGGGCTCTCGGCACCTGGGAAGATCCACCCACCAAACAAAGAGAAGGCTGGGAAAGCCAGCTGGATCCTGAGAAGGGTGCAGAGGCTGGGGTCCACCACTAGCACCAGACTTATCCTTCTTACATGACAAAAACTCGCACCCATCTCGGTCCTAAACCAAATCACACCATCAATTAACCTCAACATAATACTAACAATATCAGCCCTATTCATCATAATCGGAGGCTGAGGCGGACTAAACCAAACACAACTACGAAAAATCATATCCTACTCTACTCCTCAATTGCCCACATAGGCTGAATAATAACCATCCTCCTATATAACCCAACAACAACACTACTAAACTTAGCAATTTACATCATCATAACCTCCACTATATTCATACTATTCATAGCCAACTCAACCACCACAATACTCTCAGTATCCCACACATGAAACAAAACACCCGTAATAACAGTCCTCATTCTAGCCACCCTGCTATCAATAGGAGGTCTCCCCCCACTATCAGGCTTCGACCCAAATGAATTATTATTCAAGAATTAACAAAAAACAACAGTATCATTCTCCCAACATTTATAGCAATTACAACACTCCTAAACCTCTGCTTCTACATATGACTCACATATACCACAGCACTAACAATATTCCCCTCCACAAACAACATAAAACTAAAATGACAGTTCAACTCAACAAAACAACTAACACTCCTACCAACCATAACCATCCTATCCACCATACTATTACACCTAACAGCAATCCTATCCATTCTGGAATAGGACTTTAGGTTACAAAGACCAAGAGCCTTCAAAGCCCTAAGCAAGTATAGCTACTTAATTCCTGCTAAAGATTGCAAGACTATATCTTACATCAACTGAATGCAAATCATTACTTTAATTAAGGTAAATCCTGCCTAGACTGGCAGGCCTCTATCCTGCAAAACTTTAGTTAGTTGACATCTAAACGCCCTAAAGAACTGGCTTCAGCCCTGGCAGAGCTTGAAGTTGCTTAAAAACTTTTCTTTCTTTTTTTTTTTTTGCCCTTGCCCTTGCCCTTGCCCTGCCTTGATCATCTGGTCCCAGAGGTTTCGCCCTGGGGAAGGCTGGCAAAACCAGAAAACATCTACTGAAGAGACATCTGGCTGTGGGTCTGGCCAGCCTCTAGGGCTCTCGGCACCTGGGAAGATCCACCCACCAAACAAAGAGAAGGCTGGGAAAGCCAGCTGGATCCTGAGAAGGGTGCAGAGGCTGGGGTCCACCATTAACTCTACCAGAGACCCACCACTCCCCACCCCGGCCAGCAGTCCCCTTAGCAATTTGGACAAATATTTGGCTGAATCCATGGTGAATTTCACAGGCAGCCAGGAGTCCCCCCAGTCCCCTCCTGCTGAGGAGGAGTGGCGTTACAAGTGCAGCCAATGTGGCAAGACCGACAATCACACCGGGAGCCTCACCAACCACCGCCAGAGCCACACCCTGGGCGTCTACCCCTGTGCCATCTGCTTCAACGAGTTCTCTAACCTCATGGCTCTGAAGAATTACTCCAGACTCCACGCCCAGCATCGGCCTTACCAGTGTCCCCACTGCCCGCATGCCTTCCGGCTCCCCCGATAGCTCCTGGAACACGAGCAGTCCCAGGAGGGCGAAAGTGAGCAGCGGCCATGGGAAGAGACAGGGATGCCCACCACCAATGGGCACGCAGACGAGAGCCACCAAGACCAGCTCCCTGGGACACAGGTGCTGAACGGCTCGGGGGAGCTGGAAGACGGCGGCCCGGAAGAGTACCAGCCTTTCCGCTGTGGGAACTGTGGCCGCACCTACCGCCACGCAGGCAGCCTCATCAACCATCGCAAGAGCCACCAGACGGGGGTCTACCCCTGCTCCGTCTGTTCCAAGCAGCTGTTCAACGCGGCCGCCCTCAAAAACCACGTGCGGGCTCACCACGGGCCCAGGCAGGGCGCGGGAGAGGACGGGCAGCCGGCTCCCCTGGCTGCGGCCGAGTCCACCCACCCGGAGAAAGAGGCCTCCCCCGCCGCCCTGGACCACCGCCCCTGTAAGTGTAACGAATGTGGCCGGGCTTACGGGCACCGGGGGAGCCTGGTGAACCACCGCCACAGCCATCGGACGGGCGAGTACCCGTGCTGGCTCTGTCCCCGCATGTACCCCAACCTCATGGCCCTGCACAACCACATGCGGGTACACTGCAAGGCTGCTCGCCGCAGCGCCGGCCTGGGGCGCGGGGGTCCCCCCAGCCACCTCAAGGTGGAGCTCCCGGCTGACCTCGTGGGGACAGACATGACGGCGCCACCTTCAGAGGAGGGGCCTCGGTGCCCACGCGGAGAGGGGGCCCCTGCTGTCCCCCGGGCAGCAGATCGGACCGCACCGCAGATATGTAGCCTGTGTGGAGTGCTCTTTGAAGACCCCGAGAGCCTCGAACGTCACCGCCGGACCCACAGGGCGGGGGCAGAGGGCAGGACGGAGACCCGGGAGTGCCCTCCTCGGGTGTTCGCCTGCCGAGACTGCGGCAAGAGCTGTCGCCACTCGGGCAGCCTTATCAACCACTGGCAGACCCACCAGACAGGAGACTTCAGTTGCGGGGCCTGCGCCAAGCACTTCCACACCATGGATGCTGCAACTACTGAGCCCATGTGCAGTAAATACTGAAGCCAGTGAGCCCTAGAGCCTGACTTCCACAAGAGAAGTCACAGCAACAAGGAGCCAGCTAATCGCTACTAGAGCAGCCCCCACTCCCTGCAAGTAGAGAAGAGCCTGTGGCAGCAGTGAAAACCCAGAATAGCCATAAATAAACAAATAAATAAATACATAAAAAATACACGTAAGCCAATGTTCATTGCAGCACTATTTGTAACAGCCAAGACATGCAAACAACCTCAATGTCTATTGACAGAGGACTAGATAAACGATGTGGTATATATTTACAAAATACTCAATGAAATATTCCTCAGTAATTTTTTCAAAAAGAACAAAATAATGTCATCTGCAGCAACACGGATGAATATGGAGCCTGTCATACTGAAGTATGTCAGATGTTAAGCACAAATTGGCCCCTGCCATGTGTCTGAAAGGATTAAATCATGTGCAGCTGCTGCTGTGTGACACCCCCTGAAAGGGGCTCATGGAGGACAACAGAAATGAGGCCCTCTGGACTCAAGGAAAAACTGGTTTTCCTAACTATCTAACAGATAGGTATCTTCAGGAGTCGATTTTGAGTCCAATTCTTGTATCACCTCAGATCTAGAAAGCACTAAATTCATTCATGGTTGACAGCTGTTGCTCGTGACTAGCAGAAAGCCTCACAAGACAAGCAGGAATCTGGAAAAACATGTGATTGCATGTATTTCCCCTTCACCAAAAATACATATATACTCACCTTCCCCCCTTTCTTTTTTTTTTTTTCCTTAGGGAGGACATTTATTTCCCTCGCTCAGAAAAGGAGAAGCAGGGCCTGACCAGAGCAGGATGGGGTCAGGTGGGGTGTGGGCAGAAGGGACGCCTCCAGCTGTGCAAGCTTGGTCCCACGGTTGTTCTCGCTGGGTCCAGGGAGGGTCTGCTCGGGGCGGTGGCACTGAGCCTGGGGGCAGAGGCAGCAGGCATGGGCCCAGAGGACGGTGTGTATAGAGCCAAAAAATACTGATGCGCCAGGCACATGACTCCCGGCCAGCAGGCCAGGAGGGAACAAGTAAGACTCAGCCACTGGCTTTGTCTGTGGAGGACTCTCTCTTGGGGCCCTGGGCTCTAGGCACTGCCCACTGGGACAGAGAAGGCAGAGGCGTGAGGACACTTAGCCTCCTACATGGAACTGGAAGCCGCTTGAGTTTTAGCAATTTGGCTTTCCAAGCCCCGGAGCCACCCCCACAGGTCTGACCATGCCCAGGCCAACTGGGGAGCAGCACATCCCACAAGCCTTCCCAGGCCCGAGGGATCACAGACAGGTAGGGTGAGGGAGGCCACATTCTCATGCAGACACAGGGTTAGAGGTCGGTGATGCCCCCACAGCACGTGTTACACGTGTTAAGGCATCATGGTTAGACGGTTACTGACAGTGATGAACTGACTGGGGAGAAGTGAAAGCTGGAGGACGACCGGCCCCACAAGGCCCCACGTGGTACCCACTCCCACTAGGAGGGGGGTAACAGGAGTCTGGGTAACAGAAAAGACCTAGGGGACCTGAGCCCCACAGCGATGTCTGACTCCCTCACCAAGGACTCAGGTCAGGTTAGGACAGTGGGGGAATTTGAGGGATACAGAAGGGGAGGTAGAGGCCTCTCTCCCTGCCAAGAGTGCAGGTGGAAGCAGCAGCATCAGTAAACCACCCAGGAGGCAGCCCAGCAGAGTGGTGGCACATGGAGGGCCCTGTCAGCACTTTGGTCTGGGGCCAGAGAAGTGAGGTGGTGGGGTGGGCCATGTCGATCCTTCCGTCCATCCCCCACTCCGGCCATGGCTCAGTCCTTCACTCCTTCTTGATCGTGAGGTTCCACTTCCAGGACAGGTGGTCTGTCCTCTGTCATCATGTGAAGCAGGACTTGATGTTCTAGCTGCCTTGAGCCAGCATGTCCTTGGGCGCCTGCTCTCTGGGGGTCAGGAACTTGTATTCCTCCACCTGGGCCTTAGCTCCCCACCACGTAGTCAGTCTCGTCTGTCTTACTGCCTTTCCTGTAAGTGTGCTGGATGTACTTCATGCCAGAGCAGGATGGGGTCAGGTGGGGTGTGGGCAGAAGGGACGCCTCCAGCTGTGCAAGCTTGGTCCCACGGTTGTTCTCGCTGGGTCCAGGGAGGGTCTGCTCGGGGCGTTGGCACTGAGCCTGGGGGCAGAGGCAGCAGGCATGGGCCCAGAGGACGGTGTGTATAGAGCCAAAAAATACTGATGCGCCAGGCACATGACTCCCGGCCAGCAGGCCAGGAGGGAACAAGTAAGACTCAGCCACTGGCTTTGTCTGTGGAGGACTCTCTCTTGGGGCCCTGGGCTCTAGGCACTGCCCACTGGGACAGAGAAGGCAGAGGCGTGAGGACACTTAGCCTCCTACATGGGACTGGAGGCCGCTTGAGTTTTAGCAATTTGGCTTTCCAAGCCCCAGAGCCACCCCCACAGGTCTGACCATGCCCAGGCCAACTGGGGAGCAGCACATCCCACAAGCCTTCCCAGGCCCGAGGGATCACAGACAGGTAGGGTGAGGGAGGCCACATTCTCATGCAGACACAGGGTTAGAGGTCGGTGATGCCCCCACAGCAAGTGTTACACGTGTTAAGGCATCATGGTTAGACGGTTACTGACAGTGATGAACTGACTGGGGAGAAGTGAAAGCTGGAGGACAACTGGCCCCACAAGGCCCCACGTGGTACACCCCACTCCCACCAGGAGGGGGGTAACAGGAGTCTGGGTAACAGAAAAGACCTAGGGGACCTGAGCCCCACAGCGATGTCTGACTCCCCACCAAGGACTCAGGTCAGGTTAGGACAGTGGGGGAATTTGAGGGATACAGAAGGGGAGGTAGAGGCCTCTCTCCCTGCCAAGAGTGCAGGCGGAAGCAGCAGCATCAGTAAACCACCCAGGAGGCAGCCCAGCAGAGTGGTGGCACATGGAGGGCCCTGTCAGCACTTTGGTCTGGGGCCAGAGAAGTGAGGTGGTGGGGTGGGCCATGTCGATCCTTCCGTCCATCCCCCACTCCGGCCATGGCTCAGTCCTTCACTCCTTCTTGATCGTGAGGTTCCACTTCCAGGACAGGTGGTCTGTCCTCTGTCATCATGTGAAGCAGGACTTGATGTTCTAGCTGCCTTGAGCCAGCATGTCCTTGGGCGCCTGCTCTCTGGGGGTCAGGAACTTGTATTCCTCCACCTGGGCCTTAGCTCCCCACCACGTAGTCAGTCTCGTCTGTCTTACTGCCTTTCCTGTAAGTGTGCTGGATGTACTTCATGCCAGACACGATCTCTTGGTTGTTCACCTGGAAGGAGACTTTCTATCTGATATTCCACACCCTCCCGCAGCACAAAGGACCACTTCTTGAAGCTCTCCAGATCATGCGCCAGGTCCACATCCAGAGGGTCTTGGGCAGTGCTACACTCCAGGGTCAGTCGGGTCACCAAAACACTGGGGACACTGGGATGGGCAGACAGCCACATGGCCCAGCAGGGCCGCCTTGTACTGCGCAGACTCTCATCATCCTTGTCCAGCTCCTGGATCTCCTGGACGCTCTTCTTGGCCAGGGGCTTGTAGGTGACTGAATGCTCATCCTCCTTGTTCTCCAGGAAATCTGTGCTAGCTGCTCCACTGTGGGATCCTGCTCAGCCTCCTCACCCCTACCTGGATCTAGGACACTGTGCTCGCTGGCCACACTGCCATGCACTCCCGCCCCCGCCACCTCTTCAATAATTTATTTTTTCTTTTGGCCACTTCCTTTATAGGTCTTTCATTTATCTATCTTCATCCATCTTTGTTCTTTGGCCTGTGTGAGCCTCCCATCGCAGTGGCCTCTGTTGTCACAGAGCACCGGCTCTGGGCACATGCACTCCAGAGCTCTGGCTCGGTAGTTGGAGACATCAGTCCAGCCGCTCCACGGCAGAAGGGAGGTAGAGGCCTCTCCCTGCCAAGAGTGCAGGCGGAAGCAGCAGCATCAGTAAACCACCCAGGAGGCAGCCCAGCAGAGTGGTGGCACATGGAGGGCCCTGTCAGCACTTTGGTCTGGGGCCAGAGAAGTGAGGTGGTGGGGTGGGCCATGTCGATCCTTCCGTCCATCCCCCACTCCGGCCATGGCTCAGTCCTTCACTCCTTCTTGATCGTGAGGTTCCACTCCCAGGACAGGTGGTCTGTCCTCTGTCATCATGTGAAGCAGGACTTGATGTTCTAGCTGCCTTGAGCCAGCATGTCCTTGGGCGCCTGCTCTCTGGGGGTCAGGAACTTGTATTCCTCCACCTGGGCCTTAGCTCCCCACCATGTAGTCAGTCTCGTCTGTCTTACTGCCTTTCCTGTAAGTGTGCTGGATGTACTTCATGCCAGACACGATCTCTTGGTTGTTCACCTGGAAGGAGACTTTCTATCTGATGTTCCACACCCTCCCGCAGCACAAAGGACCACTTCTTGAAGCTCTCCGGATCATGCGTCAGGTCCACATTCAGGGGGTCTTGGGCAGTGCTACACTCCAGGGTCAGTCGGGTCACCAAAACACTGGGGACACTGGGATGGGCAGACAGCCACATGGTCCACCCCAGGGCCCGGCCCTTTGGGTACTGAATCTCATCCTCCTTTTTCCCCAGAACTGTGCTCTGCTCCAGGGACCTGCTCACCCCTCACCTACCTGGATCTAGGACGCTCTTCTTGGCCAGGGGCTTGTAGGTGACTGAATGCTCGTCCTCCTTGTTCTCCAGGAAATCTGTGCTAGCTGCTCCACTGTGGGATCCTGCTCAGCCTCCTCACCCCTACCTGGATCTAGGACACCGTGCTCGCTGGCCACACTGCCATGCACTCCCGCCCCTGCCACCTCTTCAATAATTTATTTTTTTTGGCCACTTCCATTATAGGTCTTTCATTTAACTATCTTCATCCATCTTTGTTCTTTGGCCTGTGTGAGCCTCCCATCGCAGTGGCCTCTGTTGTCACAGAGCACCGGCTCTGGGCACATGCACTCCAGAGCTCTGGCTCGGTAGTTGGAGACATCAGTCCAGCCGCTCCACGGCACATGGGATCTTCCCAGGCCAGGGATTGAACCGGCGCCCCTTGCACTGCAAGGCAGTGTCCTTACCCACTGGACCTCCAGGGAAACCACCCGCCCCCCCGCCACCTCCTTAAAGCAGTTTTTCAGAGCTATCTGAGGTGCTGTCTCCCAGGTAGCAGTCCTCATTTTGCCCCAAATAAAACAAACTTATCTCACATCATGCATTTTTTTAAGTCAGCACAGAGAAAGATACATCATATGATATTGCTTATATGTGCCATCTAAAAAAAATGGTACAAATGAACTTATTTATGAAACAGAGTTACACATGCAGAAAACAAACTTATGGTTACCAGGGAGAAAGTGGGGAGAATAAGCTGGGAGATTAGAACTGACATATACACACCACTATATCTCAAATAGATAACTAAGGACCTACTGTATAGCACTGGGAACCTTACTCAATACTCTGTAATAATCTATATGGGAAAAGAATCTTAAAAGAGTGTATATATGTGTAATCAATTCACTTTGTTGTATACCTGAAACTAACACAACACTGTACATCAACTTTACTCCAATACATTTTTAAAAATTATTATGAAACAGAATCCAGCAGCATAATAAAAGAATAATATACCAAGACAATTGTTTAGGACTGCAAGGCTGCATCAATTTTAGAAAATCTGTTAACAATGACTGCCATACTAATATATCAGTTAAGAAAAATCATAGGCTCGTTTGTGTTGATGCTTACAAGGTAATTAATAAAGCATTCAATATTTATTCTTGATCTCTTAAAAATTCAATATAATAGAACTAAATATGTATTGCTTCACATAATAAAATATATCTCATCCCCAAAGCTAGCACATGCTTAATAAGGAAACAATGGAAGAATCCCCCATTAAACTAAGGAAAAAGACAGGACTCATTATCACCACTATTATTTAATATTTTTTGAAATATTAGCCAACACAATTAGACAAGAGAAAGAAATCAGAAATATAAAAGTAGAAAATAAATTATCATTACTTACAAATAATATGATTGCATGACTAGAAAATCTAAGAGAATCAACTGAAAAATTATTAAAAACAGTATACGAAACTAATATGTAATCATCAATAGCCTTTCAGGTGTGAAAAACACTGAAGAGATAAAAGATACAATGAATGATACAAAATTAAAACATAAAGATATAATGGGAAAAATATATATTCAATAGTGACCTAAAATACAAAATACTAAGAAATAAACTTAAGAAATGGACAAGACCTTTATTTTAAAAACTTCTGAGCATGGCTGAAAGAGACACATATCTATCAAAACACAAGACTTCTAAAAATGCTAAGGAATATCATGTTGTCAGATCAAACAAAATCAATGTTACTGGAAGAAACCAAGATGTCCCTCAGCAGAAGAAGGGTTAAAGAAGATGTGGTACATATATACCATGGACTATTATTCAGCCACAAAAAGGATGAAATAATGTCATCTGCAGCAACATGGATGGACCAAAGACATCAACCCAAGAGGAGATGCACAACTGCATAGAGAGGGAAAAACAAATATAAACCTAGGTCAGGATAAACTGACTATAAATTAAAACTATATGAAGACTATTTTTCACTTCTCAAATTATTATCATGTTGTTGGCATGGGCATGAGGAAGGATCTCCTATGTTACTGGTGGGAAGGTTTGCTGGAGCAGCCTCTGTGGCCACATTTCTCAAAATGCACATAGACTTTGACCAGTAATGCTTCTTCTAGAGATTTATCATTGGGAAAATAATCTGTGTACAAGGTAGAGTTTGGGGGGAAAAAGAGGGTTGGAAATAAACACTCATAAATAGAAATCTATGTCAATAAATTAACATAATTATAAATACTGTGAAGCAATTTTTTTAAAAAGGAGAAGTGCTTTATATACTGATATGAAATATGATCTCCAGGGCATTCCGGTTAAATGAAAAAACCAAAATATAGGGTATCCACATTGTTACTTTTGTTTTTAAAAAAGGAAAAACACAGAACTGCTTATATATGCACAGAATATCTGTACAAGGGTCTATAAGCACAGGCAAGACTGGGGCTTCCCTGGTGGTCCAGTGGGTAAGGACACTGCCTTGCAGTGCAAGGGACTCCGGTCTGATCCCTGGCCTGGGAAGATCCCACGTGCCGCGGAGCAGCTGGACCGATGTGCCCAACTACCGAGCCGGAGCTCTGGAGCGCATGCGCCCAGAGCCGGTGCTCTGCGACAACAGAGGCCACCGCGATGGGAGGCCCACGCGGGCCAAAGAACAAAGATGGATGAAAATACCAATAGAAGTGGCCCGCCTGCTCCCCTCCCTCCCCACCCCACCAATAATAAATAAATAAATAAATAAATGTTTAAAAATAAAAACCAAAAAAACAGGCAACACTGGTCAATAATAGATCACCAGGGAGTGGGAGTGCGAAGAAGACTTTTATTTTTATCTTTTTATTAAAAGATTTACTTATTTTATTTTATTTTTTGGGGGGTGGAGTGGGGAAGGAGGGGAACAGGCGGGCTACTTCTATTGGTCTTTCATTTGTCCATTTTCATCCATCTTTGTTCTTTGGCCCACGTGGGCCTCCCATCGCGGTGGCCTCTGTTGTCGCAGAGCACCGGCTCTCTGGGCGCATGCGCCCCAGAGCTCCGGCTCGGTAATTGGACACATCGGTCCAGCTGCTCCGTGGCACGTGGGATCTTCCCAGGCCAGGGATCGAACCGGCGCCCCTTGCACTGCAAGGTGGTGTCCTTACCCACTGGACCACCAGGGAAGCCCTGAAGAAGACTTTTAACTCTGTGCCCCTCTGTACTTCTCGAATCTTAAACCCAGTGGATGCAATTACCTACCCAGAAATCCTATCCCATTGTAGTTTTGCTATAAGCTACAAAAGTGCTTAAATATATTTTTAACACCTACACAAAGGACTTTTTAAATAAAAATATTTTGTATACATAGCTCTGCAATTTTTATTATACCATTATGTATATGGTATATTATAGACATCTGCCTTGAGGCCTATAGTTATAGAACTAACTCATTTTTTAAAATAATATAGCATTCTATTATATAAATTAATCAAAATTTATTCAACCATTTCCCTTTTGATGAAAATTCAGGTGTTTCCTTGATTTTGGTTTCTGTTCAGTCTGGGTTCTTTGACATGAAAATAACTATTCTTAGCTAAATTTAGAAGATATAAATATGAAATGTAAAATAATAAAAATATTGCAATAAAATTATAACCTCAGTCTGAGGGTAACTTACTTAAACAATAAAGGAAACACAAATGACTTATGAAAGATAAATGTATTTAACTACATACAGATGCAAATTTTCCTTACGGAAAAAAACATAAAGTCAAGAGACAACAAAGTGGAAGAAACTATTTGTTAAAAAAAAAAAATGGCAACAGGTTAACATCTCTAACAGAGAAAGTTTCTAGAAGTTTATTTTTTTAAACATGCAAAGAACATGAAAAGGCAAAGAGAAAATACTAATGACCAATATCAAGAGATCCTAATGCTCACTAGTCATAATTTTGAAGACAAAACATCACCGAGATCTAATTTTTCATCCACTGACAGACAAAAGTGTAAAAGACAGGTAATAACCAGAATTGGCAGGTTCAGGAAGAAATGGACATTAAGCATTCTCACTGAACATCTTAACCTCAACTGTCTTTTTTGGAGAGTAATTGATAATACAGCAGAAAAAAATTTAATGTTCATCTTCTTTGACTTAGCAACCCAACTTAATCTAGGAAAAACAAACCTGAAAGATATAGCCTTTAGTGTCTCTCATGCCTCTTCTCTTTTCCCCTGTCTTCTCTCCAGTACACCTCATTTAATTAACTGTGTTACAGAAAATTACAAGACACTCATGAAAGAAATTAAAGAAGACTTAAACAGATGGAGAGATATTCCATGTTCCTGGGTCAGAAGAATCAATATTGTGAAAATGACCATACTACCAAATATCATCTACAGATTCAATGCAATACCTATTCAACTTCCATTGACATTTTTCACAGAACTAGACCAAAGAATCACACAGTTCGTATGGAAACACAAAAGACCTCGAACAGCCAAAGCAATCCTGAGAAAGAAGAATGGAGCTGGAGGGATCAGCCTCCCTAACTTCAGACTCTACTACAAAGCAACAGTCATCAAGACAGTATAGTACTGGCACAAAAACAGAACTATAGACCAATGGAACAAGATCGAGAACCCAGAGATAAACCCACGCACCTATGGGTACCTTATTTTTGACAAAGGAGGCGAAACTATAAAATGGGACAAAGATAGCCTCTTCAACAAGTGGTGCTGGGAGAATTGGACAGCTACATGCAAAAAAATGAAGTTGGAACATTCCCTGACACCACACACTAAGATCAACTCAAAATGGATTAAAGACCTAAATGTAAGACCAGAAACCATCAAACTCTTAGAGGAGAATATAGGCAAAACCCTCAAGGACATCAATCAAAGCAAGATCTTCTCTGACCCACCAACTAAAATAGCAGAACTGAAAAGAAAAATGAACATGTGGGACCTCATGAAACTTAAAAGCTTTTGTACAGCAAAAGAAATTACAAAAAAGCTCAACAGACACCCCACAGAGTGGCAGAAAATCATAGCAAATGAAACAACAGACAAAGAATTAATCTCCAAAATCTACAAGCAACTCAGACAACTCAGCACAGGAGAAACGAACAACCCAATCAAAAAATGGGAAAAAGATCTAAAGAGACGCCTCTCCAAAGAGGACATACAGATGGCCCAAAAGCACGTGAAACGATGCTCAACCTCGCTTATTATTAGAGAAATGCAAATTAAAACTACAATGAGATACCACCTCACACCCGTCAGAATGGCCATCACCAAAAAATCTGCAGACAATGCTGGAGAGGGTGCAGAGAAAAGGGAATCCTCTTGCATTGCTGGTGGGAATGTCAATTGATACAGCCTCTATGGAAGACAGTCTGGAGATTTCTTAAAAAACTAAAAATAGAAGCACCATACGACCCAGCAATCCCACTCTTAGGCTTATACCCTGATGAAATCAAATCTGAAAGAAGCACCTGTACCCCAATGTTCATTGCAGCTCTCTATACATTAGCTAGAACATGGAAGGAACCTAGATGCCCATCCACGAACGAATGGATCTAAAAGCTCTGGTACATATATACAATGGAATACTACACAGCTGTAAAGAGAAATGCAGAAGAATCAACCCTAATGAGGTGGCTGGATCTAGAACGTATCATCAAAAGTGAAGTCAGTCAGAAAGAGAAGGACAAATACAGAACTATAGATCAATGGAACAAGATTGAGAACCCAGAGATCAACCCACGCACCTATGGGTACCTTATTTTTGACAAAGGAGGCGAAACTATAAAATGGGACAAAGACAGCTTCTTCAACAAGTGGTGCTGGGAGAATTGGACAGCTACATGCAAAAAAATGAAGTTGGAACATTCCCTGACACCACACACTAAGATCAACTCAAAATGGATTAAAGACCTAAATGTAAGACCAGAAACCATCAAACTCTTAGAGGAGAATATAGGCAAAACCCTCAAGGACATCAATCAAAGCAAGATCTTCTCTGACCCACCAACTAAAATAGCAGAACTGAAAAGAAAAATGAACATGTGGGACCTCATGAAACTTAAAAGCTTTTGTACAGCAAAAGAAATTACAAAAAAGCTCAACAGACACCCCACAGAGTGGCAGAAAATCATAGCAAATGAAACAACAGACAAAGAATTAATCTCCAAAATCTACAAGCAACTCAGACAACTCAGCACAGGAGAAACGAACAACCCAATCAAAAAATGGGAAAAAGATCTAAAGAGACGCCTCTCCAAAGAGGACATACAGATGGCCCAAAAGCACGTGAAACGATGCTCAACCTCGCTTATTATTAGAGAAATGCAAATTAAAACTACAATGAGATACCACCTCACACCCGTCAGAATGGCCATCACCAAAAAATCTGCAGACAATGCTGGAGAGGGTGCAGAGAAAAGGGAATCCTCTTGCATTGCTGGTGGGAATGTCAATTGATACAGCCTCTATGGAAGACAGTCTGGAGATTTCTTAAAAAACTAAAAATAGAAGCACCATACGACCCAGCAATCCCACTCTTAGGCTTATACCCTGATGAAATCAAATCTGAAAGAAGCACCTGTACCCCAATGTTCATTGCAGCTCTCTATACAATAGCTAGAACATGGAAGGAACCTAGATGCCCATCAACGAACGAATGGATCCAAAAGCTCTGGTACATATATACAATGGAATACTACACAGCTGTAAAGAGAAATGCAGAAGAATCAACCCTAATGAGGTGGCTGGATCTAGAACGTATCATCAAAAGTGAAGTCAGTCAGAAAGAGAAGGACAAATACAGTATATTAACACATATATATGGAATCTAGTAGGATGGTGATGATGGCACACGCAGTGAAGCGACGGAAAGACAGACATGGACAGTGGACATACGGACATTGTGGGGAAGGAACATAAGGTAGGAGTCGTAAAGGAAGTAGCATGAAGGCCTGTACTATCATAAGTGAAGAAAATAGCTCTAGTCATTACTCTGTGAGAAAAGGGGATCTTTCAGGGGTGCTGTGTGATGGCTGGGAGGGGTGGGAAGGGGGGGATATATATATGACTAATCTGGGAACATACATATCTGTAAAGAACAAAACTCTGTAAAAGTTAAAAGCAAAATAAAGGTTTAAAAAAAAAAAATAGCCAGAACTTGGAAGCAACCTAGATGTCCATCGACAAATGAATGGATCCAGAAGCTCTGGTACATACATACAATGGAATACTACTCAGCTGTTAAAAGAAATGCAGAAGAATCAACCCTAATGAGGTGGCTGGATCTAGAACGTATCATCAAAAGTGAAGTCAGTCAGAAAGAGAAGGACAAATACAGTATATTAACACATATATATGGAATCTAGTAGGATGGTGATGATGGCACACGCAGTGAAGCGACGGAAAGACAGACATGGACAGTGGACATACGGACATTGTGGGGAAGGAACATAAGGTAGGAGTCGTAAAGGAAGTAGCATGAAGGCCTGTACTATCATAAGTGAAGAAAATAGCTCTAGTCATTACTCTGTGAGAAAAGGGGATCTTTCAGGGGTGCTGTGTGATGGTTGGGAGGGGTGGGAAGGGGGGGGATATATATATGACTAATCTGGGAACATACATATCTGTAAAGAACAAAACTCTGTAAAAGTTAAAAGCAAAATAAAGGTTTAAAAAAAAAAAATAGCCAGAACTTGGAAGCAACCTAGATGTCCATCGACAAATGAATGGATCCAGAAGCTCTGGTACATACATACAATGGAATACTACTCAGCTGTTAAAAGAAATGCAGAAGACTCAGTCCTAATGAAGTGGCTGGCTCTAGAACCTATCATAAAAAGTGAAGTAAGTCAAAAAGAGAAAGACAAATACAGTATACTAACACACATATATGGAATCTAGTAGGACGGTCTTGATGACACACGCAGGGAACTCATGGAAAAACAGACAGAGCACAGACATAGGGACATTGTGGGGAAGAAATAGGGAGGGGGAAGCATGGAGGGAGTAACATGGAAACCTATACTGTTATGTGTGGAAAAGATAGCTAGTCTCATAGTGCTAAGGGAATAGGAGTGCTTACAATGGCTTGGGGCGAAAGTCTGGAGGGGTGGGACCGGGGGAACTAGGGGGGTGGGGACCATGGATATGCATATGACTGATCTGGGAACATACATGTTTGTCTGTGAACTACAAAACTCTGTAAAACCTTTAAAATAAAGAATTTAAAAAAAAAAAAATTAACTGTGTCACTTCCCAGTCAGCTGGACTCTCATGTCCAAGCCCTCCTCCACTTCCTTCAGACTCTAGCCAGCCGAGGCTACTGCCTGAAGTAGGCAGATGGTCTTGGATCCCTGTGAGGCCTTATCTAGGAATTCCCTCTTGTGCTTTCAGAAAAGTGAGGCCAAGGACACCAGCAGAGCCAACAGCTGCTTCAAGTTCCTGGGGCTGCTGACCATATGCAGGATGCTGATGGCACCTGGCAGAGGCTGCTGTGCCGTGGTCACTCTGCTGGCGATGGTGGACATCCAGCTTGGTGGTGAGGACAGACCATCCGAAGATCCCCAGAGCAGAGATAGTCATCAGGGAGACTCCTGGATTCATGAGGGATGGAACCCATGATTTTTTTTTTTCCTGTTAGGGAAGAAAAGGACCCATTTTTCCTGATGCTAATAAAAGGGTGGAAAATAGTTTATTTTGCTTTAAGAACTAATACTATTGTCCTTCCCATCAGACACCTGCCTCTGCTGTATGTTGCCAAAAATCCAGGTCTGATATCCAGATACTCCAGTATTTGTCAACTTTAGCAACCATTTGATCACGCTGTGCCTCAGTTTACGTGTAAAATGTAAACAGTGATACCTATCTCTAGGGCTATACCATAGATGTATACAAAAGCACTTTAATAGTTAAAGGACCTATAGACGTTCCAGTTGAAGAACAGTAATAAAGGGTGAAATTCAGTGCCTATGGAGCAGCACCATCTCTGCCTCAACATTTATATACGAGTGAATTTAGTTTACCATGTATATACCTGGTTTCCACAGCTAACTTTCCTTTTCTCCAGAAAAAAATTCGCATCTGACTCAGCTCAACTTCCCTGTAGGGAAAGCAGCTATATGGCCTAAGAAAGAAGAGACTGAGCTGGGTATAGCGGTTTTGTGCAAAGACAAATAACCCCAGTTACTGTCTCAATCTCTCTGGGCCAGCAAGACCTCTCACCTCTGCATGTGCATGCATGCTAGTGCTTCCCAGGTGGCACTAGTGGTAAAGAATCTACCTGCCAATACAGGAGATGTAAGAGATGTGGGTTCAAATCCTGGGTCGGAAAGATCCCCTAGAGAAGGGCATGGTCACCCACTCCAGTACTCTTGCCTGGAGAGTTCCAAGGATAGAGGAGCCTGGGTGGGGGCTACAGTCCAGGAGGTCGCAGAGAGTCGGACACAACTGGGTCTTTTATCTCTGCATATTTCCTTCATCTTGTGTATGTTTCGCCCCATACAGCCCCCAAATAACTTGTCCTAGAGTCTTTCAAGAAATGTTTTCTTCATCAGCTACAATTAAGTTAATCCAAATTTTCTACTACAGTCTAAGTTGATTTATATTTCCCTCCTTGCTTCCTGATGTCTTCCCATCTGACCTAACTAGCCTAGTGTTCTGATATCTCCCTTTGGAGACCCTGATTCATGAGGATGGAACCCATGATTTTTTTTCCTGTTAGGGAAGAAAAGGACCCATTTTTCCTGATGCTAATAAAAGGGTGGAAAATAGTTTATTTTGCTTTAAGAACTAATACTATTGTCCTTCCCATCAGACACCTGCCTCTGCTGTATGTTGCCAAAAATCCAGGTCTGATATCCAGATACTCCAGTATTTGTCAACTTTAGCAACCATTTGATCACGCTGTGCCTCAGTTTACGTGTAAAATGTAAACAGTGATACCTATCTCTAGGGCTATACCATAGATGTATACAAAAGCACTTTAATAGTTAAAGGACCTATAGACGTTCCAGTTGAAGAACAGTAATAAAGGGTGAAATTCAGTGCCTATGGAGCAGCACCATCTCTGCCTCAACATTTATATATGAGTGAATTTAGTTTACCATGTATATACCTGGTTTCCACAGCTAACTTTCCTTTTCTCCAGAAAAAAATTCGCATCTGACTCAGCTCAACTTCCCTGTAGGGAAAGCAGCTATATGGCCTAAGAAAGAAGAGACTGAGCTGGGTATAGCGGTTTTGTGCAAAGACAAGTAACCCCAGTTACTGTCTCAATCTCTCTGGGCCAGCAAGACCTCTCACCTCTGCATGTGCATGCATGCTAGTGCTTCCCAGGTGGCACTAGTGGTAAAGAATCTACCTGCCAATACAGGAGATGTAAGAGATGTGGGTTCAAATCCTGGGTCGGAAAGATCCCCTAGAGAAGGGCATGGTCACCCACTCCAGTACTCTTGCCTGGAGAGTTCCAAGGATAGAGGAGCCTGGGTGGGGGCTACAGTCCAGGAGGTCGCAGAGAGTCGGACACAACTGGGTCTTTTATCTCTGCATATTTCCTTCATCTTGTGTATGTTTCGCCCCATACAGCCCCCAAATAACTTGTCCTAGAGTCTTTCAAGAAATGTTTTCTTCATCAGCTACAATTAAGTTAATCCAAATTTTCTACTACAGTCTAAGTTGATTTATATTTCCCTCCTTGCTTCCTGATGTCTTCCCATCTGACCTAACTAGCCTAGTGTTCTGCACTTCTATCATCTCCCTTATCAAATTATTTCCCACATTCATTTCTTTCTTTCCAAAGATGTTTTCCAGGTCTTCATCATCTCATACTTAAAATAGTCTAATAGTCTCCCAAGTGGTAAGCCGCAGATCTCAAATCTGCCCATTTGCCCAAATCGCTATACCTGCCACACCTACTTCAGGGTCTGGCACTGAGCTACTGCCTAACAAGTGGCTCATCAACTGTAAATACTGTTTTTGCCTCTAATCCATACTGCCATCAAACATCTTTTTAAAATGCTCATTTCTATACACCATTCAGAGTTCCAATGGCTTTTCACTGTCTATATGGCAGTGAATAAGTTTAGCCTGGTATTGGAAGTGCCCTCTAAAATTTCATTCTACTACTTATGTAAATACTGTTCTGGTGAATCTCCCTAACGGAAACTCCTCTTTCATTCATCTGAACAGACTGATTGCATATATTAGACACAGTGCTAGACCTTGGAGCATAGAATGGGGGTACAAGTAAGCCACTGTCCTTATAATCCAGTATTCATGTCCTGCTAATACCCCCTAAGTATTTTTATTAATACGTGCGACAGTTCTCCCTAAGATAGAAAACCTTTCTCGTGCTCTCAGCATGCTTAAGTACTAGAGTCAGTGAATACTCCTAAGAAATTTGTATGCAGGATAAGAAGCAACTGGAACTGGACATGGAAAAACAGACTGGTTCCAAATTGGGAAAGGAGTACACCAAGACTGTATATTGTCACCCTGCTTATTTAATTTATATGCAGAGTACGTCATGCGAAATGCCAGGCTGGATGAAGCACAAGCTGGAAACAAGATTACCAGGAGAAATATCAATAACCTCAGATATGCGGATGATACCACCCTTACAGCAGAAGACGAAGAGGAACTAAAGAGCTTCTTGATGAAGGTGAAAGAGGAGAGTGAAAAAGCTGACCTAAAACCCAACATTCAAAAAACTAAGATCATGGCATCTGGTCCCATCACTTTATGGCAAACAGATGGACAAACAATGGAAACGGTGACAGACTTTATTTTCTTGGGCTCCAAAATCACTGCAGATGGTGACCTCTGCCATGAAATTAAAAGACACTTGCTCCTTGGAAGAAAAGCTATGACAAACCTAGAGACCATATTTAAAAGCAGAGACATCAAACAAACAAAAAAAAGCAGAGACATCACCTTGCCAACAAAAGTCCGTATAGTCAAAGCTATGGTTTTCCCAGTAATCATGTATGGATGTGAGAGCTGGACCATAAAGAAGGTGGAATGCTGAAGAACTGATGCCTTTGAACTGTGGTGCTGTAGAAAGACTCTTGAGAGTTCCCTGGACTGCAAGATCAAACCAGTCAATCCTAAAGGAAATCAACCCTAAATATTCACTGGAAGGAATGCTGCTGAAGCTGAAGCTCCAATACTTTGGCCACCTGATGCAAAGAAATGACTCATTGAAAAACAGCCTGATATTGGGGGAAATGGAAGGCAAAAGGAGAAGGGAGTGAGAGGACAAGATGGTTGGATGGCATCACTGAGTCAATGGACATGAGTTTGAACAGGCTCTGGGAGACGCTGAAGGACAGGGAAGCCTGGTGTGCTGCAGTCCCTGGGGTCACAAGAGTAGGACAGGACTGAGCAAATGAACTGAACTGAACTGAACTACAGATGTTCACTAAATGTGGAAATAAGGTTCCTTTTGGAAGGTGAAACTAATGAGGCCAAACAGGTAATAGATAATACCAATAAATAATATCTACCATTTACTGAGTGCTTGCTGTGTGCCAGGCATTGTGCTAACTGATATATTATTTCATTTAATCTTCATGGCCTTTTGAGACAGGTCCTATTCTTGTCATGTGACACATCAGGCTCAAAGATAATCTAAGTTCACTCAGCTAGTAAACAGTGGTGAATAAAAATCCAGATCTATTACAAACCCCAAGATTTTAACTTAGACTAAACTGCTCGATTCACTCCAGAAAATGGTTTTAAAATGAGATTTGGGGACACCCAAATCGAAGGTAACTGAGCTATTTTAGCTGTCTCTCTGGCAAGACTTTCAAGTTCCTTTAAAGTAAGCCTATTTGCATTCCCACGACACACATAGATTCTATATTTATTTACTGTCGCTTAAGTACGTCACCATCACCACCCACAAATGTTAAAAAATACTTATGTGGGCAACGAATTATACTGTGAGGTATCCTTGGAGATCATAAAAAAGATGTCTTGAGATGGCGCAAAGAAGGTATTAATTTTCCAAACTCTCTCCTGACCCACTGATTTTATTCTGAACTGCAGTAATGGTATTGACACACAAAGGACACCCTGAGTTTCGCCATAGTAAATGTGCTCTCCGTTCAGGTTTCCTCAAAGAAAAGGTCTGGATGATGCTGGTCGCCAGCCTCGTGACCCTTCAAAGTATGTTCAGAGGAGTCTTAAACACTGTTAGAAATGAGGGTGCTACACTTATGACATTGTCATTATTCTTCAGGAGAAGGTGGGAAGGAAGGGCAGGGAAATGCTCCACAGGCCCTAGCTGTCCCACAGGAAAACATCACACCAGTACAAAGGCAAAACCTGTCCAAGGAATTAGCGACTTCTCACGAAGAAGGGGAAGGTAGATGAATCAGACTTTCCATTGGGTAAGAAGTCACACCAAGTTATGAGGAAAGAAAGCCTGTGGGAGAGGCAAGCAATCACCACCACTTATTGGATGAACAAAGAGCTACAAGTTGAGACAACAGATGTCTGGCTACAGTGTGAAGAGATGAGCAAGGCAAGAAACAGACTTGGTCTGGAGGTAGGTTGTAAACAATGCAGCTCTTTCGCAAAGGCTGATGGCAACACTGGGCATATGAAACACTTGTAACTGCGCCCTCTGAGCACCAGGTTTGTAGCATAATACAAACCTTCCTTTTTCTTTCTACAGCTTTGTAAGGCTTGTGCCAGAAGAAACTTTTAAAAAACTTAAGTTACATCAAAATAAAACTTTCTTGCTCGGTATCTTTCACATTACAGAAGGAAGTAACAGGCAACAGGGGAAGGCAGGCTAACTATGCCAAGATAATGGGGAATAGAAGGAACTAGTGAATAATGCAGTAGGAACTTTGTCTTATTGACCCTCAACAAAAACCAGTACCAGGCACATAGCAGGCTCTTAACAAACTTGTTTAAAGAACTTGTATGATGGATTAGTCTTTACATATGGTAATTCTAACCTCACACAACCCTTCCAGGTAAATAGTCCCTCATTACTCATCAGCAAATAGCATAAAGAGGTTAAATGCTGCCCCTGCTTTCAGTGATCACCTACTACAGGCAAGCAACTTCTCTTTCAACTCCATCACCATTCTCCCCATTCTGAGAGTGTCTCCTCCCATTTCCAGAAATAGATCCACCCAACACTCTTATTCCACCCCTTAACTCAAACTTTTAAAAGAAAACAAAGACCTTGTCTGTGATCTTTGGCAAGCATCTGCCAAATATACGCCTATGCCAGTTTTCAGGAGGAAACTAGTGAATATCAAGCATCTGATCCTTCAGATGTATTTCTTTATTGAATCCGAATCTTCTCAGATGGTTAGGCTATTTCATTGACAAAATAAATTTAAATTCCTCACACAGATCAAAAACTTTAAAAGAGAAGGGGAAATTCGGTGTAGGCATACAACTTACTGCCATTCATTACTACCTTCGATTTTCCAAGTTATGCCAAAGGAAAAAAAATCTCTAAGATCTTTTTCTTTTCCTAGTCAGGAAGGCAATGGACTTTGATAGTTCATTCCTTTTATTCCTCTCCCCTAACTTAAGCCTCAGCAGAATTACGGATGTGGTAGTGTTCAGTAAAATAAAAATACACATTTTCTCAGACCCAAAGCAGGGAAAAAACAGACTTGGTCTGGAGGTAGGTTGTAAACAATGCAGCTCTTTCGCAAAGGCTGATGGCAACACTGGGCATATGAAACACTTGTAACTGCCCTCTGAGCACCAGGTTTGTAGCATAATACAAACCTTCCTTTTTCTTTCTACAGCTTTGTAAGGCTTGTGCCAGAAGAAACTTTTAAAAAACTTAAGTTACATCAAAATAAAACTTTCTTGCTCGGTATCTTTCACATTACAGAAGGAAGTAACAGGCAACAGGGGAAGGCAGGCTAACTATGCCAAGATAATGGGGAATAGAAGGAACTAGTGAATAATGCAGTAGGAACTTTGTCTTATTGACCCTCAACAAAAACCAGTACCAGGCACATAGCAGGCTCTTAACAAACTTGTTTAAAGAACTTGTATGATGGATTAGTCTTTACATATGGTAATTCTAACCTCACACAACCCTTCCAGGTAAATAGTCCCTCATTACTCATCAGCAAATAGCATAAAGAGGTTAAATGCTGCCCCTGCTTTCAGTGATCACCTACTACAGGCAAGCAACTTCTCTTTCAACTCCATCACCATTCTCCCCATTCTGAGAGTGTCTCCTCCCATTTCCAGAAATAGATCCACCCAACACTCTTATTCCACCCCTTAACTCAAACTTTTAAAAGAAAACAAAGACCTTGTCTGTGATCTTTGGCAAGCATCTGCCAAATATACGCCTATGCCAGTTTTCAGGAGGAAACTAGTGAATATCAAGCATCTGATCCTTCAGATGTATTTCTTTATTGAATCCGAATCTTCTCTGATGGTTAGGCTATTTCATTGACAAAATAAATTTAAATTCCTCACACAGATCAAAAACTTTAAAAGAGAAGGGGAAATTCGGTGTAGGCATACAACTTACTGCCATTCATTACTACCTTCGATTTTCCAAGTTATGCCAAAGGAAAAAAAATCTCTAAGATCTTTTTCTTTTCCTAGTCAGGAAGGCAATGGACTTTGATAGTTCATTCCTTTTATTCCTCTCCCCTAACTTAAGCCTCAGCAGAATTACGGATGTGGTAGTGTTCAGTAAAATAAAAATACACATTTTCTCAGACCCAAAGAAATCACATAGGTCAGGTTATCATGCTTACACGTGACAAAACGAGGGCGCTTTCTTGGATCTCCATGCTTCCCTTGGTTCATGAGACTAATTTCAGTGAGCATCCCAGTCCTGTCACTGTGCCAGGCATTCCATGCAATACATGGAAAATCTACAATGAACTTGAACGGCAGCTATTTCTTCTTTGCTTGTTCTTCCCTGAACTTGAGTGGCAGCTTCTATTTTGTTTGTTCTACCTTCTAGCAAGGAGCAATCAAAGGTTGGCTTCTTCCCCACTTCCATCAAGATCACACAGATTTCACAAGATCACAACTGCAAATTTAAGCAGTCAGACACAACACATAACACCTTATTTCCTCCTTTCTTTGTCCATTCCCCTCCAATCATAAGGGTCTGTCAAACCCACATCTCAGGATGAATTACCCCAGGTATTTTGTTGCTACTCTTAAGTTTGTGGCATAACCCAAACCTCCCCTTTTCTTTTTATAGCTTTTAAGTCTTGTGCCAGAAGAAACTTAAAAAAAAAAAAAAAAACAGTTATAGCAAGATAAAACTGACTTTCTTTAGCTTCATTATCTTTCAGTATGCACAGAGGAGAAAGTTACATGGAACAGGGGAAGAGAGGCTAACTATGCCAAGAATATGGGGAACAGAAGATGGGCAAGTTGAATGTATTCCCTGACCTCCTCTCCTCACTGCCAAAACAAACCTAACTTTCTTCCTACCTCAGTCACCAGTAAATAACGCAGCTCTCACAAAAGCAGATGGTATACAGTTCTCACTCAAAGACTGGATAAGCATGTGAGGTTTTGTACCCTGGAAGAACTTCTCCTCTCTGCCCTCCAACAAAGTCAAATAAAAGAGCGAGTCAACAAAATGAGAATGCAAATGTTTTTGGAAGAAATTTTATTTGACACTGCTAAGGAAGGTAGACGAAACAAGCAAAGACAGGTAGGACAGGAGAAGAGCACCAGACCCAGTAACTGACTTGGCAGAAATGAGGAAACGAAGAGACGCTGATGCTGAATAGCATCCATGTGGTAGAGCTGGAGAAGAGGAAGGTGTGTGCAGAACAGATGCACCACAGATCATTACTGTCCAGCTTCAACTAAGTGCTTGTCAACCTCTCTGGTCATTTCTCTTTTTAAATAAATGCTAAAGCAATACTTGCCCCCTTTTCTTTTCTCCCTAAATTCATAAATCCTCCTGTCTCTCTTTGGACAGATAACCTCTTATCATAATTATGCAGAGATGGGGCAGGCTTGATGCCATTGCAATACATGGAAAATCTACAATGAACAGGCAGCTATTTCTTCTTTGCTTGTTCTTCCCTGAACTTGAGTGGCAGCTTCTATTTTGTTTGTTCTACCTTCTAGCAAGGAGCAATCAAAGGTTGGCTTCTTCCCCACTTCCATCAAGATCACACAGATTTCACAAGATCACAACTGCAAATTTAAGCAGTCAGACACAACACATAACACCTTATTTCCTTTCTTTGTCCATTCCCCTCCAATCATAAGGGTCTGTCAAACCCACATCTCAGGATGAATTACCCCAGGTATTTTGTTGCTACTCTTAAGTTTGTGGCATAACCCAAACCTCCCCTTTTCTTTTTATAGCTTTTAAGTCTTGTGCCAGAAGAAACTTAAAAAAAAAAAAAAAAACAGTTATAGCAAGATAAAACTGACTTTCTTTAGCTTCATTATCTTTCAGTATGCACAGAGGAGAAAGTTACATGGAACAGGGGAAGAGAGGCTAACTATGCCAAGAATATGGGGAACAGAAGATGGGCAAGTTGAATGTATTCCCTGACCTCCTCTCCTCACTGCCAAAACAAACCTAACTTTCTTCCTACCTCAGTCACCAGTAAATAACGCAGCTCTCACAAAAGCAGATGGTATACAGTTCTCACTCAAAGACTGGATAAGCATGTGAGGTTTTGTACCCTGGAAGAACTTCTCCTCTCTGCCCTCCAACAAAGTCAAATAAAAGAGCGAGTCAACAAAATGAGAATGCAAATGTTTTTGGAAGAAATTTTATTTGACACTGCTAAGGAAGGTAGACGAAACAAGCAAAGACAGGTAGGACAGGAGAAGAGCACCAGACCCAGTAACTGACTTGGCAGAAATGAGGAAACGAAGAGACGCTGATGCTGAATAGCATCCATGTGGTAGAGCTGGAGAAGAGGAAGGTGTGTGCAGAACAGATGCACCACAGATCATTACTGTCCAGCTTCAACTAAGTGCTTGTCAACCTCTCTGGTCATTTCTCTTTTTAAATAAATGCTAAAGCAATACTTGCCCCCTTTTCTTTTCTCCCTAAATTCATAAATCCTCCTGTCTCTCTTTGGACAGATAACCTCTTATCATAATTAAGCAGAGAGGTGGGGGCAGGATATTTCTGATAGAAGGAACTATATGATTAAAGAGTGGGAACACAATTTAACCAGGGTTAAATGGCAGACCATTAAAGGTAAACAGACACTTTACCTATGATCCTTGGCCAGAACCTGCAAAATGTGGGAGGCTAAGGTTCATAGGAGCAGAGAAAGGCTGAAGTAGACAGGTTCAGACCCTCCTTAGTGATGGTCTTGAGCCTTAAACTAAGGATTCTGGATTTTGTTGTCTTACAGAGGTAAAAACAATAGGCATGAAGTCAAAAGATCTGGATTCAAATTCTGACTCTGCAATATACCAGCTACGTGTCCTTGGGCAAATGAAATTATGAGATACTATTTATATCAACTTATCTGTAAAATGGTTTATTTCTACTTTAGGTTTATTCCTACTTTATCTTCTGTCTCCATAGGATTGCTCTGATAATCAAATGAGATCCTGGACTTTAAATCCAGAACCAATGGAATTCTGACTCTGAAGTCTCCAAGGCTTTTCCCACTACAGTACACTCACTTTAATCTTTATCAACCTGTTTTATATACTAATGCTGGTCTTCTAACTACATTTTAAGCTTACATGAGTAGGCTGTTTTTTATTTTTTACTGTTCAAAGACTCTTCTGAAACTACTCCACATTATACAATCACTGGAAGTCTTACAAAGAAACCATATCCAACTACAGAAAAAGTTTTTATCCATTGTGCTGTGCTAATTATAGCCAACATTAAGGGGAAAAAAACCTGCAGAAAGAAGACATGATTATTGGCCAAGTTTATCCAGACATTCAAGAATATTTGACTACTAACTCTGACTTGAACTAAGCATAATAAAGCAACAATAAGTCCGGGGTCCCACTTCTAAAGAATTTATTTACTCTGCTTATGTCTTAGCTTTCAGAGTGCACTGATACCACTAATTTCAAATAAGCCTATAAATTTCCATGCATGTACTTTTCTGGACACACATCTAAACTTCAATCCATATGAGTGATTCATAACCCATTTGAACCTCTGTGAGGCCATGGAGTTACTGTAAGAAGTCTATAAGCATTATCTTCAGTCTGAATAAATAATACATCTGAAAATATGTATATACCTCTCCTGAACTGGATATAGATTCTAGTGTGACTAAGAAAGACAAACTGATTTAAAAGCATTACTGAAATCAGTTAGTTTTTTGCTGTGCTTGTTCCATCAAAAGATACTAAAACTACAATTATAATCTTGTTGGGAGAGAGTCTAATAATTTCTGGACCTTAAGAATGATACATCTTATTATAAAAAGAACCATAAGCTTATATCCCATGATTTACAAATAAAAGTGTTTCAGGTCAAAGAGGAACGGCAACATAGAGAGTCCACTTCTGGGGACACCATAGTAAGTATAACCTGGCAAAAAAAAAGCTTGTATGTATAAAATTTGAAAGTTGAGTACCTATAATGCCACTTATCTTACAGATAAATGAGAGATCAAAACCTCCTAATATCCACTGGGTAAGACATTTTGAACCTTTTTCTTTCTTAATATTTATCTAGTTATTTGGCTGCGCTGGATTTTTACTTGTGGCACGTGAGATCTAGTTCCCTGACCAGGGATTGAAATCCCCCACTCCCTGCATTGGGAGCAGAGTCTTAGCCACTGGACCACCAGGGAAGTCCCTTGATCCTGTCTTGATCCTGGAAAAGACCTCTGGTTGTATACATTTTACACATTCTAAGCATTCTATTTTAAACCCATGGCACAGCCTTGAGGTTCTTAGCCTGAGTGCTGGGATGCTGACATTACTGCAAGCTACAATTGCCCCCTCAACAGGATAGACACCTGTGATATATTTACCTCAGTGGTCCTCAACCTTTCTGGCACCAAGGACTAGTTTCATGGAAGACAACTTCTCCACAGATAAGGGTGGGGAGATGGTTTCGGGATGATACAATAGCAGTACATTTATTATGCCTTCAATGATCTGATAGGAGGCAGAGCTCAGATAGTGATGAGGACTGACTGTAAACACAGGCAAAACTTTGCTTGCTTGCTTGCCCATCATTCACATCCTGCTGTGCTGCGTGGTTCCTAACAGGACACGGACCAGTATTGGTCCATGGCCCAGGGGTTAAGGACCCTTGGTCTACCCCACCAAATCTTTCTCCAACTCCCTACACCAGAACTTATACTAGATTTATTTTTGGAAACTTCCAGTAAGAGTACTCTCTCTCTCTCTCTAGTACCCCCAAACCCCCAAATCTCCACTGGATTATTCTTACAATAGCATCTGTATCTTCCCACCTCTCTACCACAGAGACCAAAGGAATTTTCCCTAATAGTCAAGTATCTATTCACCAGCCCTGCTCCTTTTCCTAAAATCTGTCTTCCTTCACAGATGTCAGTGGCCTGCCTAAATCAGCTCTAACAATCAACTCTGAGGTTTTAAAACCCCCTTTTTTTCATAGAGAGTCCACTTCTGGGGACACCATAGTAAGTATAACCTGGCAAAAAAAAAGCTTGTATGTATAAAATTTGAAAGTTGAGTACCTATAATGCCACTTATCTTACAGATAAATGAGAGATCAAAACCTCCTAATATCCACTGGGTAAGACATTTTGAACCTTTTTCTTTCTTAATATTTATCTAGTTATTTGGCTGCGCTGGATTTTTACTTGTGGCACGTGAGATCTAGTTCCCTGACCAGGGATTGAAATCCCCCACTCCCTGCATTGGGAGCAGAGTCTTAGCCACTGGACCACCAGGGAAGTCCCTTGATCCTGTCTTGATCCTGGAAAAGACCTCTGGTTGTATACATTTTACACATTCTAAGCATTCTATTTTAAACCCATGGCACAGCCTTGAGGTTCTTAGCCTGAGTGCTGGGATGCTGACATTACTGCAAGCTACAATTGCCCCCTCAACAGGATAGACACCTGTGATATATTTACCTCAGTGGTCCTCAACCTTTCTGGCACCAAGGACTAGTTTCATGGAAGACAACTTCTCCACAGATAAGGGTGGGGAGATGGTTTTGGGATGATACAATAGCAGTACATTTATTATGCCTTCAATGATCTGATAGGAGGCAGAGCTCAGATAGTGATGAGGACTGACTGTAAACACAGGCAAAACTTTGCTTGCTTGCTTGCCCATCATTCACATCCTGCTGTGCTGCGTGGTTCCTAACAGGACACGGACCAGTATTGGTCCATGGCCCAGGGGTTAAGGACCCTTGGTCTACCCCACCAAATCTTTCTCCAACTCCCTACACCAGAACTTATACTAGATTTATTTTTGGAAACTTCCAGTAAGAGTACTCTCTCTCTCTCTCTAGTACCCCCAAACCCCCAAATCTCCACTGGATTATTCTTACAATAGCATCTGTATCTTCCCACCTCTCTACCACAGAGACCAAAGGAATTTTCCCTAATAGTCAAGTATCTATTCACCAGCCCTGCTCCTTTTCCTAAAATCTGTCTTCCTTCACAGATGTCAGTGGCCTGCCTAAATCAGCTCTAACAATCAACTCTGAGGTTATTGCCTTTCACTTCGCCAAACCCTAGAGGTTGTTTTGTTGTTGTTTTAAACAGACAATCTATGATCCACTCCTGATTAGTTTTTGTTAAGTTCTGATATATCTATATTCCTTGAGGAAACAGCACTTGGACACCAGGAATAAAGAAAACTGAAGCACACAGAAGGTCATGTGAGAAGTCAATCTGTCATCAATAATTTATCAAGAAAAAAATTTTTTAAACAATAGATAACTTTTAGAGTTCACCTAATACAGGTAAATAGATAATGAACACCCTTTCCTCAAAACCATTCATTCTCAACCTTCAGAAATGGCCAGACTTTTAGCTCCAATGAAACCCTATGCCACAAGGCCCATAATAGGGTACCTGTCCAAGTCCACAGTGCCCCATAATAGAGAACTATAGAGACACATGGGTCTGAGGCACGTACAATGAGGGAGCCAGACTGTGAGGCTTCAGCCATCTGCTGTACCCCTGCTCACTCTGTCTACTTCAGTGCCCACCATATCCCTTCTTTCTCTAGGATGAAATGTGCACATATGCATTTGTCTATGAATAGATACATAACACACATGTACACACATATAAATGTTCAAAACAAAGACAACGGGCTTCCCTGGTGGTCCAGTGGGTAAGGACACCGCCTTGCAGTGCAAGAGGCGCCAGTTTGATCCCTGGCCTGGGAAGATCCCACGTGCCACAGAGTGGCTGGACCGGTGTGTCCAATTACCGAGCCGGAGCTCTGGCGCACATGTGCCCAGAGCTGCTGCTCTGCAACAACAGAGGCCGCCGCGATGGGAGGCCCACACGGGCCGAAGAGCAAAGATGGATGAAAATGGACAAATGAAAGACCAATAGAAGTGGCCCGTCCGCCCCACTCACTCCCCTATCCTTCCCCAACCCGCGCCCCCCTCTCCTAAAATAAATTTAAAAAAAAAACAAAAAATAAAGACAACAACAAGAAAATTTTCTTCTAATAAGTATTTAGTCTGAGACTTGTTGGGGGAAAAAATGAATTCTTCCCCCTAAATCTTACTTCTAACTTGAGAAGTAAAACTATTAGACCAGACAGAGTATCACTCAAGAAAAAGATTCAATAAGCACTTGCTTATTTGTTATACAGCAAATGTTCACAACTAAGGAAGCTACTTGGATTCTCCAGGTTTCCCAACTCTTCAGAGAACTGGCAATAGGAGGACTTTTGAGGGAAATTTAATTGTTAATGCCACGATTATTCTGTTTCTCTGCTGAAGATCATTAGTTAAGCATTCACCACTCTGCCCCACCACCCAACTGCCCAGTTTTAACTCATCTGGAAACTACCCAAAAAGCAATAATCCCTTGGAGGCCAGAGGGAGCTGCCCTACATAACCTCTCAGCTTTCAAGTCCATCAATCTCTAGGAAGTCTCTCCTAATTATGTGTCAACACAGTTTTATTTCCTCTTATTTCAAATTACAGTGAACAAAAAAAAAGATTAAGAAAAAAAGACATTCATTAATAAGAAAACAATCTGTTCATCTCTGCATGGAACTCAAAGGGCAGGCCATTTAGTACAAAGCCTCAAGCCTGAAGGCCTAAGATTTGAAATTGTAACTTTCTTCTATTCTCTTTGACAGTGAGGGAAAGCTGAATCATCTCTCCTAATAAGGCTGACTCCTAGTAAGGCTCCAGTTTCCTAAATCTGTAAGCCTTCCACCTGTAAACGAATGAACACTTGAAAAGTACGGGTTACGTAGCCCTCTGCTTTGGGCATTATATCAAACTGTGTTTGACTACATAACCATGAGAGCCAAATCTCACACACACACACACACACACACACACACAACACACCCTTTACAGTTTGGCTTCCTTGGAGAACCCTAATACACTCCTTACCTAAATTAACCTGGAAGTCCCCTGTTCTAGGAAGACACAGTACAGATTCATTAAGCAGGAGGGGTCTTGGAAACACCAAAAAGATTCATCTCCTCTATTTAAAAAGAACAAAAAAAAATTGAAGAAAATTTCAGATAACCTAGATTAATGCTATTTGCTATCCTTATATTGAAAAGTTAAATCCCTATCCAGCACTTTGTCTGCATCCCTTTGTAAAAACTATTCTAGTTCTCTACTGATTAAGCAAAAATACATCTGCCTGTCCTGCCATCTCCAGACCCAAACAAAAACTTCCAGGTTGGCGTCATTTTTCTGAGACAGCTAATATTATTGACATTGTTCTACTTGAAAACTACAACGTACTCCAGCTTCAGCCGAGCAGAGTAATGGCTGTTCACAATATACCTCTCCTGTCCCCTCAGGCTCATCAACCCTCCCCATTCAAAACCAATGTGGGGCTTCCCTGATGGTCCAGTGGGTAAGGACATCGCCTTGCAGTGCCAAGAGGCGCCGGTTCCATCCCTGGCCTGGGAGGATCCCACATGCCACAGAGCGGCTGGACCGATGTGTCCAATTACCAAGCCGGAGCTCTGGAGCGCATGTGCCCAGAGCTGGTGCTCTGCGACAACAGAGGCCACTGCAATGGGAGGCCCACACGGGCCAAAGAACAAAGATGGATGAAAATAAATGAATGAAAGACCAATAGAAGTGGCCCGCCTGCCCCTTCCCTCCCCAACCCTCCCTCCCAAAAAAGTAAAATAAAAATAAAATTAATAATACTAATAAAAAGATTGTTCAAAAAAAAATGTGTCTCTCTGGGTTACATTTCAATAACCATAGTAAACAGTTCACATTTACCAAAGAAACTATCTCTATAGAGGTATAACAAAGAGGCCTATTAGAAAACATCTTTTATTCTCTCTGGGACAATTTCAATCATACGTTTAGAGGCAGGCTATTAATTCAGCAATTAAACTCACCCACTTTCTCTCTTCCCTTCCCTACTCCCCTATCCTCTACTAAATTACAAAGATATCTCTAACCCACCCCTCACCCCCAAAACCAGGGTATGACAGACTCCTAGCCAAGAAAGAGACTCCCCAAAGACTAACCTTCTTGTCCTGATCATTCCAAACTATGAAGGGCTGATATGACCTTACCAGTGGTGCCCCGTGTCACCCTTTTTGGTGCAGCAACAGTGGGTACATGTTCCCATCATTTTTTTTTTTTTTAAATATTTATTTATTTATTTATTTATTTTGGGGGCAGGGGTCAGGTTGGGGAGGGAGGGGGGCGGGCGGGCCACTTCTATTGGTCTTTCATTTCTCTATTTTCATCCGTCTTTGTTCTTTGGCTCCTGTGGGCCTCCCATCGCGGTGGCCTCTGTTGTCGCAGAGCGCCGGCTGTAGGCGCATGCGCTCCAGAGCTCCAGCTCGGTGATTGGACACATCAGTCCAGCCGCTCCGCGGCCCATGGGATCTTCCCAGGCTAGGGATCGAACTGGCGCCCCTTGCAATGCAAGGCGGTGTCCTTACCCACTGGACCACCAGGAGAAGCCCCCATCATTTATTTTTGAGACTTTTAAGTTCCAACAACATTCGTAAGCTTCTTCATTTATTTAATGTTAAGCATATAAATGTGCCAAAAAGCATGTGCATGTACATGGACACTATGAGGCTGCAAAAACAAGGTCTGTCTCTTCTAGGGCATGATCACAATTAATCAGTAGGACTCCAAGTAGAGCCAGAACCAATTAAACAGAAAAGCTTTAGAGATGACAAATATAAAAATTTTAAGGAGACAACATAAAACCTTAAATCCTAAAGACCAATGAATTACCAAAAATAAACAAACAAACAAACATGAATCAGCTGTAGAAGCAGTAATGAAATACTTCTATTTCTGTGAGGGCAATTTTTTTTTTTTTTGAGGGCAATTATGTTAAGGTCCCCAGGATAGACAGAGAGTTGGGAACCACTAAAAAAACCTTAGAACCAAATATTTCAAATATCTGTCTTTCTGGGCCTGTATGCGTTTCCAAAAATGAGCCAGAATTCGATTCCTACCAACGTAAGACTTGTAAGACATGTCATGTCATGCTGGTTTCTGCAGAAGCTGTATCTTGCAAAGTAGTCTTTAAAGACAGAAATGAGAAAACCAGAGAGTACAATGAGAAGCCATTTTCTCCTTCCCACTGTAACTTTGCTTTGATTTGCTCTCTAAAGATTTAAGAAAAAACAAAATCATTAATCTCAGATTCCTGAATTAATGTGACCTCACTCCATGGCTAATGTGGTCAAGAACAAATGCTTTTGTGCAATTAAAACAGAAGGATTATATTGACATGTCTATGGATTTTACATTTTCATGTAATTTGACTGGCTGTCATATATATCATCATATATGACAACATGATTCCTGAATATATTAATTAAATACAGTCTTTTCTCTCTGATATAAAAAAAAAAAAAAAAAACAGAAGGGATTCATATCAGCAGGACTTTAGGGCTCTGGTTCCACTGTATTTACTGTAAAGTACACTAACAACAGGGTGGAAGTTGGAGAAAGAGGTGGAAACATCCATCACAAGGTAACATGACAGACAGCAGGACCCCAGGCAGACATTAAGGAACCAATTCTATTCTGGCAGGGGAAACCCACATAATTTTCACACAAAGTTACCACGCTGAATTCAGGAATAAGAGGCACTGTGTTGTAGACACAATTCCATCTTAGATACTAACTTTAAATTGAGAGAAGAAAAACCACTCAGTGAATTAATATTATGGGTTGGGGTTTCTTAAGTGATTCCTAAATCCACCTACTATTTTTTTTGTTTTGATATAATTAATAGCTGTAATAAGAGAGCTACCATAGCCCTGGCTCAGAAGATGGTCTTTAGTTTCAAAAAGTCCATCGGTCATGTAGCTGGCTGTCACTGCTAAATCTGTTGCTTGCAGAGGCCCCAGAGCTCTGTGTTTGCTGAGTAGAGTCCTCACCATTTAAGCTCTTCCTACATACAGGACATGCGTCATGCTGAAACAGAAAGATACAAGTCCATGTGAACAGCCTGACCTGAGAAGGTACAAGCAGTAAATAAGAAACCCTGAAAAGTTATCAGGTAGATAAACAAAAAGAGCATGCATTCTCACAGAGTGCCTGCTGGGCTCCAAGTGTAACCCCAGGACATCTCCCAAACAGAACCTTCAACAAAACTGACAGAGAATTCTAGGCAGCAACTTAACAATAGCTAACACATACCACCAAACAGAACTAACTAGAAACAATGACCTAAGACGGTCTAGATCAGGGGTCAGCAAACTTTCTCTGTTAAGGAAAAACAGTAAATATTTTAGACTTTGCTGGTCATACCGCCAGCGTTACTCAACTCTGCTGATGCAACACAAGAATAGCCATAGACAATCTGTAAACAAATTAGCATAGCTGTGTTCCAATGAAACTTCATTTGCAAAACTAGTTGGCAGGTCACAGAGACCCGTAGGTTGTAGTTTGCTCACCCCTGGTCAGAGAAGTTCTGAATAAATTAACAATCTAAAACATAGGAATGGTGCTACAAGGAGTTAGCCAGAAACTAAACCTTGATTTACTTGGCTTTTCATTAACTGTTAACTATGCCTTTACGTGAACCATACCCCCAAGAAGACACGACTGACAAAGGCACCCTTCACAGATGAGAGCTGTCGGTACTTACCAGTTCCAACCACGGCACAATACAAGTGCTGTGGAAGTAGTGGTTGCAGGGCAACTGCCGGACCTCCTCCTCAACTGTATAATCCTCTTTGCACACTGGACACTCTAGGCCCTTATCTGTTGGAAGAGTAAATGCCTTTTAAAATAAACAAGCAAAAGGAAAGGGGCGGGTGGCGGCGGCAGAGGAACTAGCCCAATGCCTTTAACAACCAAAGCAGTAAGAAAAAAAAAAAAAAGACAAAGTGCACCCAAGGTGGAAGCAGACAGGAAGCATGAATTTTATTTCAAATTGGGGATAGAGGTGGTAACAGTCAGAGATATGAAAAAGAGTAACAAATGAGCCCATTCCAATAAGGTCCAGACTGGAACTATATGAGGTCTATTTTTCATTGTAAACAGTTATAAGAACTGGGGCTTAGGTGATCTGTTAAGTAAAACAGGAAAAGCATCTTTTTAAATATGTGAAAGTCTCCTGGCAGTTTCTACTTAGAAGCATAGGCAATCTGTCCACCACAACCAAAGGACTCATCTCCGCCATCTTAGCAGTTCCCATTCAGTGTCTCAAGTCACTTTTACCCTATTACCTTCAATGATACACATCCTATTTCATCACAGTTACCATAAAGTGTTTTTTTACAAGTTGTTCATTAAAAGCTGTACCAGGAGTTGGAGCTACAAAACTCTGAGGCCCAGGGAAACTCAGGCTCCAAGTCCAGAGACAAGAGACTATCTTCTGAAAGAAAATGGCTAAAAACTGAGCAGGGAATACCAGGTAGCAAATTTTAAGTTTCCCAAGTTTGGCTAATAATACTAGCTAGCTTCTCTCTCCAGCAGCTGGGCTATGTATGTTACATGCTCCACAGTACTCAAGGCATTGGGAGTAAAATACCACTTAACAGATTCACTCCTTCCTCCACCACCTCTGCCCTAATTCCAGTTTTTACTTCTCATGCCTGGTCTACTAGGTAGCAATGCCTCTCAGGTAGAAATCCTGACTCCAGGTCTTCCAAATATATTCTATACCTTGCTACCAGTTAATTTTCCCTAATATCAGCTCCAGAGCAATTCACAGGTCATCTTCACTTGAATTCCATTTCACCGGCACAATACAAGTGCTGTGGAAGTAGTGGTTGCAGGGCAACTGCCGGACCTCCTCCTCAACTGTATAATCCTCTTTGCACACTGGACACTCTAGGCCCTTATCTGTTGGAAGAGTAAATGCCTTTTAAAATAAACAAGCAAAAGGAAAGGGGCGGGTGGGCGAGGCAGAGGAAATAACCCAATGCCTTTAACAACCAAAGCAGTAAGGAAAAAAAAAAAAAGACAAAGTGCACCCAAGGTGGAAGCAGACAGGAAGCATGAATTTTATTTCAAATTGGGGATAGAGGTGGTAACAGTCAGAGATATGAAAAAGAGTAACAAATGAGCCCATTCCAATAAGGTCCAGACTGGAACTATATGAGGTCTATTTTTCATTGTAAACAGTTATAAGAACTGGGGCTTAGGTGATCTGTTAAGTAAAACAGGAAAAGCATCTTTTTAAATATGTGAAAGTCTCCTGGCAGTTTCTACTTAGAAGCATAGGCAATCTGTCCACCACAACCAAAGGACTCATCTCCGCCATCTTAGCAGTTCCCATTCAGTGTCTCAAGTCACTTTTACCCTATTACCTTCAATGATACACATCCTATTTCATCACAGTTACCATAAAGTGTTTTTTTACAAGTTGTTCATTAAAAGCTGTACCAGGAGTTGGAGCTACAAAACTCTGAGGCCCAGGGGAAACTCAGGCTCCAAGTCCAGAGACAAGAGACTATCTTCTGAAAGAAAATGGCTAAAAACTGAGCAGGGAATACCAGGTAGCAAATTTTAAGTTTCCCAAGTTTGGCTAATAATACTAGCTAGCTTCTCTCTCCAGCAGCTGGGCTATGTATGTTACATGCTCCACAGTACTCAAGGCATTGGGAGTAAAATACCACTTAACAGATTCACTCCTTCCTCCACCACCTCTGCCCTAATTCCAGTTTTTACTTCTCATGCCTGGTCTACTAGGTAGCAATGCCTCTCAGGTAGAAATCCTGACTCCAGGTCTTCCAAATATATTCTATACCTTGCTACCAGTTAATTTTCCCTAATATCAGCTCCAGAGCAATTCACAGGTCATCTTCACTTGAATTCCTAGCTTGGCACCCCAAAACCAAGAAATTCAAAATTAAAACATCACATCACCTCCTTGCCCAAACCAGGGCCTGCTCACAACTCTTTTATCCCTGATGATGTCAGCACCGCCTCTGTAGTTACAGAGTTGCAAAATCTTAGAACCATCTTTCCCCCTTTCCCCTCCTTTATCCCACTATGCAATTAATGATGAAAGCCTTTTTTCAAAATGACCAGAATCTACCCTTTCCTTTCTGTTAGCATGGCCACCAACAGCTGAACCCCATCATTATGCTGCAAAAGCCCATTAAATATATTTCTGCGTCCTCCCTCTTCCCGTCTATTATAGACACTACCCTCCAAACTAATCTTTCCCAAAGACCACTCAAATTCCCTTGTTCCTCCAGCAGGGGACCAACAAAATTTACCTACTACTTAAAACATCCAACTCTAACTCCTCCGGCAGTTTCAGGGTCCTCTACAGCAAGGGCCTATCTAGTCAAACCTATCCAATCATACCTCTCACCACCACTCATTATCAGGTTATATTTCAGATCTACTGAGATTACACTCCTTATACCTAATTCAGGCACCATGTCCATTCTAACAATCTTCATTGGTTCATACTTTTCCATAATAGAATTAATCTAAGATGGCCCATCCTGTCTTTTAAAATCTTCTGACTCTAAAGTAGAATCCATGGGGAAATAAACTCCAAGTCCAAAATAATGTCCCTTATCACTAAGTTCTTTTTGTTCTTTTTAAAAATACTTACCTATTTTCATTTATTTGTTTTGGCTGCGCTGGGATCTTAGTTGTGGCATGTAGGATCTAGTTCCCTACCCAGGGATCAAACCCAGGTCCCCTGCACTGGGAGCCTGGAGTCTTAGCCACTAGACCACCAGGGAAATCCCTCTTTTTGTTCTTATAAATAAAACAGTACCTATGTCTAATGTATCTAAGGACAGAATAGATGTGAAACAAACTCCTCTTTTTTTTTCCTCTTCCTCTCCCCCAAGAGTCAGTATCATCAGCTCAAGTACATTTTATAATATTGTCTAATTATCTGGTTAGTTTTGCTTCCTCTAGTAAGTTCTTCAAAAAATCACGTTGTACATACCTTTGTGCCTTTTTATTTCCTGCATGGCATCTAGAAAAACAACATGGTAATTGCTCTGTCGACCAACCCTAATGAAGGGATAGGTACCTTTCATATCTGGCTCTCAGGAGGAATTTTAAGAGTGCTACAGTTTCACTTAAAGATCTTTAATATAGAAAGTGGCTCAGATTCTGAACAGAGATAATAAAATGACAAAACACATATGAAAATGAACCTACCAACTTGTTCCTGAGTTACTGTCACTGTTGGAAGAGATGTGATCTTTTCCTTGTCAGCCGGGGGAGGCCCTGTGTTTTCCAGTTGTCCTAAAAGCTACAAAAAAACAAAAAGCAAAAAAAAAAAAAAAGTGGTAGCCATCTAACTATCCCCAGGGAGGAAGCTGTTCCAGCTGAGAACAGTGCAGATATTAGAGATGTTAGTTGCTCTCGCTTTCCCAAGGCTCTGAGAGGCTTGGGTTTGCCCTTTTCTGCTTCCAGACTAATTGCTTTATGATTTCAGAGTGACATCCCTATATGCCTACAGACAGATCCATCACTGCAAAGCTCACTTCCGGGCATAAAGCAATTTTGGAGGCAACAAATGGGCTGTGATGTCATGAATAAAACTACACCTTAACAAAAAGTAATACTTAACCAGTTCAAAAACTTCATTTTGCTGAAAGAAAGAAAAGGGTGAGAGTATGTAAAGTAGCACAAGGTGAGACAAGAAATAAATTACTGCCTACAAGTAGACCTGGATATAAATGACATGCTTTCTATTCTCAGCAATCCACAAGGGAAATGAAAAGCCAATTAAACTAAAATAAACATAAACAAGTGGAAGCAATTCTACATGGCATGAGAATACCTTGTTCTCTGCTTCCTTCCCCTACTTTGCTCCATCTAGCAGAAATCCCTGCTTCAACATGTGAAGAGATCCTTCTTTTTTATAAAGTACTTGTTACTAAGATCCTCATAGGACTGAACAAAAGGCCAAAATAGAAAATACTGTTAAAAAAGTTTTTTCTTCCTTTGGAGTTGAAGTCATCTTCTAAAAAGTCCCTAGGACCAAGAAAGTAAGTACATGGATGCTGAGCTAAACCCATAAACCATTTATCTCTTTAGTAAAATAGAAACCCACAAGCTCAAAATATTAGAGAAAGCAGAATGACTGCCATTTCAGAAAGTAGCAGAAGGAAAGCAGGAAGCCTGTGGAACCATGAAACACACTGAACAGACGCCCTCAAAAGGCAACTCCTCACCTGGGTTACAATGGCATCAAGCCCTGTCTGACCCCAGGCATAGTCCCCAGGGTTGGAGTGCAGCATCCCGCTCCTATACATGAGATGAGACAGACAGCATTAGATGGAGTGACCAGGCTCTGCCTTACACCACAGATAAAGTTGGCAGAGGAGTCCTGTTCTCTCTCAGAGCTGGGAAGTCACTAGTTCTCTGGACCCAAGTGGCAAAGAATTTCTTAGTAATTTCAAGGTCAAACAGATTATCCAGTGGCAGTCTCTCATTCTCTAGGAATTTTTGCTTAACTGTATGGAACATAAAATATGAAGCTACCTAAAATACCACATGACAAACCAGAGAAAAAACAGTGACTCAGTGCCTGTTGGTTAAGCAAAGTTTGTCTTCTCTGTGCCCATTTAAAACAGTTAAGTATATGCCTACAGACAGATCCATCACTGCAAAGCTCACTTCCGGGCATAAAGCAATTTTGGAGGCAACAAATGGGCTGTGATGTCATGAATAAAACTACACCTTAACAAAAGTAATACTTAACCAGTTCAAAAACTTCATTTTGCTGAAAGAAAGAAAAGGGTGAGAGTATGTAAAGTAGCACAAGGTGAGACAAGAAATAAATTACTGCCTACAAGTAGACCTGGATATAAATGACATGCTTTCTATTCTCAGCAATCCACAAGGGAAATGAAAAGCCAATTAAACTAAAATAAACATAAACAAGTGGAAGCAATTCTACATGGCATGAGAATACCTTGTTCTCTGCTTCCTTCCCCTACTTTGCTCCATCTAGCAGAAATCCCTGCTTCAACATGTGAAGAGATCCTTCTTTTTTATAAAGTACTTGTTACTAAGATCCTCATAGGACTGAACAAAAGGCCAAAATAGAAAATACTGTTAAAAAAGTTTTTTCTTCCTTTGGAGTTGAAGTCATCTTCTAAAAAGTCCCTAGGACCAAGAAAGTAAGTACATGGATGCTGAGCTAAACCCATAAACCATTTATCTCTTTAGTAAAATAGAAACCCACAAGCTCAAAATATTAGAGAAAGCAGAATGACTGCCATTTCAGAAAGTAGCAGAAGGAAAGCAGGAAGCCTGTGGAACCATGAAACACACTGAACAGACGCCCTCAAAAGGCAACTCCTCACCTGGGTTACAATGGCATCAAGCCCTGTCTGACCCCAGGCATAGTCCCCAGGGTTGGAGTGCAGCATCCCGCTCCTATACATGAGATGAGACAGACAGCATTAGATGGAGTGACCAGGCTCTGCCTTACACCACAGATAAAGTTGGCAGAGGAGTCCTGTTCTCTCTCAGAGCTGGGAAGTCACTAGTTCTCTGGACCCAAGTGGCAAAGAATTTCTTAGTAATTTCAAGGTCAAACAGATTATCCAGTGGCAGTCTCTCATTCTCTAGGAATTTTTGCTTAACTGTATGGAACATAAAATATGAAGCTACCTAAAATACCACATGACAAACCAGAGAAAAAACAGTGACTCAGTGCCTGTTGGTTAAGCAAAGTTTGTCTTCTCTGTGCCCATTTAAATTAAACATAGAGGGAGTGGCTTTTTAAGGCGAGTTTTTCCCTTGTGACCGGCCAAAATTGACAGCGGAGTTCCCTCATTCCAAGAGGTGGCCTGTGGTCCTGGGCAGTGAGGAGCTCTCACGTTGAGAATTAGTCACAACAGTATCTCCAAATCACAACTTAGAGCAATTACAAAAGGACTTGGCAGCACCTCTTTTGAGCTTTTGGTATACAACCCTGGATGACACATATCCAGACTCTTTGGCTGGAACTTGTTTAAAGAAAACTAGAGGTGGGAAAACAGGGTAACTGTGTGGAAGGACTGAGGTCCCTGAGCAAAGAAGCCTCTGTGGCAGAGTCAGAAGTGGCAAACAAATGTCCAGACAAGAAGAAATACCATCTGTAACCTGTACCATATGTAACTGTCACTCTAATACTGAATAAAAGCCTTTTGTTTCTTCTGAAAAAACTTATTTTGAAAAGAGAAAGCTACGCAATACGCTTTCAATTTCAGAAATTGTCAAGGAATAAAATCTTCCCATATGATCTCAAAGAGAAACGCACAAATCAGACACCAAACCTGGTAGGTGTCCCATTCCCCACCTCAGCACAATCCTCAGACCTGAATATGAATGGAATCAGAGACATCCAGTGCCCAGACATCCTGCAGGACCAGGACGGCCCTCATGAGACTGAGTTATAAAAAAATAAGTTCTGATTAAGTCGGGGCCCAGTAGACAACTCCAGCCTTTAATAACCTGCCAATCACACCTATCCACTCACCTGTGGAGCTCCTTCTCTTTCTCATTATGGCAGATACTACAGCACCGAAAACGATGCTGCTCCAGCAGAGCAGGACATACATAAGACAGTCAGTTACTTACCAAGAAAATGGGGATCCAGGAATGAATCCTGCAATGATCTGCTGTAGTACTCTGTTGAAAAAAAAAAAAATTAGGTCAAACAGCAGACTAATAACGAAAGTACTCTAAGATATCCATGTCGGACTAATCACCAACTCCTTTCCCATAATGCAATTGCTTTTCACTGTTATACAACAGAGAGCACCAGAAATCAATCTGTTACCTCATAGACTGCTACTTCGCTATTATGGCTGTCTTCCTGAACTCTGCTACCTTATGTAATAATAGATTTTTATGAATTAAGCTGGAAAGAAATCTGATTGTACAGTTAGTTTTCAAACAATGATTCCTGGACCCTTGGCAGCAATATGAGAGGCTTAAAGAGAGGCTAGGCTGGTGGGATTTTGGACCCACCTCCTGCAATGAAAGTAATTCCATTTTTATGTGTTATTATCATTATGCAAGAGACTAGCGCACCCCTCCACCCCCTCCACCCCTGCTTTTCTGGTTGTGCTGAAGTCTTTGCTGCTACTAAGGCTTTTCTCTAGTTATGGCACACAGGCTTCTCATTCGGTGGCTTCTCTTGTTGCAGAGCACAGGCTCTAGGGAATGTGGGCTTCAGCAGCTGCAGCTCCAGGGCTCTTGAGCACAGGCTCAACAGTTGTGGCACACGGCCTTAGTTCGCTCCTTGGCATGTGGGATCTTCCCAGACCAGGTACTCTCCTGATTCATTTGTCTCTTGGTTAATTAGTTGTAGTCATTCACTTATTGATTTCCTCTTGGGGTAGATGACCATTTAGCTCTGAGAGCTAATTACTCCAATCCCGTCCATTTGTCTGCTTTCCTGTTCCAGACAGAGTCTAGTCAGTGTTCCTGGCTATAGTAATATCAGTTGTGACTTACTTCTTAACAAGAGAATATGACAGGATAAGTGTGACTTTCAAGGTTAGGTCATAATTCTGGCTTCTTCCTGTACCCTCTCATGGATTACCTTCTCTGGAAAAGTGCCACATCAAGAGTGCTATGGAAAGGCCCACATGATAAAGAACTAAGACCTCCTGGCAATAGCCAAAACAAACTTGCCAGAATTTGAATAATTCCCAGCTGATTCTTCAGATAACTAGCAACGGCCAATGTCTTCTGATGGTAAGCTCATGAGATCCTGGGCCACAACCATCCAGCTAAGCTGCTCCTGAATTCCTAGCCCACTGAACCTCTGAGACAATAATGTTTGTCATTTAAGTCTCTAAGCTCTGGGGTAATTTGTTGTACAGCAGTAGATACCGAATACAGATTGTGATTCCCAGAAGTGTGTGCAGGCTCAGTTGTGTCTGACCACAATTTCGTGGACTGTAGCCCACAAGGCTCCTCTGTCCATGGAATTTTTCAGGCAAGAATACTGCAGAGGGCTGCCATTTCCTTCTCCATGGGACCTTCCAGACTCAAGGATCAAACACATGTCCCTTGTGTCTTCTGCACTGGCTGGTCTGGAACACAGCAGAAGCCAGAGCTGGAAGGACTTAAGAGGAGAGTATGAGCAAAAATCTGAAGAGCCTTGAAGAAACAGTAGACACATGATGGCTGTTGAGGACGTCATGGGCGAATACTTAAGGGAAAACAGGAGGTAAAGAGATCCTTGTTAGGTAGTGGCAAAAGCCTGCCATAACATGGGAAGTAGAAGCTGTGGCTCATGAATGGCGTGATAATGTAGCTAACAAGATTTCCAGACAGGAATGTTGCAGGTCCCTTTTGGTTTCATCTCACTGCATTAAAATGCAAAAGGAAGAGGAATGCATTCAAGGAAGAATATTTAAAAAGGAGTTAAAACTGGATAATTCCGAAAATTCCCAGCCTCTCCAGATGGCAAATGATACTAAAATTAAGAAATGGCTTTAAAAGAAAAAATAAACGGCTTTCAAGCAAAGATCAAATCATGGGCATTGCTAAAAAAAAAAAAATGGTTAAAGAGGAAGTCAAGAGTGTGGCTCTAAAAATTCTTTGTTAAGACCTCAGAAAGACAGTACCTAGAAAACTATTCAAACAACTATGGACACTGTATTACTAATAATTTCCTGGGGCTGCCATAACATATGCCCACCAAGTAGGTAGCTTAAAACAATAGGTGTTTATTATCTCACAGTTTTGGAAGTCAGAAATCTTAAATTAAGACTTAAGATTTCATTAACGGCTCCTCTAGTGGTGCAGTGATAAAGAATTCATTGTCTGGGGACTGTCCTGTGGTCCAGTGGCTAAGACTCTGAGCTCCTAATACCAGGAGCCTGGATTCGATCCCTGTTTAGGGAACTAGATCCCATATACAGAAATGAAGACTGAAGATCCAGCATGTCTCAAGTAGACCTGGTGCAACCAAATAAATAAATATAAAACAGGAAAAAAAGAATCCATCTGTCAGTGCAAGAGATACGGGTTCAGTCAATGATTCAGGAATATCCTACATGCATGGAGCAACAAAGCCCATACACCACAACTACTGAGCCTATGCTTTAGAGCCTGGGAGCCACAACTACTGAAGCCCATGTGCCTTAGAGCCTGTGCTCTACAACTAGAAGCCACCATAATGACAAGTCTGCACAAAGCAACTAGAGAGTAGCCCCTTCTCAACACAACTAGAGAAAAGCTGGCACAGCAACAAAGATGCAGTATAGCCAAAAATGAATAAACAAACAAAATTATTTTTTTAAAAAAGATGCAGTTAAAAAAAAAAAAAGATGCTGTTGGGGTTAGTTCCTTCTGAAGTCTCTGAGAGAGAATCTGTTCATGCCTCTGAAGGCTCCCAGCAATCCTTGCTTTCTTCACTTGGAGACACATTATTCCAGTTTCTGCCTTGTCATCATATGACTTCTCTGTGTCTTCCGTATCCAAATTTTTCTCTTCTTATAAAAACATCATTGGGGGCTTCCCCTGGTGGTCCAGTGGGTAAGGACACCGCCGTGCAGTGCAAGGGGTTCAAGCCCTGACCTGGGAAGATCCCACGTGCTGCAGAGTGGCTGGACTGATGTGTCCAATTACCGAGCCAGAGCTCTGGAGTGCATGCACCCAGAGCGGGCACTCTGCAACGACAGACGCCACCGTGATGGGAGGCCCACAAGAGCCAAAGAACAAAGACGGATGAAAATAGAGAAATGAAAGACCAATAGAAGTGGCCCGCCCGCTCCCCTCCCTCCCCAACCCGACCCCCATCCAAAATAAATAAATAAATAAATCTTTAAAAAAAAAATCATTGGATTAGGGTCCTCTAATCCAGTATGATCTCACCTTAATTTGATTACATTTATAAAAGACCTCAGGGCTCCCCAGATGGTGCTAATGGTAAAGAACCCGCATGCCAATGCAGAAGAGACATAGAGATATTGGTTTGATTCCTAGGTTGGGAAGATCTCCTGGAGGAGGGCATGGCAACCCATTCCAGTATTCTTGCTCAGAGAATCCCGTGGACAAAGGAGCCTGGCAGACTAAAGTCTATAGGGTCACAAAGAGTCAGATACAACTGAAGCAACTTGGTCCCCCCCACACACAAAGGATCTTATTTCCAAATAAGATCATATTCACAGGTAAGTTAGGAAGTCAGGACTTCAATATTTGGTGGAGCATATAAGTCAATCCACAAGTATTATCCTTCAGCAATCCCAGCAGAAGCCCATGGTAAAAAAGAGATTATCTAAAATAGACTTGTGAGTATAGCTTTTGTTAATGGCATGAAGCTTACTAATACAGAAGACTGAAAGTTTTAAAAGCAACTGTCTGCTTAAACAGAAGTAAAAGTACAAAATGAATAAACAAACAAAATTATTTTTTTAAAAAAGATGCAGTTAAAAAAAAAAAAAGATGCTGTTGGGGTTAGTTCCTTCTGAAGTCTCTGAGAGAGAATCTGTTCATGCCTCTGAAGGCTCCCAGCAATCCTTGCTTTCTTCACTTGGAGACACATTATTCCAGTTTCTGCCTTGTCATCATATGACTTCTCTGTGTCTTCCGTATCCAAATTTTTCTCTTCTTATAAAAACATCATTGGGGGCTTCCCCTGGTGGTCCAGTGGGTAAGGACACCGCCGTGCAGTGCAAGGGGTTCAAGCCCTGACCTGGGAAGATCCCACGTGCTGCAGAGTGGCTGGACTGATGTGTCCAATTACCGAGCCAGAGCTCTGGAGTGCATGCACCCAGAGCGGGCACTCTGCAACGACAGACGCCACCGTGATGGGAGGCCCACAAGAGCCAAAGAACAAAGACGGATGAAAACAGAGAAATGAAAGACCAATAGAAGTGGCCCGCCCGCTCCCCTCCCTCCCCAACCCGACCCCCATCCAAAATAAATAAATAAATAAATCTTTAAAAAAAAAATCATTGGATTAGGGTCCTCTAATCCAGTATGATCTCACCTTAATTTGATTACATTTATAAAAGACCTCAGGGCTCCCCAGATGGTGCTAATGGTAAAGAACCCGCATGCCAATGCAGAAGAGACATAGAGATATTGGTTTGATTCCTAGGTTGGGAAGATCTCCTGGAGGAGGGCATGGCAACCCATTCCAGTATTCTTGCTCAGAGAATCCCGTGGACAAAGGAGCCTGGCAGACTAAAGTCTATAGGGTCACAAAGAGTCAGATACAACTGAAGCAACTTGGTCCCCCCCACACACAAAGGATCTTATTTCCAAATAAGATCATATTCACAGGTAAGTTAGGAAGTCAGGACTTCAATATTTGGTGGAGCATATAAGTCAATCCACAAGTATTATCCTTCAGCAATCCCAGCAGAAGCCCATGGTAAAAAAGAGATTATCTAAAATAGACTTGTGAGTATAGCTTTTGTTAATGGCATGAAGCTTACTAATACAGAAGACTGAAAGTTTTAAAAAGCAACACTGTCTGCTTAAACTGAGAAGTACAAAGGCAGTACAAAATGAAGAGAGACCTTTTGTGCCCTCAAAATTCTACTGGCAAGAAGCAGGCTAAGAAAAGTATGAAGCTGCAAATCTGGACTACTTTTCATGGAAAAGAATGACTCACAGGGTGGAATTAAGAGCCAAGAAGGAGTAAACAAGAGCCACAGAGAAGCATTCCTGGGCAGAAGTAGAACTAAGTCCTAGTCAAGGAACATCCAACATTTATCCAGACAAACATCAAAATTGCTACGAATGAGTGACTTCTGTGTGCCTTACATCTTCTCCCTTTTTAAACAGAAATCTCTATACCTGTTTATTATACGCCTGTTCCATCACTGTATGTTGTGTATGTGAGGGGTAGAAATTGTGCCTTTTGTTTATAGATGTCCACATCAACCTGGATTTCAAGTTGATGTTATAAAGGGACAAGACTTTTGGTGGGTCTTGGGAGCAGGTGAATGTACTTCCTACATGGGAGAAATTTCTGGCCAAAGGTTAAACTGTGGTAATTTTAAAATAGGTCCAGGGCTTCTCAGGCAGTGCAGTGGTTAAGACTCTGTGCTTCCACTGGAGGGAGCACAGGTTTGATTCCTCATCAGAGAACTAAGACACGCAGCACACGCCCCACATGCTGAGCAACATGGCCAAAAAAGTAAGAAAACAAGAATTTTTTTAAAATTCTGTAAATAAAAAATTCTTTAATGCTCATCCCCTTGAATGTGGGTTAGACTTGGTGACTCCTTACAGATAAATTTTGGCTGAAAGGACAGTGTTTGTCTTCTAAGATCAGAATATAAAAGGCATTGTGGTTTTTCCCTTCTTCCGTTTTCTCTCTTGGATCACTTATTTTAGGAGAAACCAGCTGCCAAGTCATGAAGACACCAAAGAATCCTCTGGAAAAGTCCACACAGTAAGGAATTGAGGCCTCCTGCCAACAGCAATGTTAGCTTACCCATCTTGAAGTGGATCTTCCAGTCCCAGATAAATGTTCAGATTCCTGCTGCCACAGCAGACATTTTGATTATAACATCATGAAAAACTTTACCAAAAACACCTGGCTAAGCTGCTTCCAAAATACTGGCCCTGAGAAACTATGAGATGATAAATGCCTGTTGTTACAAGCTGCTAAATTCTGGGACAACCTGTTTACACACTGACAAGTAACTAGTATATCCTCCTTGCTTGCTCATACAGGCATGCCTCAGTGCTATCCCAGTGTGGTCCCAGACCACCACAATAAAGCAAATGTTGAAATAAAATCACTCATGAGTTCTCTGGTTTCCAAGTGCATAAAAAAGTTATGTTTATACTTTATTGTTGTCTACTAAGCGTGTAATAACATTATGTCTAAAACAATGTATTTACCTTAATTTAAAAATATTTTATTGCTAAAAAGTGCTAACCATTATCTGAACCTTCAGCAAGTTGTACCAGTAACACCAAAGGCCATTGATCATAACATAGTAAATGCAATAATGAAAAAGTTTAAAATGCTACAAGAATTGTGGAAATGTGACACAGGGACATGAAGTGAGCAAGTGCACTAACAGATTTGTTGGATACAAGATTGCCACAAACCTTCAATCTGTAAAAAAAAAGTACTATCGGGCTTCCCCTGGTGGTCCAGCGGGTAAGGACACCGCCTTGCAGTGCAAGGGGCGCCGGTTTGAGCCCTGGCCTGGGAAGATCCCACGTGCTGCGGAGTGGCTGGACTGATGTGTCCAATTACCGAGCCAGAGCTCTGGCGCGCATGCGCCCAGAGTCGGCGCTCTGCGACAACAGAGGCCACCGCGATGGGAGGCCCACAGGAGCCGAAGAACAAAGACAGATGAAAATAGAGAAATGAAAGACCAATAGAAGTGGCCCACCCATCCCCCTCCCTCCCCACCCCACCCCCCCCCAAAAAAAAGATTCAAAAAAAAAAATGTACTATCTGCTAAGCACTATAAAGTGAAGTACAATGAAGCTGGGTAGCTGTACAGCTGTCCCTCTGTATCCACAGGTTATGCACCTGCAAACTACTGAAGGGAAGGAGGGAACTCCAGAAAGCTCCAAAAAGCAAAACCTGAATTTGCTGTTCACCATCAACTATTTCAGTAGTATTTACACTATTTAAAGTGTTACTGTTTACATAGCATTGTATTAAGTGTTACAGTAATTTAAAGATGATTTAAAGTTTACCGGAGGATGTACTGTAGGTTATTTGCAAACACTATCATTTTATATCAGAGATGAGAATCCTCACACGATTACCTGAGGGCAGGGCAGGGAGGCAGGGTGCCCTGGAACCGATTCCTCCAACAGATACTGAGGGATGACTAACTAGAGTAACAGTTAATCACATACTTGAACTAACCAACAAACAAATGTTGAAATAAAATCACTCATGATTTTGCAAGTATAAAAGTTATGTTTATACTTTATTGTTGTCTACTAAGCGTGTAATAACATTATGTCTAAAACAATGTATTTACCTTAATTTAAAAATATTTTATTGCTAAAAAGTGCTAACCATTATCTGAACCTTCAGCAAGTTGTACCAGTAACACCAAAGGCCATTGATCATAACATAGTAAATGCAATAATGAAAAGTTTAAAATGCTACAAGAATTGTGGAAATGTGACACAGGGACATGAAGTGAGCAAGTGCACTAACAGATTTGTTGGATACAAGATTGCCACAAACCTTCAATCTGTAAAAAAAAAGTACTATCGGGCTTCCCCTGGTGGTCCAGCGGGTAAGGACACCGCCTTGCAGTGCAAGGGGCGCCGGTTTGAGCCCTGGCCTGGGAAGATCCCACGTGCTGCGGAGTGGCTGGACTGATGTGTCCAATTACCGAGCCGGAGCTCTGGAGCGCATGCGCCCAGAGCCGGCGCTCTGCGACAACAGACACCACTGCAATGGGAGGCCCACACAGGCCAAATAACAAAGACAGATGAAAATAAATAAATGAAAGACCAATAGAAGTGGCCCGCCCATCCCCCTCCCCCCCCACCCCACACCCCCAAAAAGATTAAAAAAAAAAAAAAGTACTATCTGCTAAGCACTATAAAGTGAAGTACAATGAAGCTGGGTAGCTGTACAGCTGTCCCTCTGTATCCACAGGTTATGCACCTGCAAACTACTGAAGGGAAGGAGGGAACTCCAGAAAGCTCCAAAAAGCAAAACCTGAATTTGCTGTTCACCATCAACTATTTCAGTAGTATTTACACTATTTAAAGTGTTACTGTTTACATAGCATTGTATTAAGTGTTACAGTAATTTAAAGATGATTTAAAGTTTACCGGAGGATGTACTGTAGGTTATTTGCAAACACTATCATTTTATATCAGAGATGAGAATCCTCACACGATTACCTGAGGGCAGGGCAGGGAGGCAGGGTGCCCTGGAACCGATTCCTCCAACAGATACTGAGGGATGACTAACTAGAGGAACAGTTAATCACATACTTGAACTAACCAACAAACAAGTGTAAGTTATAATCAAGTTTGAGAGAGAAAGAGAGTCTAGTTCTTTGAAGCTCGAAAGCAGACCCTATATAAATACTTGGAATTGCCAGGGACACCTCAGTGGATCAGGTGCTTATTTCGCCTTTACTGGCTGCTTACTCACCGAAAGTGAGATAGATGTTGGTTCCATCTCAGCAGCTCAGGGTGATCCCAGTAAGCGAATGAGCTGTTAGGAAATTATCTTCAATAGATACATACACAGTATTTACAGTGAATTTTTTTAAACAAAAAGTTTCTTGTTAAAAAAACAGGAGGCTAAAAAGGGTAGGGGAAGAGGTATATGTATTTAATTTTAGCAACCCACAGAAGAGAAAGATCAGTCAACAGGGTATGGAGGAGAAGACACATGATAAGATCAGATAAAACAATTCCCTTAGTTTCCAGAGCTGTATTGTCTCTAGGTTTTCCTCCTAGCTCCCTTCTCAACTTATTCTTCCTGCCTTCCAGACTTCTAATGAAGGCGGCCCAGAGTTCAATTCCCAGAGCTCTTCTATTCCCTATCCTGACTCTTCTGGCAAATTCACCCAGTTCTATAGTTTAAGTACCATACGTAGGCAACAACTTCCACTTTACCTCCAGCCAAGACCTCTCCATACTCAACATTAGCACTTGAATATGTAGTAAGCACCTCAAACTTGACCAAAACTGAACTCTTCTCCCCAAACCTATCCTCTCTAGTATTCTCCATATTAGCTAATGGTGGCTCCATTTTTCCACTTGTTCAGACAAAAACCTTTGTGTCATCCTTAATTCTTCCTTCTATTATACCTCATATCCAATTGGCCAGTAAATTATATCATGCTCACTGTCAAACTTTATCTAGAATCCAACCTTTTTTTTTTTAACTAACCCCCATCCATCCACTAGCATCTCCACCTTAGATTAATGCAACAGCCTTCTAAATGGTTTCTCTGCTTCTGTCTTTGCCCCCTGCCTCTTGTACACACATACACCATTCACCATTCTATTATCAACACAGCAGTTAGAATGATCATTTAAAGATGTAAGTCAGACCATGCCATTCCTCTACACTAAAATTCCTACTAGATTTCCACTCCACTCAGAATAAAAGCCTTTAATAGCCAACCAGTCTCTACATGATCTCATAGTCACCTCCCCAGCCCCAGCCCCAACAAGTTCTCTGTGACCTCATCTCCTGTGAGTCCTCTTACTCTGCTCCCTCTACATTAGACTTTCCTTGTTGGCACATTCCTGGCTCATTCCCTCACTTCTTTTATGTTTATTCAAAATATCTTCTCAATAAGGCCTTTACTTTTTGAAGCTTAACTTTGCCCACACTCCCAAACCCCCTCCCTTTCTCCCTTTTTTTCTTTTTCCCATAGCATACACAGTATTTAATGTTTTAAACAAAAGTTTCTTGTTAAAAACAGGAGGCTAAAAAGGGTAGGGGAAGAGGTATATGTATTTAATTTTAGCAACCCACAGAAGAGAAAGATCAGTCAACAGGGTATGGAGGAGAAGACACATGATAAGATCAGATAAAACAATTCCCTTAGTTTCCAGAGCTGTATTGTCTCTAGGTTTTCCTCCTAGCTCCCTTCTCAACTTATTCTTCCTGCCTTCCAGACTTCTAATGAAGGCGCCCAGAGTTCAATTCCCAGAGCTCTTCTATTCTATCCTGACTCTTCTGGCAAATTCACCCAGTTCTATAGTTTAAGTACCATACGTAGGCAACAACTTCCACTTTACCTCCAGCCAAGACCTCTCCATACTCAACATTAGCACTTGAATATGTAGTAAGCACCTCAAACTTGACCAAAACTGAACTCTTCTCCCCAAACCTATCCTCTCTAGTATTCTCCATATTAGCTAATGGTGGCTCCATTTTTCCACTTGTTCAGACAAAAACCTTTGTGTCATCCTTAATTCTTCCTTCTATTATACCTCATATCCAATTGGCCAGTAAATTATATCATGCTCACTGTCAAACTTTATCTAGAATCCAACCTTTTTTTTTTTAACTAACCCCCATCCATCCACTAGCATCTCCACCTTAGATTAATGCAACAGCCTTCTAAATGGTTTCTCTGCTTCTGTCTTTGCCCCCTGCCTCTTGTACACACATACACCATTCACCATTCTATTATCAACACAGCAGTTAGAATGATCATTTAAAGATGTAAGTCAGACCATGCCATTCCTCTACACTAAAATTCCTACTAGATTTCCACTCCACTCAGAATAAAAGCCTTTAATAGCCAACCAGTCTCTACATGATCTCATAGTCACCTCCCCAGCCCCAGCCCCAACAAGTTCTCTGTGACCTCATCTCCTGTGAGTCCTCTTACTCTGCTCCCTCTACATTAGACTTTCCTTGTTGGCACATTCCTGGCTCATTCCCTCACTTCTTTTATGTTTATTCAAAATATCTTCTCAATAAGGCCTTTACTTTTTGAAGCTTAACTTTGCCCACACTCCCAAACTCCCTTCTCCCTGCTTTTTTTTCCCATAGCATTTACTACTGCTTAAAACTCTATTGATTTAATTTATTTTGCCTGTCTGTCATGCCCCCATTAGTATGTAAATTCCACAAGGGCAATCATTTTCCTACTGTTTCGTTGACTAACATCCTGAATAGGACCTGGCATAGTAATACACAAATGCTTACTGAATGACTTTAGAGACCTCAGGATGGGACCCATCAGATAGATACTAAAAGATATATTCAATCTATTAAGATTTAAAAAGATATTATAGGGCTTCCCTGGTGGTCCAGTGGGTAAGGACACCGCCTTGCAGTGCAAGGGGCGCCAGTTCGATCCCTGGCCTGGGAAGATCCCACATGCCACGGAGCAGCTTGACTGATGTGTCCAACTACTGAGCCAGAGCTCTGGAGCGCATGTGCCCAGAGCTGGTGCTCTGCAATGAGAGAGGCCACTGTGATGGGAGGCCCACACAGGCCAAAGAACAAAAGATGGATGAAAATAAATAGATGAAAAAAAAAGATATTATAACATAGATATAGTATGATTCCATTTCAACTATACAGATGTAGATATCATATATATATGTATATATATACACAAATATATAAAAGGTCTACCTTATTATGTACCAAAATATAAATGTGGCTAATTTCTTGGTAATGCTGTTTTTTCAATCCAAGACCAAAAAAGAACTATTTTTAAATAACAAAAAGTTAAATGTTCTCATAATGTTTGAGTTCAATCCAGAACACACATACACCATTCACCATTCTATTATCAACACAGCAGTTAGAATGATCATTTAAAGATGTAAGTCAGACCATGCCATTCCTCTACACTAAAATTCCTACTAGATTTCCACTCCACTCAGAATAAAAGCCTTTAATAGCCAACCAGTCTCTACATGATCTCATAGTCACCTCCCCAGCCCCAGCCCCAACAAGTTCTCTGTGACCTCATCTCCTGTGAGTCCTCTTACTCTGCTCCCTCTACATTAGACTTTCCTTGTTGGCACATTCCTGGCTCATTCCCTCACTTCTTTTATGTTTATTCAAAATATCTTCTCAATAAGGCCTTTACTTTTTGAAGCTTAACTTTGCCCACACTCCCAAACTCCCTTCTCCCTGCTTTTTTTTCCCATAGCATTTACTACTGCTTAAAACTCTATTGATTTAATTTATTTTGCCTGTCTGTCATGCCCCCATTAGTATGTAAATTCCACAAGGGCAATCATTTTCCTACTGTTTCGTTGACTAACATCCTGAATAGGACCTGGCATAGTAATACACAAGTGCTTACTGAATGACTTTAGAGACCTCAGGATGGGACCCATCAGATAGATACTAAAAGATATATTCAATCTATTAAGATTTAAAAAGATATTATAGGGCTTCCCTGGTGGTCCAGAGGGTAAGGACACCGCCTTGCAGTGCAAGGGGCGCCAGTTCGATCCCTGGCCTGGGAAGATCCCACATGCCACGGAGCAGCTTGACTGATGTGTCCAACTACTGAGCCAGAGCTCTGGAGCGCATGTGCCCAGAGCTGGTGCTCTGCAATGAGAGAGGCCACTGTGATGGGAGGCCCACACAGGCCAAAGAACAAAAGATGGATGAAAATAAATAGATGAAAAAAAAAGATATTATAACATAGATATAGTATGATTCCATTTCAACTATACAGATGTAGATATCATATATATATGTATATATATACACAAATATATAAAAGGTCTACCTTATTATGTACCAAAATATAAATGTGGCTAATTTCTTGGTAATGCTGTTTTTTCAATCCAAGACCAAAAAAAAAAGAACTATTTTTAAATAACAAAAAAAGTTAAAAACTGAGAAACCGTCAGTTCTCATAATGTGAGTTGTGAGCAATGGTCAGAAAACAATGGTCCCAGACGTAGCATTAATTTCAGGAGAACATACTCTTGGTTGAAAATCTGACAAGCAAGATAAACAGTTGTACCACTTCCTCAAATCAACAAGACAAACCGTTATCAGGAAAAAGCCAATCCAAAATTTAATCAATCGAAAAATGTGTAAAATACAAAACTGTAAAGTGCTTTCAAAGCACTAGGTAACAGATACAGGTAACTGTAATGACAACTATTGCAAAGTAGTAATAACCACATGGAACAATCTGGGGAGACCTGCCAAGAAGGCAGAGCAATACATCCCAAAGATATGGTTCCATTTATACTTATGAGAAAGAAAAGAGAAAATAAACTGAACTTAAGACTTCCTAAGTTCTACTTACTGACACACTGATATGTGCCCCTTAGAAAGAAAATTCTGAGAAAGTTAGGCAAATGCTTTCATTCTTTTTTTATTTCTCTAACTGGGAAGACTATAAGATAATTCAAATTTTAAGTATTTTGAAACATTCATAATCCCACCAACTACAAATATCATCATTTTTGTCATACCCTGGTTCCAGTATTTAACTGGCTTCATACCTTCAGGCAATTTACCTAACCTCTCTGAGCCTCAGTTTCTATTGTAAAATGAAATATTCACAGTAACTTCTCCAAAGTTACAATGAAGATTAAACAAATAATTGTAAAGCATTCAGACTAGTGCCGGGCACAGACTCTTAGCTATTATTAATTCTAGTTCATATGTTACATATATCTCTTAAAAACGTAATTACGATTATCCATTGGTTCCACATAAATATATAGTGTGTGTGTTCTGTGTGTGTGTTCACACACTCCTTGCAATTTCATGGACCAGAGCCTGCCAGGCTCTTCTGTCCATGGGATTTCCCAGGTTAGAATACTGGAGTGGGTTACCATGTCTTCCTCTAAGAGATTCACTCAACACAAATATATATAGTATTCAGAAGCTGGTAATACAAAAATGAATAAAATGCCCTAAACCATTAACCCCAGAAGTAAGTGGAAAAAGTTGTTCACAGATCTGGTCCCAGAAAAGATGCTAGGCTCAGATGAAAATAACCGATAACTAATCAAACCTTTAAAAAAAAAAAGAAAATGCCTTATTTAAACTACTCTCAAGGGCTTCCCTGGTGGTCCAGTAGGTAAGGACACTGCCTTGCATTGCAAGGGACGCCGGTCTGATCCCTGGCCTGGGAAGATCCCACGTGCTGCTGAGTGGCTGGACCAATGTGTCCAATTACCGAGCCGGAGCTCTGGAGCGCATGCACCCAGAGCTGGTGCTCTGCGACAACGGAGGCCACTGCGATGGGAGGCCCACATGGGCCAAAGAACAAAAATGGATAAAAATAGACAAATGAAAGACCAATAGAAGTGGCCCGCCTGCTCCCCTCCCTCCCCACGCCCCCAAAATAAATAAATAAATAAATCTTTAAACTACTCTCAAGCATAAAACAAAGCAAGATTACCCAGTTCATTTTACTAAACACAACCTTGATACCAAAATCTGACAAAGATAACACAAGAAAATTACCAGTTTCCTTATGAACTGATGCATAAATCCTAAAAAAGATGAGGAAGAAATCAACTCCAATAGTGCATTAAAATATCAGTGCTCCTTTGACAAAGTAGTTTTTATTCAAAGTCTGATGAATTCAGTGCTCATTCAACGTAAGAAAATCTATTAGTTAATAAAATACATTGCTTATTTCAAGGAGAAAAACTCTAAGGGCCATTTTCACAGGACTGCAAAGAACATTTAATAAAGTCACTAGTGATTCTCAATTAAAAGCCCATAATAAATTAGAAATAAAATAAACCCTTTTTAATGTGATAGTGCACATATTAGGTATCGAAAGCAAATATGCTTAATAAAGAAACACTAATTCACTCTTATTTAAGTCAGGAAGAAGGCAAAGATAGCTATTAGACAACTTTGTTTTGATAATATAGTCAATGTAACAGTTAAGAAAAATAATTGACACATAAGCACAGGGAAAGAATACAATCAATATCTGTAAATAATATGCCTATTAATCTAGAAAACTTAGAAAATAATGTGAAAAACTATTAGAGCTAATAAGAGGTTCATTTAAGTAGCAAGGGGTTGAGTTCTATCTAATGATCAGTTTAAAAATTAAGCGAAACTGTAAACTTTTACTGAATAACATCAAAAAATAACAATACAAACTGAGACATGAGCCATGGGTCTAGATGAGAAGTTTCAATATTATAAAAAGTACCATCTGTCCCCAAACTAATGAACTTCCAATGGGATGAGAGAGAGGTCTGTCAGTGATTGACAAAACTGCATTTAAAATTCATTTGAAAGAGCAAATGTAAGAGAAGATCCAGCAGTTTTTGAAAAGGAGTAACAATGAAGTAGACTTTTACTACTAGGTATCAAATCATACTATAAAGTTACAGAAAGTAAATCAGGAAGATACATGCCTAGAAACACATAAATAAAGGTCAGATCATAATACAGAATCCAGAGATGAATATGAAACTATATATAAAGAAAGGTAACATTTCAAGTCAGATGGATTATTCAATAAACAACAATACAAATAACTGTATACTCATACTGGGAGTGGACAGATGCTTATCTCAGCACGAAAATACTACTACTCAGTACCAGAGGTGTGGGCACAAAACACAGACAAGCCGGAAATCCTCCTTGAAAGTAGACACACATATCCACTGGGGTAAATGCTTTAATGTTCTTACAGACTTGTAACTCTCTCTCCTATTACACAGGAGAGCTATCTAATAATGATGCCAACAAAGAGAGGACAGACAGACAGATGAAGATAACATACTGACCAACCATCTAGATCCATCTAAGAACAGCTAATTTACATCAGTCCATCTAATTTACGTCAGTGGTCACAGCAATTTAGAAATCCAAGGAGATGGTTTTGCTAGTCACAATAAATGGAGTAGGACCATTCATACTCAGTAGCTATGAAGGAGCAGTACTAGCCATCCTGCCAAGAAACTGGAGGACAGCCAGGATCGACAAGGAACCATCTTCCAACCTGCATTTTTTTTTCTTTTTGCCTCTAAGTCATCACTTATTTTTCATCCATCTTTTTTATTCTTCGGCATGTGTGGGCCTCCCATTGCAATGGTCTCTCTCATTGCAGAGCACTAGCTCTAGGCACATGCATTCCAGAGCACTGGCTTGTAATTGGACACACCAGCCCAGCTGCTCCATGGCCTATGGAATCATCCCCAGGCGGGGATCAAATCAGTGCCCCTTGCACTGCAAGGCAGGCTCTTTACTCACCGGACCAAGAGGGAAGCTCCATAATTTAACATCCTGTCTTGACATTCATTTGGGGAATTTCTGTCTAGAATTAACTGTTTTTCCTCGTAACACATCTACTTGGAGAATCAAGGGGAAATCATACATTCCCACCCCCAGCACTTTCTCAGGAAGTCTTCACAACTTTGGGAGATCCGAACACTAGCAATCAGGGGTTCAATCATTGGGTGCAGAAGATCTCCTGGAAAAGGAAATGGCAACTCACTCCAGTATTCTTGCCTGGGAAATCCTATGCACAGAAGAGCCTGGCAGGCTACAGTCCATGGGGTCACAAAGATTTAGACACTACTGAGCACACACATACACACAACACTAGAAATACTGCTTGTGGTAGATGAGAGGTCAATATTAGACTCTTGCACCTTCTGCCTATCTTATTCTTTTCAGAAAATTACAGACATTTATTCTTTTAGTTGAAAAACCTATAGACATAATCAAAATATCCAGTTTAAGATTTCTTTTTAGTGGAATCCAAGGTCTCAAGAGCTTTGACGAGCCTGAAACATGTTTTCACTTAAAAATCACTTAAATAGGGCTTCCCTGGTGGTCCAGTGGGTAAGGACACCGCCTTGCAGTGCAAGGGGCACCAGTTCAATCCCTGGTCTGGGAAGATCCCACGCGCCGTGGAGCAGCTGGACCGATGTGTCCAATTACCGAGCCAGTGCTCTGGAGTGCATGCGCCCAGAGACAGTGCTCTGCGACAACAGAGGCCATCGCAATGGGAGGCCCACACGGGCCAAAGAGCAAATATGGATGAAAATAGATAAATGAAAGACCAATAGAAGTGGCCCACCCGCCTGCCCCTCCCTCCCACCACCCCCACCTCACCCCACCCCCCAAAATAAATAAATAAATAAATCTTTAAAAAAAAAAATCACTTAAATAATTATTTTGAGACTCTGGAAGAAAACAGGAGAAAAACTGATTCAAGAAAACCAGCAGTTAGATTTTGAAATCAAACTACTTATTCTTAATTCTATACATCCAGAACTGGAAAGAACTGGGACAATTCCTCTTCTGTATTTCCAACATGCTCAAATTTACACTAAGAAAGAGAAGCCTGCTCTACTGGAAGACACAATGCAAACAGAATATGGTGGTATGCCTTTTTTTTTGGCCACATGAGGCTAGTGGGATCTCAGTTCTCCAACCAAGGACTGAATCCAGGCCACAGCAATGAAAGCCAGGAATCCTAACCACTAGACCACAAGCGGTATGCATCCCAGAGGTATGCTTTTAAAGGAGGATACATTTGATGGCCTGTGGCAAGTTCATGGAATGGTTAGGAGTTTGAGAGTAGGGATAACAGAAATAGCTACAGAAAAGGTAATGTAAAGATTGGAAATAAGCACTTATATTGATAATTACATGACTTTTCTCACAGCAGCCTTATAAGAACAGATGAAAAGACAGCTATTGTCATTGCACTGTGGGAACAGGGCATCCCGCAGGGGTGTTGTGCGATGGCCTGTAGAGGTGGGGCGGCGGGGAACTGGGAAGGGCCAGGGACATACATATGACTAATCTAAGATTATACATATCTGTAAGCAACAAAACTCTGTGAAAATAAAATGTTTAAAAAAGTATTTCTTTTTCTAATAATTAAAAAAAAAAAGAAGAATAGATGAAGTGTGTTACCCAATATGACTTGTAAGGCTGACTAAACTGAGCAATGATATACTTTTAAACAAAGCTGGCTAAAGAGATCATAATGATTACAAATTAGCATAACACGATGTATTTAAAATTTTGAACAAAGCTGACTTCAACTTTCTAATTCACACACTTTAAAGATACCTACACCTCATGGCTACTAACTTCCCAACTCTAGCACTGACTACCAGTTCACAAACCTCATTTACCTAATGTTCAATTTCCAACAGTTTCAATACAGTCCTCTGTGAATACCACTAATGACTACTTTGCATATAATTCAGGAATCCATAGATACCATGGAGACATGGGATTTAACTAGAAGCCTTCACCTTTTACGTGAACTTCAACGGCACTATAAAGACTGAGGTCAATTGTGCCAACCAGGTTAACTAGGATTTGTTTGATTTGTAAGAGAATCCTCCTGCAACAGTTCCATTCACATCTCCTTAAAATGGTGGCATTCCTTTAAACTTTTCTCCTTTCAGAAGCAGCGGTTATATAAATGGGATGCTGGATTAAACCTAAAAATATAGGCACTAGTCAACTTTCGTTTTTTCTACATATAATCATGACAAAGGGTCAGGAGATACCTCTTCCCATTCTATACATTTCCAAAGTATAGTTTGAAAAGTTTGTCCTTGCCAAACTATGAAATAGTCACTTAAGAATAAACCAGCAGAGTGCTGCATCACCCCAATAAAGGTTTCATCACGTGCATCAACAAATCAACAGCAGTGGTTTCTACAGCCCTCTTTTAAAGAGTTGATTTTACACCTATGATACCACACAGCATTTTAAACACTGACATATAACTCCCTAATAAAGCAAAGATGAAAGTGTTTGTAAAGCCAGGGATAAGCAGCTTACACACGATTCTTAACTCTTTGCAGTTTCAAGGATTAAGTTGTCAGTCAGGCTTTAATTCATGTTAATTTTGGTATAGAGGATGATGCTGATGCCTCCCTCAGGCCCCATTTCCTGGCTTGCTCCTTAGAACTATTGCCATGAAAATGTACTTTAAAATAAATAAGTAAAGGGGTGTAAAAAATAAAAGTGCTTATCTGTTAAACACACTATCACTTAAGAGTCTTCTAATGTGACTGCACTTTAATTTTCGTAATTTTCCAACACATTCACGAAGCAATCTGCAGAAAATGTTTTTTGGTTTTTTCTTTTCTTTTTTGGGGCGGTGGGGGGACACTTCTATTGGTCTTTCATTTATTTATTTTCATCCATCTTTGTTCTTTGGTCTGTGTAGGCCTCTCATCGCAGTGGCCTCTCTCACTGCAGAGCACCGACTCTGGGCGCATGTGCTCCAGAGCTCCGGCTCGGTAGTTGGACACATTGGTCCAGCTGCTCCGTGGCATGTGGGATCTTCCCAGGCCAGGGATCGAACTGGCGCCCCTTGCACTGCAAGGCGGTGTCCTTACCCACTGGACCACCAGGGAGGACCCAGAAAATGTTTTAACCAAAGAGGTTTTAATTATGATGTTTATATGTGTTTGTGAAATGATTATTACATTAAATCTAGTTAATATTCATCACCGTACATGGTTTAAATTTTAACATAAGACCATTTAAGACCTACTCTCTTATCAACTTTCAAACATGCAATAACAGCATTAATTGTAGCAGCTACATTGTACATTATATTCCTGTAACTTATTTATACTGTATAAATCTATCCCTTATGCTGGATTAAACCTAAAAATATAGGCACTAGTCAACTTTCGTTTTTTCTACATATAATCATGACAAAGGGTCAGGAGATACCTCTTCCCATTCTATACATTTCCAAAGTATAGTTTGAAAAGTTTGTCCTTGCCAAACTATGAAATAGTCACTTAAGAATAAACCAGCAGAGTGCTGCATCACCCCAATAAAGGTTTCATCACGTGCATCAACAAATCAACAGCAGTGGTTTCTACAGCCCTCTTTTAAAGAGTTGATTTTACACCTATGATACCACACAGCATTTTAAACACTGACATATAACTCCTAATAAAGCAAAGATGAAAGTGTTTGTAAAGCCAGGGATAAGCAGCTTACACACGATTCTTAACTCTTTGCAGTTTCAAGGATTAAGTTGTCAGTCAGGCTTTAATTCATGTTAATTTTGGTATAGAGGATGATGCTGATGCCTCCCTCAGGCCCCATTTCCTGGCTTGCTCCTTAGAACTATTGCCATGAAAATGTACTTTAAAATAAATAAGTAAAGGGGTGTAAAAAATAAAAGTGCTTATCTGTTAAACACACTATCACTTAAGAGTCTTCTAATGTGACTGCACTTTAATTTTCGTAATTTTCCAACACATTTACGAAGCAATCTGCAGAAAATGTTTTTTGGTTTTTTCTTTTCTTTTTTGGGGCGGTGGGGGGACACTTCTATTGGTCTTTCATTTATTTATTTTCATCCATCTTTGTTCTTTGGTCTGTGTAGGCCTCTCATCGCAGTGGCCTCTCTCACTGCAGAGAACCGACTCTGGGCGCATGTGCTCCAGAGCTCCGGCTCGGTAGTTGGACACATTGGTCCAGCTGCTCCGTGGCATGTGGGATCTTCCCAGGCCAGGGATCGAACTGGCGCCCCTTGCACTGCAAGGCGGTGTCCTTACCCACTGGACCACCAGGGAGGACCCAGAAAATGTTTTAACCAAAGAGGTTTTAATTATGATGTTTATATGTGTTTGTGAAATGATTATTACATTAAATCTAGTTAATATTCATCACCGTACATGGTTTAAATTTTAACATAAGACCATTTAAGACCTACTCTCTTATCAACTTTCAAACATGCAATAACAGCATTAATTGTAGCAGCTACATTGTACATTATATTCCTGTAACTTATTTATACTGTAACTGAAAGTCTATCCCTTATGATACCCTTCACCCATTTTGCCCTCCTCCTACCCCAAAACCCCTCTGGCAACCACCAATCTGTTCTCTGTATCTATGAACCTGGTTATTGAATTCTTATTTTCTTAGGATTTCAACTATAAGATCATACAGCATCTGCCTTTCTCTCTCTGATTTATTTCACTTAGCATAATGCCTCAAAGTCCATCCACATTATTACAAATGGCAAGATCTCATCCTTTTTCATGGCTGAATAACATTCCCCTATATATGTGCCACAATTTTTTTTTTTAATCCATTCATCCATCAGTGGCCCTTTAGGCTGCTTCCATGCCTTGGCTATGGAAAACAATGCTGCAGTGAACATGGGGTAAATGTATTTTTTTCACATTTGTGCTTTTGTTTTCTTCACATAAATACCCAGTAATAAAGAGTAGTTGTATTTTTAATTTTTTGAGAACCTCTGCATTGTTTTCCATAGTGGCTATACCAGTTTACATTCCTAGCAACAGTGTAAAGGGGTTTGTTCCCTTTTCTTCACACCCTCATCAACACTTTTATTTCTTGCCTTTTTGATAACAGCCATTCTAATAGGTGTAAGATAATAGCTCATTGTGGTTTTAATTTCTATTACCCTCATGATTAGTGATGCTGGGCATCTTTTCATGTCCTTTTTGGCCATTGGTACATCTTCACGGGAAAAATATCTATTCAGATCTTCTGCTCATTTTTAAAATTTTGTCCTCTTTTTTTAACTGATCATTTATTTTTTTCCATCCATATTCTTTGGCCTGTGTGGGCCTTCCATCGTTGCAGAGCATCAGCTTTGGGCACATGCGCTCCAGAGCACTGGCTCACAATTAGACACGCCCGTGCAGCTGCTTCATGGCACATGGGATCTTCCCGGGCCAGGGATCAAACCGGTGTCCCTTGCACTGCAAGGCAGACTCTTTACCCACTGGACCACCAGGGAAGGCCCCTTCTGCCCATTTTTAAGCAGTTTGTTTCGCTATTTGCCTTTTCATTTTGTTGATGAGTACCTTTGCCATGCAGAAACTTTCTATAGTCTAATGTAGTCCTACTCTTCACTTTTGCTATTGCTGCCTTTGCATTTGGAGTCAGATCCAAAAAATAATCATCAAGATCAATGCCGGGCTTCCCCTGGTGGTCCAGTGGGTAAGGACACCGCCTTGCAGTGCAAGGGGCGCCAGTTCGATCCCTGGCCTGGGAAGATCCCACGTGCCGCGGAGCGGCTGGACCAATGTGTCCAATTACCGAGCCAGAGCTCTGGAGCGCATGCGCCCAGAGCCGGTGCTCTGCAACGACAGACGCCACCGCGATGGGAGGCCCACAGGAGCCAAAGAAAATAGACGGATGAACACAGAGAAACGAAAGACCAATGGAAGTGGCCCGCCCGCTCCCCTCCATCCCCAACCCGACCCCCGCCCAAAATAAATAATAAATAAAATAAATAAATCTTTAAAAAAAAAAAAAAGAGTGACTGCGGCTTATCCCAGGACACAGCCTTAAAAAAAAAAAGATCAATGTCAAGGAGCTTACTGTCGAAGTTTCCTTATAGGGATTTTTTGGCTTCAGGTCTCATGTACAAGTTTTTAATCTATTTTGATTTCTATATATGGTGTAAGACACATTCATTCTTTCCCATGTCGCGACTCTCAGAGCCCCACCATGGCATCTAGCTTTACCCTTGGCAAGAGACTTAAGGCTTCGAGCAAATTTTCACTGCTTAACATCCTGATGGACAGGTCTACCACAGGATATATCCTGAGGAAATGAGCATTTATAGCCACTAAGATGCTCACAAATCCCATATACATGACAGAATCTCACCAGGGCTTGTACCCCAGTCTATGTACTTTATTAAGCCAAGTGGGGCAGGCACTCTTATGGAGCTCAGAGAGTTGGCACTACTGTATCCTAAGCAGAAAGTGCATTATGTGAACTGCTTATTTCTCCATAGCTATTGGATGTATTACTACTTGTAAGTACCAACCTTGTCTTACTCGATGGCTGCTGCCAGACAGAGAAGCACTATCATGCTCTTAGTGATTCTCCACATAGAGGCAAGCATCTGGTATTTCACTTTGTCTCCCAAATTAGTCACAGCCAAGTACTTATAAATTAAAAAACATATTTTCATGTTTTATTATCTTTTAGTTCTCTTTTATATTAGTCAGAGAGTAATAATATATGCATACATATTTGAATTATATTGTATAGATTACATCAAGAATAAATTCCAAATCAGAATAATAAGAAATGATATTTGTTAAAAAGAGAAAAGTACTGGAAGAAAATATGGGAATATTTTCAAATTTTGAAATAAGAAGAGACTTTCTAAGTATGGGGGGAAATCTAATAGATGCAACAGTATATAAAAGATTCAGATCTTTGCTAATAGGGGAAACTCCTATAAAACTATTTTTTAATTCCATAATAGGAAAACTGGGCAAAGGATATTAATACACAATTCACAGAAGAAAAACAGACCTATTAATTATATGAAAATAAACTTAATCAAGGGAAAAAATCAATGAGACATAAAAATAATTAACCTATTTTTGTCTATCAGATTAGGAAAGATAAAGACAACAACAACAAAAAATAAAAAAACTGATAACAGGGACTTCCTGGTGGCTCAGTGGTGAAGAGTTTGCCTGCCAATGCAGGAGACACAGGTTCTATTCCTGATCCAGAAGGATCCCACATGCTGCAGAGCAACTAAGCCCACAAGCCACAACTATTGAACCTGTGCTCTAGAGTCTTGGAGCTGCAACTATTAAGCCCATGTGCCGCAACTACTGAAGCCCATGTGCCCTAGAGCTCAAGTCCAACAACAAAAAATGTCACTACAACAAGAAACCTGCTCAAGTTGAGAGTAGCCCCCACTTCCTGCAACTAGAGAAGAGCCTGCAACAGCACTGAAAACCCAGAACAGCCAAAAATAAATAAATAAAATGAAAAAAAAATGACTGGTAACAGGACTTCCCTGGTGGTCCAGTGGGTAGAGAGTCCGCCTTGCTGTGCAAGCGGCACCAGTTCAATCCCTGGCCCAGGAAGATTCCACATGCCACAAAGTGGCTAGACCAGTGTGTCCAATTATGAGCCAGAGCTCTGGAGTGCATGTGCCCAGAGCTGGTGCTCTGCAACGAGAGAGACCACTGAAATGGGAGGCCGACACAGGACAAAGAATAAAGATGGATGAAAATAAATAAATAAAAACAATAAAAGAGGCCAAAATTAAAAAAAAAAAAGACTGATAACAGTTTGATAAGGATGTTCAGTACACTTTCAAATACTGTTGAGAATATAATGCTATAGCCTTTCAGAAGGGCACTGTGATAATATCAGTTTTCAAATGATCATACCCTTGACCAGCTCTTTCTTTTAGAATTTTATCCTAGAGAAAGATGATAAAATTCCAGAAAAGCATCTACTACTGCTTCATTAAATACACAAAAGTCTTTGACTGTATGGATCACAACAAAGTATGGAACATTCTTAAAGAGTCAGGAACACCACACCACCTTACATGTCTCCTGAGAAACCTGCATGCAAGTCAAGAAGCAACAATTACAACTGGACATGGAACAAGAGACTGGCTCAAAACTTACATGTCCCCGCCTGAGAAATCAATGAGACATAAAAATAATTAGCCTATTTTTGTCTATCAGATTAGGAAAGATAAAGACAACAACAACAAAAAATAAAAAAACTGATAACAGGGACTTCCTGGTGGCTCAGTGGTGAAGAGTTTGCCTGCCAATGCAGGAGACACAGGTTCTATTCCTGATCCAGAAGGATCCCACATGCTGCAGAGCAACTAAGCCCACAAGCCACAACTATTGAACCTGTGCTCTAGAGTTTTGGGAGCTGCAACTATTAAGCCCATGTGCCGCAACTACTGAAGCCCATGTGCCCTAGAGCTCAAGTCCAACAACAAAAAATGTCACTACAACAAGAAACCTGCTCAAGTTGAGAGTAGCCCCCACTTCCTGCAACTAGAGAAGAGCCTGCAACAGCACTGAAAACCCAGAACAGCCAAAAATAAATAAATAAAATGAAAAAAAAATGACTGGTAACAGGACTTCCCTGGTGGTCCAGTGGGTAGAGAGTCCGCCTTGCTGTGCAAGCGGCACCAGTTCAATCCCTGGCCCAGGAAGATTCCACATGCCACAAAGTGGCTAGACCAGTGTGTCCAATTATGAGCCAGAGCTCTGGAGTGCATGTGCCCAGAGCTGGTGCTCTGCAACGAGAGAGACCACTGAAATGGGAGGCCGACACAGGACAAAGAATAAAGATGGATGAAAATAAATAAATAAAAACAATAAAAGAGGCCAAAATTAAAAAAAAAAAAAGACTGATAACAGTTTGATAAGGATGTTCAGTACACTTTCAAATACTGTTGAGAATATAATGCTATAGCCTTTCAGAAGGGCACTGTGATAATATCAGTTTTCAAATGATCATACCCTTGACCAGCTCTTTCTTTTAGAATTTTATCCTAGAGAAAGATGATAAAATTCCAGAAAAGCATCTACTACTGCTTCATTAAATACACAAAAGTCTTTGACTGTATGGATCACAACAAAGTATGGAACATTCTTAAAGAGTCAGGAACACCACACCACCTTACATGTCTCCTGAGAAACCTGCATGCAAGTCAAGAAGCAACAATTACAACTGGACATGGAACAAGAGACTGGCTCAAAACTGTGAAAGGAGTACATCAAGGCTGTGTATCGTCACCCTGCTTATTTAACTTATATGCAGAGTACATCATGCAAAATGGTGAGCTGGATGACCTACAAGTTGGAATCAAGATTCTGAGAGAATTATCAACAATCTCACATATGCAGATGATACCACCCTAATGGCAGAAGGCAAAGAGGAACTAAAGAGCTTCTAGATGAACATGAAAGAGGAAAGTGAAAAATCTGGCCTAAAACTCAACATTTCAAAAACTAAGACTATGGTATATGGTCCCATCATTCCAGGGCAAATAGATGGGGAAAAAGTGGAAACAGTGAAAAGTGACAGATTTAATTTTCTTGGGCTCTAAAATTACTGCAGACAGTGACTGCAGTCATGAAATTAAAACACACTCCTTGGAAGAAAAGCTATGACAAATCTAGACGGCATATTAAAAAGCAAAGACATCCTTTGCTGACAAAGTTTCTGTACAGTCAAAGCTACTTTCTTTTTTCCAGTAGTCAAGGATGGACGTGAAAACTGGACCATAAAAAAGGCTGAGTTGCAAAAAATTGATGCTTTCAAACCGTGCTGGAGAAGACTCTTGAGAGTCCCTTTGACAGCAACAGATCAAACCAGTCAATCGTAAAGGAAATCAACCTTGAAGATTCATTGGAAAAACTGATGCTGAACCTGAAGCTCTAATACGTGGCCACCTGATGCAGAGCGGACTCACTGGAGAAGACCCTGAATCCTGGGAAAGACTGAGGCCAGGAGAAGGGGGCAACAAAGGATGACACGGTTGAATGGCATTACAGACTCAATGGATGTGAGTTTGAGCAAACTCCAGGAGATGGTGAAGGACAGGGAAGCCTGGCGTGCTGCAGTCCATGAGGCTGCAAAGAGTCGGACATGACTTAGCGACTGAACAACAACAAAGTGAGAATAGCAATGTATCTACCATTTTATATGGATTAAATAGAAAAAGCAAGAAGCAGAATCTTATGCACATGACAAACACTTAGTGTTTATCATTCCTCCTAAAAAACTAGTGTTTATCATTCCTACTAAATGGTATCCATGAGATCAAGGACCACCATCTGTTTTACTCACCATCATATCCCCAGTATCCACTACAAGTGTCCCAGGATAAAAGGCACTCAGTACCTAGATGTCCAAATAAATCGTGGTACACATACACATGGAATATTACTCAGCCATAAAAAGGAACACATTTGAGTTAGTTCTAATGAGATGGATGAACCTAGAGTCTATTATACACAATGAAGTTAGTCAGAAAGAGAAAGACAAATATCATATACTAACACATATATACGGAATCTGGAAAGATGGTACTGGTGAATTTATTTGCAGGACAGCAATGGAAAAACAACACAGAGTTGTTTCCAACATGGACTTATGGACACAGGGGTGGTGGAAGGAGATGGTGAGATATATGGAGAGACTCATTATATGTAAAATAGATAGCTAATAGGAATTTGCTGTATAAGCCAGAGAACCCAATCAGGTGCTCTGTAATAATATGGAAGGGTGGGATAGACAGGGAGATGGGAAAGAGGGTCAAGAGGGAGGGGGCATATGCACCACTATGGTTGATTGATGTTGACATTTGACAGAAAACAACAAAATTCTGTAGTGTAATTATCCTTCAAATAAAAAATAAATAAATAATAAAAGACAGACACTCAATAAGTATTTGTTACATGAACATTTTACAGTCACAATACTCTATATTCCTATCAAATTTCATATCAACTCCACTGTTCAAATCTATTGAGATCTTTTTGAATCCTAATGTCATCCAATATACCCATCATCTCTTTCAAAATATCCTGAAATTTTGATAAGCATATCACCTGTATATATTAATCTGAAATAGTAATAAAAATGTTAAACAGAGACCTGTATCATTAGTCTTATCATCCTTCAGTTTATCATCACTTGTAAATTGGTACTAGTTCAGTACAGACATTCAATTTTGCTTTATTTTCACTCTGCACATATATTCCCATCTTGTCCACAAAGGTAATAAGAAGGAAAATCTTATAAAGATTAGATTATGCCATTATGTCCTTGACTGAAACTACCTTTAAAAAGAGTTTAAATAACAACTGAACACTCACCTTTCAAAAGCTGGGGATCTATCAGGACGAGTACTTCCTCGAGATCTGTATCTCTGAGTCATTGACAGCCGCGGAGGCCGGCTTGGTCCCCAGAAGTCAGTGTGAGTTTGGTGACCCCTGTCATTGCCTCTATTATCTTGGTCCAGCAGACTGCTACTTAGAAAGGGTCTAAAATCTTGGAAAAACATCGTGGGGTCCAAACGGTCCCAGAACTAGTAAAAACCAGAAATAAACCACACGTTACTTGTTTCAAGAAAAGGAGATAGAGAAAACAGGAAGAAGAAATACTGAAAAAAAAAAAAAAGATGATTAACTTTTAAGACTTCAAAATTCAGCAGCTCCAAATTAAAGAAATGTATGCCTCTCCAACTTCATAGAAAAGAGAAGTCTTTCAATTGTATGCATAGGGGGAAAATTTTGTACACCAAGAAACAGTTCCCTTTATACAGCAACTAGCCAATGGCTAGACCTTAATACTGAGCTCACAGTCACATGCTTCTGACCAGATTCCCATAATAAAAACATGAGCCAAAGGTGATTATGAACTTCTGTCCTAAGCACAGATTGATCTAAATTATTATAACCTTGTGTTTTTAACAATGACATCCATATTTCTACCATAGATAATCTAAGATTAAATAAAATGGATTTATACACTTGTAAAAACACAATCACCACCACAAAGTGAAAACAGATGTCTATGAAATACCTAATTCACAGACGGTACATCAGAAAGCTGTGCCAAAGCAGTACAAGAATGTCTGATAAGGCCATTTTATTGTACACACTTTTTACTAAAAGTATATTGGCAAAATTAAAAAATAAAAATGTGTACTGGAACAGAGAGGGGGCTCTAGGGTTAGAAGTTGGGGGGAGTGTTTGTTGGGTTTGGCCAAGGAATCACTAAACAAAAAGTGGGAAAAAAATCCAAATTACCTCTAAAATAATTTAAATTTTATTTATTTTTGCATCAGATATTTCAAGAGTTCCACTGAACACTACTTTTCTCACTCCATCTGACCAAGTGCATAACTGTGGTCATATCTTGGTCGTTTCACATTGTTTTAAAGTTTTAAATCAATAGAAACACTCATTATATATTATATTTTAATAACAGGAATACTGAACTATTCAGTATATGACCTTAGGTCATAAAATCCTCATAGCTTCTCCACTCCAGACTGACCCTTTCTTCCAGGACCCATATGAACAATAGTATCTTTTAGAAAAACTTAGAGAAGGGTTAGCAGTCCAGTTGCACATTAAGCTGAGCTGATTCCAGGACCATTTCTAGTCTCAATCTACCTTCCAACAACTTGTCACATCAGTTCTTAAAATTGAGGAGTTTGTTTGTTAATAATATTATTTTTTGCTGATTTCCCCAGTTTATAATTACTTCTTGACTTTCAAAGATGCTTTCTCCCTTTTTAGTTAAAAGTATACAATAAATGTACAATTATAAAAATGCAAGTGCAGAATATAAAAAACAAAGTACCATATGGCCTCCATTCACCCAGCTGTGACCAAATCCCATTCCTAATTCCAAAGGCCTATCTAGAGGTTAATTTGATATGCAGAATTCCAGATTTTTTTTTTAAGAGAAAATTTTTTAATTTTTATTTTTTGTTTACTTTTTTGTCTTTTCTATTTTTTATGACTTTGTTGTTATTGCTTGCTGTTCTTCAAGAACACAGCTACCATTCCACTAACAGAAACTGACAAGACATAGAGACAGAACTATCTGATGAATATACACAATGACTAGGAAAAAAATATAAAGCAACAGTGATAAGACTTAATTTACCTCTGAGAAATCATCCCCCCAAATAAATCTTATATTAACTGCAAAAACTAAACAAACAAACCCAAATGAAATGAAAGCAAATAAAATTTCAAAACATTAAAACGCACTGTATAAAATGGTATGACAAATTCAAGTAACTTTCTAGCCTGTCATCAATAAAAGCTGTGACTGTGTCCTTATTTGGATTCAGGTCTCCCTTTTAAAATTATGCCCTACAGCCCTTGCCCAAAGTGATGGAGGGGGTGGAGGGTGGTGGAACACCCAGTCTGTGACATCTGACAGCAGTGTGCTTTCATAATGGGCCAGCACAGCAATGGTGACACTCCAGTCTCCCCTATTCTTCACTGGTAGAGCTTTAGAATTCCAGACGGTTAATAAATATCTATGTGTATATTCACCAGGTCTTGTAAACACACACACACTTATTCAACAAATAGTGACCAGGTACAATATTCCAATCATTTTTTGGAAACTATTAGAATACAGCAGCTAACAAAATGTTTAAAAAACAAAAAACAAGAGCCTATGCCCTAATAGATTTCATTTTCAAGTGGGAAGAGACACTCTCTTTCCCCCTCCAAACAAAAAAAAAGGCTTGCAATGAATAACTCAGAACACACAAAGGCATATCATTCTTTTCAAAAGTAACATAGTATGGAGGCTTTATATTTTATATAGTCTTTAACATATTATTATAGACGGTATTTGATACAGGTAAAATAATACAATAAATGAGATACAGAAAAATAAATCAGGATTTCCCTTATGGCGCAGTGGGCAAGAATCGGCCTGCCAATGCAGGGGAAATGGGTTAGATCCCTAGTGTGAGAAAATCCCACATTCTGAGGAGCAACAAAGCTCGTGTACCACAACTACTGAAGCCCACGCTCTCTAACGTCTATGCTCCATAACAAGAGAAGCCGTTAATGAGAAGCCCATGACTACCACAAAGAGTAGCCCCAACTCTCTGCAACTAGACAAAGCCCATGCACAGCCCAGTGTAGCCAAAGAATAAAATTACATATATATATATATATATATATATATATATATATATAAAAAGAAAACATATGTTCATGTAACCATCTCTTAGCTCGTATGACCAAAACCACTGAAACTCTGCATCCTTCCCTTGTCCAATCTCCAGGGGCAACCACTACTCTCCATTTTTTGTCTACCATTCCTTTATTCTTGGTATAGTTTAACCACAAATATAAACATACAAAAATAAAATGCACCTTATGAATTATTAATATGAAGGTGCTTAATGAAAGCACTTGCTTTTCTGTCTCCATGATGATATATTTATTTTCACACACTTTATGTCACAGTTTTTAAAATCTTTTCTTCACTCAATAAACATAAGGATTGTTTCCATTACAAACAGCCAGTTGTGAACATTCTTATACATGTCTCCTGCTACAGAGAAAGGAACTTTCTCTGTTAGTGGTCTGCACAACTTTATATGGTCTATATATATAATACCTTCAACTTTACTAGGTGATGTCAAATTGTTTTCCAAACTGGTTGTACCAATTTACACATCCACCAAATGTGTCTAAGGATTTCCACTGTATCAAATCCTGGCAAGCATTTGATAACAGGATTTTTTTTCAATAGTTTTTACCAGTCTACAAGATAGAAAATTATAATATCATTGAGAGGTTTCTGTTTTTGGTTTTTTTGTGTATAAGAATCAATTTAATTTTAAAATGCGTATTCTCTGGTTCCACTGCAGAAAGTAAACAATAGTTCTGTAGTGAGCCTAGAAGACTCCCTTCAACATTGCTTATATGGATGTTACTAATGACGGTATTTGATACAGGTAAAATAATACAATAAATGAGATACAGAAAATAAATCAGGATTTCCCTTATGGCGCAGTGGGCAAGAATCGGCCTGCCAATGCAGGGGAAATGGGTTAGATCCCTAGTGTGAGAAAATCCCACATTCTGAGGAGCAACAAAGCTCGTGTACCACAACTACTGAAGCCCACGCTCTCTAACGTCTACGCTCCATAACAAGAGAAGCCGTTAATGAGAAGCCCATGACTACCACAAAGAGTAGCCCCAACTCTCTGCAACTAGACAAAGCCCATGCACAGCCCAGTGTAGCCAAAGAATAAAATTACATATATATATATATATATATATATATATATATATATATAAAAAGAAAACATATGTTCATGTAACCATCTCTTAGCTCGTATGACCAAAACCACTGAAACTCTGCATCCTTCCCTTGTCCAATCTCCAGGGGCAACCACTACTCTCCATTTTTTGTCTACCATTCCTTTATTCTTGGTATAGTTTAACCACAAATATAAACATACAAAAATAAAATGCACCTTATGAATTATTAATATGAAGGTGCTTAATGAAAGCACTTGCTTTTCTGTCTCCATGATGATATATTTATTTTCACACACTTTATGTCACAGTTTTTAAAATCTTTTCTTCACTCAATAAACATAAGGATTGTTTCCATTACAAACAGCCAGTTGTGAACATTCTTATACATGTCTCCTGCTACAGAGAAAGGAACTTTCTCTGTTAGTGGTCTGCACAACTTTATATGGTCTATATATATAATACCTTCAACTTTACTAGGTGATGTCAAATTGTTTTCCAAACTGGTTGTACCAATTTACACATCCACCAAATGTGTCTAAGGATTTCCACTGTATCAAATCCTGGCAAGCATTTGATAACAGGATTTTTTTTCAATAGTTTTTACCAGTCTACAAGATAGAAAATTATAATATCATTGAGAGGTTTCTGTTTTTGGTTTTTTTGTGTATAAGAATCAATTTAATTTTAAAATGCGTATTCTCTGGTTCCACTGCAGAAAGTAAACAATAGTTCTGTAGTGAGCCTAGAAGACTCCCTTCAACATTGCTTATATGGATGGTATAAACTATATAGTAATGAACTCCCTTAGCTACTGTTTATCTGGGAATGTCTTAATTTTTCCTTCATTCTTTAAGAGAGTTTTGCTGGATTTAGAATTCGTAGGTGGGGCTTCCCAGGTGGTCCGGTGGGTAGGGACACCGCCTTGCAGTGCAAGGGGCACCAGTTCGAGCCCTGGCCTGGGAAGATCCCACATGATGTGGAGCGGCTGGAGGATGTGCCCAACTATGGAGCTGGAGCTCTGGAGTGCGTGCACTCTGAGTCGGTGCTCTGCAGCGAGAGGCCACTGTGATGGGAGGCCCACACAGGCCAAAAAACAAAGATGAATGGATCAATGAAAGACCAATAGAAGTGGCCAAAAAAAAAAAAAGAATATTAGAATTTCTAGGTGGCAATTTTTGTCTTTCAGCACTTTAAATATGTTATCTCATTGCCTTCTAAGTCTTCAATATTAAGTCAACCTTGAAATTTGGAGATGAACAAAGCTTATGATAACACTGGTGGATTCTATTTCTGGTGTTTTGTGTGAATTTCTACCTCTATGTTCATGAATGAATTGGTGCATAATCCTTTTGTGCAATATTCTTATCTGGTTTTGCTATCAGGTTATACTGATTTCATAAAATGTGCTGGGAAGTGTTCCTTCTCTTTCATATGAACATCCTTTAGCACAGAAAGACTTTCTGGGTACAAGCACTTTCAATTTTGCTAGAAAGTACCCTCCAAAGGGTTTACCATTTACACTCCAATCAGAGCACAAGGGAAGTGTTTTTTTTTCCTTCTGTTAGTGGTCTGCACAACTTTATATGGTCTATATATATAATACCTTCAACTTTACTAGGTGATGTCAAATTGTTTTCCAAACTGGTTGTACCAATTTACACATCCACCAAATGTGTCTAAGGATTTCCACTGTATCAAATCCTGGCAAGCATTTGATAACAGGATTTTTTCAATAGTTTTTACCAGTCTACAAGATAGAAAATTATAATATCATTGAGAGGTTTCTGTTTTTGGTTTTTTTGTGTATAAGAATCAATTTAATTTTAAAATGCGTATTCTCTGGTTCCACTGCAGAAAGTAAACAATAGTTCTGTAGTGAGCCTAGAAGACTCCCTTCAACATTGCTTATATGGATGGTATAAACTATATAGTAATGAACTCCCTTAGCTACTGTTTATCTGGGAATGTCTTAATTTTTCCTTCATTCTTTAAGAGAGTTTTGCTGGATTTAGAATTCGTAGGTGGGGCTTCCCAGGTGGTCCGGTGGGTAGGGACACTGCCTTGCAGTGCAAGGGGCACCAGTTCGAGCCCTGGCCTGGGAAGATCCCACATGATGTGGAGCGGCTGGAGGATGTGCCCAACTATGGAGCTGGAGCTCTGGAGTGCGTGCACTCTGAGTCGGTGCTCTGCAGCGAGAGGCCACTGTGATGGGAGGCCCACACAGGCCAAAAAACAAAGATGAATGGATCAATGAAAGACCAATAGAAGTGGCCAAAAAAAAAAAAAGAATATTAGAATTTCTAGGTGGAAATTTTTTGTCTTTCAGCACTTTAAATATGTTATCTCATTGCCTTCTAAGTCTTCAATATTAAGTCAACCTTGAAATTTGGAGATGAACAAAGCTTATGATAACACTGGTGGATTCTATTTCTGGTGTTTTGTGTGAATTTCTACCTCTATGTTCATGAATGAATTGGTGCATAATCCTTTTGTGCAATATTCTTATCTGGTTTTGCTATCAGGTTATACTGATTTCATAAAATGTGCTGGGAAGTGTTCCTTCTCTTTCATATGAACATCCTTTAGCACAGAAAGACTTTCTGGGTACAAGCACTTTCAATTTTGCTAGAAAGTACCCTCCAAAGGGTTTACCATTTACACTCCAATCAGAGCACAAGAGCTTACACCCTCTCATACACTTGCCAACACTGCTGAAAAGTTTTTTAAACTCTAATATCCAATCTGAAGAGCAAAACAAAACATGCACATCAATTAAGATTTCTTTAAACAGTAGAGAGATAGCACCTTTTCAACCGTCATTTGTACTGCTTCCCATGTCAGACTTACTTCCCTTTGCTTTCTGGAAATAGTCTCCATCTAGTCTGAAAGTGTTCAATCAAGTTTTTCTTGACCCAAAATTCCAAAGTAAATGCAAGATTTAAAATCCCGAAGCTAAAATTCAAAGAAAAAAAACAAAAAAAAACCCCTATACTTGCCTTCATTAAGTAAGTGTAAACAGACACCTTCAGTTCCCCAACACCTATCTCAGCAGGTAAACTCACGACCTTCAAATGTTTCCTAATGCCCTTTGGTGATCCACTCCTCCTGCCCCTCCCACCCTCAAGCAGTCACCAATCTTTCTGTGAGTTCATATTTCTAGAATGTTATACTTTCTATAATTTCATGTAAAGGGAAGCATACTATATGTACTGTTTGGCCTTCTTCACTCAGCTTAACTATTTTGAGATTCATCTATATTTTTATATGAATCAATGGTTTTGCTGAGTCACATTCCATACTCTTTATATTGCTGAGTAATATTTCACACTGTGGATATACCACAATTGTTTATCAATCCACTTGTTGATTGGCATTTGGAATACTTCTAATTTTATTACTTTAAATATGTTATCTCATTGCCTTCTGTCAATATTAAGTCAACCTTGAAATTTGGAGATGAACAAAGCTTATGATAACACTGGTGGATTCTATTTCTGGTGTTTTGTGTGAATTTCTACCTCTATGTTCATGAATGAATTGGTGCATAATCCTTTTGTGCAATATTCTTATCTGGTTTTGCTATCAGGTTATACTGATTTCATAAAATGTGCTGGGAAGTGTTCCTTCTCTTTCATATGAACATCCTTTAGCACAGAAAGACTTTCTGGGTACAAGCACTTTCAATTTTGCTAGAAAGTACCCTCCAAAGGGTTTACCATTTACACTCCAATCAGAGCACAAGAGCTTACACCCTCTCATACACTTGCCAACACTGCTGAAAAGTTTTTTAAACTCTAATATCCAATCTGAAGAGCAAAACAAAACATGCACATCAATTAAGATTTCTTTAAACAGTAGAGAGATAGCACCTTTTCAACCGTCATTTGTACTGCTTCCCATGTCAGACTTACTTCCCTTTGCTTTCTGGAAATAGTCTCCATCTAGTCTGAAAGTGTTCAATCAAGTTTTTCTTGACCCAAAATTCCAAAGTAAATGCAAGATTTAAAATCCCGAAGCTAAAATTCAAAGAAAAAAAACAAAAAAAAAACCCTATACTTGCCTTCATTAAGTAAGTGTAAACAGACACCTTCAGTTCCCCAACACCTATCTCAGCAGGTAAACTCACCACCTTCAAATGTTTCCTAATGCCCTTTGGTGATCCACTCCTCCTGCCCCTCCCACCCTCAAGCAGTCACCAATCTTTCTGTGAGTTCATATTTCTAGAATGTTATACTTTCTATAATTTCATGTAAAGGGAAGCATACTATATGTACTGTTTGGCCTTCTTCACTCAGCTTAACTATTTTGAGATTCATCTATATTTTTATATGAATCAATGGTTTTGCTGAGTCACATTCCATACTCTTTATATTGCTGAGTAATATTTCACACTGTGGATATACCACAATTGTTTATCCATCCACTTGTTGATTGGCATTTGGAATACTTCTAATTTTTATTACTATAAATAATTGCTACGAACAATTGTATACATATAAGAGGAGCGGAATGGTCAAATTGTATGGCTGAATCTTTTAAAAAATTAAAAGAAAAACAGCTCGCCTATTTTCTGAAGTGGTTGTACCATTTTTACATTCAATTTCAGGTGTTCCACAGCCTTATTAAAAGTCAATATGGTCAGTCTTTTAAAGTGTAGCCACGCGGATAGCTGTGTATTTCACTTTGGTGGGTCTTTTTTTTTGGCTATGCAACATGGCATGTGGGATCCCAGTTTCCACCCAGGAACTGAATTGTGCCCTGTGCAGTAGAAGTTCCATAGTCCTAACCACTGGACCACCAGGGAATTCTCTCATTGTGGTTTTAATGGGCATTTTCCTAATTGCTTAATGGACATGAATTTGATCAAACTCTGTGAGATAGTGCAGGACAGAGGAGCCTGGCAGACTGCAATTCATAGAGTCGCAGAGTGAGACACGACTTAGCAACTTAACAACAACTAATGATGTTGAGCTTTTTTTTTTTTTTTTGCCATCTATATATCTTCTTTGGTAAAGCAGATTGTTTAAATCTTCTGCCATTTCCTAAAAATAGGTCTCTCATGCAGGTGGCCCCAGTTTGATTCTTGGGTTGGGAAGATCCCCTAGAGAAGAGATAGGTAACCCACTCCAGTACTCTTGGGCTTTCCTGATGGTTCAGCTAGTATAGAATTCACCTGCAATGTGGTAGACCTGGGTTCAATCCCTTGGTTGCAAAGATATTCTGGAGAACAGATAGGCTACCCACTCCAGTACTCTTGCCTGGAGAATTCCATGGCTCATCCATGGGTCGCAAAGAGGCAGACAGGACTGAGTGAAAAAATCAAATTGTTTTCTCATTATTCAATTTTAAGAGGCCTCTACCTAGTCTGGATACAACTTTTTAATCAAATAAATGATTTGAAAATATTTTCCCCTAGTCTGTGGCTTGTCTTCTCATTGTTCTGGAGAAAAGCATAAGCTTTTAATTTACATGAAATCCAATTTATCATTTTTTTCTTTTATGAATCGTATTTTTTATGAATCTAAAAATCTCCTAACCCAAGATCACAAAAGTTTTCTCCTATATTTTTTCTTCAAATTTTATAAAGTTTGACCTTTAGGTTTATTATCCATCTTTAAATTGTATACATATAAGAGGGCGGAATGGGGAAATTGTGTGGCTGAATCTTTTACAAAATGAAAAGAAAAACAGCTCGCCTATTTTCTGAAGTGGTTGTACCATTTTTACATTCAATTTCAGGTGTTCCACAGCCTTATTAAAAGTCAATATGGTCAGTCTTTTAAAGTGTAGCCACGCGGATAGCTGTGTATTTCACTTTGGTGGGTCTTTTTTTTTTTTTTGGCTATGCAACATGGCATGTGGGATCCCAGTTTCCACCCAGGAACTGAATTGTGCCCTGTGCAGTAGAAGTTCCATAGTCCTAACCACTGGACCACCAGGGAATTCTCTCATTGTGGTTTTAATGGGCATTTTCCTAATTGCTTAATGGACATGAATTTGATCAAACTCTGTGAGATAGTGCAGGACAGAGGAGCCTGGCAGACTGCAATTCATAGAGTCGCAGAGTGAGACACGACTTAGCAACTTAACAACAACTAATGATGTTGAGCTTTTTTTTTTTTTTTTGCCATCTATATATCTTCTTTGGTAAAGCAGATTGTTTAAATCTTCTGCCATTTCCTAAAAATAGGTCTCTCATGCAGGTGGCCCCAGTTTGATTCTTGGGTTGGGAAGATCCCCTAGAGAAGAGATAGGTAACCCACTCCAGTACTCTTGGGCTTTCCTGATGGTTCAGCTAGTATAGAATTCACCTGCAATGTGGTAGACCTGGGTTCAATCCCTTGGTTGCAAAGATATTCTGGAGAACAGATAGGCTACCCACTCCAGTACTCTTGCCTGGAGAATTCCATGGCTCATCCATGGGTCGCAAAGAGGCAGACAGGACTGAGTGAAAAAATCAAATTGTTTTCTCATTATTCAATTTTAAGAGGCCTCTACCTAGTCTGGATACAACTTTTTAATCAAATAAATGATTTGAAAATATTTTCCCCTAGTCTGTGGCTTGTCTTCTCATTGTTCTGGAGAAAAGCATAAGCTTTTAATTTACATGAAATCCAATTTATCATTTTTTTCTTTTATGAATCGTATTTTTTATGAATCTAAAAAAATCTCCCTAACCCAAGATCACAAAAGTTTTCTCCTATATTTTTTTCTTCAAATTTTATAAAGTTTGACCTTTAGGTTTATTATCCATCTTGAGTTAAAATTAACTTCTGTATGTGGTTTAAAGTATCTAAACTCATATTTCTGTACTGTGGCTATCTAATAGTTTCAGTACCATTTATTTAAAGAAGGCAATCTGTTTTCTCTTGGACTGCCTCTGCACCTTCATCAAAATTCTGTCCATAGTGTGTGAGTCTGTTTCTGGACTCTATTCTGTTCTTTCGATCTCTCTACCATGAAGGTAATACCACAGTCTTTTCTACCACAGTTTTATGTCTTGGAATCGAGTAATATAGTCCAACAACTTTTTCTTCTTTTTCAATTGTTCCCTTTTAGCTAGTCTATGTCTTTGCACTTCCACATGAATTTTAGAATCTAATTATCAATTTCCATTAAAAAGCTGACCCAGAGGCTTCCCAGGTGGTCCAGTGGGTACGGAGTTCACCTTGCAGTGCAGGGGGCACCAGTTCGGTCCTTGATCTGGGAAGATCTCACATGCCACAGAGTAGCTGGACCGATGTGTCCAATTCCGAGCCAGCACTCTGTTGTGCAACCACCCAGAGCCGTTGCTCTTCAACAAGAGAGGCCACTGCAATGGGAGGCCAACACAGGCCAAAGAATAAACATGTATGAAAATAAATTAAAAAAACAATAAAAGAGGCCAAAAATTTTAAAAGGCTGGGGCTTCCCCTGGTGGTCCAGTGGGTAAGGACACCGCCTTGCAGTGCAAGGGGCGCCAGTTCAAGCCCTGGCCTGGGAAGATCCCACGTGCCGCGGAGCGGCTGGACCGATGTGCCCAATTACCGAGCCGGAGCTCTGGCGCGCATGCGCCCAGAGCCGGCGCTCTACGACAGACGCCACCGCGATGGGAGGCCCACAGGAGCCAAAGAACAAAGACGGATGAAAATAGAAAAAGACCAATAGAAGTGGCCCACCCGCTCCCCTCCCTCCCCAACCTGAACCCCACCCAAAATAAATAATAAAATAAATCTTAAAAAAAAAAAAAAGGGCTGACTCAGATCTTGACTAAAAATAAACCGCTAAATGGATATTCTAACAAATACTAAATATCTGTTTCACGAGGATATCTTTTTCTATTAATTTAAGTGCTCTTTAATATTCAAAGTAATATTTTGTGGTTTTCCATGTTTGAGTCTTACACATCTTTTCTGAAAGTATTTCGCATTTCATGTAAATGATATTTTTAAAATTTCAATTTCCAAGCACTTATTGCTAACATGCAGAAATATAATTGATTTTTAAAATGTTTTCCTTGTATCTTGCAACTTTGCTAATTTACCAGTTCTAATAGCTTTATAAATAGATTCTATTAGATTTTCTACATAAACAATCAAATTTGGCTTCCCTGGTGGCTCAGTGGTAAACAGTTCGCCTGCCAGTGCAGGAGACACAGGTTCAATCTCTGATCCAGGAAGATCCCACATGCTGTGGAGCAACTAAGCCTGTGAGCCACAACTGTTGAGCCTGTGCTCTAGAGCCTCGGAGCTGCAACTATGGAGCCCATGTGCCGCAACTATTGAAGCCTGGGTGCCCTAGAGCCCAAGTTCCAGAGCAAGAGAAGTGACCGCAACAAGAAGGCTGCTCACCTCAACTAGAGAGTAGCCCCCACTCCCTGCAACTAGAGAAGAGTGTGCGGCAGCACTGAAGTCCCAAAATAGCCAAAGATAAATAATTAAATTTAAATATTTTTTTTTTAAAAAAAGATCAAATCAACTGTGAATAGACAGTTTTACTTCTTTTATCCCAATCTAGATGCCACTGCATCTGTATGCCACTTCCTTCTATCTCACCTCATTACACTCGCTAGAACCTCCCTTACAATGCTGAACACAGGTAGCAAGGGTGGACATCCTGGTCTTGTTTCAAATCAAGCTGGAAAACCCTCACTTCTTCACCATTAACATTTTAATTATAGGTTTTCAGTAGAAGTTCTTTGTCAGATTAAGACAGTTTCCACCTACTTCTAGTTTAATGAATTTTTTTTAATCAAGATGGATGCTACACTTTGTGAAACATTTATCTACATCTACTGAGATGACCATATGGCTCTTATTTTTCAGTGTTCCTTCACATGGTGAATTACACTAGTTGATTTTCAAATGTTGAGCTAATGTCACATTCCTGGGATAAATCCCACTTGATTATGATAAATAACCTTACGTTTTGTTAGGTTCTACTTGCTAAAATTATTTAGAATTTTCACATCTATGTTCATGAAGGGATATTGGTTCTCATCAACACCAACAGTTTTCTTGTAATGTCTCTGTGAAGCTTTGAAAATCTAAGTTACTTTTATTCTTTAGAATTTTGCTTTTGAAAAGTGTTTAAATACAGTTTATTAAGTTTACCAACAGAGTAAAAATCCTTTGGTCAATAAATAAACTGAAAAAATTACATAATTTTTACTGTTTTTAGTGTACCTTTTCAAACTCAAATTCTCCCATTTTAAAAAATAAATCATATGGTTACTATATCATTAATGTGGCTAAGGACGTTTTATACCTTTAAACTGTCATTGGCAGCAGAGTTAAATGGCATTAGGTTAGCTGGTGCGAACATTTCTGTCTTTTTTTTCCCCCCTTTAATTGCACATGAACCCAAGAGAAATTTTTGGAGAGACTAACTCTTCATCCATGGTTTGAGATACTATGAACCTAGACTATATCTTCGTTCAGAGAAAGATCAGGTAAAGAACACAAGGCCCCCATTTACCATGGAAATAAAGCTTATACTTAGAGGTAAATGGAAGGTTGAATAAAATTACTGCAAATCTAATATAAGAAGACAATTTAAAAGACCTACACTTTAAAAGGTCTCTAGAAAATAAATTTCTTTGTTCAATAAATTAAGAAAAATTAAAAGTTTTTCTTGAATTTAAAAAATAGCTTAGAATAATATCAGGAGCAATTGTTATTGAAAGAAAAATAAAAACAATTACTCATCCTCAAATCAGCTCAGGAATGTCAGAAATATAAGGCTCAAGAATAAATGTGGACATTGTTATTACACTCGCTAGAACCTCCCTTACAATGCTGAACACAGGTAGCAAGGGTGGACATCCTGGTCTTGTTTCAAATCAAGCTGGAAAACCCTCACTTCTTCACCATTAACATTTTAATTATAGGTTTTCAGTAGAAGTTCTTTGTCAGATTAAGACAGTTTCCACCTACTTCTAGTTTAATGAATTTTTTTTAATCAAGATGGATGCTACACTTTGTGAAACATTTATCTACATCTACTGAGATGACCATATGGCTCTTATTTTTCAGTGTTCCTTCACATGGTGAATTACACTAGTTGATTTTCAAATGTTGAGCTAATGTCACATTCCTGGGATAAATCCCACTTGATTATGATAAATAACCTTACGTTTTGTTAGGTTCTACTTGCTAAAATTATTTAGAATTTTCACATCTATGTTCATGAAGGGATATTGGTTCTCATCAACACCAACAGTTTTCTTGTAATGTCTCTGTGAAGCTTTGAAAATCTAAGTTACTTTTATTCTTTAGAATTTTGCTTTTGAAAAGTGTTTAAATACAGTTTATTAAGTTTACCAACAGAGTAAAAATCCTTTGGTCAATAAATAAACTGAAAAATTACATAATTTTTACTGTTTTTAGTGTACCTTTTCAAACTCAAATTCTCCCATTTTAAAAAATAAATCATATGGTTACTATATCATTAATGTGGCTAAGGACGTTTTATACCTTTAAACTGTCATTGGCAGCAGAGTTAAATGGCATTAGGCTAGCTGGTGCGAACATTTCTGTCTTTTTTCCCCTTTAATTGCACATGAACCCAAGAGAAATTTTTGGAGAGACTAACTCTTCATCCATGGTTTGAGATACTATGAACCTAGACTATATCTTCGTTCAGAGAAAGATCAGGTAAAGAACACAAGGCCCCCATTTACCATGGAAATAAAGCTTATACTTAGAGGTAAATGGAAGGTTGAATAAAATTACTGCAAATCTAATATAAGAAGACAATTTAAAAGACCTACACTTTAAAAGGTCTCTAGAAAATAAATTTCTTTGTTCAATAAATTAAGAAAAATTAAAAGTTTTTCTTGATAGAATAGTTTTTTAAAAGAGAACAATAAGCATTAGAATGAATATCAGGAGCAATTGTTATTGAAAGAAAAATAAAAACAATTACTCATCCTCAAATCAGCTCAGGAATGTCAGAAATATAAGGCTCAAGAATAAATGGTGGGGGATTTCCCTGGTGGTCCAGTGGCTAAGACTCAGTGCTCCCAAAGCAGGGGTCCTGGGTTCGATCCCTGGTCAGGGAACTAGATCCCACATGTTGCAACTAAAGATTCCAGGTTCCCAAACTAAGACCTAGCACAGCCAAATAATTTTTTTAAAAAAAGAAAAGAATAAATGGTGGGCTTCCCTGGTGGCCCAGTGGGTAAGGACACCACCTTGTAGTGCAAGGGGTACCAGTTCGATCCCTGGCCTGGGAAGATTCCATGCGCCGCGGAGCGGCTGGACCACTGTGTCCAACTACCGAGTCGGAGCTCTGGAGTGCATGTGCCCAGAGCCGGTGCTCTGCAGCGAGAGAGGCCACTGCAATGGGAGGCCCACACAGGCCAAAGAACAAAGATAAATAAATGAAAAACCAGTAGAAGTGGCCAAAAAAAAAACCAGCAAAGAAAGAATAAATGGTAACTACTGAAGAACAGAATAAAGCTTAAAGAGCAGAGGATAGTCTCAGAGACCTCTGGGATAATATCAAATGCACCAACATTCAAATTCTAGGGATTTCAGAAGAAGGGGAAAAAAAGGGTATGAGGGGCCTCCCTGGTGGTCCAGTGGGTAATGTCACCATCTTGCAGTGCAAGGAGTGCCGGTTCAATCCCTGGGCTGGGAAGATCCCACGTGCCATGGAGTAGCTGGACTGACGTGTCCAACTAATAAGCCAGAGCTCTGGAGCGCATGCGCCCAGAGTCAGTGCTCTGCAGCGAAGAGAGGCCACTGTGATGGGAGGTCCACACAGGCAAAAGAACAAAGATGGAAATGAAAGACTAATAGAAGTGGCCAAAAAAAAAATTAAACGAAAAAAAAAGGGTATGGGAAAATTTTTGAAGAGATTATAGTTGAAAATTTCCCCAACATGGGAAAAGAAACAGTCAATTAAGTCCAAGAAGTGTAAAGAGTCTCATACAGGATAAACTGGAGAAGAAACACACCAAGACACATATTAATGAAGCTTTCACAAATTAAACACAAAGAATTCTGAAAGCAGCAAGGGAAAAGCAACTAGTGACATGCAGGGGAAACCCCATACGTTTAACAGCTGATCTTTCAGCAGAAACTCTGCAGGCCAGAAGGGAATGACAACACACATTTAAAGTGCTGAAAAAGAAATATCTGCAACCAAGAATACTCTACCCTACAAGGATCTCATTCAGAATTGATGGCAAAATCAAAAGCTATACAGATAAGCAAAAATTAAGAGAGTTTAGTAACACCAAACCAGGCTTACAAGTGATAAATGGACTTATATAGACAACAAGTACAAGAGAAGAAGAAAAACATCTACAAAACAAACCCATCATAATATGTAAGATGACAATAGGATCATTTGTATCAATAATTACTTTAAATGTAAATGGACTAAATGCCCCAACCAAAAGACAAAGAGTGGCTGAATGGATTCAAAAACAAGACCCATACATATGCTGCCTACAAGAAACTCACTTCAGACCTAAAGATAGACTGAAAGTGAGAGGATGGAAAAAGATATTCCATGCAAATTGAAATCAAAAGAAAGCTGGAATAGCAATGCTCATATCAGACAAAACAGACCTTGAAATCAAGATTACAAAAGACAAGGCAGGACACTACATAATGATCAAGGGATCTATCCAAGAGGAACACATAACAAGCATAAATATCTACACACCAAACCAGGAGCATCCCAATACATAAGACAAACACTTTCAGACATAAACGAACAAGCTGACAATAACAGTAATAGTAGGAGCCTTTAACACTCCTCTCACACCAATGGACAGATCATCAAAACAGAAAATCAATAAGGAAACACAAGCCTTAAATGACACATCAGAAGAGATGGATCTCGCTGATATCTTTAGGACCTTCCACCCAAAAGCAGAAGAATACACTTTCTTCTCAAGTGCTCATGGAACATTCTCCAGGATAGACCACATCTTGGGCCACAAATCAAACCTCAGTAAATTCAAGAGAATTGAAATTATATCAACTATCTTTTCTGACCACTATACTATGAGATTAGGTATCAACTACAAGAAAAAAAAAAAAAGACACTAAAAACACAAATACATGGAGCGAAAACAACACATATCTAAGAAACCATGAGATCACTGAGGAAATCAAAGGAGAAATAAAAAAATTCCTAGAAGAAAATGACAATGAACACACAATAGTGCAAAATCTATGGGACACTGCAAAAGCAGCTGATCTTTCAGCAGAAACTCTGCAGGCCAGAAGGGAATGACAACACACATTTAAAGTGCTGAAAAAGAAATATCTGCAACCAAGAATACTCTACCCTACAAGGATCTCATTCAGAATTGATGGCAAAATCAAAAGCTATACAGATAAGCAAAAATTAAGAGAGTTTAGTAACACCAAACCAGGCTTACAAGTGATAAATGGACTTATATAGACAACAAGTACAAGAGAAGAAGAAAAACATCTACAAAACAAACCCATCATAATATGTAAGATGACAATAGGATCATTTGTATCAATAATTACTTTAAATGTAAATGGACTAAATGCCCCAACCAAAAGACAAAGAGTGGCTGAATGGATTCAAAAACAAGACCCATACATATGCTGCCTACAAGAAACTCACTTCAGACCTAAAGATAGACTGAAAGTGAGAGGATGGAAAAAGATATTCCATGCAAATTGAAATCAAAAGAAAGCTGGAATAGCAATGCTCATATCAGACAAAACAGACCTTGAAATCAAGATTACAAAAGACAAGGCAGGACACTACATAATGATCAAGGGATCTATCCAAGAGGAACACATAACAAGCATAAATATCTACACACCAAACCAGGAGCATCCCAATACATAAGACAAACACTTTCAGACATAAACGAACAAGCTGACAATAACAGTAATAGTAGGAGCCTTTAACACTCCTCTCACACCAATGGACAGATCATCAAAACAGAAAATCAATAAGGAAACACAAGCCTTAAATGACACATCAGAAGAGATGGATCTCGCTGATATCTTTAGGACCTTCCACCCAAAAGCAGAAGAATACACTTTCTTCTCAAGTGCTCATGGAACATTCTCCAGGATAGACCACATCTTGGGCCACAAATCAAACCTCAGTAAATTCAAGAGAATTGAAATTATATCAACTATCTTTTCTGACCACTATACTATGAGATTAGGTATCAACTACAAGAAAAAAAAAAAAAGACACTAAAAACACAAATACATGGAGCGAAAACAACACATATCTAAAAAACAATGAGATCACTGAACAAATCAAAAGAGAAATAAAAAAATTCCTAGAAGAAAATGACAATGAACACACAATAGTGCAAAATCTATGGGACACTGCAAAAGCAGTTCTAAGAGGGAAGTTTATAGTAATACAATCCTACCTCAAGAAACAAGAAAAACATCAAATAGACGACCTAACCCTATGCTTAAAACAACTGGAGAAAGAAGAACAAAAAGGCCCCAAAGTTAGCAGAAGAGAAATACATAAAGATCAGAGCAGAAAAAAATGAAAAAGAAATGAAAGAAACAATAGTAAAGATAAATAAATCGAAAAGCTGGTTCTTCAAAAAGATAAACAAAATTGACACGCCGCTGGTCAGACTCGTCAAGGAAAAAGAGAGAAGAACCAGATCAACAAAATCAGGAATGAAAAAGGAGAGGTTACAACAGACAATACAGAAATACAAAGAATTATAAGAGACTATTATGAACAACTATATGGCAACAAACTGGACAACCCGGAAGAAATGGACACTTTCTTAGAAAAGATTAATCTTCCAAGACTAAACCAAGAAGAAATAGAAACTATGAACAACCCAATCACAAGCTCAGAAATCGAATTTGTGATTAAAAATCTACCCAAAAATAAAAGCCCAGGGCCAGAGGGCTTCACAGGTGAGTTCTATCAAACATTTAAAGAAGAGCTAATGCCTGTCCTTCTAAAACTCTTCCACAAAAGTGCACAGGAAGTAACACTTCCAAACACATTCTATGAGGCCGTCATCACCCTGATACCAAAGCCAGGCAAAGACAACACAAAAAAGAAAATTATAGGCCAATATCGTTGATGAATTTAGACACAAAGATGCTCAACAAAATTCTAGAAAACAGAATTCAACACCACATCAAAAAACTCATACATCACGATCAAGTAGGGTTTATTCCAGGCATGCAAGGATTCTTCAATATTCACAAATCAATCAATGTGATACACCATATTAACAAACTGAAAGACAAAAATCACATGATAATCTCAACAGATGCAGAAAAAGCCTTCAACAAAGTACAACACCCATTTATGATAAAAACTCTTCAAAAAATGGGCCTAGAAGGAACCTATCCCAACATAGTGAAAGCCTTATATGAGAAGCCAACAGAGAACATTATCCTCAATGGTGAAAAACTGAAAGCATTCCCTCTTAGATCAGGAACAAGACAGGGGTGTCCACTTTCACCACTAGTATTCAACATAATCCTGGAAGTTCTAGCAACAGCAATAAGAAAAAGAAATAAAAGGACTCCAGATGGGAAAAGAAAAAGAAGTAAAACTCTCTCTATTCACAGACGACATGATACTATACATAGAAAACCTGAAAGACACTATTAGAAAACTAGAGAGCTGATCAATGAATTCAGCAAAGTCACAAGATACAAAATCAACACATAGAAATCACTCCTATTCCTATATACAAACAATGAAAAATCAGAAAGAGAAATCAAGGATGCAATCCCATTCATCACTGCAACTAAAAGAATAAAATATCTAGGAATAAACCTACCTAAAGAGACAAAAGAAGTGTACACAGAAAATTACAAGGCTCTAATGAAAGAAATCAAAAATGACATAAACAGATGGAGAGATATTCCATGTTCCTGGGTTGGAAGAATCATTATCGTGAAAATGACCAAACTACCAAATACCATCTACAGATTCAATGTGATCCCTAAATAGCAAACAGGAGTTTAAAACCCCTAAAAGCCCAGGGCCAGAGGGCTTCACAGGTGAGTTCTATCAAACATTTAAAGAAGAGCTAATGCCTGTCCTTCTAAAACTCTTCCACAAAAGTGCACAGGAAGTAACACTTCCAAACACATTCTATGAGGCCGTCATCACCCTGATACCAAAGCCAGGCAAAGACAACACAAAAAAGAAAATTATAGGCCAATATCGTTGATGAATTTAGACACAAAGATGCTCAACAAAATTCTAGAAAACAGAATTCAACACCACATCAAAAAACTCATACATCACGATCAAGTAGGGTTTATTCCAGGCATGCAAGGATTCTTCAATATTCACAAATCAATCAATGTGATACACCATATTAACAAACTGAAAGACAAAAATCACATGATAATCTCAACAGATGCAGAAAAAGCCTTCAACAAAGTACAACACCCATTTATGATAAAAACTCTTCAAAAAATGGGCCTAGAAGGAACCTATCCCAACATAGTGAAAGCCTTATATGAGAAGCCAACAGAGAACATTATCCTCAATGGTGAAAAACTGAAAGCATTCCCTCTTAGATCAGGAACAAGACAGGGGTGTCCACTTTCACCACTAGTATTCAACATAATCCTGGAAGTTCTAGCAACAGCAATAAGAAAAAGAAATAAAAGGACTCCAGATGGGAAAAGAAAAAGAAGTAAAACTCTCTCTATTCACAGACGACATGATACTATACATAGAAAACCTGAAAGACACTATTAGAAAACTAGAGAGCTGATCAATGAATTCAGCAAAGTCACAAGATACAAAATCAACACATAGAAATCACTCCTATTCCTATATACAAACAATGAAAAATCAGAAAGAGAAATCAAGGATGCAATCCCATTCATCACTGCAACTAAAAGAATAAAATATCTAGGAATAAACCTACCTAAAGAGACAAAAGAAGTGTACACAGAAAATTACAAGGCTCTAATGAAAGAAATCAAAAATGACATAAACAGATGGAGAGATATTCCATGTTCCTGGGTTGGAAGAATCATTATCGTGAAAATGACCAAACTACCAAATACCATCTACAGATTCAATGTGATCCCTATCAGATTACCAATGACATTCTTCACAGAGCTAGACCAAAAAATAACACAGTTCATATGGAAACACAAAAGACACCAGATAGTCAAGGCAATTCTGAGAAGGAAGAATGGAGCTGGAGGGATCAGCCTCCCTAACTTCAGACTATACTACAAAGCAACAGTCATCAAGACAGTATGGTACTCAAATACAATATACTAACACATATATATGGAATCTAGCAGGATGGTGATGATGGCACATGCAATGAAGTGATGGAGAGACAGACATGGACAGTGGACATATGGACATTGTGGGGAATGAACAGTGGGTGGGAGGTGTAAAGGAAGTAGCATGAAGGCCTGTCCTATCATATGTGAAGAAAATAGCTATAGTCATTGTTCTGTGAGAAAAGGGGATCCTGAAGGGGTACTGTGTGATGGTCTGGAGGGGTGAGGTAGGGGGGATATACATATGACTAATCTGAGAACATACATATCTGTAAACAACAAAACTCTATAAAAGTTAAAATTAAAATAAAAGCTTAGAAAAAAAAAAAAAGACAGTATGGTACTGGCACAAAAACAGAAATATAGACCAATGGAACAAGATAGAAAGCACAAAGATAAACCCACACACATATGGGTACCTTATTTTTGACAAAGGAGGTAAAAATATAAAATGGGACAAAGATAGTCTCTTCAACAAATGGTGCTGGGAAAACTGGACAGCTGCATGCACAAAAATGAAGTTGGAACATTCCCTAACACCATATAGAAAGATAAACTCAAAATGGATGAAAGACCTAAATGTAAGACCAGAAACCATAAAACTGTTAGAGGAGAATACAGGCAAAATACTCAGTGACATAAATCAAAGCAAGATCTTCTAAGACCCACCCACTAGAATAACAGAAATAAAAACAAAAATAAGTGTGTGGAACCTAATGAAACTCAAAAGCTCTTGCACAGCAAAAGAAACTACAAACAAGGTGAACAGACAACCCACAGAATGAGAGAAAGTAATAACAAATGAGACAACTGACAAAGAATTAATTTCCAAAATATACAAGCAGCTCAGACAACTCAACACCAGAAAAACAACCCAAACAGTGGGAAAAAGACCTAAACAGACACCTCTCCAAAGAAGACTTACAGATGGCCAAAAAACACATGAAAAGGTGCTGAATGTCACTTATGCAAATCAAAATGCAAATCAAAACTACAATGAGATATCACCTCACACCAGTCAGAATGGCCATCATCAAAAAGTCTGCTGATAATAAATGCTAGAGAGGGTACAGAGAAAAGGGAACACTCTTGCACTGTTGATGGGAATGTAAATTGATACAACCACTATGGAAGACAGAATGGAGATTCCTCAAAAAGCTAAGAATAGAAGCACCATATGATCCAGCAATCCCACTATTAGGCTTATACCCTGACAAAATCAAAACTGAAAGAAGCACCTGTACCCCAATGTTCATTGCAGCACTCTACATAACAGCTAGAACATGGAAGTAACCTAAGATGTCTATCGATGAATGAATGGATAAAAAAGTTCTGGTGTGTATATATATACAATGGAGTATTTCTCAGACGCAAAAGAAATACAGAAGATTCAGTCCTAATTAGATGGATGAATCTAGAACCTATTACACAAAGTGAGGTATGTCAAAAAGAGGAGGACAAGTATAGCATACTAATACATATATATGGAGTCTAGTAAGATTGTACTGATAAATACACACACAGAACATCAGTGGAAAAACAGTCATAGAAAACAGACTTATGGACATTGGAGACAGGGAAGAATGGGTGAGATATGGAAAGACTAACATGGAGCCCTATACTATCATATGTAAAAGAGAGAACTATTGTCAATGTGCTGTGGGTTAAGAGATCTTACATGGGGGCTATGCGATGGCCTGGAGGGGTGGGATGGGGGTGATGGGATATACACATGACTAATCTGGGATTACACATATCTGTAAACAACAAAATTCTGTAAAGCAAAAAAGCAAAATTTAAAAAAATGGCAAAAAAAAAAATAATAATAAATGAAAATTCAGAGCTATAGAGCCTGCTAATTAAGCCAGCTTGCCTTGCTGGCTAGGCAAGAAAGGACCCTCAAAACAAATCTCAAGACCATGGCTAACTATGGTAAATTTCTAAGTTTTATAAAAATACAGACTATTCAAATGCCATTCACAAAGAAAAAGAATATGATGTCCAATGCCCACCCACTCCCACAAACTGTAACCACTGTATCCTAAATAATCTCTTGGAAAGCACCTTTTCCCAAATGAGTTTAAGTTTACAGGCTACAGACTCTGGTCAATTGGCAGAGTCACTAAACAAAAAACTGGCAAGGCTGACACCAAAATTATTTTGTTTCACTCTTCTTCCTTCAGTTACCACTGAGTTTACCTAATGGTCTTTGCTTGGCAACAGTATTACTAGTGTGAACTTAATACTGAATTATAAAAACATTGTTATTCTGTAAAAAAAAAAAAAAAAAAAAAAACTGCTGAAGAGTTCTGGAGTTGATATTTCCAAATGGACTGGATGTGAAGCAGGTAGCACTGTGATATGAGCTTTTTTAACTCTTCATACTAAAAAGTGAGGCAGACGAAAGATTTGATTGAGTTAATTCAAACTTTAAGACCATCCAAGCTGTAGCTACTCAAAGGACCCAAACTCTACCTGGCATTTGACTACAAGCCCTCTGGCTGAAACTGAGAACAGTAAACAGCTAAAAGATGTACTTGGGAAAGGAAAGTAGGTTGGTGAAACCTTTAACTTTTTACTAATTTAAATCATTTAAAATTACCATTTTTTTAGGGCAAGAACAGCAGAATATCAACAATGTAGTTCAATGTAATTTAACTTTATGTTGTTCTTGATTATTTCAGAGCTTTCTTCCCAGGTCCCAGGAGCACACACAAAAGAGCACGAGTTGGTACTGCAGAGAGCCTTCACAAAGACAGACGTAATACTGCCCTCCCAGACTAATGATCTCCCCTAACTGTCAGAGGTACTAGTCTCAGACCTCTGCTAACTACAGGCTTAGATTACTAAATCCAAAGGTGAGGCGGGAAGAATCAGAGCTTTCACGCCCACCTCTAACCTCTTTATTCATTTCCCATTACTCTTCCCTACCAAGGAATGATGCATCTCATCAGTAAATGGCAAAAACCTAACATCTTTTATCTCACATTTGCCCAGTGGATGGAGTTCATATGTAAGGAGGCTGCACAAAGGCAAAAGAAATGGTTCTGAGTATTTTTGCCTGCTCTGCAGCCTCTAATTCTCAGGTGGGGTATTCTATGCAGATTTAGGATGTCCATTTGACCACAGAATAAATGTGGTTTCCAATTTGGCTGAATAAAAGCTAAATCTTTATTTCCATCTGCCTGGCATCTATGTTTTATTTCTCAACATGTTCTAGATTCTGAGATGAAGTGAAGAGGTATGTATGATCAATTATCAACCACCACATACAGCCAGACACGTTTTAACACAGCATAACAGTTTAATATAGCACAGGCATGAAAGAATATGAACTCATAAAATATATAATGCTTATAACTATGAAGAGACAAAAAGATTTACTATATAATCTAGGTAAATTTTAAAACTCAAAAATAAATATGGTATATTCTATGATTATATCTGAAAAGTTGTAAAGCATGAACATGAGAAATAAAAGTATTAGTAAGAAAGAAAAAGAGAGGGGAAGGAAGAAATTAAAAAAATAAGGTAATGATAATATGGAAGATTTTTCATTTTAAAAAAGTCTTCTTAATGTTGTTAAAATCTTTCAATATTTATGCCTTAGGACAAAACCTGAAAGGGATGTATGGGACTTTTAGAATAGTGAGACTTCAGATATATAAAAAATTTTTTTGGCCACTTCTATTGATCTTTCATTCACTTACCCTTTTTGTTCTTTGGCTGTGTGGGCCTCTCATAGCAGTGGCCTCTCTGGTTGCAGAGCACTGCTGGGCGCATGCGCTCTAGAGCTCTGGCTGGGTAGTTGGACACATCAGTCCAGCTGCTCTGCAGCACGTGGGATCTTCCCAGGCCAGGGATCAAACTGGCGCCCCTTGCACTGGCAAGACAGTGTCCTTACCCACTGGACCACCAGAGAAACCCCCTTCAGATATATTTTAATACCCTTTTTACTGCATAATGTAATCTTGCTGTGTACTAAAACAAATTTTGTTTAAATTCATATAAATCAGGCTGCTCAGAGCACTGGCCTTCTTGTACACCTAGAAGCTCTTTTTCTAGAAAGCCATCTACCTTATTTTCTGCAAATCTAAGGCAGAAGCCATCACCACTCTTGCACTGAAGTGATACACTCAGGTAAGCGGAGCCTTTCAGATCAGATGTCTCACTGGCACCAGGTCTTGGTCAGAAGCTTTCAAGTAATCAACAAAATCCTCAGATAGCCATGCTCAATTCCCCAGATTATCAACAGAGACCTCAGTTTAGCTACATCCTCTCTCTCTCTACAAATTGCTAGCAGTATTTCTAGATTCACTCTGCACCAACCTCGCACATTTCTAACAGGTCCCATTTCACTGGCAACCCTCCTCCATCCTCCCTCTATCCACTCTCTCCTCACTCTCTCCCTCTCCTCCACCCAAGATCTAATTTAGAAAAAATAAAATAAAATCAGTCATCAATTTTGTTAGATATTTTGTCTGGACTAAGCCCACCCCATCTAACATATCTAGTATTTTAAGAATGGAGCTATCAGTAAGTGCTAATTAAGAAAATAATCTCTTCATCATACAAGAAACTCTGAAGAAAAAAAATAGAGCAAAACTGAATATAAGCATTTGCTGAAACTACCAACTGAAATACAGAAAAGGAAAACAACTCTCTTTTCAACACATAATTTTCTTCCTAAGTTTTCCCTCTAGGGACATGGATACAATGAAGACCTTACAGCCTATGAATACTATCTAGAGACAGTTTTTCTCATCTTTTTGCTTATCTAAATTCCACCTACCCTTTAAGGCTCTAGTACCTGACACCTTGTTTTACCCTCTCCGTGAAGTCTTAATAATGGCTAAAATTTATTAAGCACTCACTATATGGCAACACACTGGCCCACACACCTGTCATGCATCAACTCAGTCCTCATAACAACCCTCTAAGGTATTATTATTTTTCAAATTTCTGAAGGAAGAAACATGCACAGAAAAAATCTAAGTAATTTTGCCCAGATTACATAGTCAGCAGTAGATTCAGGATTTAAACTCAGACAATCTGGATCTGGGAGTATATCACTTGATCTCTTTTCCTAAAGATTTTAGTCTTCCCAAAGACTGTGGCCCACCTAATCTCTCCCTTCTACTTTATCTGTCACATACACCCCACAATAGGTTTACTATACTCTCTGCACACTCTTTCTTGTTTTCATGTTTGTCTCATGTCTGTTCCTTGCAATCAAGGCAACTGTGACACTTGCTTCTTGTCCCTACTTCTAGAAGAGTGCTGGAAGTACACTCAACATATATTTCTTAGCTGACTTTTTTAAAGTCCTTGACAATTTTCTTTTTTTTTTTAATTTTGGCCTCTTTTATTGGTTTTTTATTTATTTATTTTCATCCATCTCTATTCTTCGGCCTGTGTAGGCCCCCCATTCAGTGGCCTCTCTTGCTGCAGAGCGCTGGCTCTGGGGGCATGCGCTCCAGAGCACTGACTCGTAATTGGACACAGCGGTCCAGCCACTCTGTGGCATGTGGGATCTTCCTGGGCCAGAAATCAAACCGGTACCCCCTGCACTGCAAAGCAGACTCTTTACCCGCTGGACCACCAGGGCAGCCCGACAACTTCTTTAACATTAAAAGATAATTTCTGTTTCTATTTAAGTGCAAAATATCATTTAAAAAGGAGAAAACTGAAATATTTGGTCATGATAAGAAGAAGAAACTGGATGTGATCATGCCCTTGCTACAAACTCTGAAGAAAAATAGAGCAAAACTGAATATAAGCATTTGCTGAAACTACCAACTGAAATACAGAAAAGGAAAACAACTCTCTTTTCAACACATAATTTTCTTCCTAAGTTTTCCCTCTAGGGACATGGATACAATGAAGACCTTACAGCCTATGAATACTATCTAGAGACAGTTTTTCTCATCTTTTTGCTTATCTAAATTCCACCTACCCTTTAAGGCTCTAGTACCTGACACCTTGTTTTACCCTCTCCGTGAAGTCTTAATAATGGCTAAAATTTATTAAGCACTCACTATATGGCAACACACTGGCCCACACACCTGTCATGCATCAACTCAGTCCTCATAACAACCCTCTAAGGTATTATTATTTTTCAAATTTCTGAAGGAAGAAACATGCACAGAAAAAATCTAAGTAATTTTGCCCAGATTACATAGTCAGCAGTAGATTCAGGATTTAAACTCAGACAATCTGGATCTGGGAGTATATCACTTGATCTCTTTTCCTAAAGATTTTAGTCTTCCCAAAGACTGTGGCCCACCTAATCTCTCCCTTCTACTTTATCTGTCACATACACCCCACAATAGGTTTACTATACTCTCTGCACACTCTTTCTTGTTTTCATGTTTGTCTCATGTCTGTTCCTTGCAATCAAGGCAACTGTGACACTTGCTTCTTGTCCCTACTTCTAGAAGAGTGCTGGAAGTACACTCAACATATATTTCTTAGCTGACTTTTTTAAAGTCCTTGACAATTTTCTTTTTTTTTTTAATTTTGGCCTCTTTTATTGGTTTTTTATTTATTTATTTTCATCCATCTCTATTCTTCGGCCTGTGTAGGCCCCCCATTCAGTGGCCTCTCTTGCTGCAGAGCGCTGGCTCTGGGGGCATGCGCTCCAGAGCACTGACTCGTAATTGGACACAGCGGTCCAGCCACTCTGTGGCATGTGGGATCTTCCTGGGCCAGAAATCAAACCGGTACCCCCTGCACTGCAAAGCAGACTCTTTACCCGCTGGACCACCAGGGCAGCCCGACAACTTCTTTAACATTAAAAGATAATTTCTGTTTCTATTTAAGTGCAAAATATCATTTAAAAAGGAGAAAACTGAAATATTTGGTCATGATAAGAAGAAGAAACTGGATGTGATCATGCCCTTGCTACAAACCCTAAAGAACATGAAGTCATAGGCTGTGACTAAGCAAAATTACTTCAGCACCTGAAGGATAACTTACGAAGTCATTCTCAGATTTAGCAGTACTAAAGTTAGGAAACTGACTATATATATATTTATTTTTTCCTGAATGCCTCTCCTCCTTGTGAGTCATAGCTATAAAACTTGTATTTTCATCTCCTGAAAGAAAACTAACACTTAAGGAAAATCAGATGAAGTTTCAACTGCATACGCATAACCACTAAGCGACAATCTGGGTTATCAGGAATAGCACACACAAGGAAAAACATACTAAAACCAGAAAAGCTTTTAGGCCTGGCAAGGAGAATCAATTTTAAGTAATGCTTTTCCACCCACCAAAATAAGAAAAAGGGAGTTCAAAGACATAATCTATCTTGAATCACACTAATTAACTTACATACCAAGTCAGTTTAGAGTTAAGCAAAAACCTTAATAGTGGACATTAAGAAGTATCTCAGGCCATAAGCAAAAGCATGTATTCTGAATAAAAACAGGACTGTTATCCAAACATTTCATTAAGTTCCTTGACTATAAATCCAACAACATAAAAATCTGGGAAGCTGGAGGTCCAGTGATCAGGACTGGAGACTTTTCACTGCTGGGGCCAGAGGTTCAGTCCCTGGTCAAGGAACTAAGGAACTAGCTAGGATAGTAACTAAGATCCTGCAAGTTGCAAAGTATGACAAAAATAAAAATTAAAAAAACTTGGAGATACAGGTCTTAAGATAATTTTTTAAAGACAAAAGAGAGAAGCTTAAGGTTTTATGGGCTTCTTATTGAATACCAGTTTTCAGAAACACTTGCAAATACAGTTTTAATTTACACACAAATACCAAAAGTTTTGCTCGTTCTGCAGATACTTGAACTATGTCCAAAAAAAAGTTACTGTGATCCTGAAGCACAAAGAAATCCTGATTATGGGACTTAAGTTTTGTTCTTTTTTTTCTTCTTTTAGCATTTGCTAGCTTTCTAGAGCTAACCAAGTTGTATGGCAGTATAAGCAAAAACAAACCAGTTTTTTCTGTAGGCAGAGAAGGTCTGTCTCTTGTGAGATACAGTCTCTAAATGTCTATTAACAAAGAGTACTGAAAGCCACTTAAACTTGTACACTGAGGGCTTCCCTGGTGGCTAAGTGGTAAAGAATCCACCTGCCAATACAAGAGACATTGGTTTGATCCATGATTCAAGAAGATTCCACATGTGGTACAGAAACTAAGTTTGTGCATCACAACTATTGAGCCCATGCTCTAGAGCCCAGGAACCACAACTACTGAAGTCCATGTGCCCTAGAATCCATGCACTGCAACAAGAGAAGCCATGGCAATGAGAAGTCCACCCCACTGAAATCAGAGAACAGACCCAACTCACCACAACTAGAGAAAAGCCCTTACAGCAACAAAGCTGCAGAGCAGCCAAAAAAAAATTTTTTTAATTGTACACTTAAAAATGGTTAAAATGGTCCAAAAAAAAAATAGATTTTAAGTCAGGGATTAAATAAGAAAAGGAAATTACTGAGTTTAATATAAAATGGCATTCAATGATACAGATTAATATCTTCTTTTTAAATCCTATCTAAGTTAAAGAACTGGAAATTAACCACAGGTTGCATCTTGAGATCTGGAAGGCAAGTAAATATCTTATCCTTAATCTTGCCCCCAAATTCCAATTACATATACCAAACTACCACATTCATTAAAGGCAATCTCTAGAAACCATGACCTCTGTAGAACTGTAGACTGAGCCTCAATGTGACTTTAATTACAACTCATACTGGTCTGTTCTTTACTTGACTGTCACACCACTAGGAGTCGGCAACACTATTCTTAAAAAAAAAAAGAAAAAAACACAAATTTTTCATTCTCACATTATGTACACAATATAGAAGGAGACAATAACTGAAAGCACCATCTCATCAAACGTTTACTAAAATTAACATGCCAAAGCCCCAATTATTGAACACAAATTCTTCTAAGACTACTCTTGCCCACATTTATACATTCTGATGTTTAACTGCACTGGAAAGTGAAAATCTGTCACAATTTTAACATGAGTATCCACTACCTAAAGAATCCATACAGACAGAGGAAAACTTACCTCTGAAAACTGTGTTGATGTGCTGCTGCCACCACCTAAAAAACTGAAGAGAAAAAAACAGTGAGAAGTGAGTCCATTCCCAGGAACAAGCTTCCTTCCAGAGACTTAAACTTGAGGGCTTCCTGGTGGCTAAGTGGTAAAGAATCCACCTGCCAATACAAGAGACATTGGTTTGATCCATGATTCAAGAAGATTCCACACGTGGTACAGAAACTAAGTTTGTGCATCACAACTATTGAGCCCATGCTCTAGAGCCCAGGAACCACAACTACTGAAGTCCATGTGCCCTAGAATCCATGCACTGCAACAAGAGAAGCCATGGCAATGAGAAGTCCACCCCACTGAAATCAGAGAACAGACCCAACTCACCACAACTAGAGAAAAGCCCTTACAGCAACAAAGCTGCAGAGCAGCCAAAAAAAAATTTTTTTAATTGTACACTTAAAAATGGTTAAAATGGTCCAAAAAAAAAATAGATTTTAAGTCAGGGATTAAATAAGAAAAGGAAATTACTGAGTTTAATATAAAATGGCATTCAATGATACAGATTAATATCTTCTTTTTAAATCCTATCTAAGTTAAAGAACTGGAAATTAACCACAGGTTGCATCTTGAGATCTGGAAGGCAAGTAAATATCTTATCCTTAATCTTGCCCCCAAATTCCAATTACATATACCAAACTACCACATTCATTAAAGGCAATCTCTAGAAACCATGACCTCTGTAGAACTGTAGACTGAGCCTCAATGTGACTTTAATTACAACTCATACTGGTCTGTTCTTTACTTGACTGTCACACCACTAGGAGTCGGCAACACTATTCTTAAAAAAAAAAAGAAAAAAACACAAATTTTTCATTCTCACATTATGTACACAATATAGAAGGAGACAATAACTGAAAGCACCATCTCATCAAACGTTTACTAAAATTAACATGCCAAAGCCCCAATTATTGAACACAAATTCTTCTAAGACTACTCTTGCCCACATTTATACATTCTGATGTTTAACTGCACTGGAAAGTGAAAATCTGTCACAATTTTAACATGAGTATCCACTACCTAAAGAATCCATACAGACAGAGGAAAACTTACCTCTGAAAACTGTGTTGATGTGCTGCTGCCACCACCTAAAAAACTGAAGAGAAAAAAACAGTGAGAAGTGAGTCTATTCCCAGGAACAAGCTTCCCTTCCAGAAGCTAAATATAGACTGGTACAATGAGAACAAATCCCAATAAGGAAAAATAACTCATCCCAACATGACACCTACAAAGGAAGTCATGAAGAACATGCATGTGGATTAATCTGTGAAAAATACTGTAACAAACTACAAAATCAAGGATAAACCAAGTGAAAAGCTGGAGAGAGGACACCAACACAGAGAAGGAAGAAGGACCCACAGTCAGCAATGCAACTCAAATTTCAGCAAAGGAAGAAAAACATTTATTCTCAGAAGCTAAGAAATAAAACTAGATTCCCAAAGTAATATTTCACTAAAAACCCACTTCACCACCAGATGAACACACATTTGAAACTATTAGAAATGATTAAATGTAGTAATGCAAGGGGTCTGGTACAATATTTAGTAACTTATAAAAGCGCTCAAAAATATTTTTTCTTCTTCTGAAAGTTTATCCTATTCTATGATTATCTTAGGGCCATCCTCCATTAAGTCTTTTCTAAACTCACCAACCAAACAAGACTTCTCCACACCCCTCTGCACTTTGACTTGATTCTAAATTTGACTTTGTATTGGGCTTCCCTGGTGGTCCAGTGGGTAGAGAGTCCACCTTGCTGTGCAAGGGGCACCAGTGCAATCCCTGGCCCGGCAAGATCCCACGTGCCGCAGAGTGGCTGGACCAGTGTGTCCAATTACAACCAGCGCTCTGGAGCGCATGCGCCCATAGCTGGTGCTCTGCAACAAGAGAGGCCACTGCAATGGAAGGCCTCTACTCCTTCCCCTCCTTTCATAAATATAAATTCAGAGGGCAAAGACTGTATTTTATCATACCACAAATATACAGAGAGCTTTTATTATGTATCAGCCATTATACAGAGCACTCAGCACATCTGAAAACACTGTTTTACCATATCCTGCACTGATAACTCCAAAGCGAAAACTGATGAATTAATATCACATGAGTAAACCAATTCTCAAAGACTGGGAAAAAGAGTAGATCCCAGTAGCCCCACGAAATCTGCAAAAAGAGGAACTGGCTAACACACTTTGGCAGAAAGGGGATGGAAAGACTCACAAGTACTATGGAATATCACTTTAACCTCAAGAGACGTACACAAGTGTATGAAAGTACACACATTAGCACACAAGCATGCATACACTCAAGTCCAAAGATATGCAGTCCACAAACTATTATAAACAGCTTTCCGAATTACAATACCAATCCAGGCAATGCATTCAGCTCATTGAGAAAACAAACATACCCTGGTTAGTCTGGAACCAAAAGTGAAGAAACAAAGCTAATGCCATTCTCTATGTCATCATTTTCAGGACTTTCTGTCTAATTAGAAACCATTTAACAACTGTATTTGTCTTAAAAGTTAAAAAGTCTTCTGTAGAAAAACACTTCCCACATAGAACAAGCCCCAAATGACCAGTACATCTATGCTAAATAAATAAGCACTTAAATTACCACTGTGCATTCATTTTATTGGGCTTCCCAGGTGGCACTAGTGGTAAAGAACACGCCTGTCAATGCAGGAGACATAAGAGATGTGCATTCGATTCCTTTGTTGGAAAGATCCCTTTTCTAAACTCACCAACCAAACAAGACTTCTCCACACCCCTCTGCACTTTGACTTGATTCTAAATTTGACTTTGTATTGGGCTTCCCTGGTGGTCCAGTGGGTAGAGAGTCCACCTTGCTGTGCAAGGGGCACCAGTGCAATCCCTGGCCCGGCAAGATCCCACGTGCCGCAGAGTGGCTGGACCAGTGTGTCCAATTACAACCAGCGCTCTGGAGCGCATGCGCCCATAGCTGGTGCTCTGCAACAAGAGAGGCCACTGCAATGGAAGGCCTCTACTCCTTCCCCTCCTTTCATAAATATAAATTCAGAGGGCAAAGACTGTATTTTATCATACCACAAATATACAGAGAGCTTTTATTATGTATCAGCCATTATACAGAGCACTCAGCACATCTGAAAACACTGTTTTACCATATCCTGCACTGATAACTCCAAAGCGAAAACTGATGAATTAATATCACATGAGTAAACCAATTCTCAAAGACTGGGAAAAAGAGTAGATCCCAGTAGCCCCACGAAATCTGCAAAAAGAGGAACTGGCTAACACACTTTGGCAGAAAGGGGATGGAAAGACTCACAAGTATTATGGAATATCACTTTAACCTCAAGAGACGTACACAAGTGTATGAAAGTACACACATTAGCACACAAGCATGCATACACTCAAGTCCAAAGATATGCAGTCCACAAACTATTATAAACAGCTTTCCGAATTACAATACCAATCCAGGCAATGCATTCAGCTCATTGAGAAAACAAACATACCCTGGTTAGTCTGGAACCAAAAGTGAAGAAACAAAGCTAATGCCATTCTCTATGTCATCATTTTCAGGACTTTCTGTCTAATTAGAAACCATTTAACAACTGTATTTGTCTTAAAAGTTAAAAAGTCTTCTGTAGAAAAACACTTCCCACATAGAACAAGCCCCAAATGACCAGTACATCTATGCTAAATAAATAAGCACTTAAATTACCACTGTGCATTCATTTTATTGGGCTTCCCAGGTGGCACTAGTGGTAAAGAACACGCCTGTCAATGCAGGAGACATAAGAGATGTGCATTCGATTCCTTTGTTGGAAAGATCCCCTGGAGGGCACAGAAATCCACTCCTGTATTCTTGCCCGGAGAACCACATGGACAGAGGAGCCTGGCAGGATGTGGTCCTTGGGATCACAGAGTCTAAAAGTGACTTAGTATGCATACACATCCATTTTATTGCTCAAGCCTAGACAGGCTTCAGGGCTGTTTCTGCCTTTACTATATATTAATAGCCTCAAGGATTCAGGTATCTTTAGTTATTAAAGCTATCAACACTATCTTTTAGGGTTCTTCTCTCCCTGTAACTCCCACAGCCATCCTTTTCCTTAATATTCATTTGTATATTAAGAATGACAGAGCTGGGGTTCCCTTGTGGTTCAATGGTAAAGAATCCGCCTGACAATTCAGGAGACACAGGTTCGATCCCCAATCTGGGAAGATCCCACTAAGTCCGTGCACAACTGTTGAGCCCATGCTCTAGATCCAGGGAGCTACAACTACTGAGCCCATTACTGAGCTCCACTCTAGAGTCCATGTGCCACAACTATTAAAGCCCACATGCCCTAGATCCTGTGCTCCACAACATGAGAAGCCACCAAATGAGAAGCCTGAGCACCACAAGTAAAGAGTAGCCTTGGCTCACTGCAACTAGAGAAAAGTCCTTGTACAGCAAAGACCCAGCACAGCCAAAAATAAACAAATAAAATAATTAAAAAAAAATAATGACAGGGCTAATCATAGCATGATGGTGATAAAAATAATCACATTGTTCTGAGAAATGTTACAAAGCTTAAGAAAATAAGGTTGCCCCTCTAGATGAATGTCCAATAGCAAATGGAACCCAATATTCAATGTTTGTATAAGGACTTGCCCTCATTCATTTTTATCATCCACTACTTACCACCGTAACTGCTAAGTATTCAAATGAGCAAATGTTTATAAACTTTATGTGTGTTCAGTCTCCAAGTCATGCCCCATTTTTTGCAATCCCATGAACTGTGGCACTCCAGGTTCTTCCAGTCCCTCAGCATCCCCCAGAGTTTGCCCAAGGACACGTCCATCGAATCAGTGATGCCATCCAACCATCTCATCCTCTGTTGCCTTCTTTTCCTTCTGCCTTCAATCTTTCCCAACATCAGGGTCTAAGACAATAAACACCCTGCTACCTCTTAGACACGGATTCTAAGCAAAAGTTTCTTAAACTACTTAAACACTGTTTAAGACATTTCAAAATTTTCAAAAGACATCATCTTCATATTTGAATATCTGCTACCAACAGCACCTGTACAAGACAACTTTTGGTTTACAAAGGCACAAATAAAAGATTAAGTCAAGTGAGAGCAGGATCCACAGAATTCATAGTTGCCTGCAAGAAAAGATTCATCTTGCAGTTAATCACCAACCTCACAGCTAAAGAAACCAGGATTAATATTTAAAACCTTTGAAAAAACAGCCACTCACCGCCCCAACTCCAACCAATATGCTCTTTATTTAACACATGCAGAGCATACCTGCTTGAAACCAGTATTTGATGCAATTATAACAGCACAAAGAAAAAGCTATTCCAAGTTAGCATGCCATCCACACGAAACTGTTAATTCTGTCATTATGTTAATCTTATAGATTGAGTTGGTATTGTGTTATTTAAAACCAACATTATTATATCAACATTAAAGTGTTTATGCCAAACTAGATCTCATGCCATATGCTGCTCCAGAAGCTCCACGTCAGATTATACATATAATCACTGATCAACAACAAAGTTAACTAATGGTACATACTGTAAAATGTGCAGTTATTCCTGGTTGTGGAAGGGACCTTCAACTTTATATTCTGCCAACAGTAACAGTAAAGGAATTATTTACTCCCATTAAAATTCCCAAAGTCACTCCCAGATTAAAAGAAACCCTATCAATACTACTCTTTTTATTAATAAGCTTTCAGTTTTACTCATATTAACTAAGAAAAAATACATAGCATTGTCACTTTCAGAAATAATTTCCCTCTTTCATATGTTTTATACCATCAGTAAAAGCAACAAGAGCCAATTTCAAGCATTACAACACTAATACTACAGTGGTAAGATGGTATAAATTTGACTGCAATAATCCTCCTAAGGACAAAGGAATCAAGACTTTGTCAAGAATAACAACTCAGTTTCCCTGGCTAGAACAGTCTGTTTATTTTACTAGATAATCCTTGTCAGAAGTTGCTCCCCAGCCCACCAAAGAGGTATAAGAGCAATTTACCTTTGGGCAACATTGAAGTCACTAAAAACCAACCAATAATTCAAGAGAACCCTAACATCTCAGAAAATGTGTTAAAACTTATCAGATTTACTCTGATATGAATACAGAGGTTTCCAAAGACTGTCAGAGATCTCATCACACCTACTATCACAACATTTTCCAAATTTTCCCATTTTTCTTCCCCTTCACTCTCCTACTTCTCTCTCAGCAGAGTATAAGTTAAAAAACAAATTTCTATTCGTTCAGCTGATGTTCAGAAACACAATTTTGATAAAAGAATGCTGATTTATTCATGGGCTTGTACAATACCTGGTATCATCTGTCACTTCTTCAATAAAACCTGATTCACATCTGGGACAAGTATATTCCTATAAAAGAAAGGAAGACATAAATGAGAGTCTTTCACCAGAAAGCTAAGCATATGGTTACAGAATAATATGCAGTACACAAGCTGATGCTGTGAAATTCTGTTTGTTCTGCTGACTCAGGACAGTTTTTCTGTTACACTCTGGAAAGTAAATTTTTTTCAACATTATTATATCAACATTAAAGTGTTTATGCCAAACTAGATCTCATGCCATATGCTGCTCCAGAAGCTCCACGTCAGATTATACATATAATCACTGATCAACAACAAAGTTAACTAATGGTACATACTGTAAAATGTGCAGTTATTCCTGGTTGTGGAAGGGACCTTCAACTTTATATTCTGCCAACAGTAACAGTAAAGGAATTATTTACTCCCATTAAAATTCCCAAAGTCACTCCCAGATTAAAAGAAACCCTATCAATACTACTCTTTTTATTAATAAGCTTTCAGTTTTACTCATATTAACTAAGAAAAAATACATAGCATTGTCACTTTCAGAAATAATTTCCCTCTTTCATATGTTTTATACCATCAGTAAAAGCAACAAGAGCCAATTTCAAGCATTACAACACTAATACTACAGTGGTAAGATGGTATAAATTTGACTGCAATAATCCTCCTAAGGACAAAGGAATCAAGACTTTGTCAAGAATAACAACTCAGTTTCCCTGGCTAGAACAGTCTGTTTATTTTACTAGATAATCCTTGTCAGAAGTTGCTCCCCAGCCCACCAAAGAGGTATAAGAGCAATTTACCTTTGGGCAACATTGAAGTCACTAAAAACCAACCAATAATTCAAGAGAACCCTAACATCTCAGAAAATGTGTTAAAACTTATCAGATTTACTCTGATATGAATACAGAGGTTTCCAAAGACTGTCAGAGATCTCATCACACCTACTATCACAACATTTTCCAAATTTTCCCATTTTTCTTCCCCTTCACTCTCCTACTTCTCTCTCAGCAGAGTATAAGTTAAAAAACAAATTTCTATTCGTTCAGCTGATGTTCAGAAACACAATTTTGATAAAAGAATGCTGATTTATTCATGGGCTTGTACAATACCTGGTATCATCTGTCACTTCTTCAATAAAACCTGATTCACATCTGGGACAAGTATATTCCTATAAAAGAAAGGAAGACATAAATGAGAGTCTTTCACCAGAAAGCTAAGCATATGGTTACAGAATAATATGCAGTACACAAGCTGATGCTGTGAAATTCTGTTTGTTCTGCTGACTCAGGACAGTTTTTCTGTTACACTCTGGAAAGTAAAGAGTTTCATGAGATAACTACAGAATGGCTTCATAAGTGATTCCCACTGAAAGCTAAAAAGAAGAATGTCAAAGTTTGTTTAACTTGGATTTTTTTTCTAACTGTAATGAGTTCGTTATCTAATTTTCTCTTCAAATCTAATGAAAAAGTTCCAATTGGTATATCAGAGCAGTAAAAGATTATGATATTCAAATGGGTACAGAAATTCCGCCCCCCCCCCTTTTTTTTCACTATGTACACACAGTATAAACTGAATCGCAGAATAAATCAACTTGTAGACTAGGAATTTATGATGAAGTTTTACAGTATTTCTAACTTATTCTTTTGATTATCAATGTTTCCAAGTAAAACTTAATATTCTCAGGTATTCCATAGACATGTTAATTCAAATAACCAGAAAAACTCCATTAGATCAACTTCTATTTTCTTCACTGCCATGAATCTTTCTTTTAACTAAAGATCAAGCTTTGAGACTGATATGAAAGAATATACTTTAGAGACTGCCTTACCACAGTTTTAAAAAGTATATTTTAACTACTAGTACTTATTAAAATAGATCTAGGAAAGACATTTTCAACTATTTTCTTCCTCTCTATATTTCCTAAACCCCAAAGTTTGTCTTGAAGGAAATGTAAGCTGTATTTGCCGACTCAAAGACAGTCAGAATGATAACTCAAGCATTCAAATGCTTTCTTAAAAGAGGCATAAAGAAGCTCACACAGGCCAAAGAATTAAGATGGATGAAAATAAATAAATGAAGGACCAATAAAAGAGGCCAAAATTAAAAAAAAAAAAAAGAGGCATAAAGAAAAAACAAATCAATCCCTTCCGTCAAGGGGATTAGTTTGGTAAGCAGACAATCAATGCAAGAAAAACAGTTAGGGCTTCCCTGGTGATCCAGTGGGTAAGGACACTGCCTTGCAGTGCAAGCGGCGCCAGTTCAATCCCTAGCCTGGGAAGATTCCACCTGCCGCGGAGTGGCTGGACCATTGTGTCCAACTACCGAGCCGGAGCTCTGGAGTGCATGCACCCAGAGCTGGTGCTCTGCAACCAGCAAAGCCACTGAGATGGGAGGGCCACACAAGCCAAAGAACAAAGATGGATGAAAATAAATACATGAAAGACCAACAGAAGTGGCCCCCAAAAAAAAAATTAAAAAAAAAAAAAAGAAAAAGTTGATTTAATAAAAGAAATTGGTTTAATCAATATACACTGGGACTATAAGCAAATGCCAAAGTTTGCCTGAGGTAATTACCAAAAGCTTTATCTGAAACAGACTTAAAATATTAGTCTGTTTGCTCAAAAAATGGGAAATCATGGGTTACAAATCACAACAATAAAATACGGTAGGTATGGTGGTTAAAGGGGAATGGTATGATGAGTGTGAATGAACAGGCAGGCTGGAACCAGACTACGGAAAACTTCAGATTACCATGAAATCTACGCTACAGATCTGAAGCTCTCAACCTTTTTTCTTCTCTACACACATGAAGGATGAGAAACATTCATAATGGGCATACTGGGAATTACTCCAGAAATTAAATAATCTGGAAACCAAATAAATCCCCGAGCCCCTCCCTCTATTCCTTCACCCCTCATCCTCCTGTGCCTACGTGCATGGAAAGCCACTTCAGTTGCGTCTGACTCTGTGCAACCCCATGGACTGTAACCTGGCAAGCTCTTTTGTTCATGGGATTCTCCAGGCAAGCATACTGGAATGGACTGCCCTGTTCTCAGGGGATATTCCTAACCCAGGATCAAACCTGCATCTCTTTTGTCTCCTGCACTGGCCAGCGAATCTCGGAATAGTGTCACCTGGGAAGCACCCAATCCTCCCAGGTAGCAGTAACTACATTCCTTTCTGTCACACGAAGAAAGTTACCTATAAACAAGTGAAACTGACTTTAGAAGACTAATCTTGAATCTATTTTATAATAGATTTTAAGTTTAGAAAAAGTAAAGAAAAAAGTCAATTATAAAATGTTGTAATTTGCCAACTTCCCAAGGCCAGGCCCTCCTCTTTCTCTTTCTCTTTCCCATTCCTTTAAATATCCCCTATATTCGCCTTGCGGGCAAGCGCCAGTTCAATCCCTAGCCTGGGAAGATTCCACCTGCGGAGTGGCTGGACCATTGTGTCCAACTACGAGCCGGAGCTCTGGAGTGCATGCACCCAGAGCTGGTGCTCTGCAACCAGCAAAGCCACTGAGATGGGAGGGCCACACAAGCCAAAGAACAAAGATGGATGAAAATAAATACATGAAAGACCAACAGAAGTGGCCCCCAAAAAAAAAATTAAAAAAAAAAAAAAGAAAAAGTTGATTTAATAAAAGAAATTGGTTTAATCAATATACACTGGGACTATAAGCAAATGCCAAAGTTTGCCTGAGGTAATTACCAAAAGCTTTATCTGAAACAGACTTAAAATATTAGTCTGTTTGCTCAAAAAATGGGAAATCATGGGTTACAAATCACAACAATAAAATACGGTAGGTATGGTGGTTAAAGGGGAATGGTATGATGAGTGTGAATGAACAGGCAGGCTGGAACCAGACTACGGAAAACTTCAGATTACCATGAAATCTACGCTACAGATCTGAAGCTCTCAACCTTTTTTCTTCTCTACACACATGAAGGATGAGAAACATTCATAATGGGCATACTGGGAATTACTCCAGAAATTAAATAATCTGGAAACCAAATAAATCCCCGAGCCCCTCCCTCTATTCCTTCACCCCTCATCCTCCTGTGCCTACGTGCATGGAAAGCCACTTCAGTTGCGTCTGACTCTGTGCAACCCCATGGACTGTAACCTGGCAAGCTCTTTTGTTCATGGGATTCTCCAGGCAAGCATACTGGAATGGACTGCCCTGTTCTCAGGGGATATTCCTAACCCAGGATCAAACCTGCATCTCTTTTGTCTCCTGCACTGGCCAGCGAATTCTCGGGAATAGTGTCACCTGGGAAGCACCCAATCCTCCCAGGTAGCAGTAACTACATTCCTTTCTGTCACACGAAGAAAGTTACCTATAAACAAGTGAAACTGACTTTAGAAGACTAATCTTGAATCTATTTTATAATAGATTTTAAGTTTAGAAAAAGTAAAGAAAAAAGTCAATTATAAAATGTTGTAATTTGCCAACTTCCCAAGGCCAGGCCCTCCTCTTTCTCTTTCTCTTTCCCATTCCTTTAAATATCCCCTATATGAGAAGAAAATTAAAAATAAATATCACCTAAGGGGGAACAACTCCCAAAGGTATGTCTGCAATCTAGGCCACTCTTCTAGACTCCAGATTGATTTATACTCTTATCTATTCTCTCTCATGCTCTTTCTCTCTTACACACACACACACACACACAATCAAGAGGTGGCATAACAGACTGTTCATACTGGAAAATTCCGAGTCACTCTGACTCCTCCCTCTCTGTCATGTTCCACATCCAATCATTAAATCCTGGTACTCCTTCTATGAATACAGTTGTCAAATCATCTCCTTGTCCCACTGCCACACTGGCTCTAGATACTGAATAACTTCCCTCTCAGTTGCTGTCCTGCTTCTCGTCCAGCCTCTTTCCATTTGTTCTGCACGCTAAAGTCAGAATGGCCTTTTTAAAACATAAAACAGATCATGTCATTTCAACTATCTCCAGGAACATTCAGAATAAAATCAAACTCTTAAACATGACTTGCAAAGCCTTGATTCAGCTGATCCTTGTTTAACTTGCCTCATTTCAGGCTACCCTCCCTCAATGAATTCCAGCCACAAGTACCTTCTTTCAATTATTCTTACTCATCAAACTCATCCCTGCTTCAAGCTTTCACACATTCTGCTCCTAAAACTGAAGGCACTATTGCCCTAACTCTTTGCGTGGCAAGGGACTCCTAGGCCTTTAAGTCTCCATTTTGAGGTTATGTCAGAAAGTCCCTCTTTCATCATCCAGTCTACAGTGGTTTCCTCCTCCTCCTTTTTTAATTTTTTTAAATAATTTATTTATTTTTGGTTGCATTGGGTCTTTGTTGCTGTGCATGGGCTTTTTCTAGTTGCAGCTTCGTTCCACTGCATGGACTTCTCACTGCAGTGACTATTCTTGTTGCAAAGCACAGGCTCTAGGCACATGGGCTTCAGAAGTGGCACAGGAGGTGCAAGACGTTTAGCTTCTCTGCAGCATGTAGAATTTTCCTGGACCAGGGATTGAACCAGTGTCCCCTGCACTGGTAGGCAGATTCCTTTCCACTGTGCCACCAGGGAAATTCCCTCCTCTTATTTTCTCCTACAGCACCCTATTCCTTCTTTTATAACACTTACACAATTTGTAATTATATATTTGTTTAATGCTTTCTTAATGTCTCTCACCATTCGGAAAGCTTTAAGTTTCATAAAGGCAGGGTCCAGATCAGTTTCACCATTATATCCCTAGGACAGACAATTGTTCAATAAATATTCACTGAATAAACAAACAAAATTATTTGCCACATACCTCACAGCTAGGAGTCAAAAGTACCAGAATCTAATATAATCAGAGAATGGTTTGAATGAAAGTGAAGAATTAAAAGAGCTGGCAGCTTAAGTTGTGGGCTGCTCATGGGATAATGAAGCCTAAGATTTCAAAAGTAGCTATGTTCTGGATGATCACAAAGTCCAAGGTAACAGCTACGAGAGCAGGTAGTATAAGGTCTTCTTTAAAAATTATTGTATAATCACACTGATTAATTAGTCAACATGAAAAATACACAGAAATACTATACGTATGTTTTTGTTTTCTTTAGTTTTTAATTGGAGGATAACTGCTTTAAAATATTGTGTTGGTTTCTACCATACATCAATATAAATCAGCCATTGGTATACGTATGTCCCCTCCCTTTAGAATCTCCCTCTCACTTCCCACTCCATCCCTCCCCCAGGTTGTCAAAGAGCACCTGATCTGAGCTTCCTGCATCGTACAACAAATTTCCTCTATCTGTTTTACATATGGTAATTTACGTTTCTATGCTACTCTTTCCGTGGCAAGGGACTCCTAGGCCTTTAAGTCTCCATTTTGAGGTTATGTCAGAAAGTCCCTCTTTCATCATCCAGTCTACAGTGGTTTCCTCCTCCTCTTTTTTTAATTTTTTTAAATAATTTATTTATTTTTGGTTGCATTGGGTCTTTGTTGCTGTGCATGGGCTTTTTCTAGTTGCAGCTTCGTTCCACTGCATGGACTTCTCACTGCAGTGACTATTCTTGTTGCGAAGCACAGGCTCTAGGCACATGGGCTTCAGAAGTGGCACAGGAGGTGCAAGACGTTTAGCTTCTCTGCAGCATGTAGAATTTTCCTGGACCAGGGATTGAACCAGTGTCCCCTGCACTGGTAGGCAGATTCCTTTCCACTGTGCCACCAGGGAAATTCCCTCCTCTTATTTTCTCCTACAGCACCCTATTCCTTCTTTTATAACACTTACACAATTTGTAATTATATATTTGTTTAATGCTTTCTTAATGTCTCTCACCATTCGGAAAGCTTTAAGTTTCATAAAGGCAGGGTCCAGATCAGTTTCACCATTATATCCCTAGGACAGACAATTGTTCAATAAATATTCACTGAATAAACAAACAAAATTATTTGCCACATACCTCACAGCTAGGAGTCAAAAGTACCAGAATCTAATATAATCAGAGAATGGTTTGAATGAAAGTGAAGAATTAAAAGAGCTGGCAGCTTAAGTTGTGGGCTGCTCATGGGATAATGAAGCCTAAGATTTCAAAAGTAGCTATGTTCTGGATGATCACAAAGTCCAAGGTAACAGCTACGAGAGCAGGTAGTATAAGGTCTTCTTTAAAAATTATTGTATAATCACACTGATTAATTAGTCAACATGAAAAATACACAGAAATACTATACGTATGTTTTTGTTTTCTTTAGTTTTTAATTGGAGGATAACTGCTTTAAAATATTGTGTTGGTTTCTACCATACATCAATATAAATCAGCCATTGGTATACGTATGTCCCCTCCCTTTAGAATCTCCCTCTCACTTCCCACTCCATCCCTCCCCCAGGTTGTCAAAGAGCACCTGATCTGAGCTTCCTGCATCGTACAACAAATTTCCTCTATCTGTTTTACATATGGTAATTTACGTTTCTATGCTACTCTCTCAATTCGTCCCACCCTCTTCTTCCACCACGGTGTCCACAAGTCTGTTCTCTATCTCTGCGCCTCCACTGCTGCCCTGCAAACAAGCTTTTAGATTCCATATATATGTATTAATATTCAATATTTGTTTTTCTCTTTCTGACTTAACTTTACTCTGTGTAACAGGCTCTAGGTTCATCAACCTCATTAGGACTAAATGTATTCCTTTTTATGATTGAGTAATATCGCACTGTATATATGTACCACAACTTTCATCTGTCAATGGACATCTAGGTTGTTTCCATGTCCTAGGCATCGTAAATAGTGCTGCAATAACACTGAGGTACATGCATTTCCTTCAATTATGGTTTTCTCAGGGTATATGCCCATAGTGGGATTGTTGGGTCATATAGCAATTCTACTTGTAGTTGTTTTTAAGGAATATCCACTGTTTCCCATAGTGATTGTATCAATTTACATTTCCACCAGAGTAAGGTCTTTAGAATTGAAGGCTCATCTACATTGATACTGAACTTCCAATTGTGTTTCGAGTTGTGATAGAGAGAAAATAATTTCAGAAGGTAGATACAATTGGGAAGACAAAAAAAAAAAAAAACTTGAAGCAAGAATCACACTGATTAAGCAAACTCTGGAAGATAACGAAGCGCAAGGAAGCCTGGTATGGTACAGTCCAAGGGGTCGCAAAGTCACATACTACTTGGCGAATGAACTCTGCTGGACAGAGGTCAGGTAAAGGAGCACTGAAACATCCGAGAAGGATTGGACTGTAAGAGGGAAAAACTATCTTGAAGGTCCATCCCAGTAGAGCCTTCAGATGGCTCACTCTCCACTTTTGTCTGACTACAAATGCATGAAAAGATGTCAAGTGAGAACTGACCAGCTGAACTCCATAAATCCACAGGAACACGAAAGATAATATTCAATAAATTTGGGGGTGATTTTTTAGGCAGCAACAGAAAACCAGAATAGTGACCAAGGGATGAAGAAAAGCTTTGAATCCTGGTCTTTCTTGAGTTCAAAACTCCATATTCTTTTCATTACACCTCATTGATTGACAATAACTACTCTTTCAGAGAAAGGAACAGAAACTATAATTTGCTCAGGATCGAATGGAAAAGTTCATGTCAAGCCCAAATGAGGCCTTGGGAGATTCAGCAGTCTGTCAGTTCCCCCTTTTCCTTAACAGGGTTTCCTGGCAGTTCAGCTGGTAAAGAATCTGCCTGTAATGCAGGAGACCCTGGTCCGATCCCTGGGATGGGAAGATCCCCTGGAGAAAGGAAAGGCTACCCACTCCAGCATTCTGGCCTGGAGAATTCCATGGACTATCCATGGAGTCGCAAAGAGTCGGACATGACTGAGCAACTTTCACTTTCCTTAAGCGGAGAGCATTACTCTGATGAATGTACAATCCAGGTCTGAAACCTACGCCTTACAAATGTCATGCATTTCCTTCAATTATGGTTTTCTCAGGGTATATGCCCATAGTGGGATTGTTGGGTCATATAGCAATTCTACTTGTAGTTGTTTTAAGGAATATCCACTGTTTCCCATAGTGATTGTATCAATTTACATTTCCACCAGAGTAAGGTCTTTAGAATTGAAGGCTCATCTACATTGATACTGAACTTCCAATTGTGTTTCGAGTTGTGATAGAGAGAAAATAATTTCAGAAGGTAGATACAATTGGGAAGACAAAAAAAAAAAAAACTTGAAGCAAGAATCACACTGATTAAGCAAACTCTGGAAGATAACGAAGCGCAAGGAAGCCTGGTATGGTACAGTCCAAGGGGTCGCAAAGTCACATACTACTTGGCGAATGAACTCTGCTGGACAGAGGTCAGGTAAAGGAGCACTGAAACATCCGAGAAGGATTGGACTGTAAGAGGGAAAAACTATCTTGAAGGTCCATCCCAGTAGAGCCTTCAGATGGCTCACTCTCCACTTTTGTCTGACTACAAATGCATGAAAAGATGTCAAGTGAGAACTGACCAGCTGAACTCCATAAATCCACAGGAACACGAAAGATAATATTCAATAAATTTGGGGGTGATTTTTTAGGCAGCAACAGAAAACCAGAATAGTGACCAAGGGATGAAGAAAAGCTTTGAATCCTGGTCTTTCTTGAGTTCAAAACTCCATATTCTTTTCATTACACCTCATTGATTGACAATAACTACTCTTTCAGAGAAAGGAACAGAAACTATAATTTGCTCAGGATCGAATGGAAAAGTTCATGTCAAGCCCAAATGAGGCCTTGGGAGATTCAGCAGTCTTTCAGTTCCCCCTTTTCCTTAACAGGGGTTTCCCTGGCAGTTCAGCTGGTAAAGAATCTGCCTGTAATGCAGGAGACCCTGGTCCGATCCCTGGGTTGGGAAGATCTCCTGAAGAAGGGAATAGCTACCCACTCCAGTATTCTTGCCTGGAGAATTCCATGGCCTGTCCATGGAGTCGCAAAGAGTCGGACACGACCGAGCAACTTTCACTTTCCCTTAAGCGGAGAGCATTACTCTGATGAATGTACAATCCAGGGTCTGAAACCTACGCTCTTACAAACTCAGAAATCTAATTTAGCACCTAGAGAAGATCTGTCTCTTAAGAGGAAGATTCACCTAAAACAAAATTCAGAGGCCATGTATATAAAAACCAGAATATCAATTTAGTTTCAATGAAAAGAGTTATTAACTGGCTCATTTACTTCTACTATCCAGCACAGTCTTCCTCAGTAAGTAAATCCACCGGAATAGAGGAAAGAGGCATAAGCAGAGAGGAAAGATTTTTGGAATCAGAGACCTGAATTCTACTCGTCTCTTTCCAATAGCTGTTATTATTATAAAGGTTAAGATGTTTGCAAATTACCTGATTCAGTTACTTTCACATCAGACATATAATATGGCTATCATAGTTATCCCATATTATTATTAGCTGTTAAATAAGAAGAGACTCACAGCAGTAAGCAACTGAATATATATAGCTTCTGTCATCAGGTTAGGATAGCCTAATATATCCATTTCCACTATGAGTATAAACCATATCCTCAAAATCAATGATCTAGGTTTCCTCTCCCTCTGGGCAGGAAGAACACAGCACGTGTTCCCCTTTGACTTTGTTTTCTATTCTTTTACTGCTAACCCACAATTTCCATGCTCTCTTCTAATAGGTCCATTCTTTCTCCTGTTAGGATATAATACAGTTACTTGGCTGTATTTTCTTACTTACAATCACAGTTTAGTCCTGCCCTACACTGAGATTACCACCAGACTGGATTTTAAGTATCATCTCTTGGGTCACTTCTAAAGACAGCCAACTCAGCATTTTAATTTTTTCCTAATTTTTTTCCAGAGGTAATATTAACCTCACTTTTGGAGAAAAGCCATGTATTAAGGAAAATTTGTAAGAAGATCAAGCAGGGGGCTTCCCTGGTGGTCCAGTGGGTAAGGACATTGCCTTGCAGGGCAAGGGGCACCAGTTCACTCCCTGGCCTGGGAGGATGCCACGTGCCGTGGAGCGGCTGGACCGATGTGTCCAACTACTGAACCAGAGCTCTGGAGCGCGTGTGCTCAGAGTTGGTGCTCTGCAGCGAGAGAGGCCGCTGCGATGGCAGGTCCACACAGACCAAAGAACAAAGATGGAAATAAATGAAAGACCAATAGAAGTGGCCAAAAAAAAATTTTTTTTAAAAAAAAGATCAAACAGGAACCAAACACAGTCTCTCTCTGATTTGACACTCCTCCCACACTTAGGCCTTGGCCTTAGTATATCATCCTGATATATCTAGATAATAGAATTTTACATTTTAAGCATAACAGGTAATGGAGGGGAGGGCAAAACTAAGGATAAGATAAGGGCTCATTATATGTCTGGCACTATGCGTATCTCCAGCTTACTGCTTTCCTCTAGAATCTGAAAGTTTACCATATACCACTCCAGTGAAGACACTCAGTAGCAGATACACTTGAATGAACTACTCAGGTGAGCCACTGCCTATTTCATCTAAAAATATCCACCAGCAGAAATATTTTTCACCATTAATAATCTAAATCAGGGACAACTAAGTACAGTTTAGCACTGATGCTCACCCACTTAGAAGAACAGTCCTAGAAGACAAAAAGCACTTTGAATATAAGTGAAAAAGGACTGACTCTGTGTGTGTGTGGCTTTTAAGGGGAAAGGATGGTTTTAATGCATTATTGTATTTTCCTTGTTATATTTCATGGGATCAATTATCACAAAATGTGAGGTCTTGGTAGAAAAATGACCTACAAGCCAGAACTTATTTATATTGAATCCCATACTGTGAAATTTACATACCCTTGAACTTTATACAGATTTATATCCAATGTGTATTCAGAATATGAAATATAAAAATATACTATTTACTTCCTAATTCCAAAGCTTTGCTTTTCTATGTATTCACAAAGTCTTGTTTTTATTTTATCTAAAAGAAAAGCCTATTTTCTGTGTCATTTGACATAATCAGTATCTAAGATCACAATATTAAGTCAGTCATGTTCTACTGCTCATATTCTCTAGAGTATCACAAGGCAAAATTATTGAGAAACTCCTAACAGAAGAATTAGGAACACAAATTGTCTGAAACACACCACAGTTCCTACCTAGGCTAGAACCCACCACACCATGAATTTCATGCCAACTCACATCTCTAACATCCAAGACACTGCTTTTCTCTAGCGAATTTTTCCATAATCTCCTATGATTGTCCCTTTACAATCCAAGCTACACTCCCTGTCTTTTCAAAAGCAACAAGTGAACCCCAAAACAAAGACAAAAAAAACTGAGATAGGTTGGGACTTGGGACCCTTTATGGGAGTGCTTGCACCTGGACAAACTAAGGAACTAAAAATAACTGCATATATGTGCAGTTGGGGCCATTATGAACTATAAAATACAAAAAGGCCACCAACCAGCTGACTTTTCTGAGGTGTCAGTGTTGGAAACAAAAGCACATGATCCCCAAACACAGCACCACCAGGGGTGGACAGACCACTTAAACTATGTTTCCTCCCCAATCTACTCATCCATCCTTACTCTCACCCCATTTAAGGAACCAGCTTGCCCTAGCTCAGAAAACAAGCAAGGGCGCCTATTTCTTATTTTCACTCCCTCATGCTGGAGTGCAAGTCCCAGTAAAGCCCTGCCTGAATTTCTCATCTGGCCTCCTATCAATTTCTATTGTTTAATGAGTCCAAGGACCAGTTTGCTAACAGAACTTCTGAGTTCTATTCCCAGTTCCACCTGTTCATGGTCTTTGGGAAGACCTGTTTTTACATGGGATCAATTATCACAAAATGTGAGGTCTTGGTAGAAAAATGACCTACAAGCCAGAACTTATTTATATTGAATCCCATACTGTGAAATTTACATACCCTTGAACTTTATACAGATTTATATCCAATGTGTATTCAGAATATGAAATATAAAAATATACTATTTACTTCCTAATTCCAAAGCTTTGCTTTTCTATGTATTCACAAAGTCTTGTTTTTATTTTATCTAAAAGAAAAGCCTATTTTCTGTGTCATTTGACATAATCAGTATCTAAGATCACAATATTAAGTCAGTCATGTTCTACTGCTCATATTCTCTAGAGTATCACAAGGCAAAATTATTGAGAAACTCCTAACAGAAGAATTAGGAACACAAATTGTCTGAAACACACCACAGTTCCTACCTAGGCTAGAACCCACCACACCATGAATTTCATGCCAACTCACATCTCTAACATCCAAGACACTGCTTTTCTCTAGCGAATTTTTCCATAATCTCCTATGATTGTCCCTTTACAATCCAAGCTACACTCCCTGTCTTTTCAAAAGCAACAAGTGAACCCCAAAACAAAGACAAAAAAAACTGAGATAGGTTGGGACTTGGGACCCTTTATGGGAGTGCTTGCACCTGGACAAACTAAGGAACTAAAAATAACTGCATATATGTGCAGTTGGGGCCATTATGAACTATAAAATACAAAAAGGCCACCAACCAGCTGACTTTTCTGAGGTGTCAGTGTTGGAAACAAAAGCACATGATCCCCAAACACAGCACCACCAGGGGTGGACAGACCACTTAAACTATGTTTCCTCCCCAATCTACTCATCCATCCTTACTCTCACCCCATTTAAGGAACCAGCTTGCCCTAGCTCAGAAAACAAGCAAGGGCGCCTATTTCTTATTTTCACTCCCTCATGCTGGAGTGCAAGTCCCAGTAAAGCCCTGCCTGAATTTCTCATCTGGCCTCCTATCAATTTCTATTGTTTAATGAGTCCAAGGACCAGTTTGCTAACAGAACTTCTGAGTTCTATTCCCAGTTCCACCTGTTCATGGTCTTTGGGAAGACCTGTTTCTCCATCTGTAACACTAGAGCACAAATGCCGTCCTCATTTGTCTCCTCTAACTCTCCTTCAGGAAAACAAGAAGTCTCATTCATTCAATTCATATCTTGAATATAAGCAATACTTAAGATCTGGGGGCTTCCCAGGTAGCTCAGTGGTAAAGCAGGAGATGCCCGTTTGATCCATGGGTCAGGAAGATTCCCTGGAGAAGGAAAATAGCAAGCCACTCCAGTAATCTTGCCTGGAAAATTCCATGGACAGAGGAGCCTGGTGGGTTACAGTCCATGGGGTTGCAAAAAGTTAGACACAAATTAGCAAATGAACAACAACCATACTTAAGATTAGGATATTCACAGATATTAGGATATCAGATATTAAGATTAGGATATTTATGTACCTTTACTTCCATAGGTGGGATTTTATCCTTAAAACATAAACTTTGTACATAATTTCAGTAATTTTTAATCCCAGATTATTTTTCTTTCCACACCAAGAATGCTTTTCTTTCTACACAAGACTTAGAATGTAGAGCTTAGAATATATTTGCTGAATGAATGAATGTTGTCAGTTTATGTAAGAGTCCATCAGCCTAAACTGAATGTAAGAAGAAAAAACTTTGCCCCAAACTATGATGGTACACAACAGAACTAAGGGCAAACTTTAAGGATCATTTACCATTTTACACCCCTGCCGCTAAATTTGTTCCCCTTCTTGCTGCCTTCAGTGTAAGCAGGCAAAGAACATTATAACTAATCTTTTTTTTAAAACTAAAAATAATTGCATATATGTGCAGTTGGGGCCATTATGAACTATAAAATACAAAAAGGCCACCAACCAGCTGACTTTTCTGAGGTGTCAGTGTTGGAAACAAAAGCACATGATCCCCAAACACAGCACCACCAGGGGTGGACAGACCACTTAAACTATGTTTCCTCCCCAATCTACTCATCCATCCTTACTCTCACCCCATTTAAGGAACCAGCTTGCCCTAGCTCAGAAAACAAGCAAGGGCGCCTATTTCTTATTTTCACTCCCTCATGCTGGAGTGCAAGTCCCAGTAAAGCCCTGCCTGAATTTCTCATCTGGCCTCCTATCAATTTCTATTGTTTAATGAGTCCAAGGACCAGTTTGCTAACAGAACTTCTGAGTTCTATTCCCAGTTCCACCTGTTCATGGTCTTTGGGAAGACCTGTTTCTCCATCTGTAACACTAGAGCACAAATGCCGTCCTCATTTGTCTCCTCTAACTCTCCTTCAGGAAAACAAGAAGTCTCATTCATTCAATTCATATCTTGAATATAAGCAATACTTAAGATCTGGGGGCTTCCCAGGTAGCTCAGTGGTAAAGCAGGAGATGCCCGTTTGATCCATGGGTCAGGAAGATTCCCTGGAGAAGGAAAATAGCAAGCCACTCCAGTAATCTTGCCTGGAAAATTCCATGGACAGAGGAGCCTGGTGGGTTACAGTCCATGGGGTTGCAAAAAGTTAGACACAAATTAGCAAATGAACAACAACCATACTTAAGATTAGGATATTCACAGATATTAGGATATCAGATATTAAGATTAGGATATTTATGTACCTTTACTTCCATAGGTGGGATTTTATCCTTAAAACATAAACTTTGTACATAATTTCAGTAATTTTTAATCCCAGATTATTTTTCTTTCCACACCAAGAATGCTTTTCTTTCTACACAAGACTTAGAATGTAGAGCTTAGAATATATTTGCTGAATGAATGAATGTTGTCAGTTTATGTAAGAGTCCATCAGCCTAAACTGAATGTAAGAAGAAAAAACTTTGCCCCAAACTATGATGGTACACAACAGAACTAAGGGCAAACTTTAAGGATCATTTACCATTTTACACCCCTGCCGCTAAATTTGTTCCCCTTCTTGCTGCCTTCAGTGTAAGCAGGCAAAGAACATTATAACTAATCTTTTCTGGCTACATTGTGTTAATTTTTTCTCTGATAATTTTTGTAATTTAATCTTTTTTTTTTTTTTCTTAGAAAATCTGGCTTCTTGTCTTATCTGATCAAGTTATATCAAGTAACTTGCTTTGTCTCGTGACCTGATTTTCTGCCTTGTAACACAATGAACTAAAGAAGGTTGGTTGATTAAACATTCCTATTTGGAGTCCCTGATAATGTCAACATTCTAGCTCTGGAGTGAAGAAACAAAATGATGAAGGTTGTGAATGTTACTATTCTTAGGAAGTAAGACCATAAACAAAGGCAGTTCTACTGGCCTAGAACTGAATCACAGCTCTCCGAATATTTAAAATGTATAGGTATCTTTGTATAACAGTAAAAAACTGTGGCCTAATGATAGGTTTTTGTTTTCATAAAATAGTTTTCTTCCTGATTAACCACCAGGGCAACAATCACTTAATACTTGAGTTCAGAGAACTCAACCACAATCAGGAATAGAGACAGACATACTTCTGGAACCTTTCTTTAGCACTAGTGCTGCAAGATGAGAAGAAACAATGTTACACTGCTAACCTTAAAAAACCTTAGGAACTCTGAATATGCTAATCTAATACTGATTGTATGCTAAAACAGAATGCCAGTAGGGAACTGTTCCCAGAGCTTTCTAAGAGGCTGTTCTATGGTTATAATCCTCATTTTTGTGCAAATAAAGTTTCCATTTCAAAAATGAACAGAAAGTTAGATACCACTAAAGCAAGCCTCCCTAACTGAATCAGCTATTACACTTGGCACTGAATAAGCCAGTAATTTTAGTGATTAGTAAAATAAAGCTGAAAAATTTAGGGAATTAAACTTTCATTATTCTTATTTGTTATTATTACTTCCAAACATTTTTTAATCTAAAATATGCAAATTAAGAAGAGCAGTGAAAGCTAATTTGTTGAACTTTCCTTTTACATATCACTAAACAAAAGTAAATGTACCATTTATAAATAGTAAATTTTTTCAAACCAACAGACTTAGTGTACAAAATTTTCATTCCTAAACCTAACTTATCTTACTTACCTAGGAACACTAATGCCTCTAACCATTCAGCAATGACCACATTACCAGATCAGAATTTTAAAATCGGCACTATAAAATAAAATCAGGGACTCAACAGCTTCATAAGTTCATCTGAAAATTAAGTACCTCTGACTACCACTTAAATTATAGAAGTATCGGGCTTCCCCTGGTGGTCCAGTGGGTAAGGACACCGCCTTGCAGTGCAAGGGGCGCCGGTTCGAGCCCTGGCCTGGGAAGATACCACGTGCCGCGGAGCGGCTGGACTGATGTGTCCAACTACCGAGCCAGAGCTCTGGAGTGCATGTGCCCAGAGCCAGCGCTCTGCAACAACAGACGCCACCGCGATGGGAGGCCCACAGGAGCCAAAGAACAAAGACGGATGAACAGAGAGAAACAAAAGACCAAGCTCCCCTCCCTCCCCAACCCGACCCCCGCCCAAAAATAAAAAATAAATCTTTAAAAAAAAAAAAAAAAAAATAGAAGTATCTAAGTTCTATTCAACAAGTAAGTTATAAATGATGACAAGAGTGGTGAGGAAATGCAAAATTTATAGGACAAACTCTATAATTACAGTAAGTCAAGAGCCTAAAGGACAAAGACTGAATCTTGCTTTAAAAGAGTAAAGTAAGTGAAATGAATAAAATAATCTAATACTGATTGTTGCTAAAACAGAATGCCAGTAGGGAACTGTTCCCAGAGCTTTCTAAGAGGCTGTTCTATGGTTATAATCCTCATTTTTGTGCAAATAAAGTTTCCATTTCAAAAATGAACAGAAAGTTAGATACCACTAAAGCAAGCCTCCCTAACTGAATCAGCTATTACACTTGGCACTGAATAAGCCAGTAATTTTAGTGATTAGTAAAATAAAGCTGAAAAATTTAGGGAATTAAACTTTCATTATTCTTATTTGTTATTATTACTTCCAAACATTTTTTAATCTAAAATATGCAAATTAAGAAGAGCAGTGAAAGCTAATTTGTTGAACTTTCCTTTTACATATCACTAAACAAAAGTAAATGTACCATTTATAAATAGTAAATTTTTTCAAACCAACAGACTTAGTGTACAAAATTTTCATTCCTAAACCTAACTTATCTTACTTACCTAGGAACACTAATGCCTCTAACCATTCAGCAATGACCACATTACCAGATCAGAATTTTAAAATCGGCACTATAAAATAAAATCAGGGACTCAACAGCTTCATAAGTTCATCTGAAAATTAAGTACCTCTGACTACCACTTAAATTATAGAAGTATCGGGCTTCCCCTGGTGGTCCAGTGGGTAAGGACACCGCCTTGCAGTGCAAGGGGCGCCGGTTCGAGCCCTGGCCTGGGAAGATACCACGTGCCGCGGAGCGGCTGGACTGATGTGTCCAACTACCGAGCCAGAGCTCTGGAGTGCATGTGCCCAGAGCCAGCGCTCTGCAACAACAGACGCCACCGCGATGGGAGGCCCACAGGAGCCAAAGAACAAAGACGGATGAACAGAGAGAAACAAAAGACCAAGCTCCCCTCCCTCCCCAACCCGACCCCCGCCCAAAAATAAAAAATAAATCTTTAAAAAAAAAAAAAAAAAAATAGAAGTATCTAAGTTCTATTCAACAAGTAAGTTATAAATGATGACAAGAGTGGTGAGGAAATGCAAAATTTATAGGACAAACTCTATAATTACAGTAAGTCAAGAGCCTAAAGGACAAAGACTGAATCTTGCAATATGTTAAAAAGTAGTACACTAAAGTAATGAATAATATGCAAGAGAAGAGTGAATAATAAAAATGGGGAAATGTTATCTGCGCAGCTAGAAGTCATTCTCAATGAGGAAAATACAATCATCTGTGGACAGTGAACCTAGTGGGTTAAAGTCTATATGGTCACAAATAGGTGGACACAACTAAGCAATTGAGCACAAGCACAATGGGACACTTTAGACATCTACCGAAGCATTTTGATTGTCACAGCAATTAAGTAATGCTACATAATTTAATGGGCAGAGTTGACAAAAGCATAGGAGACTCCAGCGCAAAGAAATGTCTCTATTTTTTAAACTTCCTATAGCAAGTATATAAAAAATATACTTACCAAAGCCTAGAACCTATCTCCATTCTATATATAAACACTGTGTGTCCAGAAAAACAACTGCTGAATAAAACAGAGGAAAATTCTACTTGTCATTTTGTCAAGAACTGTTCACCATTTTGGTGACTTACCTTTCATGGTATTTAAGGTAAAAATACCCTTATAACAATCTATTTGGGTAGCTGCTATGTCTGTGTTTGGTACCAATGTCTACTACATTATATCAATATATGTCTTCCCATTAAGGACTTCTAAGTATTTATACATTGAAATGCATATTTTTTTTAATTTTTTTATTTATTTATTTTTTTATTCTTTATTTTAAAGGTTTTACAGAGTTTTGTTGTTCACAGACATGTATGTTCCCAGATCAGTCATATGCATATCCATGGTCCCCACCCGCCCAGATCCCCATCCCATGTGTCCAACTACCGAGCCAGAGCTCTGGAGTGCATGTGCCCAGAGCCAACGCTCTGCAACAACAGACGCCACCGCGATGGGAGGCCCACAGGAGCCAAAGAACAAAGACGGATGAACAGAGAGAAACAAAAGACCAAGCTCCCCTCCCTCCCCAACCCGACCCCCGCCCAAAAATAAAAAATAAATCTTTAAAAAAAAAAAAAAAAAATAGAAGTATCTAAGTTCTATTCAACAAGTAAGTTATAAATGATGACAAGAGTGGTGAGGAAATGCAAAATTTATAGGACAAACTCTATAATTACAGTAAGTCAAGAGCCTAAAGGACAAAGACTGAATCTTGCAATATGTTAAAAAGTAGTACACTAAAGTAATGAATAATATGCAAGAGAAGAGTGAATAATAAAAATGGGGAAATGTTATCTGCGCAGCTAGAAGTCATTCTCAATGAGGAAAATACAATCATCTGTGGACAGTGAACCTAGTGGGTTAAAGTCTATATGGTCACAAATAGGTGGACACAACTAAGCAATTGAGCACAAGCACAATGGGACACTTTAGACATCTACAAGCATTTTGATTGTCACAGCAATTAAGTAATGCTACATAATTTAATGGGCAGAGTTGACAAAAGCATAGGAGACTCCAGCGCAAAGAAATGTCTCTATTTTTTAAACTTCCTATAGCAAGTATATAAAAAATATACTTACCAAAGCCTAGAACCTATCTCCATTCTATATATAAACACTGTGTGTCCAGAAAAACAACTGCTGAATAAAACAGAGGAAAATTCTACTTGTCATTTTGTCAAGAACTGTTCACCATTTTGGTGACTTACCTTTCATGGTATTTAAGGTAAAAATACCCTTATAACAATCTATTTGGGTAGCTGCTATGTCTGTGTTTGGTACCAATGTCTACTACATTATATCAATATATGTCTTCCCATTAAGGACTTCTAAGTATTTATACATTGAAATGCATATTTTTTTTAATTTTTTTATTTATTTATTTTTTTATTCTTTATTTTAAAGGTTTTACAGAGTTTTGTTGTTCACAGACATGTATGTTCCCAGATCAGTCATATGCATATCCATGGTCCCCACCCGCCCAGATCCCCCCATCCCACCCCTCCAGACCTTCGCTCCAAGCCATTGTAAGCACTCCTATTCCCTTAGCACTATGACACTAGCTATCTTTTCCACACATAACATTATAGGTTTCCTTGTTACTTCCTCCATGCTTCCCCCTCCCTAATTCTTCGCTACGATGTCCCTATGTCTATGCTCTGTCTTTTTTTCCATGAGTTCCCTGTGTGTGATATCAAGACCGTCCTACTAGATTCCATGTATGTGTGTTAGTATACTGTATTTGTCTTTCTCTTTTTGACTTACTTCACTTTTTATGATAGGTTCTAAAGCCAGCCACTTCATTAGGACTGAGTCTTCTGCATTTCTTTTAACAGCTGAGTAGTATTCCATTGTATATATGTACCAGAGCTTCTGGATCCATTCGTTCGTCGATGGACATCTCGGTTGCTTCCATGTTTTGGCTATTGTATAGAGAGCTGCAATGAACATTGGGGTACAGGTGCTTCTTTCAGTTTTGATTTCATCAGGATGTAAGCCTAATAGTGGGATTGCTGGGTCATAGGGTGCTTCTATTTTTAGTTTTTTAAGAAATCTCCAGACTGTCTTCCATAGAGGCTGTATCAATTTACATTCCCACCAGCAATGCAAGAGGGTTCCCTTTTCTCCGCACCCTCTCCAGCATGAAATGCATATTATTTTGTCATGAGTTACTTTCTTTCCTTTAGGTTGTGCTAGGTCTTCATTGCTATGTGCAGGCTTTCTCAAGTTGTGACAAGCACCAGCTACTCTTTGTTCTGGTGCATGGGCTTCTCATTGTGGTGGCTTCTCTTATAGCAGAGCACAGGCTCTGGGCAAGTGGGCTTCAACAGTTGCAGCACTCAGGCTCAGCAGCTGTGGTGCACCGGCTTAGTTGCTCCATGGTATGTGGAATCTTCCCTAACCAGGAATCAAACCCATGTCCCTTGCACTGGCAGGCGGATTCTTATCCACTGTACTACCAGGAAAATCCTGAGTTACTTTCTTTTTATTTATCCTTAGCTTAGAGAATTTTTTTCATGTATGTGTAAGAAAGCTGTATTTCCTAAGAATTTCATTTCATTAAAGGCAGTATTTCAAAATGCTAATTATAAAAAGACAGCACTGGGTCTGACAGTCATGAGAACCACCGGGCTAGAAGATCATCATCGTTGTAGGATACCTATAGGATTCAGTCAATCCAGAAAGACAGGAAAGGACACATAACTATGGGATTTTTTTTCTTCCTTTTAAGATATAAACTCTAAGTGTGATGAAAAGTAAACATAATAAACTTTTATTGGGAGATGGGGCTTCTAAGTTTAAAAGTCTATTCATACATGCTTAACATCAAAGTGAGTGGCAAGTAGGTGAATATAGATACCTCGCCTACTTTCTGTGACACTTGCTGAAATCATCAAGGAGAAAAGTCACTACCTTAACAGATTTTCAAGGAAAACCAAACTGGCCTATTCGGGGGAAGGAAGGCGGCAATCTATTTAACATACAAGAAAAGTGTGCCTGTTTAAAATCATCAGTTACTTCTATTTGTTATATATGCATCTGGAGACCCCTAAGGAACTTTGAACTGCTAACAAGTGAACTTTTAAAAAAAATTAATAAAAACTCTTTCAGACTCTAACCTAAACTACTTTATGTGGAACTGTAAAAACCATCTAAAAGGTTTCCACTATGTTGAATAAAGAATCTACAAATAAGGACTGCTCATTTCCATACAACCTTTCAATCAAAGATTACATAGATCCATTTCTCTGAATGTCCATTCAAGCTTTCAATAGGCCCAAAACTTCAGCTATGTGCAGGCTTTCTCAAGTTGTGACAAGCACCAGCTACTCTTTGTTCTGGTGCATGGGCTTCTCATTGTGGTGGCTTCTCTTATAGCAGAGCACAGGCTCTGGGCAAGTGGGCTTCAACAGTTGCAGCACTCAGGCTCAGCAGCTGTGGTGCACCGGCTTAGTTGCTCCATGGTATGTGGAATCTTCCCTAACCAGGAATCAAACCCATGTCCCTTGCACTGGCAGGCGGATTCTTATCCACTGTACTACCAGGAAAATCCTGAGTTACTTTCTTTTTATTTATCCTTAGCTTAGAGAATTTTTTTCATGTATGTGTAAGAAAGCTGTATTTCCTAAGAATTTCATTTCATTAAAGGCAGTATTTCAAAATGCTAATTATAAAAAGACAGCACTGGGTCTGACAGTCATGAGAACCACCGGGCTAGAAGATCATCATCGTTGTAGGATACCTATAGGATTCAGTCAATCCAGAAAGACAGGAAAGGACACATAACTATGGGATTTTTTTTCTTCCTTTTAAGATATAAACTCTAAGTGTGATGAAAAGTAAACATAATAAACTTTTATTGGGAGATGGGGCTTCTAAGTTTAAAAGTCTATTCATACATGCTTAACATCAAAGTGAGTGGCAAGTAGGTGAATATAGATACCTCGCCTACTTTCTGTGACACTTGCTGAAATCATCAAGGAGAAAAGTCACTACCTTAACAGATTTTCAAGGAAAACCAAACTGGCCTATTCGGGGGAAGGAAGGCGGCAATCTATTTAACATACAAGAAAAGTGTGCCTGTTTAAAATCATCAGTTACTTCTATTTGTTATATATGCATCTGGAGACCCCTAAGGAACTTTGAACTGCTAACAAGTGAACTTTTAAAAAAAATTAATAAAAACTCTTTCAGACTCTAACCTAAACTACTTTATGTGGAACTGTAAAAACCATCTAAAAGGTTTCCACTATGTTGAATAAAGAATCTACAAATAAGGACTGCTCATTTCCATACAACCTTTCAATCAAAGATTACATAGATCCATTTCTCTGAATGTCCATTCAAGCTTTCAATAGGCACACTTCAGTATTATTTTACAGTGAGATATACTAAGATAAAGTGAGAAGGTTGGATTAGAACAAGGCTTGATAACTTCAATTTACCTATACAACTAAGAGTTTGAAGAAACTAAAAGTTTAAGCACAAAATCTCATGAAAACATTCAAGAACCGTAAGAGAAACACAGAAAGTAAAACTTGATTAATGCAAAGATGAGCTATAGAGAAACTAAAAGTTAGACTGGTTGTCTGCTTTTTCCTTTGTTTTCAAACTGGAATTTCCAGCTGTCTTACTGAATTACAGGTGGTGTTACTTCTTCAACTAATTCCCAACTGACAAAAAATGTGTATAGTTTTCTTTTAGATGTTGCCCCACCATGTGTAACTTGAGAGGAGTGATCCAATTCCTCTGGTCTCAGTAACCACAAGAAGAGAAAGTGACCCCAAGAGATACTGCTATAACAGAATAGCAGCCACTTACCTACCTCTAAACAACCTTATCTCAATTTTATCTTACTGAAAATTCTCCACGGGATCCCAAAATGACAAATCAAAGCTACCCCAGAACCAAACTGTAAGCACCAGTGACACAAAAGACAATGACTATTCCTTTCTCCTTCTGCACCTGGGTTCCTGATCTATGGTGCTCTTGACATTTTCGGCCCAATAGTTCTTTGCTATGTGGGGTTGTCCTGTCATTGAAGCATGTTTAGCAGCATCCCTGGCCTCTATCCATAAGAGACCAGCAACAACCCTCCCTTTTCACAGTTGTGAAACCAATCCAGTTGTAGAAAATAACTACAGAATTGTCAAATTTCCTCCTAAAACACAAAACTGCCCTCAGTTGAGAACCATTGTTCTGCATTATCTCCTTTATGGACCAACACTAAGCTGTGGAGAGATGAAAGTAAGTCAGAATTCACAGGCTTCTTTTTTTTTTTTTTCCACAGGCTTCTTATTCTTAGACCCTCTTCTAATTTGACTAGAGAGAATAAGAAACAATCCACATCTTTTTTCCTCTTCTAATAGGCTGTCTGAGAGGTCTTAGCATGCTCTCCCTAAATATAAGCAAAGGTCATAAAAAGCCAAGTAAACATAAACACAAAGTGTTAGCAATCAAAAAGTACTGCTTCCCCTCAAAAATGTAAGGAATTTCATCTGTGGTGAGTTTAAGAGTTTTGTTTTTCCTCACACTGAAAAAAGTCCCGAGATTTCCTCAAGATCTACATATGTATTTATCAGTAGAATTTCAAGACTAGAACTAACCTTCTACTGGTAAGAATATCCTACTTCTAGATCCTTGCAGGGAATAATTACTGACACTGTTAAGTTCAAACTTCACATGGTAGCACCTGCATCTTGTTCCACTGAAGATATTTAGATAAAGATCTCATACCATTAATGCCACTACTTTTTAAAAATAACGACTGGGGGGGCTTCCCTTGTGGCTCAGTGGATAAGAACCTGTCTGCCAATGCAGGAGACACAGGTTCGATCTCTGAACCGGGAAGATCCCATATACCGCAGAGCAGCTAAACCCACACATCAACAAAGACCCAGCACAGCCAAAAATAAATAAATAAAAGTTTAAAAAATATAATAATAACGACTGGGTATTCAACTTATAGGCTTACTTCCCTGATGGCACAGCTTGGTGGCTCAGTGATTAAAAAAAAAATCTACCTGCCAATGCAGCAAATGTGGGTTGACCCTGGGTCAGGAAGAACTCCTGGAAAAGGAAATGGCAACCCACTCCAGTATTCTTGCCTGACAAATCCCATGGACAGAGAAGCCTGGTGGGCTACAGCCCATGGGGTTGCAAAAGAGTTGGACACAACTTTGTAACTAAACAACAACAATTCAACTTACAGTTTTTCAAGACATTTAATAAACAAATGCTATTATAGCAAATAAAGATGCTAGAAAATAACTACAGAATTGTCAAATTTCCTCCTAAAACACAAAACTGCCCTCAGTTGAGAACCATTGTTCTGCATTATCTCCTTTATGGACCAACACTAAGCTGTGGAGAGATGAAAGTAAGTCAGAATTCACAGGCTTCTTTTTTTTTTTTTTCCACAGGCTTCTTATTCTTAGACCCTCTTCTAATTTGACTAGAGAGAATAAGAAACAATCCACATCTTTTTTCCTCTTCTAATAGGCTGTCTGAGAGGTCTTAGCATGCTCTCCCTAAATATAAGCAAAGGTCAAAAAAAGCCAAGTAAACATAAACACAAAGTGTTAGCAATCAAAAAGTACTGCTTCCCCTCAAAAATGTAAGGAATTTCATCTGTGGTGAGTTTAAGAGTTTTGTTTTTCCTCACACTGAAAAAAGTCCCGAGATTTCCTCAAGATCTACATATGTATTTATCAGTAGAATTTCAAGACTAGAACTAACCTTCTACTGGTAAGAATATCCTACTTCTAGATCCTTGCAGGGAATAATTACTGACACTGTTAAGTTCAAACTTCACATGGTAGCACCTGCATCTTGTTCCACTGAAGATATTTAGATAAAGATCTCATACCATTAATGCCACTACTTTTTAAAAATAACGACTGGGGGGGCTTCCCTTGTGGCTCAGTGGATAAGAACCTGTCTGCCAATGCAGGAGACACAGGTTCGATCTCTGAACCGGGAAGATCCCATATACCGCAGAGCAGCTAAACCCACACATCAACAAAGACCCAGCACAGCCAAAAATAAATAAATAAAAGTTTAAAAAATATAATAATAACGACTGGGTATTCAACTTATAGGCTTACTTCCCTGATGGCACAGCTTGGTGGCTCAGTGATTAAAAAAAAAATCTACCTGCCAATGCAGGAAATGTGGGTTTGACCCCTGGGTCAGGAAGAACTCCTGGAAAAGGAAATGGCAACCCACTCCAGTATTCTTGCCTGACAAATCCCATGGACAGAGAAGCCTGGTGGGCTACAGCCCATGGGGTTGCAAAAGAGTTGGACACAACTTTGTAACTAAACAACAACAATTCAACTTACAGTTTTTCAAGACATTTAATAAACAAATGCTATTATAGCAAATAAAGATGCTAGATAATCAAGCAGGCTCTTTAGCTGGTAAGTCACCAATAGAGAATTATAAAAATCTAATAGTTAAAACCTCTAAAATCTAACTCAAATCACTAATTCCTTCTTCCAGTTCAACAATACTAATATTACTCAGACACCATTCTCGGATCTTTCTAAGAATCACTCAACTTCAAAAAGGTCTGACTTCGCTGGTGGTACAGCGGATAGGAATTTGCCTGCCAGCGCAGGACACATACTGGATCCCTGATTGGAGAAGATTCCATGTGGGGCAGAACAACTAAAGCCTGTGTGCCTTAACTACTGAGTGAGCCCCTGTGCTTCAACTACTGGGCCTGTGTGCCCAGAGCCTGAGCTCCGCAACAAGTCACAATGAAAAGCCAATAAAAAGCCAATGTTCTCACTACAACTAGAGAAAGCCCATATGCGACAACAAAGACCCAGCACAACCAAAAATAAATAAATAATTTTTAAAAAATAATAAAAAGCAAGGACAAGGAGCTTAAAGGGGGTTTTTGGGGGTTTTTTTTAGTATATGTGCTGCCGAAGCGAGCACTGGAGCTTAGAGTTTTAAGAATCAAAGAGTCTTTAAATTTTAACTGCTCTTTGGGGGTGGTTAGAAAGTTTTCCTATATTAGAGTCATTATCAGTACAGCACAATAGCAATAATTTGTATAGTACCTGTAAAGAACCAAACTAGATAATATTACTTATTGATATTAGTTCAAAGGAGATGTTAATAAGGAGATGGTAGAGAAAAAAAAGCCAGTTACTTCCTTCAGGCAAAGTCTCAGAGGTGAGCAATACACCTGAGTAATACCTTAATGAGACTGGTCTCCTCTCTGGGTTTGGATACTCTGATCTCCATAAAACACTTAGGAACCACCCTAGTTTCATCAACACCAAAAGCTGTTTACTCTGCATGATTTATCTCACCTGTTTAATGACTCTACAGAATTTAATCTTATACTATTTCCTGACCTTGATTTAAATATGGGAGAGGATAGCATGGAGATAGAACGACACCTTTACAGTCCATGACACAGCCCTCTGTGGCACCACCGGGTCACCCCTCAGGGTCATCTCTCAGTGTCACATAGTTAACTCCATCAGTCTTGGCTTCAGAATCTCTCAATGGGATAGTCGGGTGAGGCAGAAGTTTCTGCTATATTTTATGAACAACTTTAGGTTACTTAAGTATTTCCTCTATCATCTGATGACCAAAACTCCAATTCACCCAATGATATATAATATAAAGTTGAAACACAAGGACCTCAAGATCATATATCAAAATCCCTTATTTTAAAATCCAATTTTAGAGGAAGACCCGCCTTCTCTCTCCCTAACTCGTCTGGGCAAAGACAGCTCTAAGGCTTTATTTACCCAATGCCAATCAGGGAAAAATTAGCAAGAGGAGGCAGACCTGAATGAAAGAGGTTAGAGCGTGTGGATAACTCTGCTTTTGCCTAAGTGACCATCACTTGGAATGTAATGAAACCCATATGCGACAACAAAGACCCAGCACAACCAAAAATAAATAAATAATTTTTAAAAATAATAAAAGCAAGAACAAGGAGCTTAAAGGGGGTTTTTGGGGGTTTTTTTTAGTATATGTGCTGCCGAAGCGAGCACTGGAGCTTAGAGTTTTAAGAATCAAAGAGTCTTTAAATTTTAACTGCTCTTTGGGGGTGGTTAGAAAGTTTTCCTATATTAGAGTCATTATCAGTACAGCACAATAGCAATAATTTGTATAGTACCTGTAAAGAACCAAACTAGATAATATTACTTATTGATATTAGTTCAAAGGAGATGTTAATAAGGAGATGGTAGAGAAAAAAAAGCCAGTTACTTCCTTCAGGCAAAGTCTCAGAGGTGAGCAATACACCTGAGTAATACCTTAATGAGACTGGTCTCCTCTCTGGGTTTGGATACTCTGATCTCCATAAAACACTTAGGAACCACCCTAGTTTCATCAACACCAAAAGCTGTTTACTCTGCATGATTTATCTCACCTGTTTAATGACTCTACAGAATTTAATCTTATACTATTTCCTGACCTTGATTTAAATATGGGAGAGGATAGCATGGAGATAGAACGACACCTTTACAGTCCATGACACAGCCCTCTGTGGCACCACCGGGTCACCCCTCAGGGTCATCTCTCAGTGTCACATAGTTAACTCCATCAGTCTTGGCTTCAGAATCTCTCAATGGGATAGTCGGGTGAGGCAGAAGTTTCTGCTGTATTTTATGAACAACTTTAGGTTACTTAAGTATTTCCTCTATCATCTGATGACCAAAACTCCAATTCACCCAATGATATATAATATAAAGTTGAAACACAAGGACCTCAAGATCATATATCAAAATCCCTTATTTTAAAATCCAATTTTAGAGGAAGACCCGCCTTCTCTCTCCCTAACTCGTCTGGGCAAAGACAGCTCTAAGGCTTTATTTACCCAATGCCAATCAGGGAAAAATTAGCAAGAGGAGGCAGACCTGAATGAAAGAGGTTAGAGCGTGTGGATAACTCTGCTTTTGCCTAAGTGCCAACCGTACTGGCCACTTGGAATGTAATGACCCATCTTTCTCCACTCGTCTTGATTTTTTCCAGGCTTGAATGCCTCCAAGAAGCCTTCCCTGACTCTCCACTCTGACTCTCCACTGAGTGATCTGCCTCTCCTTTCCTCATAAACTATCAATGGATGGGATGCACTTGTTCACGGGTTCCTGGACCCTTCTCTGTCCACTCTCAGCTTGATGTCAACCAGGACCCTGTGTGGGGCTTCTGTGCATGGAGGCCTGTTTGTGCCCCATTTCTTTTTGTATGTGTGTGCTCCATTTCTTATAGGGAAGACTCCAGCCTCCATGACCATCTCTGAGTTCCAAAGAGCAGAACAGCTGCTAATCAAAGGAGCAGCCATGATCCACCTGAGGCAATATTAAAGGATTAGAGAGGTTTATCAAGATTAGGAGACCACCTGAGATCCTACATACAATTCCACCCTTCCAAAACTTTCCAGAAGAATGCAAGAGTGTTACTGCCTTGATCCTTATCATATACCACTACCCACCTCCTGCTCCACAACCTGACTATAATAACCTCTCCTTGCTTCCCTGTGGCACTGATGGAAAAGAACCCACCTGCCAATGCAGGAGACATAAGAGACATAGGTTCATTCCCTGAGTCAGAAAGATCCCCTGGAGGAGGGCATGGCGATCCACTCCAGCATTCTTACCTGGAGAATCCCACGGACACAGGAGCCTGGCAGACTACAGTCCACAGAGTCGGACACAACTGAAGCAACTTAGCACACACGCACGCAGTACTCACAGGGAAAAAGCTGGTTTGAAACTCAACATTCAAAAAACTAAGATCATGGCATCCAGTACCGTCACTCAATGACAAATGGGGAAAAAGTGGAAACGGTGTCAGATTTTATTTTGGGGGGTTCCAGAATCACTGTGGATGGTGGGTGACTGCAGTTACGAAATTAAAAGACACTTGCTCCTTTAGAAGAAAGGCAATGACAAACCTAGACAGTGTATTAAAAAGCAGAGACATCACTCCCTGACAAAGGTCTGTAGAGTCAAAGGTATAGTTTTTCCAGTAGTTACATATGGATGGGAGAGTTGGACCATAAAGAATGCTGAGTACCAAAGAATTGAGGCTTTCAAATTGTACTAGAGAAGACTCTTAAGAGTCTTTCGGACAGCAAGCAGATCAAACTGGTCAAATCCTAAAGGAAATCAACCCTGAATATTGACTGAAAGGACTGACGCTGAAGCTCCAATACTTTGGCCACCTGAGAAGAGCTGACTCATTGGAAAAGACCCTGATGTTGGGAAAAATTAAAGGCCAAAGGAGAAGAGGTCAACAGAGGATTAGATGGTTGAGTGGCATCATCAACTCAATGGATATGAATCTGAGCAGACTCCAGGAGATGGTGAAAGACAGGGAAGCTTGGCATGCTGCAGTCCATGGGGCCGCAGAGTCAGACAGGACGTTGCAACAGAACAACTCACCAGGGATGAGGGCACAGTTTTTGAGGTGCTAGCCTACTGTCTCCCTTTGCCTGGCAATGTAGCCTGGCAAAGAAGCCATTCTTTCCTTCTCCAAAATAATTAATTTAAAAATAAAATCCAAGTGTAATAATTCACTATTTTACTGAAATAGTCCTATCATATACCACTACCCACCTCCTGCTCCACAACCTGACTATAATAACCTTGCTTCCCTGTGGCACTGATGGAAAGAACCCACCTGCCAATGCAGGAGACATAAGAGACATAGGTTCATTCCCTGAGTCAGAAAGATCCCCTGGAGGAGGGCATGGCGATCCACTCCAGCATTCTTACCTGGAGAATCCCACGGACACAGGAGCCTGGCAGACTACAGTCCACAGAGTCGGACACAACTGAAGCAACTTAGCACACACGCACGCAGTACTCACAGGGAAAAAGCTGGTTTGAAACTCAACATTCAAAAAACTAAGATCATGGCATCCAGTACCGTCACTCAATGACAAATGGGGAAAAAGTGGAAACGGTGTCAGATTTTATTTTGGGGGGTTCCAGAATCACTGTGGATGGTGGGTGACTGCAGTTACGAAATTAAAAGACACTTGCTCCTTTAGAAGAAAGGCAATGACAAACCTAGACAGTGTATTAAAAAGCAGAGACATCACTCCCCTGACAAAGGTCTGTAGAGTCAAAGGTATAGTTTTTCCAGTAGTTACATATGGATGGGAGAGTTGGACCATAAAGAATGCTGAGTACCAAAGAATTGAGGCTTTCAAATTGTACTAGAGAAGACTCTTAAGAGTCTTTCGGACAGCAAGCAGATCAAACTGGTCAAATCCTAAAGGAAATCAACCCTGAATATTGACTGAAAGGACTGACGCTGAAGCTCCAATACTTTGGCCACCTGAGAAGAGCTGACTCATTGGAAAAGACCCTGATGTTGGGAAAAATTAAAGGCCAAAGGAGAAGAGGTCAACAGAGGATTAGATGGTTGAGTGGCATCATCAACTCAATGGATATGAATCTGAGCAGACTCCAGGAGATGGTGAAAGACAGGGAAGCTTGGCATGCTGCAGTCCATGGGGCCGCAGAGTCAGACAGGACGTTGCAACAGAACAACTCACCAGGGATGAGGGCACAGTTTTTGAGGTGCTAGCCTACTGTCTCCCTTTGCCTGGCAATGTAGCCTGGCAAAGAAGCCATTCTTTCCTTCTCCAAAATAATTAATTTAAAAATAAAATCCAAGTGTAATAATCACTACATTTTACCAGAACTATTTTCACTGTAAATAGGAAAAATGAAATTCCTAAATCATTACTCACTTCTAGAATAAAGACTTTTTTGAAACCTAACAACAATACCACTGAATATATTTTCATTCTAAAATCTCAGAAAACTGAGCAGCCATTGCCCTTTTGCGAAGAACACTTATAATAGAGAAATCTCCATTTGTAAGGGTTTGTCCCACTTTACACCAAAAATAGACAGATAATAAAATCTTAAGTAATTCTTATCAGTGGAGAAATCTTGACTTAAATCTGCAAACAATTATGCTTCTTTACTGTGTTTTGCATAATAATCTGCCAAAACTGGTTTCCCCGAAGGTCTTTTGTGTCTTATTTAAGGAGATGGCTTTATAGTCATTTCAGGGACTGACTCGGTTTTCCTTGGCATCTCTCCTGTATACAGAAGGTATACATGTTATTAAACTCCTGTTTTTCTCCAGAAAAAAATCAAAACTAAAATTCTCTTCATGATATCCCCCTTATCTTCTTTCTAAAAGAAACTTTTGTCTTATCTGAGAGAATCCAAACCACAAACACACCAAGTTGAGATAGATCAGGATGAGTGGTATGGCAAAAAAAAAAAAAACCACACAGATACACGCACAGCCAAACCAGCAAGCAAAACTAAAACAGCATGTTGATAAAACTGTGACTACGAAGTTGGGTGTGGGGGCAAATAAAAAAGGAAAACGCTGTAAAAACCTGAAAAACCGTAGCCTTTAGGTGAAAAGGCTATACCTTTAGGCACTTTTCACTGGCATCCATTTGTGTTTCTAAGAAATAAGACATACACGCTTTAGTAGGTTTTCTTACAGACTTTATCTGAGATGCTGTAAACACTGAGGGAAGTTGTTAGGCACCCTGTCTTAAGGTCGAACGCAGCTACTTCTAAGCAGAAAAACATTCGTTCACTAGTTCTAAAGACGGCTGGCCAAAGGCAGATTAACATTCACCCTGGTGGGTCTCTCTATGGTAAATACAACCCAACTCAGAAAAGCCTGTGGGGTTTGTAGCTGGCAAGCACGCTGCAGAAGCACTTTTCCCGCGCCCCCCTACACAGCCATAGCACTACCACTCTAAAGACTAACAAAGTCTGGCAGGCAGGGGCGAAAACCAATTTTAAATCAGATGATGCAGTCCCCAGCATTCTGCCCTAGATCTTTTTTATTAAGCGAAGAGAGAACTAGTGGAGGAGGGGTGCGTAAGGCAGGCGGTGCTAAAGACACTGGCAACATGACAATCAAAATAAGCAAGTCGAAACAATATGTTCTGCCTTCTTCCTAAACCCATTTCCTTCAATAGTGATAGTGAGCGCAGGCAGTCTGCAAGTCATTAGCACACTGCTGTTTTCACTTTCATAAGAGCCCTGGAAACCCCTGAAGAGCAAAACCCCCTCTCTATCCCAGTTACCTTCCAACCCTCTCTTTCTCTCCCTGCTTTCTTCCTTCCTTCCCTAGGGACGACCGAATAAGGACAATTCTCAACAGTCCGCTATTTTGCTTCAATGCGAAGGGGGGAAGGGAAGGATCCGGTAAAAAGTGGAAAAGGAATAGAGAAAGGTCAGAAGCAACAGCGCAAAGAGTATCAAGTGGAGGAAACGAGAGGTCATCGTGGGAAGGAGACAAGGTGAAGAAGAATACAAGAAAACTGAGGGGAGGTGTCGGGAGAGAACTTGCTAAAGACCAAAATAAAATAAAAATGGAGGTGGGGAAGCTGGTCAGGAGGAGAGAGGGAGGGGCAGGTAGAGCATCCAGGCGGGAGTTACGGAGCCAGGGCCGAGGTGCCCGGGCAGCAGGCACCTGAGACCGATGTCGGGGGCGTCGGGGATGTGTCGGAGGCTTAATACCATTCCGGGACATCGGGGCTAGGAATTCGGGCCAATGCCCGAGCGCAGAGCAACGGACTCTTACCGGTAGTTTAGGGCTGACCTCGCCCTTGCAAAAGTGGCAGAAAAAGCGGTGCGCGGCCACCGCAGCGCCCGCGCCGGCCCCGGCCGCCGAGGCCTCCGCCATCTTTCTCTTTCGCCGCGGCCGTCCGTGAGAGCCGCCGGCCGGTCGCTCGCCAGGCCGCTACCTCCGGGCTGCTGTCGCCGCCTCTGCCGCTGTCGCCGCCTCTGCCGCCGCTTCCTCAGTGCTGCCAGCCGCTCCTGAGCCCGCGCGGGTCACGTGAGCCCGCCCGGCCCCCAGCGGCGGCGGCGCAGCTGGTGACCCGGCGGCCCGCCTCCCAAACCAGAGAGGCGCAGGAGAGAGAGTCCGCCCGCCGCCGCCGCCGCCGCCGCCGCCGCCGCCGCCGCCGCCGCCGCCGCCGCCGCCGCCGCCGCCGCCGGCCTGCCGGCTCCTCATACAGCCCCTCGCCGGTCCTCCAATCTCCCAGCGAGAAGGAAGAAAGAGCGTCCCCGGAAACCACCGAAACACCGGGGTAGAGCGGCACACGTTTTTCCTTTTTGCCAGTTCTCCTTTGTGGCCGGGCTCCGGGGTGAAAGGACCTTGGCTCTCTTATCCCAGTTACCTTCCAACCTCTCTTTCTCTCCCTGCTTTCTTCCTTCCTTCCCTAGGGACGACCGAATAAGGACAATTCTCAACAGTCCGCTATTTTGCTTCAATGCGAAGGGGGGAAGGGAAGGATCCGGTAAAAAGTGGAAAAGGAATAGAGAAAGGTCAGAAGCAACAGCGCAAAGAGTATCAAGTGGAGGAAACGAGAGGTCATCGTGGGAAGGAGACAAGGTGAAGAAGAATACAAGAAAACTGAGGGGAGGTGTCGGGAGAGAACTTGCTAAAGACCAAAATAAAATAAAATGGGGGTGGGGAAGCTGGTCAGGAGGAGAGAGGGAGGGGCAGGTAGAGCATCCAGGCGGGAGTTACGGAGCCAGGGCCGAGGTGCCCGGGCAGCAGGCACCTGAGACCGATGTCGGGGGCGTCGGGGATGTGTCGGAGGCTTAATACCATTCCGGGACATCGGGGCTAGGAATTCGGGCCAATGCCCGAGCGCAGAGCAACGGACTCTTACCGGTAGTTTAGGGCTGACCTCGCCCTTGCAAAAGTGGCAGAAAAAGCGGTGCGCGGCCACCGCAGCGCCCGCGCCGGCCCCGGCCGCCGAGGCCTCCGCCATCTTTCTCTTTCGCCGCGGCCGTCCGTGAGAGCCGCCGGCCGGTCGCTCGCCAGGCCGCTACCTCCGGGCTGCTGTCGCCGCCTCTGCCGCTGTCGCCGCCTCTGCCGCCGCTTCCTCAGTGCTGCCAGCCGCTCCTGAGCCCGCGCGGGTCACGTGAGCCCGCCCGGCCCCCAGCGGCGGCGGCGCAGCTGGTGACCCGGCGGCCCGCCTCCCAAACCAGAGAGGCGCAGGAGAGAGAGTCCGCCCGCCGCCGCCGCCGCCGCCGCCGCCGCCGGCCTGCCGGCTCCTCATACAGCCCCTCGCCGGTCCTCCAATCTCCCAGCGAGAAGGAAGAAAGAGCGTCCCCGGAAACCACCGAAACACCGGGGTAGAGCGGCACACGTTTTTCCTTTTTGCCAGTTCTCCTTTGTGGCCGGGCTCCGGGGTGAAAGGACCTTGGGCTCCCCCTCTGCCCGGGCGGCCGGCGGAAACCTCACAAAGCCGCCGTGGGGGATTCGGCGGCTTTACGTTGCATTGACCCAGAGGTTAGTGGAAAATGTGGTCGGAACGAGGCAGCCTTGTCTCCGGGCCCAGGGACCCACTCCGGAACCGGAACCTGCTGGAAGGGAGTGAAGAGCCGGGAGCCAGGCTTCCTAGAAATCCTTTTCTAGGATGCAGAGGGTCTGGGGATGTGTCCCCAAAGACCTGTGGATGGGAATACTGAGGCTAAAAGACAAAGTCGGCATCTGAGGAGTTGGGAGAAATAAATGAACAAACCAGTGTTTGATAGCATTTGTGATTATATAGCCAGCTATGTCTGTTTCTTTTTGTGTCTGTTTTGTCAAGAAATAGAAATTTCAGAATTAAATACTGCTAATAACATGCTTCATCTGCTATTTGAAACACCAGGTTGACAAGCTCCCATTTATCTCCCAGTTTTGCAAAGTTGTCCTTGCCTGTCCACTTCCAGTAGGACTGAAACAATGACGTATAGAATCTAAGGTCTGTGACAGGTCGCAAAATCATCTTTAAAGAAACATCCAGTCTTTAAAGAAAATTGGAATCATACATAAATCCCATAAAGATGAATTTCATATATACAAGCTTCCAGTCTTTTTTTCTGTGCATATGTCCAGGGATTTTTTTTTTCATAGCCATTAAAGTTTCCTTTGTAACCTGCTTCATTCACCTAATGAACAGTTTTCTACACTAATATATATTACATTTTATTGTGAATGTTGGCATAAAATTTCCTTGTATGTGTATTGTGGGGAAACAAACCAGGGAAGGTTTTTGTGGCTGTCGCTGAGCCAAGAATGAGAATATATACTAGAAAGATCTAAGACAAGTGATTTGATTTACATGGGCATATTAGCTGGGGGTATACTGATAGGCAACAGGTGGGAGATCTGCTATGGACTTTGGAACGCCAGATCAGCACAGACTCCTTAACTTCTTGCCAATTTAGTTGCCCCCCAGCTGCAACACGCCCTTTCCATCCTCAGAGCCACGAGAATAATCACTGAACGGGGCTGTGACTGAAACCAGCTTGTGCTACTATCATTCCCGGTAAACACCTGGAGGCTTCAGCGCTGAATATAAGCAGACTGATGAATGTGTTCAGGGCCTTGACCCAAGAGATCTTGAGCCCCCCGTTCCCATCCTTTCTCTCTGTATGCGTGTGTATATTTCTTAAAGTCTCGTCGCACCCACTATTCTCTATGCACCCGGCTGACAAGCTGCAGCAAGTGGCGCCCAACATGGGGCAAATAGTGAAGGTTCACGGAAGGCAAAAATTTGTACATATTAGTGTGATGAGATGCCGAGAGGAGCCACGGGTGATTGAGGCCTCTGACAGGTTCCTGCTGGTATGTTTCCCCACAGTGTATACCATATAGTATTTTGAAATAAACACTTTCCAGAATATCAGTTTTCTAAAGTGACGTATTTTTATTGTTTCCTCAGAACAGAATATCTAAAACACAAGTATTAGGTCAAAGGTGTGCTCGATTTTAAGACTTTGGGTATGTCTACTGTCAAATACCCCTCCAGAAAGTACATGAATTTACATTCAGCAGCCCAACATAAAAGGAAAAACTTATTATCATACTGACTTTTTTTTCCCCTAGCTCTGAGATTCCTCGGCATAATGACTCAAGCAGAAATTAAACTGTGTTCTTTGTTGCTGCAAGAGCATTTTGGAGAGATTGTAGAAAAAATTGGAGTCCACCTAATCAGAACTGGCAGCCAACCCCTAAGAGTTATTGCCCATGATACAGGAACATCGCTGGATCAGGTATGTTTGGATCACATCAGTTCGCTTTCATTTCATTAATTTCCTTTACCACCCTTGAATATCGTTACTCCCTGCCCCACAAGGACAGAGGAGCCTGGCATGCTGCAGTCCATCGGGATCTCAAAGAATTGAACACGACTTAGAGATGGAACAACCTCACAAAATGGAGAAGAGCAAAGTCTGTCCTAGGATCAGAATAGTGATATTTGGGAGGGGAGAGAAAGTGAGACATAGTGCCCAAGGTTCTGTTTCTTAAAGTGTTCTGGCTCCTTGTAGCTTCTTAGGCAAATCTTTGCTCCTCTTATGCCATACTTCATTTATTCATGAGTCTATTAATTTCAGTACTGCATGTCAGGAATGAGAATAATAGAGGGGAAGTAAACTGTACTTTGAAAGATAAAAATCAGAGGAAATACAAGCATCATATTAAGGAATCTTCCTCATTTCTTCCACTGACATCTGATTCTTACTACCTGTTTCAGTGGAGAGAGGGAGCGATTCCAGCAGCCTCCTGATGTTTAGGAAAGTAAAAGTGTAAGTCGCTCAGTTGTGTCTGACTCTTTGTGACCCCATGGACTAGACTGTAGCCCACTAGGCTCCTCTGTCCGTGGAATTCTCCAGGAAAGAATACTGGAGTGGGTTGCCATTCCCCTCTCCCGGGGATCTTCCCAACCCAGGAATCAAACCTGGCTCTCCTGTATTGCAGGCAGACTCTTTACCATCTGAGCCACGAGGGAAGCCTATTGAACAAAAATTGTCAGAAGTAATAAACTATATCTTCAGGTTTTTCTTCTCTTTCTTTTGTGTCCTCTGTAGGTAAAAAAAGCCCTTTGTGTCCTCATCCAGCATAACCTGGTGATATATCAAGTGCACAAGCGTGGTGTGGTGGAGTATGAAGCCCAATGCAGCAGGGTGTTGCGAATGCTTAGGTATCCTCGGTACATCTATACTGCCAAAACACTGTACAGTGACACTGGAGAGCTGATCGTCGAGGAGCTGCTGCTGAATGGCAAAATGACAATGTCAGCTGTCGTGAAGAAAGTGGCAGATCGGCTTACAGAAACTATGGAGGGTCAGTACTGGATCCACAGCTGTTAGCAAAAGCATAGACTGTGTTACTGCAGGAGTGAGCCCTTAGCTACCCGAGGCCATCTCACTTGCCTGTTTCCTCCTGTCATACAGATGGCAAGACCATGGACTATGCTGGAAAAGGACTAGTGGACACACACTCGTGCAGCGATGCCTTGGTGCCTGCCACTGAGAATTCAGACCCTGGGCCACCACCACCAGCCCCTACTTGATTCAGTGATATTTGGGAGGAGAGAAAGTGAGACATAGTGCCCAAGGTTCTGTTTCTTAAAGTGTTCTGGCTCCTTGTAGCTTCTAGGCAAATCTTTGCTCCTCTTATGCCATACTTCATTTATTCATGAGTCTATTAATTTCAGTACTGCATGTCAGGAATGAGAATAATAGAGGGGAAGTAAACTGTACTTTGAAAGATAAAAATCAGAGGAAATACAAGCATCATATTAAGGAATCTTCCTCATTTCTTCCACTGACATCTGATTCTTACTACCTGTTTCAGTGGAGAGAGGGAGCGATTCCAGCAGCCTCCTGATGTTTAGGAAAGTAAAAGTGTAAGTCGCTCAGTTGTGTCTGACTCTTTGTGACTCCATGGACTGTAGCCCACCAGGCTCCTCTGTCTGTGGAAATCTCCAGGAAAGAATACTGGAGTGGGTTGCCATTCCCTTCTCCGGGAGATCTTCCCAACCCAGGAATCTAACCTGGATCTGCTGCATTGCAGGCAGACTCTTTACCATCTGAGCCACGAGGGAAGCCTATTGAACAAAAATTGTCAGAAGTAATAAACTATATCTTCAGGTTTTTCTTCTCTTTCTTTTGTGTCCTCTGTAGGTAAAAAAAGCCCTTTGTGTCCTCATCCAGCATAACCTGGTGATATATCAAGTGCACAAGCGTGGTGTGGTGGAGTATGAAGCCCAATGCAGCAGGGTGTTGCGAATGCTTAGGTATCCTCGGTACATCTATACTGCCAAAACACTGTACAGTGACACTGGAGAGCTGATCGTCGAGGAGCTGCTGCTGAATGGCAAAATGACAATGTCAGCTGTCGTGAAGAAAGTGGCAGATCGGCTTACAGAAACTATGGAGGGTCAGTACTGGATCCACAGCTGTTAGCAAAAGCATAGACTGTGTTACTGCAGGAGTGAGCCCTTAGCTACCCGAGGCCATCTCACTTGCCTGTTTCCTCCTGTCATACAGATGGCAAGACCATGGACTATGCTGAGGTATCAAACACATTTGTGCGACTAGTGGACACACACTTCGTGCAGCGATGCCCCTTGGTGCCTGCCACTGAGAATTCAGACCCTGGGCCACCACCACCAGCCCCTACTCTTGTCATCAATGAAAAGGACATGTACCTGATTCCTAAACTGAGCTTGATAGGTAAGGAATTTTAACCCCTAGATCTGTGACTTGCCCTAATTGTAATGAAAGTGAAGATTTCTTCATAATTGTTAAATGAATGACTCAATCCATGAAGCGGTTACCAAGGATTTTACTCTCTGCCAGATACTGTGCTTTAAAGTGATGAAGAAAACCATTACGGTCCCTATCCTTATGGAGCTTGAATCTTGTTTATAAGACATTAATCAGATAGCTTCACGGATATATAACTAACAAACTGTGATAAGTACTATGAGGGAAAAGTATAGGGTGTTATGAAAATACATAAAGGGGACCAGATTTACCTGTGGGTTTATGGCACATGCTTCTTCGAGAAGATGGCATTTGAACTAAGATTTGAAGCAGAAGTAGGACCCAACAAGTGAGGGAGGGTGTGAAGGAATACAGAAGATAAGCATTTTTGACAAAGAACTGTAAGTAGTGAGGAAAGAAATAGGATATTTGAGGAATTAAAAGAAGATCAGTGTGGTTAAAGCACAGCGAGCAAAGGAAGGAGAGCCATAAGATAAGATTAGAGAGATGTGCAGGGAATAGATCATGCAAGACTTCATCCACCACTTATTCTTTATCCTAGGAGCAAAGGAAAACTAAAGAATTTTAAAGGAAATAACGTGGTCTAATTTATGTTTTAAATATGCAGTTAATTAGTTTAAATATGTTTCTATCTGCAGAAAGGATGGGGGCAAAGGTAAATGTAGACAAACCAATGAAAAGTTAGACACAGAAGGAGCAAGGAGAACAGAGAATCAAGAATGACATCTGTGTGTCTGGCTTGTGTATGTGGGAGGATGATAGTACCAGTCACTGTGAAGGGAAGCCTTGGACTAGGAGCAATATGAGGGAGAAAGACAGTTTCTTTTTTGAACATGTTGCGTTTCAGATGATTTCATCATTAACTTGCATATCTTATAGTTCCTCAGTCTCATCAACATCTCTTACTTAGAGGCCACCACAGGTATCTTTGTGAAAGCAACCCCTGCTGTCACCTTCCCGTCGTTTCCTGTCATCATACAAGATGTAACCTAACATTGCAACTGTTTTGTTTGGCAGGAAGGGGTAAAAGGAGGAGATCATCTGACGAAGATGCTACTGGGGAGCCCAAGGCCAAGAAATCAAAACACACCCCAGATAACAAAGAGGTAATGATGCTGTTAGACTCGGAGTCCTCACTCTGAGGCCAGCCAGAAAGAGAATTGAGACAACAAGCCCCAGAAGAGTTTCAAGGTTATTGGGTCGAGAATTAGTACGGTTATGAACCGCAAGGGACAGACTAACGAAGAGGGGACTCCATTACTGTCTACCGTCTTAGGCTTAATATAGTTCAGTCATTGCACAGAGGTAATACCTTATGCAAAAATAAAGGACCTAGAAAAAGGTCATATTGGTCAGTGTGACTGGACCACAGAGACCCACAGGGACAAGTGGTGACAGATGAGTCTAGAAAGATATATATATATATATATATATATATATATATGCACATATATAGGCCTGAGCTCTTATATTCAAATACCTTCTCAGCATCCCTGTGAAGATACCTAATAAGCATCTCAAAAGTTATATGACTAAAAAAGAGTAATTGACTTCCTGCTCCCAGATATCTGCTGCCTCCTAAGCGTTCCTCATCCTAATTAGGGACATCACCAAGACCAACCACATAGAATACCATATGCTTAAACCAAAGTCCTGGGAGCCATCTAATGTCACAGGAAAAAGTGTCAACCTAATTTCTAAAATTAATTCAAGTCTTACTTTCTTATCATTTCCAATGCTATCACCCTAGTCCAAACCACAATGACTGTAGTCAAGATTTTGTCAACACTCTGCTAAACAAAGTTAGACACAGAAGGAGCAAGGAGAACAGAGAATCAAGAATGACATCTGTGTGTCTGGCTTGTGTATGTGGGAGGATGATAGTACCAGTCACTGTGAAGGGAAGCCTTGGACTAGGAGCAATATGAGGGAGAAAGACAGTTTCTTTTTTGAACATGTTGCGTTTCAGATGATTTCATCATTAACTTGCATATCTTATAGTTCCTCAGTCTCATCAACATCTCTTACTTAGAGGCCACCACAGGTATCTTTGTGAAAGCAACCCCTGCTGTCACCTTCCCGCTGCTTTCCTGTCATCATACAAGATGTAACCTAACATTGCAACTGTTTTGTTTGGCAGGAAGGGGTAAAAGGAGGAGATCATCTGACGAAGATGCTACTGGGGAGCCCAAGGCCAAGAAATCAAAACACACCCCAGATAACAAAGAGGTAATGATGCTGTTAGACTCGGAGTCCTCACTCTGAGGCCAGCCAGAAAGAGAATTGAGACAACAAGCCCCAGAAGAGTTTCAAGGTTATTGGGTCGAGAATTAGTACGGTTATGAACCGCAAGGGACAGACTAACGAAGAGGGGACTCCATTACTGTCTACCGTCTTAGGCTTAATATAGTTCAGTCATTGCACAGAGGTAATACCTTATGCAAAAATAAAGGACCTAGAAAAAGGTCATATTGGTCAGTGTGACTGGACCACAGAGACCCACAGGGACAAGTGGTGACAGATGAGTCTAGAAAGATATATATATATATATATATATATATATATATGCACATATATAGGCCTGAGCTCTTATATTCAAATACCTTCTCAGCATCCCTGTGAAGATACCTAATAAGCATCTCAAAAGTTATATGACTAAAAAAGAGTAATTGACTTCCTGCTCCCAGATATCTGCTGCCTCCTAAGCGTTCCTCATCCTAATTAGGGACATCACCAAGACCAACCACATAGAATACCATATGCTTAAACCAAAGTCCTGGGAGCCATCTAATGTCACAGGAAAAAGTGTCAACCTAATTTCTAAAATTAATTCAAGTCTTACTTTCTTATCATTTCCAATGCTATCACCCTAGTCCAAACCACAATGACTGTAGTCAAGATTTTGTCAACACTCTGCTATATGGTCTCCGTACCTACATTCTTACCTACATAAGAGCCAAAATGACTCCCTAAATTGTTCTTTTTTAAAAAAATCCCAACACATGGTGAGGGAAATTGCAACCCACGCCAGTATTCTTGCCTGGAAAATCCCCATGGACATAGGACCCTAGTGGGGTACAAGTCTGTAGGGTCACAGAGAGTTGGACATTGACTGGAGTGACTTAGCATACATGAATAAAGCAACTTAGCATGCATGCATGCATGAATAAAGTTGATAGAAACAAAACAGAAATCCCAACACATCAGTAGTTTTGACTCCTTTAACAGCTTCCCATTACTCTTAAAAGAAATCTAGGTCTTTACTATGGATTATTAACCCTTACGTAATACATGACTTTATACGATCTCTAGAGACAAGACTTTCCAACCTTAGCTCTTTCTTCCATCCCTCAAACATGTCATATGTATTCTTTCTAGTCTTCTAGCTTTTGCCCTTAGGATTTCCTCTGCTTCAAATACTTTCCCTCAGATCTTCATATAGTTGCCTCTTTTTCATCATTCCAGTCTCAGCTCAAATACTATTTTTTTAAGAGCTCAAGCCCCGTTGCCCACCCTCTACTCCATTCTCTACCACATCTTCCCATTTCATCTTCATGGCATTTATAAGTACATGAAATTTTTATGTGTGTACATGTTTGTCTTTATATTCTCAATAGACTGTAAATTCTTTAAGGATAGAATCTTGTCCCTGGCACCTGGAATATTAGCACAACATCAATAAATATTTTCTGATTGACTGAGAGGTTTAGACTTCATCCTGAAGACAGGAGGGGGTCATTGATAAATTTAGGTCAGTGAATGAAGTGGCGAGATTTACATTTTTAAAATGTTACTGCAGTACTGTGGTTCATAACTTGTACAATCTCATGGATGCATTTCAGAGAATCCACTTGTACTTGTTCATATGTGCATTTTTCCGTAGAGTATGCATAGCTTTCTTCAGATTCTTCAGGGGAACTGTGACCCCAAAGGGTAAAAAAGCACGGCTCTATGGGAAGTGGGGAGAACAATACAAAAGGAACAAGATTAAAAGCAGAAAACCCAGTTACTCTCTTTTATAGTGTGCATTAAATGTGTGTATATATATGAAAAAAATTAGGAGGCTACTCTAGTCATCCAGGTGAGTCAAGATTGGAGCCTGACATAAAATAATGACAGTCAGGATAAAGAAAAGAACACTTCTGATTACTGGATAATACAGAGAGCAAGGGGTTAGGGATGATATTCAAGTTTCTCATTTAAGAAATTGGGTTGGTTGCAGTGCAGTTAGCTGAAAACTTTAAAAAGAATAATTTTTAAAAAATAGGTAGAAGTGTCAAGTAGGCAGTTGAGTCTGTGTACCTGGAACTTAATAGAGTTACTCTTAAAAGAAATCTAGGTCTTTACTATGGATTATTAACCCTTACGTAATACATGACTTTATACGATCTCTAGAGACAAGACTTTCCAACCTTAGCTCTTTCTTCCATCCCTCAAACATGTCATATGTATTCTTTCTAGTCTTCTAGCTTTTGCCCTTAGGATTTCCTCTGCTTCAAATACTTTCCCTCAGATCTTCATATAGTTGCCTCTTTTTCATCATTCCAGTCTCAGCTCAAATACTATTTTTTTAAGAGCTCAAGCCCCGTTGCCCACCCTCTACTCCATTCTCTACCACATCTTCCCATTTCATCTTCATGGCATTTATAAGTACATGAAATTTTTATGTGTGTACATGTTTGTCTTTATATTCTCAATAGACTGTAAATTCTTTAAGGATAGAATCTTGTCCCTGGCACCTGGAATATTAGCACAACATCAATAAATATTTTCTGATTGACTGAGAGGTTTAGACTTCATCCTGAAGACAGGAGGGGGTCATTGATAAATTTAGGTCAGTGAATGAAGTGGCGAGATTTACATTTTTAAAATGTTACTGCAGTACTGTGGTTCATAACTTGTACAATCTCATGGATGCATTTCAGAGAATCCACTTGTACTTGTTCATATGTGCATTTTTCCGTAGAGTATGCATAGCTTTCTTCAGATTCTTCAGGGGAACTGTGACCCCAAAGGGTAAAAAAGCACGGCTCTATGGGAAGTGGGGAGAACAATACAAAAGGAACAAGATTAAAAGCAGAAAACCCAGTTACTCTCTTTTATAGTGTGCATTAAATGTGTGTATATATATGAAAAAAAATTAGGAGGCTACTCTAGTCATCCAGGTGAGTCAAGATTGGAGCCTGACATAAAATAATGACAGTCAGGATAAAGAAAAGAACACTTCTGATTACTGGATAATACAGAGAGCAAGGGGTTAGGGATGATATTCAAGTTTCTCATTTAAGAAATTGGGTTGGTTGCAGTGCAGTTAGCTGAAAACTTTAAAAAGAATAATTTTTAAAAAATAGGTAGAAGTGTCAAGTAGGCAGTTGAGTCTGTGTACCTGGAACTTAATAGAGTTCTAGAATTAAGTAATAGATTTGGAATAGTTGAAATCTTGAGAGCTGATAAAAATCACCTTAAGTAGTATGTGTAGAGTGAAAAGAGGGCAATGGACAGAACCCTGGGGAACACCAGTATTTATAGATGGGATCTGGAAAAGGAATCTAAGGTAACTGGGCTCACTAGTAAGGAAGGGCTATCCTGTTTGAAGTTTCGGGTTATGAATTTGTCATTATGGAAGCTCTAAATCAACAGGATTGAAATGGTTTTTTTCCTCCAACCAATTTAGTTGCTACTGTGTTGGAAAAGAAATGGTGAACAGTGAAATCCAAATTCTTCACTAGAAAACTCTTCATTGTATCTAAATGTTTCTTTCTAATGCTTGTCTCCTCTTCAGCCTGTTCCAGATGATGGGATTTATTGGCAGGCCAATCTTGACAGATTCCACCAGCACTTTCGTGATCAAGCCATTGTCAGCGCAGTTGCCAACAGGATGGACCAGGTGATATCTAAGTGGGTGGGACAGTGGCTGACAGGAAAATTTAATTTATTTGCCAGATGTGGCTATTGGCATGTAGCCAGAGCACACGAGCAGAGTGAATTCTGAATCCAGTTCACTTTTCAAACCCAGACCAGTAGTGAGATCGTGAGGACCATGCTGCGGATGAGTGAGATCACCACTTCCTCAGGCGCCCCCTTCACCCAGCCATTGTCTTCCAATGAGGTGAGCTTCCTGTTTCTTGTTCTAGTTTTCTGACAGATTGGTTATTATAATTATTATACGTAGAGCCTAGCATTAGGTTGAGGTCTGGACCCTAGAAAGAAAGGGGTTTTGCTGTTTGAGGTGGGACGGGAATTATTCCCAGGTAGTAGGTACTGAAATACTTGGTCTCTTGGGAAGTCAACCTTTAAAAACCTAAACCATTATTTTAGTCAAAGTACAAGTAATTCTTTTATTATTTTTCATTTTTAATTTATTTTATTGACATAATTAATTTACAGTGTTGCATTAATTTCTGCTGTACAGCAAAGTGATTCAGTTATATGTATATACATTCTTTTGCATGTTCTTTTCCATATTGGTTTATCACAAGATATTGAATAAAGTTCCCTGTGCTGTATAGCCAGACCTTGTTGTTTACCCATTCTATACATAATAGTTTGTTATTTGCTAATCCAAAACTCCCAGCCCCACCCTACTCTAGCCACCTCCCCCTTGGCAACCACAAGTCTGTTCTCTATGTCTGTAAATCTATTCCCATTTTGTAAATAAGTTCATTTGTGTCATATTTTAGATTCTACATATAAGTGATACTATGTAGTATTTGTCTTTCTGATTTACTTTACTTACTGTGATAATTTCTACGTTAATCCATGGCTGAATAGTATTTCATTGTGTATATATGGTACAGGTTATTCTTAATTGTTCTAAGAATTCACTGTTTAGAATCTGAGCCTTGGTGCTCAGGATATTATTTGGCCCCTTATATTTGTTTTTTTTTCGGTATATGTTACATAATTTTAATTTGTTTTAAATGTTTTGTTCATTGGTAAGTAAATATTTAACATGTCAAATATTTATATTTGGGCTTCCCTGGTGGTCCAGTGGGTAAGGAGTCTACCTTGCCCTGCAGGGGGCGCTGGTTCAATCCCTGGCACGGGAAGATCCCACGTGCCACAGAGCAGCTGGACCAATGTGTCCAATTATGAGCCACTGTTCTAGAGCACATGTACCCAGAGCTGGTGCTCTGCTGTGGGAGAGGCCGTTGTGATAGGAGGCCCACACAGGCCAAAGAGCAGAGATGGATGAAAATAAATAAATGAAAGATCAATAAAAGTGGCCAAAAATAAAAAGAAAAGCTTTAGAAAAAAAAAACTTTGTCAAAATAGGTTGAGGTCTGGACCCTAGAAAGAAAGGGGTTTTGCTGTTTGAGGTGGGACGGGAATTATTCCCAGGTAGTAGGTACTGAAATACTTGGTCTCTTGGGAAGTCAACCTTTAAAAACCTAAACCATTATTTTAGTCAAAGTACAAGTAATTCTTTTATTATTTTTCATTTTTAATTTATTTTATTGACATAATTAATTTACAGTGTTGCATTAATTTCTGCTGTACAGCAAAGTGATTCAGTTATATGTATATACATTCTTTTGCATGTTCTTTTCCATATTGGTTTATCACAAGATATTGAATAAAGTTCCCTGTGCTGTATAGCCAGACCTTGTTGTTTACCCATTCTATACATAATAGTTTGTTATTTGCTAATCCAAAACTCCCAGCCCCACCCTACTCTAGCCACCTCCCCCTTGGCAACCACAAGTCTGTTCTCTATGTCTGTAAATCTATTCCCATTTTGTAAATAAGTTCATTTGTGTCATATTTTAGATTCTACATATAAGTGATACTATGTAGTATTTGTCTTTCTGATTTACTTTACTTACTGTGATAATTTCTACGTTAATCCATGGCTGAATAGTATTTCATTGTGTATATATGGTACAGGTTATTCTTAATTGTTCTAAGAATTCACTGTTTAGAATCTGAGCCTTGGTGCTCAGGATATTATTTGGCCCCTTATATTTGTTTTTTTTTCGGTATATGTTACATAATTTTAATTTGTTTTAAATGTTTTGTTCATTGGTAAGTTAATTTTTAACTTGTCAAATATTTATATTTGGGTTTCCCCTGGTGGTCCAGTGGGTAAGGAGTCTACCTTGCCCTGCAGGGGGCGCTGGTTCAATCCCTGGCACGGGAAGATCCCACGTGCCACAGAGCAGCTGGACCAATGTGTCCAATTATGAGCCACTGTTCTAGAGCACATGTACCCAGAGCTGGTGCTCTGCTGTGGGAGAGGCCGTTGTGATAGGAGGCCCACACAGGCCAAAGAGCAGAGATGGATGAAAATAAATAAATGAAAGATCAATAAAAGTGGCCAAAAATAAAAAAGAAAAAGCTTTAGAAAAAAAAAAAATTCTGTTACTTTTTGTAATTACACTAATATTTATCCATATTAAATATAATTGTATTTTTATAGTGTTTAAATTTTTAAGTTACTGTATAACAAAAATTTAAATACAGGGGGTTTTTTTGATGATAAAAATAATTATATGACCTGTATTTAGAAATGTATAAATTTTTTAAAATATGTACTTATTTAGCTGCACCAGGGCTTAGTTGCAGCACACGGGATATTTGATCTTCATTGCGACATGCAGACTCTGTGGGATTTAGTTCCTTGACCAGAGATTGAACCCAGGCCCCCTGTACTGGGAGCACAGAGTCTTAGCCACTGGACCACCAGGGAAGCCCCTGGAAATGTATCATTTTTTAAAGTTGTAGTTCTCCAAATTTTCAAGAATGGCAGGCATGTTCTGTATTTTGTAGATGGAGTTACATGGGTATATATAATTGTCATCACTCATAAAATTGAACCCTTATGATCTGTTCTTCTTGCATGTAACATACCCCAGTTATATTTATATATAGTTTTGCATAATCTCAACCCCAGAAATCCTTGTCAGTAGTTTGGTACATATCTTTATTCAGACTTCATATGTACGTGCATACGTGTGTGCTAAGTCACTGCAATCATGTTCAACTCTGTGACCCCATGGACTGTAGCGCACTAGGCTCTTCTGTCCATGGGATTCTCCAGGCAAGAATACTGGTGTGGGTTGCCTTGCTGTCCTCCAGAGGATCTCCCTGACCCAGGGATCAAACCTATGTCTCTTCCATCTACCTGCATTGGCAGGCAGATTCTTTACCACCTAGGAAGCCCAAGTATATGTCTATTTTTCAACAAAAAAAGTTGGGGGGAGGGGTAATTATACTCTACATACTATTCTAAATTTACTTCTTTCATATGACAGTATATGCAAACCTCATTTTCATGTCAATATTTTTTATATGTCTCATTCTTTATAATGACTATATCACATTCCACTTAATGTGGCTACACTGTACTATATTTTAATGAATTCCTTACTACTGAACATGTGAATTCTTTCTAGTTTTTTATTCTTACCAACAGTGCTACTGTGGTTTTGGATATTTTTATACTTGTGATAACTAAAATTAAAACATCTTTATTTCAACAATGTCAGCAGTTCTAAGTTTCCAAGCCCATTTTCACTGTCTCTTTTTTGCTCCATAGATCTTTAGATCCCTACCTGTTGGCTATAACATCTCTAAGCAAGTTCTTGATCAGTATCTCACTCTGCTAGCAGATGATCCAGTAAGCTGCACCAGGGCTTAGTTGCAGCACACGGGATATTTGATCTTCATTGCGACATGCAGACTCTGTGGGATTTAGTTCCTTGACCAGAGATTGAACCCAGGCCCCCTGTACTGGGAGCACAGAGTCTTAGCCACTGGACCACCAGGGAAGCCCCTGGAAATGTATCATTTTTTAAAGTTGTAGTTCTCCAAATTTTCAAGAATGGCAGGCATGTTCTGTATTTTGTAGATGGAGTTACATGGGTATATATAATTGTCATCACTCATAAAATTGAACCCTTATGATCTGTTCTTCTTGCATGTAACATACCCCAGTTATATTTATATATAGTTTTGCATAATCTCAACCCCAGAAATCCTTGTCAGTAGTTTGGTACATATCTTTATTCAGACTTCATATGTACGTGCATACGTGTGTGCTAAGTCACTGCAATCATGTTCAACTCTGTGACCCCATGGACTGTAGCGCACTAGGCTCTTCTGTCCATGGGATTCTCCAGGCAAGAATACTGGTGTGGGTTGCCTTGCTGTCCTCCAGAGGATCTCCCTGACCCAGGGATCAAACCTATGTCTCTTCCATCTACCTGCATTGGCAGGCAGATTCTTTACCACCTAGGAAGCCCAAGTATATGTCTATTTTTCAACAAAAAAAGTTGGGGGGAGGGGTAATTATACTCTACATACTATTCTAAATTTACTTCTTTCATATGACAGTATATGCAAACCTCATTTTCATGTCAATATTTTTTATATGTCTCATTCTTTATAATGACTATATCACATTCCACTTAATGTGGCTACACTGTACTATATTTTAATGAATTCCTTACTACTGAACATGTGAATTCTTTCTAGTTTTTTATTCTTACCAACAGTGCTACTGTGGTTTTGGATATTTTTATACTTGTGATAACTAAAATTAAAACATCTTTATTTCAACAATGTCAGCAGTTCTAAGTTTCCAAGCCCATTTTCACTGTCTCTTTTTTGCTCCATAGATCTTTAGATCCCTACCTGTTGGCTATAACATCTCTAAGCAAGTTCTTGATCAGTATCTCACTCTGCTAGCAGATGATCCAGTAAGTCTTTTTTTTTTTTCTTTTTTCTATTGTATTTCATTTCTGCCACTGATTAATTTCTGTCACTGACAACTAGTATCAGTCTCTGTGGCCTCATTCTCTACCTAGCCAGCTCAGACAATTTCTGTACCATCGCCTGATAGGAGAACTTCCTGCTATGAACTCTCAACCAGATTTGCTCTTCTGGAAACAGAACCACTGGACTTCCCATTCAGATAACACATGTTCTCTCTCTCTCTCTCTCTCTTTTTAATAGCTAGAGTTTGTTGGGAAGTCTGGCGACAGTGGTGGAGGAATGTATGTCATCAGTATCCTTAATGGTTGGTTATTTCCTTAACATTCGGGCAGCCTGAACTATGAAACAGAAGGGTGACTTAGAAAAGATTTAATGCTATTGAGTATACTAAGTAAGTTAGAAAATTGAACTAAAACACTGATGATAAAGAAGTAAAAGAGCCTTTTTAGCTAACTAAATTTTAGTTAAGCAAAATCCTGACTTTAAGCACCTTTAATTAAGGTTTTGAAATATATATCACAAATGAGATATAAAAAAAAACAAAACAGTATTTAAATTGTATTTATTTTGGGGGGAGGGCGGGCCACTTCTATTGGTCTTTCATTTATCTATTTTCATCCATCTTTGTTCTTTGGCCCGTGTGGGCCTCCCATCACAGTGGCCTCTGCTACCGCAGAGCACCGGCTCTGGGCGCATGCGCTCCAGAGCTCCGGCTCAGTAATTGGACACATCGGTCCAGCCGCTCCGCGGCACGTGGGATCCTCCCGGGCCAGGGATCGAACCGGCGCCCCTTGCACTGCAAGGCAGTGTCCTTACCCACTGGACCACCAGGGGAGCCCCAGTATTTACATTTTAAATTAAAGACTCAGGAATAAAACTAAGAGCACAATAACCAGGCCAAAACATTACGGAGTGACCTTTACCCTCTACATAAAGACCTACATAAAGCTCTAGGATCTCTAGCCACCACCACTCTGGAGTCCGTCGTACAAGAGAGGTAAGGGGGTCACCTTGATAGGGTTGGGGGTCAGGTACTTCCTTACCATGCCCCATTTGAACAAGTGGTATGATCGTTAGGTAAGCAGCCAGTATAGGCACACCTTGGCACATCTTGCCCCATTTTCCATGGGACTGCTATGGATCCCATCTACTACTGCTCTTTACCCTAATACACTACTGTTAAATTACCAGTGATGCCAATTCAGTAGCCTTCCTAAAGCCTTTCCATTCAAATTCAGGAACTGAGGCACTGAAGTGACTCAGCAGTTGGTGACTCTCTTACGATTAACAGTATTGTCATCAGCCTGTGGAGTTATGAAGGATTCTCTGATCGTTGTTCCTCTCTTGTCCTGGCTCCACATGTGGACCCTAAACAACCACCATCTGTGACTAAGAACTAAAGCTAATTTATGTCAATAAGCCATTTGCTTTCTTTATTCCTTTCCAGATTTGGGTCTCGCTGTGCCAGAATATTCCGTCTAGTTTTACAAAAGAAACACCTTGAGCAGAAGCAGGTAGAAGACTTTGCAATGATTCCAGCAAAGGAGGCAAAGGATATGCTTTATAAGATGCTCTCAGAAAATTTCATATCGCTCCAGGTAACAATAATCGCCAAAGACAGAGCTAACCTAGGATGAGAGAAACTCTTGAAGCAAATATCCTAAACTTCAAACAAACTCTATCCATCTCTGAGACGGGGAAAAAAAAAAAAAATTAACAAAAACATAACAAGCACTTGAATGATAACTGTGGAGCTTTAACTGGCTTTGTAAAAAGAAAAAGAGGAACAGCTAAGAAATCACCCCCAGAATCATCCTACCTTTTTTCCTTTAGCTCCTAGTTCCTGTGATTTGTCCTTTCCTCAAGCCTTAAGTTTATGACAGGTAAATCTGTCAATAGCATCTGTTGGGTCCTCACTGCTTGCAGACTCATGTTCTCTACTCTAAGAATAAATAGATGGAATGGATTTTGGAAGCAGAATCACAGCTCTGCCTGTCACCCAGTTACACTGAGCAAATTACCTACTGTTCTTTTCCTCACCTACAAAATGGTGATGGATGGGGGTAACAGAAATAATACAGTTTGTTGCAAAGATCAAATACAATCTACCCAGCACATGAGAGTTGCTCAGTACATATTAAGTGCCTTCTCTTTCTTCTCCACTCAGGATGTTGACAGTCAAGTGGAAAACAGGGCAGCCCAACTTTCCATAAGGGCGATTATGCCATAAGCAAATGCTCTATGACTGGGGAAGAGGGACGTATAAGTGAAAGAGAGGGCTGAGTAGCTCCAGAAGGGACAAATGTTCACTTCGCCTGTTCTGACTAAAGACATAACATCTCATTGTTCTTTTTATGGATAAATAGGAAATTCCCAAAACTCCAGACCATGCCCCGTCCCGGACCTTCTATTTATATACTGTGAACATCTTGTCGGCTGCCCGAATGTTGCTGCACAGGTGCTACAAGGTGACTCCTCCCCATGCCCTCTACAGAGATGTCCCACACTCACACCCCCTTTAGCTGTTTTGCCTGAGCTACTTAAATAGAACTGTGAGCATTTCTTGTCTTCTCTCCCCTCAGAGTGTAGCCAACTTGATAGAAAGAAGACAATTTGAGACCAAAGAAAACAAGTGAGTAACATTTTCAATTACATTTCAATTATATTTTTCAAGACCAGAAAGCTTATAGGGTAAATTCCTATAGAAATGGAAACCAATAGAGATAAGAACCTGTCTGGTTGCACTGAATTATTGACTTAAGTTAGCATAATCATGCATTAGTACACACTTCCCTCATAAATCCCCAGTGAAATAATTTTGCAGATTAAATTTATGAGCAACGTATAAACTGGCACTGAACTTAAAGTATGAATGAGAAGCAGCAAGAGTTTCAGGAGTAAAGTCACATATCTGATTAAGCTTGTAGAAAACATCCTTAAAGAGTGACATTGTCCACTTTGACCAGGAACACGGTAAAGGGTGAGTTGTGCCCCAGGGCTGGGAACAAGACTCTCCAAGACTAGGGAACGTGCCTCAGAGTTGTGCTTTTCTGACAGGCGTCTACTAGAGAAGTCTCAGAGGGTCTCATGCATGCAGGCTACGGGTGTCACCCAGTTACACTGAGCAAATTACCTACTGTTCTTTTCCTCACCTACAAAATGGTGATGGATGGGGGTAACAGAAATAATACAGTTTGTTGCAAAGATCAAATACAATCTACCCAGCACATGAGAGTTGCTCAGTACATATTAAGTGCCTTCTCTTTCTTCTCCACTCAGGATGTTGACAGTCAAGTGGAAAACAGGGCAGCCCAACTTTCCATAAGGGCGATTATGCCATAAGCAAATGCTCTATGACTGGGGAAGAGGGACGTATAAGTGAAAGAGAGGGCTGAGTAGCTCCAGAAGGGACAAATGTTCACTTCGCCTGTTCTGACTAAAGACATAACATCTCATTGTTCTTTTTATGGATAAATAGGAAATTCCCAAAACTCCAGACCATGCCCCGTCCCGGACCTTCTATTTATATACTGTGAACATCTTGTCGGCTGCCCGAATGTTGCTGCACAGGTGCTACAAGGTGACTCCTCCCCATGCCCTCTACAGAGATGTCCCACACTCACACCCCCTTTAGCTGTTTTGCCTGAGCTACTTAAATAGAACTGTGAGCATTTCTTGTCTTCTCTCCTCAGAGTGTAGCCAACTTGATAGAAAGAAGACAATTTGAGACCAAAGAAAACAAGTGAGTAACATTTTCAATTACATTTCAATTATATTTTTCAAGACCAGAAAGCTTATAGGGTAAATTCCTATAGAAATGGAAACCAATAGAGATAAGAACCTGTCTGGTTGCACTGAATTATTGACTTAAGTTAGCATAATCATGCATTAGTACACACTTCCCTCATAAATCCCCAGTGAAATAATTTTGCAGATTAAATTTATGAGCAACGTATAAACTGGCACTGAACTTAAAGTATGAATGAGAAGCAGCAAGAGTTTCAGGAGTAAAGTCACATATCTGATTAAGCTTGTAGAAAACATCCTTAAAGAGTGACATTGTCCACTTTGACCAGGAACACGGTAAAGGGTGAGTTGTGCCCCAGGGCTGGGAACAAGACTCTCCAAGACTAGGGAACGTGCCTCAGAGTTGTGCTTTTCTGACAGGCGTCTACTAGAGAAGTCTCAGAGGGTAGAAGCCATCATTGCATCTATGCAGGCTACGGGTGCAGAGGAGGCGCAGCTACAAGAAATAGAGGAGATGATCACAGCCCCCGAACGCCAGCAGCTAGAGACCCTGAAACGTAATGTCAACAAGTAAGCCTCACTGACTTCAAACCTGCATTTCAGAATACCTTCCAGACAGATCCACTTTGATGTCCTGCTACCCCTCTGACTTAACGTGAGCAAACTGAAACTATCTTGTTCCCCACCTCAATTAACAGAATTTAATACACCTGTTTTTGTAAGGTAAAACTTATGAAGACATTCTCAGCCTCTCCTCGCTTACCACACTCTCTACCCCCTCCTCCTCTCCATTCCCCTCCCCTCTCTACCCCCTCCACTCCCCCATCCCCCTACCCCCTCCTTCCCCTCTTTCCTGTTCACCAAGGCTGCTGATGTTACTTGAGCAGTATGTCCCAAATCTGACATTTTATCTTGCTCTCCATGCATGTTCTCCTCACCTCTTTCCAGCAATCACCTCCCCTTTCAAACCATTTCTTCTTTTTTTCTTTTTAAATTTTGGCCTCGTCATTGGTTCTTTATTTATTTATTTTCATCCATCTTTATTCTTTGGGCTGCATGGGCCACCCATTGCAGTGGCCTCTCTCGCTGCAGAGCACCAGCTCTGGGCACATGCGCTCCAGAGTGCTGGCTTATAATTGGACACACTGATCCAGCCGCTCTGTGGCACGTGGGATCTTCCTGGGCCAGGGATCGAACCAGTGCCCATTGCACTGTAAGGAGGACTCTTTACCCACTGGACCACCAGGGAAGCCCCAAACCATTTCTTAAAATGCTTTCAAAGTTACTTTAAGGGATATGTAATATCACTCTTCTTTAAATGTTTTATTGACTCCTGATTTACAGCATAAAGACCAGACTCCTTGGCGAAACTACAAGTCATGGACTCTTAGTAGCCTATCCCTTCATCCTCATTTCCTTTCACTCCTCACCATTGGTCTTCATAGGGATTGCTTTGAATCTGTAGATTATTCAAGGGAGGATTGCCATTTTACTGATCCTAAATCTTCCACGCCTTGAACATGGAAAGTATTTCCATTTACTTAAGTCTTCCTTAGTCTCTTTCAATGATGTTTCATTTTTTTATATTCAAGTCTTCTAGTTTTTTGTTAAATTTATTCCTAAGCGTTTTTCTTTTTTTACTGTTTTATTTCATTTTCGAATTGTTCATTGCCAGTGTATGGATATAGAACTGATGTTTGTGTTTTTATTTTACATCCTGCAATTTTGCTGATTCATTTACTAGCTGTGGTTAAGTTTTTTTGTGGATCCTTTAATATTTTTGTGTGTATAGGATCATGTCATATGTGAACTAGGAATAGCTTTGCTTCTTCCTTTTCAGTCAGGATGCCTTTTGTTTGTTTTTCTTGACTTATTTCCAGCTGGAACTTCCAGTGAAATGTTGAATCGAAGTAAAATGCAGACATCCTTGTCTTGTTCCTAATCATAGGGAGAAAGCTTTCAGTCTTTCACCACTAAGTATGATGTTAAGTATGGCTTTTTCATAGATGGTTTTTATCAGGTTGATAAGGTATTCTCTTTTATTCCAATAACTTTTATTGTTAGCCACTCTCAGCTTCTATTTTAAAATATACTAGGTCCTTTTACACCTGTGCCTTTAACATGTGCTATCTTTTTCCTCGTTGAAAATTAGACTATAATGTCTCCTGGGACAGTGGCCTTATCTTTGGAACCCTCAGCAATTTCCATAGTGCCTGGCACATACAAGATGCTCAGTCAATGGGAGAGTGATGTGTTGGTTCTCTTGCTTTCTGCCCAGTACTCTTGAGGGTAACCAGCCCAGTCTCTGATCTTAAATATGCTGATGAATGTTCAGTCTGGACAAATGCTTTCATTTTTTCACTCAGGTTGGATGCCTGTGAGATCCAGGTGGATGAAACCATCTTCTTGCTGGAGTCATACGTCGAGAGCACCATGAAGAGACAATGACCCAGAAGAAAAGTCTTTCTCAAAAGATCTGAGGGGATTTGAAGGAAAAATAAATGAGGTGCCTAGATGCATTCTTTGCAGTAGAATAAGTTCCAGATTCTTGTCTTGAAATCCCCTCTCTTCCCAAGAATATACCAGAGTTTGGCCTTTTTTTAAAAAAAAAAGAAAAACTTTGTTGATCCTGTTTTAGAACCATCACTATATTCTACCCTCATCAGATCTTGGCAGGAGAAAGAACCTTAAATCAACTAGATGAATCATCTATTAGATGCATCAGTTCAGCTGAGAAGTCAGCTAAAGCTGTGTTTGAACATTACTGACAATGAAAAAAGCTTCTTCCTAAGCTTTTTGTTCCATTTTCAAAAAGCTGTTTGTGTTTTTATTTTACTTTGAGCTGTAAGGTTAAGTTTATTTGTGGATCCTTTAATATTTTTGTGTGTATAGGATCATGTCATATGTGAACTAGGAATAGCTTTGCTTCTTCCTTTTCAGTCAGGATGCCTTTTGTTTGTTTTTCTTGACTTATTTCCAGCTGGAACTTCCAGTGAAATGTTGAATCGAAGTAAAATGCAGACATCCTTGTCTTGTTCCTAATCATAGGGAGAAAGCTTTCAGTCTTTCACCACTAAGTATGATGTTAAGTATGGCTTTTTCATAGATGGTTTTTATCAGGTTGATAAGGTATTCTCTTTTATTCCAATAACTTTTATTGTTAGCCACTCTCAGCTTCTATTTTAAAATATACTAGGTCCTTTTACACCTGTGCCTTTAACATGTGCTATCTTTTTCCTCGTTGAAAATTAGACTATAATGTCTCCTGGGACAGTGGCCTTATCTTTGGAACCCTCAGCAATTTCCATAGTGCCTGGCACATACAAGATGCTCAGTCAATGGGAGAGTGATGTGTTGGTTCTCTTGCTTTCTGCCCAGTACTCTTGAGGGTAACCAGCCCAGTCTCTGATCTTAAATATGCTGATGAATGTTCAGTCTGGACAAATGCTTTCATTTTTTCACTCAGGTTGGATGCCTGTGAGATCCAGGTGGATGAAACCATCTTCTTGCTGGAGTCATACGTCGAGAGCACCATGAAGAGACAATGACCCAGAAGAAAAGTCTTTCTCAAAAGATCTGAGGGGATTTGAAGGAAAAATAAATGAGGTGCCTAGATGCATTCTTTGCAGTAGAATAAGTTCCAGATTCTTGTCTTGAAATCCCCTCTCTTCCCAAGAATATACCAGAGTTTGGCCTTTTTTTTTAAAAAAAAAAAAAGAAAAAACTTTGTTGATCCTGTTTTAGAACCATCACTATATTCTACCCTCATCAGATCTTGGCAGGAGAAAGAACCTTAAATCAACTAGATGAATCATCTATTAGATGCATCAGTTCAGCTGAGAAGTCAGCTAAAGCTGTGTTTGAACATTACTGACAATGAAAAAAGCTTCTTCCTAAGCTTTTTGTTCCATTTTCAAAAAGCTGTACCTGCTCTTTACTTTGTTAAACTGTAATCGTAAACACACATATGCACACACAGTACAGAGAATGTGAATGACTACCACAGGCAAGGGGATAAAAGCTATTTTCAGGACTAGCAGGTAGATTGACCCAAGCAGTCATACTAGGATCTATGGATAAATGTCATATTTGCCAGCTCCAGGCTTCGTACATGAAGCACTTAGCACTGTGCCTGGCATATGATAAGCCTCAATAAATCACTGCCTTTCTCTTCACTATGGTTCCTAAAAACTGGCAATTCTAACTTTTCTTCTCTCAGCACCATGGATAGATAACTACTCTAGTTGATATAATTTGCCCCAGCAGCTTCGTTTCATTTAAAGCAGTTAGGTGTTGTTTTCGAATCACTTCCGTTTCCTCCTACCAGCGTTAGTCCCAATTCATTAAACATTTGAATGCTAATTAATTGTAGGTACAATACGATCTCTGCCTTCAAGACACTTATGATCATTTTTGAGATGAGTTATGTGCCCCGTACAGGCCAGGCCTTGTGGATGCAAAGATGAATAGCCTCAAGCACACAACATAATGGAAGGAGACAAATATGTGCAAAGAAGTGCTGGGGGGCTGTAGTGGGCAAGTATGCAACGATGCAATGAGGGAAAGGATCGGGCTAGAAAGGAAGCATAGAGGAGTGACACAGTCTGTATTTTGAAAGATAGAGATTTACCAGGTGGAAGGGGAAAAGGATCTCAGAGGGAAGTAGAGCCTGTTTCTTGGGGAAATCGCAAATAGGATATGACTAGAAAACGGCATAAGTCCTGCCAGAATTGACAAGCAGGGACAAGGACTGGTGGGTGGGTTCTTGCTACAGTGCTAAGTAGCTTAGCCTATCCTGAGAGCAACCTGAGGCAAAATGAGCAGATTTGTATTTTGTAAAGATCACTCTGCACTGTAGAGAATGAATTGGTGGGGGGCAGGACTATTTAGAGACTTGTAATAGCTCAGGCAGAATGTAAGGAAGGCTGGAACTAGGAGACTGGAGATTAAGACATGAATTTGAGAACGTTTAAAGAGGTAGAACCTGCTGCACTTGGTTGCCATTTGAGTGAAAATTTGAAAGGAAAGGTGTCAGGAATGTTTCCTGGGTGCCTGGCTAAGAGACAGATGTAATTAATCCATGGTATTACCTGCTTAAGGTGTGCTTATATAGTTCTGCCCTTGGCTGGTGGGAGATGACATGTGAGTCCAGAAATCACTCAGTCTGGGGATCGTTTTCCTAAACAAAAGATGGGAGGTACAAGAGGAGCTGAGAATTCAGAGGCGTTCCCCTTTATCATGTATTACACCCTGGATCATCCCCAAGTGTCTTGCCTAAATTTCCCCGGGGACGTTCCGGAAGTCAGGCTTCCGACCAAGCAGGAAGCCCCGAGGGGAAGCGCCTCAGGGCCACTAGAGGGCGCCGAGCGGGCTGCAGCGACTCCGGAACCAGTGATGATGGCGGCGCGGGTGCTGCTGCTCTTGTCCGGGCGCCCGGAATCCGTGAGCTTCGCTCAGAGCGTGTGCGGCCTCCTGGGCGCCGGGTCGGGGCTCGGGCCGTGGCCCACGCACTGCGGCCTGAAGCGGGGACAGCTCGTCCTCTCGGACGAGCCTTTCCCAGGCGCGTCGGCCAAGCTTCCGCTCCAGGTGGGGAGAGGGGACGCGACAGGGCCGGTCGAGGGCCAAAGGTTGGGATCGGGAATGGGCGGGGGCTGGAGACGCGAGACCTGGGCCAGTCGCCAGCCTCGGGCTCCTCCAGCCCCGCCTTTTTTAAGACGTTAATCCCAGTGGCTCCTTCCCGCCAGCGACCCCCTTTCTGCCCTTTCGCGGCCCTGCATCAGCAATCCAGGGCTCCAGGGATCGAGCTGCCCCAGAATGGTCGAGGTGTGGATCTGGGTGTGGCGGTCATTCTGCAGTCCAGCGATCAAACTGTCTTGTTGACGCGAAGGACAAGCACCCTCAACATTTTCCCCAACCTGTGGGTACCCCCAGGTGAGCAACCTAAGGACAAAGCCCTAAATCCGGGAAAGAAATCTAACGTTTACCCAACAGTGCTATTCCCAGTGTCAGAAGACAAAAGTAGGCCCAGAAGTGTGGTAGGCCCCTGAATCACAAGGGGTACAACTGCATCTGTGTCCACTGGTGGAGGGGGCAGGTGTAAATCGTGAGTGGGGGTCTCTGGCCAAGAAACATCACCATTCACCTATTGGTCCCACTGTTGTTGCAGGTGGGCACGTGGAACCTGATGAAGAGGTAACCAATCAACTAACCCAACCTGTATCCTCCTGCTGAAGGAGAGGCCCAGTCTGGGACTACCTAGGATGTGGGCCTGGCGAAGGGCAAACACAGGATCTGGAGGAGCCAGGCCTTGGCCTCTCTGACCTCCAGTCCTCTCACTCCCAGCTGCTGGACGGAGGGCTTCGAGAGCTCTGGGAGGAGAGTGGACTCCAGCTGCCCCAGGGCCGGTTCTCCTTGGTTCCTCTGGGATTATGGGAGGTGAGACAGGAGCCTGGGAGAGGTTCCTTCCTATCTAACCAAGAGCCCTCAATAACTTGTAACCTGCCAAAGCCCACAGAACAGCCCTACTTGCTTTGACCACAGGGGAAACAATGGAATGTGGGTGGTTTGGAGTTCCCAACTCCATAACTCTTACTTGAGTCCCTCCTGAACCATTTCTACTCTCCACTTCCTCAGATGCATTTACAAAGTCTCAGAAGGGGCCAGACGTTCTCATTTTTGTTGTTGTTTTCTTCCATCGTAGTCTGCCTACCCACCTAGGCTGAGCTGGGGTCTCCCCAGATACCATCACATCGTTCTCTATCTACTCATCATCTCCCAGGAGTCACAGCAGCAGCTTCAGGTAGGGCTGGAAGTAGAGGAAGGAAATGGGGCTGAGGAGGCCCAGACAGACCAGTTCCAACTCCAGCTAAGGTGGGCCTGTGGGGAGGTCAGAGATAACCAAGAAATCCAATCACCTCTCCCCTGTCCATCCCTGCTCCGAGTCTCTCCGTGCCACTTGTGGGTAGGCTGTGATCAAGAACAGGTTTTTGAGAGAGGCCATAACTAAGGACAAAGCCCTAAATCCGGGAAAGAAATCTAACGTTTACCCAACAGTGCTATTCCCAGTGTCAGAAGACAAAAGTAGGCCCAGAAGTGTGGTAGGCCCCTGAATCACAAGGGGTACAACTGCATCTGTGTCCACTGGTGGAGGGGGCAGGTGTAAATCGTGAGTGGGGGTCTCTGGCCAAGAAACATCACCATTCACCTATTGGTCCCACTGTTGTTGCAGGTGGGCACGTGGAACCTGATGAAGAGGTAACCAATCAACTAACCCAACCTGTATCCTCCTGCTGAAGGAGAGGCCCAGTCTGGGACTACCTAGGATGTGGGCCTGGCGAAGGGCAAACACAGGATCTGGAGGAGCCAGGCCTTGGCCTCTCTGACCTCCAGTCCTCTCACTCCCAGCTGCTGGACGGAGGGCTTCGAGAGCTCTGGGAGGAGAGTGGACTCCAGCTGCCCCAGGGCCGGTTCTCCTTGGTTCCTCTGGGATTATGGGAGGTGAGACAGGAGCCTGGGAGAGGTTCCTTCCTATCTAACCAAGAGCCCTCAATAACTTGTAACCTGCCAAAGCCCACAGAACAGCCCTACTTGCTTTGACCACAGGGGAAACAATGGAATGTGGGTGGTTTGGAGTTCCCAACTCCATAACTCTTACTTGAGTCCCTCCTGAACCATTTCTACTCTCCACTTCCTCAGATGCATTTACAAAGTCTCAGAAGGGGCCAGACGTTCTCATTTTTGTTGTTGTTTTCTTCCATCGTAGTCTGCCTACCCACCTAGGCTGAGCTGGGGTCTCCCCAGATACCATCACATCGTTCTCTATCTACTCATCATCTCCCAGGAGTCACAGCAGCAGCTTCAGGTAGGGCTGGAAGTAGAGGAAGGAAATGGGGCTGAGGAGGCCCAGACAGACCAGTTCCAACTCCAGCTAAGGTGGGCCTGTGGGGAGGTCAGAGATAACCAAGAAATCCAATCACCTCTCCCCTGTCCATCCCTGCTCCGAGTCTCTCCGTGCCACTTGTGGGTAGGCTGTGATCAAGAACAGGTCTTCTGAGAGAGGCCATAACTAAGGGATCAACACATCTGGCCCCAGGCCCGGATTCAACCAAACCCAAGAGAGGTGAGCGCCTTCACGTGGCTAGGACCAGATGTAGCAGCTGCGGTGGCTGCCACAGAGGATGGGACAGAGACAGCCAGGCCTCTTCTGCAGGACCTACCATCTTCTGTCCCGTAAGTAGGAGCTTCTTCCTAACCCTCCAACACACCAGAACATACACATTGAGAAGTTCATCTTCTGTCTCCTCCTCAGGGGTAGACGTTGTCTCATGGGGAAGATGAAGAGAGCACGAGATCAAAGACACTGCCCACGATACTCCAAGGGTTCCTGTCCGACTGGCTAGCACTGAAGACCTGGGGTTCACTCCCAACGCTCTCACGGGGTCTTTTTTACCCTCCATTCTGTAAAATGAGGCTAACTCCCACCCACCCCTCTCCTGTGGTGACTGGGGGGATCAGATGACCTACTGGGTATGGACGTGGGCTCAGCCACAAGGCACAGCCCCGACAGGACCTGTCACTCTGCAGTGCGGTGGAGCTAGAAGAGGACGGAGGAGCCCGGCCTGTGGCTTTGCCCACGTCCACACTGCTGCGGACAACCCCAGTCCCAGCAGACAGCAAAGAGAGGGTCAGCCCTGGGACCAAGTTTGCCCTCAGGCTCTGGCTGCAGCATCTGGGCAGGTAAGGACGAGAAAGGCCTTCAGGCCTCCAGTGTTGGGCTGAATGGACTGGTGTGTTTATGGGCATGGGGAAAAGAAAGGAAGAAAGGACAACTGCCCTGGGAAATCCTCGGTGTGACACCCCTACCATGAGGAAGTGAAGCTCCCTTGGACCCAGGGCTAGCAAGGGAAGAACAGAACGTGGACCCTCCCCCCACACCTCCCCATACCAGGAGCTGTGAAGCAGGGTGCTTAATCCCCTCCCCAGCCCACCTCTGTCACACTCACAGAACATTCACAACTTTTATTATGGGTAAGAACTTTGCTACAACTGTGAAAATAAAAAGTAAAATTACAACATAGATTCCAGGCCCCAAGAGGAGCCTGACAAGGGAGACTGAAGAGAGCACAAGGGTGCCCCCACCTCCCAGGAAAGGTGCAGCATGAGCCAGACCTAACCCCAGGCCACGAGCCTTCAGAAGCTCAGGCCCCAGGCTGGTCAGCATAAGCAATGTTATGAACTTAAATATATAAATAGAGACCCAGGTGACCAGCCATGCCCTTGCCTCAACCCCCTGGGGATCAGGGCTAAGGCCTTATCTCCTCCTCAGTCATAGCGGGAAGTAGGAGGCAGGGAAAGTCATCTTTGGAGCATTTTGGTTTTTCTTGTTTACGCACAAAAAATCTGCAACTCAAAATAGAATTCTGTCCATGTGTCTGGCTGTCTCAGTTATCCCATCTGTCTGGCCAAAGAAAATGGAATGGACATGAAGAGACAATGGATGTGGGGCAGGAAGAGAGCCGGCTGTCGGGGCTGGGAGAGAAGGCAGCTGGGGGACACAAGAAACACCCCTTCCCCACAAGGCTCTAGACAGTCAAGGCTGAGGACTCAGCCCTTTCCCCAACTCCCACCCCATCCCATTTGCCTCCACTGCCTAGGTTAACGGACCCAAAGGAATGTGCTGGACGTCAAAGAACAATTCCAAAAACAGACCCCAAATGTCCTTAAAAAGAGGTTAAATATTAACCCTTTGGGTGCTAGCCTCATCAGGCAGAGATAAGGCCAAAACCAAGTATCCATGTAGGTCTTTCTGGCCTTTGACCAATCCATGTAGGGGGCTTACTCTGGAGACGCGAGTGTTGGGCTGAATGGACTGGTGTGTTTATGGGCATGGGGAAAAGAAAGGAAGAAAGGACAACTGCCCTGGGAAATCCTCGTGTGACACCCCTACCATGAGGAAGTGAAGCTCCCTTGGACCCAGGGCTAGCAAGGGAAGAACAGAACGTGGACCCTCCCCCCACACCTCCCCATACCAGGAGCTGTGAAGCAGGGTGCTTAATCCCCTCCCCAGCCCACCTCTGTCACACTCACAGAACATTCACAACTTTTATTATGGGTAAGAACTTTGCTACAACTGTGAAAATAAAAAGTAAAATTACAACATAGATTCCAGGCCCCAAGAGGAGCCTGACAAGGGAGACTGAAGAGAGCACAAGGGTGCCCCCACCTCCCAGGAAAGGTGCAGCATGAGCCAGACCTAACCCCAGGCCACGAGCCTTCAGAAGCTCAGGCCCCAGGCTGGTCAGCATAAGCAATGTTATGAACTTAAATATATAAATAGAGACCCAGGTGACCAGCCATGCCCTTGCCTCAACCCCCTGGGGATCAGGGCTAAGGCCTTATCTCCTCCTCAGTCATAGCGGGAAGTAGGAGGCAGGGAAAGTCATCTTTGGAGCATTTTGGTTTTTCTTGTTTACGCACAAAAAATCTGCAACTCAAAATAGAATTCTGTCCATGTGTCTGGCTGTCTCAGTTATCCCATCTGTCTGGCCAAAGAAAATGGAATGGACATGAAGAGACAATGGATGTGGGGCAGGAAGAGAGCCGGCTGTCGGGGCTGGGAGAGAAGGCAGCTGGGGGACACAAGAAACACCCCTTCCCCACAAGGCTCTAGACAGTCAAGGCTGAGGACTCAGCCCTTTCCCCAACTCCCACCCCATCCCATTTGCCTCCACTGCCTAGGTTAACGGACCCAAAGGAATGTGCTGGACGTCAAAGAACAATTCCAAAAACAGACCCCAAATGTCCTTAAAAAGAGGTTAAATATTAACCCTTTGGGTGCTAGCCTCATCAGGCAGAGATAAGGCCAAAACCAAGTATCCATGTAGGTCTTTCTGGCCTTTGACCAAAGCCCTCCTGAGGGGGTCACAGTGGCCAGGGGTCCAGACTCCACAGCATACTCGCGCTGGGAGACGACGAAGGTTCCATAATCCAGGGGACTCAGTCCAGGGAAATGATGTCTGACCGACAGCCGGTCAAAGAGGGACCTGAGGGCAGGGGTCCTCCATGCCCCTCACGTAAGGTTCCCCCCGGGGCCACAATGCTACTGACACGGCCAGGAGGGGGTGCTGGCGTGGTGCTGCGGTGAGAGCTCCCCAACGTGGGGGTGAGCGGGCTCAGGAAGTGGGAAGGGGTCCCTCGGTACTGAAAGAAGTGGCCCAACGCGTCCTGTTCGTCTAGCGAAGTGATGACGGAGGGACCGTAGTGCTGGGAGGAAGCACGAGCAAGGTTAGACTTTATCCTGCCTTCTGTACGCACCTCCCAGTCACTCCTCTCAGAAATACCAGATGGGATAAATCAACCCCCAAGAACCCGAAGAGTGCTCTGGGAAGCAGGAGAGCCCTCCTCTGACTCCTTCCCCCACTTCCCCACACCCTACCCCTCTTCTCTGCCCTGAGACAACTCCACTGCTTGGCCCTGTGGGCGTCTGAAATGTGTGGAATGTCCGGCTGGGGCAGTTGTGGTGCATGTGGGTTGGGGGCAGGGTCGGGGGTGAGCTGACAGGCACAAACTACATCAAGAACAGGAGACAGAGGAAGACGAGGGCGAGAATCTGAGGGAGTTCTGGGGGGCCCTCAGAAGGAAATAAACTGCCTGTACCACTCCCCTCCTTCCTTCATGGAGAAGCAGATTAGGTCCTTGGGGAAAATGAGAAGAATGAGGGGCCCATCCGTACCTAGCAAGCAAGCTTCAGAGATCTGAAGTGGAGAAGGGGCCACTTACCTGACTCTCAGTCTGAAGGAAAGAAAATAAATCTAAACCTGGTAGGAAAAGAAAAATTAAAATCAACCTCCTGTCTGACCCCTTCATGACACATACACATAACAAAAACTCAAAGAAGTCCCTTGGACTGTGACCCTCTGCAGAACAGCCAAAAATCTGTGAAAAGGAACAAGAGTTCTGAGCTGGTTTGGGGGAAGACGGGCCAGTGCAGGGCCCCACCTCGTGGTCCTTGTCGTACCTTGGATATCAGCCCCCAGTGGGAAGGCAGGCGGGTACTCATGTAGCGGGAGACTGGACAGGAAATCCCCACCCAGTGCACCCATAGCAGGGCTCCGCAGCACCGAAGACGGCTGGTGACCAGACGTCAGCACTCTGTGAGGGGAGAAACGCAATCACACGTGCCCTCACTTAGCTCAGCCTCCCAAGTCCCCTCTATGCCCCAGGGTAGGCCCATTCCTGACTTCTCCCTCTGTGCCTTGTGCTGTAGAGTCAGCCTGTTTCCTCATACCCTTTGCTTCCAGGTAGAGCCGGGATAGCAGCTGAGGTGACGGGACAGTGCTTCTTCGTCGGGGGCAGGTCCTCCTCGTCTGACGAGCTTTCTACTGTCAAGTCAATAACTTCAACCTTCTTCTTACTCTCTGATGGATTGCCCTCCTGGACTGGGCTATACTGGAGGCCTGTGGGTGGTAAGAAGACTATGTCTCAGAGAAGAAGTCACACAAGATTTAGCTCAACTGGGAGACAGGGGGTCACTCACCATCCAGCCCATACCCTGGCGGGGGGCAAACCTCAGATGCCTCCTTCTTGGGTTTCATTGGGCACCAGGATCCGTCTTCCATGAACTGGATCTCATCACAATCCGAGCAGGAATTAAGAATCTCCATGAATAAACTGGGGGAGAGGAGAGATGCGAATTCACATGGTTGAGAGGTAGCTAGAACAGGGAGTTCTAGGACTCATCTTCCTAAATGTGTCTCCTCATCTGTAAATTAGGGCTGTTATCCACCCTCCTGACCTGTCTGGGTTGTTGGAATCAAACAAAGTAAGGTGTATAAAAGGGCTCTGAAAACTTTAAATGCTAAGTTTTAAAATAAATACATTCTGAAACATCTGTTTTGTGTGGTACTGGGGCAAGACAGAAGAAGGAGAGATACATTACTCAATGAAAGTATTAGTTGCTCAGTCGTGTCCAACTGTTTGTGATCCCATGGACTGTAGCCTGCCAGGCTCCTCTGCCAATGGGGTTTCCTGGGCAAGAATACTGGAGTGGGCTGCCATTTCCTTCTCCAGGGGATCTTCCTGACTCAGGAATTGAACCCAGATCTCCTGTATTACAGATTATTTACCACTGAGCCACGAGGGAAGCCCTCTATACAGAAGTCTATAAACCACCTCAAAAAGAGGCACTGGGAACAAGTGTAATGCGAGCTCTGGAAGACAGGAGTGGCTAGATCAGCACATCCAGGCCCTCAGAAGAACCTGATTACTATGTACAATAAGAGGTCAGGTAACTGTTCTATATAACAGTTCAACTTGGCTCTGCCACTTATTAACAGTATAACTTTGAGCAAGATACTCTGTCTTTCTAGATTTCAGCTTCCCTTACCTGTAACAATAGCACCTAATTCACAGGGTTATTGGCCATCTCATAGCATTCAATAAGGCATGCAAAGTATTCAACATGATGTGTAGTATGTCCTCAATGTTGGAGAAACAGATAGGTAGATAATATTTATATAAAAGAGACAGGTTAAGAGTGGGGTTCAAAGGAAGGGAAGTAAGTTATAGATACATGTATTTATATACAGGGCGGGGAGCAGTCCCAGCAGATATCCTAGATTAAAAAGAAACTGCAGGGGCTTCCCTGGTGGTCCAGTGGGTAAGGACACCGCCTTGCAGTGCAAGGGGTGCTGGTTCGATCCCTGGCCTGGGAAGATCCCACGTGCCGTGGAGCGCCTGGACCGATGTGTCCAGTTACCGAGCTGGAGCTCTGGAGCGCATGCGCCCAGAGCCGGCGCTCCGCGACGACAGAGGCCACCGCGATGGGAGGCCCACACGGGCCAAAGAACAACGATGGATGAAAATAGAGAAATGAAAGACCAATAGAAGTGGCCCACCCACTCTCCTCCCTCCCCAACCCGCCCCCTACCCCCCCAAAAAAGAAACTGCAGAATGGCCCTACCCATCAATGATACGAGCTTCATAGGGGGCCTTCTTGTCACACACAGGACATGTCCACGTCGGCTTCTTCTCGCTTTATCTGTAGATAAAGGGCAGCATCGAAGCTCTGCAGGTGGGCGCAGGTGAGGGCACGACAAGGGACAGTCAAGCGCATCTTCCCCAGCTGAGGAGAGAGTTCTCTGGTCAGAATCCCTGTGTCCAGAACGCCTCACGCTAACAGCCCTTGGAACCCTCATCTGAATCCAGAAGTTCATCCCCCACCTCCCCCTTCTCTTCTCCTGGTACCCACCGGGCACATGAGTGACACCTGGAGACAGGAGTGGCTAGATCAGCACATCCAGGCCCTCAGAAGAACCTGATTACTATGTACAATAAGAGGTCAGGTAACTGTTCTATATAACAGTTCAACTTGGCTCTGCCACTTATTAACAGTATAACTTTGAGCAAGATACTCTGTCTTTCTAGATTTCAGCTTCCCTTACCTGTAACGATAGCACCTAATTCACAGGGTTATTGGCCATCTCATAGCATTCAATAAGGCATGCAAAGTATTCAACATGATGTGTAGTATGTCCTCAATGTTGGAGAAACAGATAGGTAGATAATATTTATATAAAAGAGACAGGTTAAGAGTGGGGTTCAAAGGAAGGGAAGTAAGTTATAGATACATGTATTTATATACAGGGCGGGGAGCAGTCCCAGCAGATATCCTAGATTAAAAAGAAACTGCAGGGGCTTCCCTGGTGGTCCAGTGGGTAAGGACACCGCCTTGCAGTGCAAGGGGTGCTGGTTCGATCCCTGGCCTGGGAAGATCCCACGTGCCGTGGAGCGGCTGGACCGATGTGTCCAGTTACCGAGCTGGAGCTCTGGAGCGCATGCGCCCAGAGCCGGCGCTCCGCGACGACAGAGGCCACCACGATGGGAGGCCCACACGGGCCAAAGAACAACGATGGATGAAAATAGAGAAATGAAAGACCAATAGAAGTGGCCCACCCACTCTCCTCCCTCCCCAACCCGCCCCCTACCCCCCCAAAAAAGAAACTGCAGAATGGCCCTACCCATCAATGATAAGAGATTCATAGGGGGCCTTCTTGTCACACACAGGACATGTCCACGTCGGCTTCTTCTCGTTCATCTGTAGATAAAGGGCAGCATCGAAGCTCTGCAGGTGGGCGCAGGTGAGGGCACGACAAGGGACAGTCAAGCGCATCTTCCCCAGCTGAGGAGAGAGTTCTCTGGTCAGAATCCCTGTGTCCAGAACGCCTCACGCTAACAGCCCTTGGAACCCTCATCTGAATCCAGAAGTTCATCCCCCACCTCCCCCTTCTCTTCTCCCTGGTACCCACCGGGCACATGAGTGACACGCGGAGACTTGTAGTGGCCACCTCACTGTCCGGGTCAGCGGTCAACTTTTCCTTGACTGAAACAAGAGTGGAGCCAGAGCCACGGGGTCAGCAAGGCTGGGGAGAAGCCCAGGAGATGCTGAGGCCAGAAGCAGATGGCTCTGGCGGAGAGGTGGCTACGGAGAGAACCTCTGGGGGTCAGTGGGACACCGTGTGGGCGTGGTCTGGGATCTGCATTATGAAGGCTAGATGGGGGGAAAGGGATTTCTCCATCCCTGAAGATGCTTAAATACAGCTGGTGACACTCTGGCAGAGATGGCCTTGAGGGAACTGAAGCACTGCGAGAGAGAGTAGATGATACTTAAGACTCTTCCTAGGGACTTTCTTGGTGGTCAGTGGTTCCATGCTTTCACTGCAAAGGGCACAGGTTCAACCCCTGGTCAGGGAACTAAACCCACATGCCATAAATAAAGTAAAATTTTCTTTTAAGTTTAAAAAAAAAGAGACTCTTTCTAGTCTGGAGACCCCACATTCCAACAGTTAGGGTTCATGAAACGCAAAGCAGATGTATAACTGGGAATGCAAGGGTGTCATTCAATGCCTGGAGTGGCCCCACTTTTCAACCACAAAGACGGGTAAAAGGGGTACCAAGGGTTGAGGTTCATGTGAGAGGTAATAAGGTAAGGTGTCACAAGAGGGATCTGAGTCTATAAAGGCTGGAGGGCCAGGAAGAACTGGATGCAGGTCAAGAGTCTTAAGAGGGACAGGATGCTACTCACTCAGTGCCCGGGAGTGGTCTGGGTTCCGGATGCCTTTGGCTCTGAGTTTTTGTAGAAGGGTCCCTGCTGTCAGCTGCCTCACCAGGTACACAGACAAGGAGTAATTCTACTTGGAGAAGGGGGAGGCAATTAACCTCTATTTGTTCACCAACACTACCAGCACCCCACTGCTTTGTCACACAAGGGCCCAAGACAGCAAATGAAGCCAGAGAGACCCACAAAGAGATGGCTGTTTCCCCAACCCAAGACACTGGATGGTTCTCACTCTCTGAAGGCGGCTCCAGGTTCCCTGCCTCGGCCATGCTCACCCGTCCAAACTCAGATGACCAGTTGACCACAATGGTGTTGGGAACAGTGGCCGAGAGTCGAGCCAGGGGGGTGATGTTGATGGGCCGGCTGGGTCTCTTGGGCTCAGCCCCATTCTTAGTCGGGGGAAGGTAACCCTGGAGAAGGGAGAGATGGACTGGTCAACACATCTTGTCTTAGGTTACTCACTTTCTGGAAAAAACGTCAGCTTAGTCACTGTCCGAGGAGATGGGGGCTCATTCAGTGACTCAAAAAACTGGGGCACTATCTAGGGTTGGGAGTGAGGTTTGTTCCTGGGGAAAAAGGAGAGCTTATTCACTGACCAAAGGTAAAGGAACCTGCTCACTGCATTCTTAAAGAGGAAGAATAGGGACACTCTACTTCTTCCAACTCTCAGCTCCGGGGTCATCACTTCCAAGAATCTTCTCTGAACCTTTGGGTTGAACTTATGTCCCTCCTCTCTGGGCTCTTAGAGAAACCTTGCTCACCCCTATCTTAGTTCTCTCTGGATTATATTGATTCAGGCAGTAAACTGAGCACCTACTATGTGCCAGACCCTGTGCTAGGTGTTTGTTTCACAACAGATGTGTAGCTAACATTTAGGAACTGAAATGCAGACAGGGTTACTGTCAGAAGAAGAGAAGAACATTTACCGGCAGAGGGCACAGTTTCCCATTGACCTTGACAAAGAGGTTAGGGGGGAAGTAATCTTCCTGGGGGCAGCTGGTCTCACAGAGACAGAACCTGGTAACAGATGGAGAGAAGATGAAAGGGTGGGAGAGGGTTTCTTGAACAAAATCTGGCAGAGAGAGGAGCAAGCAACTTTAGGAAATCAGTCATGGATATCTTTATCCATGTATCTCCTGCTTCCAGAAAGGACCCCAGGGATAGGGTGGATTCAAGCACGGATTATCTCCTAGCAAGAATGTCACACCCTCACTTTGACCCCACCCTCAACGCGAGCCCTGCTGGGAGGGAGCATCAACTCACCTTAACTGCACCTGTATGGTATAATCACATTTGGCTCCTGGCAGAACCTCTCTGGAACAGAGAGAGAGAAGGACAGAGGTCAGTATGTGGCCCCTGAAGGGCAGGACAGAGGTGAACAGACAGAGAAACACACAGTCAGATGTCCAGGGGATACAGAAGAGACATACAAGAGAATGAGGGATAACCCAGGTGCAGGAGGATGCTGAGAAGGAGGACAAAGCAGAAAAGAAAGAGAGCAGAGTCTCAGGGTCACCACCCAAGGATGAGGCAGGAGGCCTGAGAGATGTACCTGGATGTGAGAATCTGTTGCACTTGCTGGGGGGTGAGGGCAAAGGTGAAATGTGCTTCCTCGAACCGCTGGCTAGAAGTGGATGCTGAGGACACAAACGGGCAGTTATTCCCAAGCCCATGCTCAGGGAGCCACAGTTGCCCCTATTCCATCCAATGTGCTGGTCCCACAGGACTAAAGTCTAAGAAAGGCTTGAGGAAGACTCAGGGGAGTCCAGGAAGGCCCAGGGACCACAAAAAGCCTTACCAAGGGTGGTGGGCCGGATGAGCTCCCCATAGATGTCATAGAAGGGCAATGGTTTCATGGTGACATCAGGGTGCACAGGCTGGGGCAGAGAAGGGTGCATGTCCACTTCACGCTTGGGGCCCAGCAGGGTGCCAGGGGCCAAGAGGGCCGGAGGGATGGGAGCTAGAGGACCCGGAGAGCCTACAGGAGGAGTTCCAGAGGGCAAGGAGAGCAGAGAAAGATCAGAGGGCCCCAGGGTCTTCCGGGGAAAGCGTCGGCGGTAAAGCTCTTTGATCTTCATCTGGACGCTGGGGGCACAGCTGGACTTGAGGAGGTGTAGGGCCTTGGCCAGGAGCTCGTGCTTCCGTCCACTCTTGTTCCGGCCAGCAAAGCCGAGGAGCACCTGGAGCTCAGACACCCGGAAACTCATCACCATGTGCTGTAGAGATCAGAGGAGCTTGAGAATCCCACCTTGCACAGGCCTGTCCTGCCAAAGACACTGGGACTGAGCTGTTAGATGGGCAATGCGCTTTCCCTGCAGCACTGATCTGAAAGATGCTTTGCAGCCAGTGGATTACTGCCACACAGCCTACCTAAGTCTCATTCTAATAACCCTCATTTCAGCTCCCCATTACCCGCAGGCTTGAGTACTCCTGTCTCTCCATCCCAGAAGGAGACCAGGTAGGGGCAGGATGCAGGCTATCCGACGACACACCTGAGTCCACCACAGCCCCCTCCCACCACTCCTGCCCTGAGCCTGGAGCTCCCTTAAGCAGCGTATCTCCACTCCTGCTCTCTCTCAGACTCTCAGGCCCATCCTAGCCTCTGAAGAAGAAGAAGAGAGGAGACAGGGAGGAGGGGAAGAAGAGGATTCAGGCCGGACAGCTCCACAGAGAAGAAAAGCGCCAGGTGGCTGGAAGACTGGGCCTCGCAGTATACTCCTCCCAACTCCTCAATCGACCTCAACTATTCTCCCCAAGCCTCCGAAGCTTTTGTGGCCAGGGTTTTCAGATCAGGGTTCAACGCTTGTAACTCCCCAAACCCTTTTCTTGGGGTTATTTACATAATCACCTGTCCCTCAGTCCTAATTTTCTGGGAGAGAAACAAAATTTGGGGTGAGGGACCACAAAAGCCTTACCAAGGGTGGTGGGCCGGATGAGCTCCCCATAGATGTCATAGAAGGGCAATGGTTTCATGGTGACATCAGGGTGCACAGGCTGGGGCAGAGAAGGGTGCATGTCCACTTCACGCTTGGGGCCCAGCAGGGTGCCAGGGGCCAAGAGGGCCGGAGGGATGGGAGCTAGAGGACCCGGAGAGCCTACAGGAGGAGTTCCAGAGGGCAAGGAGAGCAGAGAAAGATCAGAGGGCCCCAGGGTCTTCCGGGGAAAGCGTCGGCGGTAAAGCTCTTTGATCTTCATCTGGACGCTGGGGGCACAGCTGGACTTGAGGAGGTGTAGGGCCTTGGCCAGGAGCTCGTGCTTCCGTCCACTCTTGTTCCGGCCAGCAAAGCCGAGGAGCACCTGGAGCTCAGACACCCGGAAACTCATCACCATGTGCTGTAGAGATCAGAGGAGCTTGAGAATCCCACCTTGCACAGGCCTGTCCTGCCAAAGACACTGGGACTGAGCTGTTAGATGGGCAATGCGCTTTCCCTGCAGCACTGATCTGAAAGATGCTTTGCAGCCAGTGGATTACTGCCACACAGCCTACCTAAGTCTCATTCTAATAACCCTCATTTCAGCTCCCCATTACCCGCAGGCTTGAGTACTCCTGTCTCTCCATCCCAGAAGGAGACCAGGTAGGGGCAGGATGCAGGCTATCCGACGACACACCTGAGTCCACCACAGCCCCCTCCCACCACTCCTGCCCTGAGCCTGGAGCTCCCTTAAGCAGCGTATCTCCACTCCTGCTCTCTCTCAGACTCTCAGGCCCATCCTAGCCTCTGAAGAAGAAGAAGAGAGGAGACAGGGAGGAGGGGAAGAAGAGGATTCAGGCCGGACAGCTCCACAGAGAAGAAAAGCGCCAGGTGGCTGGAAGACTGGGCCTCGCAGTATACTCCTCCCAACTCCTCAATCGACCTCAGCTATTCTCCCCAAGCCTCCGAAGCTTTTGTGGCCAGGGTTTTCAGATCAGGGTTCAACGCTTGTAACTCCCCAAACCCTTTTCTTGGGGTTATTTACATAATCACCTGTCCCTCAGTCCTAATTTTCTGGGAGAGAAACAAAATTTGGGGTGAGAGGTTAACAGCAAATTTTGAGTCCAGGCATCCTTCCTGTTCACCTGTTTACTCTATCTGCTTCTCTCCCACTCAGAGAAAATAAAGGATCCTCCCCACCCTCCACAGGGGTGGGAGAGAGAAGGGGAAAGCTCTAAACAGAACCCCTGGGAGAAAGGAGAAGGCGAACGGCCCCTGAGCCAGGGTGCAAAACTGCACACTCTCCTAGAAAGCTGGAGCCAGTGACTAGACCTTAGGCCTTCCCAAAACTCTGGTCCCATTTCAAAAGGCAGAATAAAGCCAGGAGACTGGGGGTGAACCCCATGGTTTTTAAAGGTTCTCTGAATTGGTTATCCTTAAGATTCTGGTAGTGGTTAACTCGCCCCTTAAAGAACTCCCTTCTGCGAGTCTCCAGGAGCTCCTGCACCGGGCCGGCCTCACTCGTCCTTCACAATTCTTACGCAGACATTATGGCTTTGGGGCCCCTTCTGAGGAATATGATTTAAAACTCGCTCCTCTACCTTTCTCCCCACCCTTATCTCCTAGGTCTTGTCTTTATTTCTGCATTAGCGTTGTTAAGAACTTTTCTTTTTCTATCTCACAGTCTCATACTCTTCTGTCTCTGCCCAGAAACTAAGACAGGACCTTCTTCTCAGCCTCCAGGATGCTTCTGCCCCACCCCTTCGATCTATCGCCGCACAGCCCCGCCCCTTAGATCTCAGCCACCTACTGGTACTTCCCGAGGCTCAGATCCCAACAGCAGCCCCAAAGTCTCTATCCTCTCGGCGCCTTTCCCCGAGGAGCCTCCCCGTAACCTGCCCCCTGGTTCCATTCCATCATCTGCCCCCTACTGTCACATCTCTGGGCCTTGATCGACTCGCCCCCTTTCGCCCCTACAGCAGCTTGTCCTCCCGGCCCTACCCCTACATCTGCCCCTACCACCAAACCCGACTTCTACCCCCGCGTCCCCGCCCCCTGCGCCTCGGCCCCCAGGAGCTGCAATTCCCCTCGGCCCCACCCCTACATCTGCCCCGCGGCCCCGCCCCCGGAGCCCCGCTGCAGCCCCTTCCTCGCGCACAACCACTGCTCACCATCCCCAGCAGCCGGTCCCCACCACGTCTCCGGCCCCCACCCTAACCCTCAGCACCCAGTCTCGGTCGCTTCCTAGACTCGGCGAACAGCAGGGCTTAGTTCAGATGGGGATGGGGGAGGGGGCCGGTACCTTTAATTCGCCCAGCTCCGCCATCTTGAGACATCGCAGGCGCCCGAGCCCGAGCCGGAGCTCAGGCCCAGGGACCGGCGCACAACTCTCCACCCCGGCGCCGGCCGCAAATGCCGCCTGCTCCGCCCCGTCCGGCCCCCTACACCTCCCCTTCCCGGCCCCGCCCGCCGGGTTTCGGACGGGCCCCAGCCTCAGCCCCTCCTTCCACAGCCGGACCCAGCCCCTTCACGTCTTTGGCCGCGGTGCCAGACCGGTAGACCCGGAGGGAGTGTGTCACCCGACGGCTTGCGGGGTCCCCGGGGGCATGGGAGAGGAGGTGACCGAAGTACCTGGGGGAGGGAGGCTTTGTCACGCCGGAGTTGGGAAGGGATGAACCTTTAGGAAGCCAAAGATACTTAGAATATGGAGGGAAAGTCTCGAGGGCTAAATCTCAGAGAAATGGGGGAGGGGGAGAAAAGTTGGAGCAAACACCCTCATCTCCGTATCTACAAGTTCAACCAGCCAAATTCAAGAGTTCCGCCAACTCTGATCCATTTTAGGAACGCTATGGAGTCCTGAATAGTTCATTTGACGCCGTCTATTCTCAATTCTTCACCCCCTTCCCCCCTCCCCCCGTTACATTGTACATTGTGGTCCCGCGGTAGGACTCAAATTCGGCAGCAAAAAAGTTTGCTGCGGAGAGTGGGACTTACCAGCGCAGTTGCAGGGAGCGGGGACGGGGCTCGGGAGGCTCAGAGGGTGGGCTGGGGAGAAGGGGGGAGGGGACCCGGCGCCGCTCCCAAGGTTTGCTCGGCTGGAGGTCGGTCCGGCCGCTGGACGTTGCAGCCGCAGCTCCGCCCGGCCCAGCGCTGGGCCTGGGGCCGCCCCCTCCTGGGTAAGCCCGCCAGGACTGCGAAGTGGGGAGGGGGTGGAGTCTGAGACGCCAGAAGGAGGGACTCGGAGCCTGGGGAAGAGAGATTAACTCCTCGAGTGGATCAGGAGAGCCGCTCTTGGATCTCACCATTCTCAGTACTGTTCAGACCTCTTGCAAACGAGCCCTTGTATGCGTTTTGAGTGGAAGCATGCTACAAATAAGATGGTGTGGACCAGAAATCCTATCGCATAAAGACGTTCTTACTTATAGTGAGTCTTTCCCTAAGGGAAAGAAGAAACGAGCTGCTAAAATCCAAAATTAACCTAAACCCTAACTTGACCTGTGGTCTCCTACCCTCTGTCTCAAGCACACAGACTGTCACAGACTTTAGTGTAGCCGAAGGTGAACAGAGGGGAGGTTTTCTCACCGAGATAGGGCACCTTTCTGCAACTCTCTGTACTGCCTATTTTCCTTCCTCCAGAGCCACAGACCTCAACTGACCTAATCACTCGCAGACGGGTCTCTTGAAAATACCAGCTTGAGAGCAGTTTACCCAAACTAGGTATTGGAAGAACACATAGCATTTTGTACTTGTTGGTTGGGACCTAAGTGATAATGTCATTTGTTCAATAAATATTTGAATACGGTGAAAAGATTGTTAGGTGGCGAGGACATAAAATCCTTGCAGGAGTTCCCAATCTAACAGTAGCCAGATGGTTAAATCAATAATTGGTATACAGAAGGAGTACTTTAGTAAATAATTTGAATAATCCTCTCATTTAGCTTAAACCTTCAGTATAATCTTTCCCATGAGACTCCATAAGACTAAAGGTGCAGCCTATCAACATCCCCAGGTACCTGTTGAACTGGACTATGCCCAACTACTTTGTGGATTTTGTCCCAACCTCTCCTGACATTCAGGTTCTTTCCTTGTTGCTCTGCTTGCCAGCAACAGTGGAACTCAAGCTCAGATATTTGGTTCTAAATCCCAACTGCTCCCTCCCACACCTGAGTCTTCCTCAGGGCCTGAGCTTGTTTTGTTACATCCTTTATATCAAAAAGTTACTATAGTGCTCTGTTATGGGAGAGGCCACTGCAATGGGAGGCCCACACAGGCCAAAGAACAAAGAAAATAAATAAAGACCAATAAAAGTGGCCCAAAATTTTGGAAAGTTAAAAAAGTAAGTTACTATGGACTAGTTTATCTCTAGAACTTTCTGTGGTTTCAGGGGATGGAGAATAGGGAAGATTAAATTGGATATGTTCATCATCCTTTTTTTGCCACTTCTGTTGATCTTTCATTTATTTCTTTGTTCTTTGGCCTGTGTGGGTGTCCCTCCGGGCACACGCTCTCCAGAGCACTGGTAACTGGACACATAGGTCCAGCCGCACCGCGGCTCCGCAGCCAGTGGGATCTTCCCAGGCCAGGGATCAAACAGGCAGCCCTTGCACCGCAAGGTGGTGTCTTTACCCACTGGACCACCAGGGAAGCCCCTGTGTTCATCATCTTGATGGCGTGATGGTTTTCTGCATATATACATATGTCAAAATTGATCAAACTGTACACTTGCAGCTTATTATATGTCAGTTACACCTTTTCCTTCCTCCAGAGCCACAGACCTCAACTGACCTAATCACTGCAGACGGGTCTCTTGAAAATACCAGCTTGAGAGCAGTTTACCCAAACTAGGTATTGGAAGAACACATAGCATTTTGTACTTGTTGGTTGGGACCTAAGTGATAATGTCATTTGTTCAATAAATATTTGAATACGGTGAAAAGATTGTTAGGTGGCGAGGACATAAAATCCTTGCAGGAGTTCCCAATCTAACAGTAGCCAGATGGTTAAATCAATAATTGGTATACAGAAGGAGTACTTTAGTAAATAATTTGAATAATCCTCTCATTTAGCTTAAACCTTCAGTATAATCTTTCCCATGAGACTCCATAAGACTAAAGGTGCAGCCTATCAACATCCCCAGGTACCTGTTGAACTGGACTATGCCCAACTACTTTGTGGATTTTGTCCCAACCCTCTCCTGACATTCAGGTTCTTTCCTTGTTGCTCTGCTTGCCAGCAACAGTGGAACTCAAGCTCAGATATTTGGTTCTAAATCCCAACTGCTCCCTCCCACACCTGAGTCTTCCTCAGGGCCTGAGCTTGTTTTGTTACATCCTTTATATCAAAAAGTTACTATAGTGCTCTGTTATGGGAGAGGCCACTGCAATGGGAGGCCCACACAGGCCAAAGAACAAAGAAAATAAATAAAGACCAATAAAAGTGGCCCAAAATTTTGGAAAGTTAAAAAAGTAAGTTACTATGGACTAGTTTATCTCTAGAACTTTCTGTGGTTTCAGGGGATGGAGAATAGGGAAGATTAAATTGGATATGTTCATCATCCTTTTTTTGCCACTTCTGTTGATCTTTCATTTATTTCTTTGTTCTTTGGCCTGTGTGGGTGTCCCTCCGGGCACACGCTCTCCAGAGCACTGGTAACTGGACACATAGGTCCAGCCGCACCGCGGCTCCGCAGCCAGTGGGATCTTCCCAGGCCAGGGATCAAACAGGCAGCCCTTGCACCGCAAGGTGGTGTCTTTACCCACTGGACCACCAGGGAAGCCCCTGTGTTCATCATCTTGATGGCGTGATGGTTTTCTGCATATATACATATGTCAAAATTGATCAAACTGTACACTTGCAGCTTATTATATGTCAGTTACACCTCAATAAAGCTGTAAAAATGTAAAGAAAAAAAAAAGTCAACTTCATCTTGATTGCTAGTGATTTCATGAAAAAGGGATCTCCTATAATAGTTCATTTGAATCCCCAAGAAAAAGAGTAAATTCTCTTCCAAGGCGGAGCTGCTCAGCAATGGACCTGAGGAGGCTGCTGATGGTGTTGCAGGGAGATGTCATTTATGACTCCATGTTGGAACTGGTTTTTTAACGGCCTGCCTCAGAGAAAGTTGCTCCTCTGTTAAACTAAAATTTCTTTGTTTGTAACACTGGTAGGTTACAGGAAGAAATTAACACATCCTCCTGCCTGAGGCTTGCCATTCTGAGAGATATCTACAAGATCTATAACCTTTTTTGTTGTTTTTAACTTTGTTTTCTCACCTACCCTCCTCTCCAATCTCTGATCCATAAAAGAACCTGGCATCTAGACATCTTCAGACAAGATGATTATTTTGAGATGTTAGGCAGCCATCTTAGTCAGCCAGCTTTCTGAATAAAGTATTCTTTGCCTCAACATCTCATCTCTCGGGTTCATTGGCCTGTTGACAGGTTAGCAGAGTGAACTTGGACTCAGTAGCAATAACAAGAGCAGCAGCACCAAGAAAAATCTATCCCAGGGAGACTAGAATGGACATTTCCCTGATGGGGCATAACCCATGGAGATATTCTCAACCCACTCCCTATATCTCAAGAAAAACAAATTAAAAAAAAAATGTTCATTGCAGTTTTAAGCTCTAGGCATCCCTATAGAATAACAAAGAACTAGGAACCAGGGCTTCTGAGTCTGATCCTACCTTCAAGCTCTCTATCTTCAGTGTATGGCACTTAGTAGACTCTCTAAATATCAGTTTAATAAAGTTTTGTGACCAGACAAAGGAAGGAAACTGCATGTCAGAACCAAGTTTCAGATTGAGGGCATTCACAAACATGGTCTGGGGTTCAAACCTCATCGGGGCTCACCAAGCTTCACCACCTCTCATGCCTACACCCCCTCTGAGGCCTGGAGAATGAAGGGAAGTGCAGCAGGGGGAGTAAGTCCCTACTGAAGTCTACTACAGACACAGCCCAGGAAAAAAGAGAACGTTAAGACTAGAGTTTGAGAAAGAAAATATTTATTTATGAAATCAAGGGAAATGTCAGGGCTTGGGTTGTTGGCCAAATGGTTCATGGGGCTGTATAGAGGAAGACCTTAGGAAGACCAGTGGCTGGAGAAGGTTCCACTTCTGTGTTAATATTAATATCACTGACCATTCCCACAGCTCACCCACCCTGGGATGAGCTTCCAGGAGCCCCAGAGGAAACCTGACTTCCATTCCCAGAGTTGTTTCCTGACACATACCTGAACTAAGCAAAAGCATCTCCCGCTCTGTGGCCCCTTCTCTCAACAGTCTCTTCATCCTTCCCACCCCACATTGCATATATAATAAGGGATGTAATATTTCTTTTATATTCTTTGGTAACTGTAAAGGCAGAAAGGAGAAGATAGGTTCTGTTCCCCTTAGTAGAAATGACTTTGAGCTTTTGATGCTCTCCCGGCAGCTGCACCCTTCTTTTTCTCATCATTTCCTTCTCTCTTCATTCTCCCAACCTGAAAGCAGTCCTGTACCCATCCACATAAACCTTGAAGCCGCCCTTCATCTTCTCTAGGACCTAATCTACATAGCTGCTCTTTTCCTGGCCAAACCCTGGAGACAGGCTCTGCAGCCCTGCGTGGCCCCGTCTTCCTCAACAGCCTCTCCTCACATTTCTCTCAGCCCAGTCTGTCTCTTTACTGCCAAACGGCTGCGGCCTGACCCAGCATAACCCAGCAGGGGGCTGGCCAAGAGAAAGAATTGGGTGGGACGAGCATGGGGGCCACCAAACCGCAATTGCAGATTTGGAGGGAACTCAGATTTTGGCCTTCCTCTCACCTAGTGGTCTGACTGGTTAGAAGGGCAGGAAGGGGAGGAGACCCAGGGGAAGTGGCTCAGAGAGATACATTTTTTCAGTTTGAGAACAGAACTGGAGGGAAGAAGCCAAAGCTGCATGTCCCTTCATCCCTTTTCCAGGAATCAGACTTTTCATTCCTCTATGCAGCCGGGGCAGAGAACAGTGACTACATGAGACCAGGAGCCTCAAGACACCTGGTTTAACACATGATAGAATAGTTTACACTGTACATCCTGAAGAAAATCTAGGTCTCTCAATCTCTCCTTAAAAAAGAGAGTGGAGGGCTTCCCCTGGTGGTCCAGTGGGTAAGGACACCACCTTGCAGTGCAAGGGGCGCCGGTTTGAGCCCTGGCCTGGGAAGATCCCACGTGCCGTGGAGCGGCTGGACTGATGTGCCCAATTACCAAGCCGGAGCTCTGGAGCGTATGCGCCCTGAGCCGGCGCTCTGCAACGACAGATGCCACCGTGATGGGAGGCCCACAGGAGCCAAAGAACAAAGACAGATGAAAATAGAGAAATGAAAGACCAATAGAAGTGGCCTGCCCGCTCCCCTCCTTCCCCAACCTGACCCCCGCCCAAAATAAATATAAATAAATAAATCTTAAAAAAAAAGAGAGAGAGAGAGAGAGTGGACTGAGCAGTCCAAAGGTAGAGAGAAAGATTAGAGCTGTGTCAGTTAGAAACAGATGTGAGAAAGAGAAAGGAAGAGTGTCAATCTCCATTTTTACAGAGGGCTGTTTTTCCAACTGTGAGAATGCTGTTTTTCCAACTAGGTCTTGACTCATTAGTGAAGATACTGTAACCAATATACTTTGTTGGAATATGGAATAGAATAGCAATAGTAAGGGTAAATATTATTTCAGCATGTACACACAGGATGTAAAATGGATTTCTTACTTTGTATCATAATCAAAATTTGAAAGCAGCTAATTTTCAGGGCCTTTGGGATCAAAAAAGAAAGAAAAAGATTCCTTCCTTCCCCCCTTCCCCCTTTAGAAAAAACAGACACCCAACACCATCCGGCCTCCCACTTTATTCTCCACAGAGCTGCCTTCCACCCACACCTCTGATCCCATCCATGATGATTCCAGGGCTCAAGTCTTCAGGTCTGCGGTCCATAACGTCAGGTGAAGCCCCACCCACACCACCCCCAGTGGCCAACCCACCACCCACCACAGCCTGATGGAGCATCTGCCAACCAGGATGCTCTGTTCCCTGAAAGAAGAAATTCAAAGGTGAAATGCACACACTTCTACAGCCTCAGTCTCCTTCCACCTGGGCCAAGTTGCTAAAGATGCTCCTCACCTATCTGGACTGGAAAATATAGTCACCTGCATCCGGGCAGGGAGAAGGAGGGAGGATGACTTCACTTTGAATGAATGGTGTGTGAGTGAAGGAGATTCTGGAGTCTATAGAATCCCACCCTAGGAAACAACTGTGCACCCCTCTCTCACCATCACCCATCTTTCACCAGACCTGAGAAGAGTCACTCAACTCCTCCTTTCTGTCTGTTGTCCCATAAGTCAGACCCCTTCAGCCTACCTGCTCCCTGACTCCTGATTCCACCCAGGGATTGCCCATATCATGTCTTCTCGAGTGACCCCATCTCAAACACTCTATGCCCCCACAAGATAAGCCCCACTCTATCTCCCTAGTATCAGCTACCACATGGGGCAAAAGGAGACTACAGTTTCTATCCTTAAGCCCCCTTTATCCCAAACTCCTTCCCACATCATTGTCAGTCTATAACTCACAACAGAGAGATCCCATATTCTTACGGGAAGGAACTGTATGCTCACTCCTCCTGTATGCTGAGGATTCGCAGGAGAATATTATACACGTCCTGTTCCATGTAGCCCTGTAGGTGGCAGGAAAGAAACAAAAGGAGATGAAGAACAGACCATGAGAGGGACAGTTTCTGTGGTAGAATAGAATGCTGCTTACTATGTGCCCTCATTTTGTAGTACTTCTCAATAACTATTTCCTAATCTTTACAAGGAAGATAATGACGTTGACTTTTCAGACTGCTGTGAGGATTACAATTGTAAATATGGAGCAAAGTGCCGGGTACACAATAAATGTTCAACAATTCTTTGTAGTTATTATTGTTCTTTTTTTTTTTTTTTTAAAGATTTATTTATTTATTTTGGGCAGGGGTCGGGTTGGGGAGGGAGGGGAACGGGCGGGCCACTTCTATTGGTCTTTCATTTCTCTGTTTTCATCTGTCTTTGTTCTTTGCCTCCTGTGGGCCTCCCATCGCGGTGGCCTCTGTCATCACAGAGCGCTAGCTCTAGGCACATGCGCTCCAGAGCTCCGACTCGGTGATTGGACACATCGGTCCAGCTGCTCCACGGCACATGGGATCTTCCCAGGCCAGGGCTCGAACCAGCGCCCCTTGCACTGCAAGGTGGTGTCCTTATCCACTGGACCACCAGGGGAAGCCCCATTATTGTTCTTAATAAAGGAGCAAGCCACCCACTTCTTCTTCCTTGGTGAGGAATAAGCTGGTGCAGGAGGAAACTAAGAAAGGGCATGTTCTGTATACTAAGTTGCTTCAGTCATGTCCAACTCTTCGTGACCCTATGGACTGTAGTCTGCCAGACTCCTCTGTCCATAGGATTCTCCAGGCAAGAATACTGGAGTGAGTTGCCATGTCCTCCTCCAGGGGATCTTCCCAACCCAGGGATCAAACCTACGTCTCTTATATCTCCTGCATTGGCAGGAAGGTTCTTTAGCTCTAGCTGGGAAGCCCAGAGAAAAGGCTTAGAGAGAGGAAAAAGCCTTTCAGTCAGTCAGAGAATTGGAAAGGAGAAGCAAACACCTCTCCCCTTCAGATTCATACTTTGGATCTGCCTCATGAGATCCAGGAACCTGATACTGGAACATCAAAAGTTCAGCTATCTGAGAGATGACAAGTCTGTGCAGTTAAGAGAAGGGATGCCAAATGCAATGGCCCCTGCCCAGTTGTCTGTCTCTTCCTCCCCCAGGCTCACCTGGGCAGCATTCAGCAGATGACTCCTATAAGTGGAGATGATCTCTTCATGGTTCTTCTGGGAATCCTAGGAGCAAGCAGCGATGGGAAGTAATGTGCCCAGGCCCACACACTCACCCTACTCCCTCAGGCATGAGAAACAACAAAAGAAAGTGGTCAGCTGTGGCAGGCAGGCTCCCTCGGCCCATCAGTGCCTCAGCTAGACCACGGCCTGGCCAGGCCTCTGGGATCCCCAGAATCTCTCCCACAGATGCAGCAATTCCACTCCGCACCCTCCTCTCTGCAGCGCCCATCTTCCTGAAGACCAGACACACCTGCAGCTGTAGGGCAAGGCGAGCGTTATCTCCCCGCGCTGCTAGGACCTCCTCCGAGAGCTGCTCCATCTTCTTCAACAACTCCTTGATCTGAGGCCAAAAGGAAAGGCAGGGACTCAATGAGGCCCCAGTCATTTCTCACCCCAATACCACTCAAAGTGAAGGTCAGCGGCCTTTTACTGGGAATTTAATGTCTGCCAGGTGCTTTACGCACATTGTCTCATTTAATCTTGAAAACAACTCTTCTTCTGTTCTGAGAACACTTCTCTGAGGAAAGTATTATTATCCACATTTTGTAGATAAGAAGCCTGAGTTAAGTAATTTGTCAAAATCAGACAGCTAATAAGTCACAGAATCAAGACTGGAACCAAGATCTCTTTGAATTCATGGTCCACACTCTTAACTCCTCACTGAATCCTGACCTTCTTCTGGCTACTGACCATTAAAGGAAACGGAGATGAGTTTTTGTGGTTCGTGAGGTTGAAACACAAATGCAGTTAATGATAGCCAGCTGTAATAGGAATGGTGGCAGGAATGGTAGGAGTAGCTAACTTTTACCAACTGTTAGCCATTTGCCAAAAATCTCTTCTGAGTATTTTAAATATAATATCTTATTTAATGAAATCCTCACGACAACCCTTATTATCCTCATTTTGTATGTGAGAAAACTGAGGCTTAGCTAACGCAACCAAAGTCAATCAGTTCAGGTTTGTCTGTTTTTTGTTTGTTTGGCCACTCATGGCATGCAGGATCCTAGTTCCCAGACCTGGGACTGAACCTATACCCGCTGCGGAGCAATCTCCATCTTAACCACTGGACTGCTAGCAAAGTCCCTCAATTAAGCATTAGACTGCCAGGGAAGTCCCTCAATCAGTTAGTTTTGAAACTGAAATTCAAATACAGACAATCTCAGCTAAGAGCCCACTACACTGTTTTCTTTTGCTCATTTGTCTAGTTTTATCTTCCCTGCAACACCAACATTCTTTAATTAGCCCCACCCACATTGATTCCAACTGTTTTTTTCTTTTTCTGCCTACCCGGGATCCCAGAATCTCTCCCACAGATGCAGCAATTCCACTCCGCACCCTCCTCTCTGCAGCGCCCATCTTCCTGAAGACCAGACACACCTGCAGCTGTAGGGCAAGGCGAGCGTTATCTCCCCGCGCTGCTAGGACCTCCTCCGAGAGCTGCTCCATCTTCTTCAACAACTCCTTGATCTGAGGCCAAAAGGAAAGGCAGGGACTCAATGAGGCCCCAGTCATTTCTCACCCCAATACCACTCAAAGTGAAGGTCAGCGGCCTTTTACTGGGAATTTAATGTCTGCCAGGTGCTTTACGCACATTGTCTCATTTAATCTTGAAAACAACTCTTCTTATGTTCTCAGAACACTTCTCTGAGGAAAGTATTATTATCCACATTTTGTAGATAAGAAGCCTGAGTTAAGTAATTTGTCAAAATCAGACAGCTAATAAGTTACAGAATCAAGACTGGAACCAAGATCTCTTTGAATTCATGGTCCACACTCTTAACTCCTCACTGAATCCTGACCTTCTTCTGGCTACTGACCATTAAAGGAAACGGAGATGAGTTTTTGTGGTTCGTGAGGTTGAAACACAAATGCAGTTAATGATAGCCAGCTGTAATAGGAATGGTGGCAGGAATGGTAGGAGTAGCTAACTTTTACCAACTGTTAGCCATTTGCCAAAAATCTCTTCTGAGTATTTTAAATATAATATCTTATTTAATGAAATCCTCACGACAACCCTTATTATCCTCATTTTGTATGTGAGAAAACTGAGGCTTAGCTAACGCAACCAAAGTCAATCAGTTCAGGTTTGTCTGTTTTTTGTTTGTTTGGCCACTCATGGCATGCAGGATCCTAGTTCCCAGACCTGGGACTGAACCTATACCCGCTGTGGAGCAATCTCCATCTTAACCACTGGACTGCTAGCAAAGTCCCTCAATTAAGCATTAGACTGCCAGGGAAGTCCCTCAATCAGTTAGTTTTGAAACTGAAATTCAAATACAGACAATCTCAGCTAAGAGCCCACTACACTGTTTTCTTTTGCTCATTTGTCTAGTTTTATCTTCCCCTGCAACACCAACATTCTTTAATTAGCCCCACCCCACATTGATTCCAATTCTGTATAACATTTCTTCTACTTTTATGTACTGTATATTTGGTAAAATGTAACTCCGTATAGTTTTTAATCCTTCTAAATGTGATCATGAACACACATTTTAATGTCTGAATTCTCTCATAGCACAGACAGTTATAGAATTACTAAATTCATTTGTAGATTGATTTTTTACAATTCATAAAAACATGTCTCTTAGAAACTTATAGACATATTCACTTTCGGAGCAATCATTAGGAAATTTGGGTACCTAACACAGTGGTTTTCAAGCATTTTTTTCTCTGGATGGCACTCTCTTTGCCAATGGAACTCTTTTGTAGAACCTACTCTGACTGAAGTGAGAGGGGAGAAAGATCACAGCTACTCCACTTTTCTTAACCCGTCCGAAATCCCCTCCCCAGTATACTTGCAAAACCACAGCAACTCAGGGTTTATCAGCTCTCTTCACAGGCTAACACACAATTTATGTCAAAAGGCTGATTAAACCATAGTACCCCAAGGATGGTAGCCCTGACCCACTGCTTTTGAACCCAAATTTTAATAGCTAAAGCCTCCTTTTCTCTTGTATTTATATCCTACCTCCCATCTCAACCCCAATGCCTCTTAGACCCAGGAGAACATAGTGTGGTCCTTGCAAATGACTGGTGTTCTATCTGGGATATTAATCTGATGGCGGCAAAGACAGGTTCAGTTCAACAAACCCTAAACACACAGGAACTTTCCTTCATCCTTCATGCTCCCTTCGATGGCCTGGCCTCTCACCTTGGCCTCCTTGTCCCGGCAAGCTCCGATGAGATGCTCCATCTTGTCCTTCAGCAGCTCCGCCGTTTTCTCGAACTGCTCCGAGCGCCCGCGCATCTCGCTGGCCTGGCGCTCTTGCTCCGCAGCACGTGCAGCCAGGTCCTCGCTCCGGCGCCGCTCCTCAGCCGCGGCCTCCCGCAGCAGACCCATCTCCCGGCAGGCCGTGTTATACTTTTCCAGCACAGCCTTTAGCTCCTGGCCCCAAGCCTGGGCCTGGGCCACCAGGGAGCCCCGAGTTTTCTCGTGCTGCCGCAGGCTGGCCGCCTCCCGGGCCCTCAGGTCTGCAACCTCCTCTGTGGCTTGGTAGAGCAGCTGCTTCAGCTTCGCAATCTCTTGGCTTTTCCCACTCATCGTGGCCTGAACTGCCCTCAACTCTTCCTCCAGCTTCCCCAGGTCTTGCTCCAGAGCTGCCACCTGAGGGGAGGCTGAGGCCTCGGAGAGGTCACCTGGCTGCCCACAGTGGGCAGACAGGCCCCGCAGCTGCTGGTTTTCCTCTTCCAACCGAACCAGCCCCTGCTGGGCCTCGCGGTGCCTAGCCACCAGGATGCTGATGCAGGCCTGCAGCTCCTCCAGGGGCTCGGTGGCTGTGCTCCGTGCACTGCCCTGGCCTACCAGATCTGGGGGCAGGCAGTCCCACAGCCCCTGGAGGCCTCTGTCCTGGGAGGCCAGGCGCTTCCGCAGCTTCTCAGTGGCCTCCTTCTCCAGGGCCAGTTCATCTGTCAGCAGCCCCACGCTCCGACGCAACTGCTGCAGCTGGACCTGCGCCTCTGGCCTGGGCACAAACTCCCGCTGTAGCCGCCGACTCAGAGACTGAAGCTCCCCCTGCAACCGCTGCCGCTCCTGGCCCAGCTCCCCCAACTCCTCCAGCAAGGTACTGTTGCTCAGCCTCAAGGCTGACACCTCCTTCTCCAGCTGGCCCCTGGCCTGGCCTCCTCGTGGCATCTGTTCCCCTCCAGGGGCCCCAAGCGGCTCTCCCCGGGTTCCTGGGACCCTTTTCTCCTTTCCTTCATACTCTTGGGTGATGGTCTCTAGGACTGACTTGGAGGTTCCCCCTCTGGGCTCTTGGGCAGGGGCCTCAGGTTTCATCTGTAATCCTGCTTTTGCTCGATCCAGCCTCACCAGCACCTGCTCCAACCTGGCCTCCATCTTCTCCCACGCAGCTGCCACAGCCTCTGCCCGGGGCATCCCCAGAGCTCCCTCCAGGACTGGTCTTGATAAAGCTCCCCAGGCTGCATCCTTTTCTCGCCACACCGCAGCCAGCTCCTCCCTCAGCTGTAGCAGGAGCTGGTTCATGGCTGCTGTGTCCACTGACTCAAGCACTGTGCCTGCTGGTTCAGCCCCTGGGGCCTGGGGCCGCTCCTTCTGGCCAGCACACAGCTGGTCAGTATGCTCAAGGCAACGGGCCTGCCCATCACTGGTGGTCAGTTGCTGTCCTTTGGTTTTCCCTGTCGTCTCAGACTTCGGGCTCTGGAGTGACTTTTGTTCTTCTGACTGGGACCTTCCATGGGCTTCATGCTGGATCTCCCCTGGGGCTGAATCCGCATTCTTCTTGGAAGCTATTACTGAGTTTGTTGCCACTGCACCTGCGGCCCGCTGCTGCTGCTGCTTCAGCTCTTGTATGCACTTAGCTAGCAGGTCGAGGGCACAACCCTGTTCCATGCCATCTCCTCCAGGCCGGAGACCAGAGCCCTGGTCCCCTGGAGCTCTGGGCTCTTGGGACAGGAGGGGCCCCAGCTCCCGCACCTGTTCTTGAATCTGGTTCTCCAGCCCCAGGTAAGCTGCAGCTGGACCTGCGCCTGGCCTGGGCACAAACTCCCGCTGTAGCCGCCGACTCAGAGACTGAAGCTCCCCCTGCAACCGCTGCCGCTCCTGGCCCAGCTCCCCCAACTCCTCCAGCAAGGTACTGTTGCTCAGCCTCAAGGCTGACACCTCCTTCTCCAGCTGGCCCCTGGCCTGGCCTCCTCGTGGCATCTGTTCCCCTCCAGGGGCCCCAAGCGCTCTCCCGGGTTCCTGGGACCCTTTTCTCCTTTCCTTCATACTCTTGGGTGATGGTCTCTAGGACTGACTTGGAGGTTCCCCCTCTGGGCTCTTGGGCAGGGGCCTCAGGTTTCATCTGTAATCCTGCTTTTGCTCGATCCAGCCTCACCAGCACCTGCTCCAACCTGGCCTCCATCTTCTCCCACGCAGCTGCCACAGCCTCTGCTCGGGGCATCCCCAGAGCTCCCTCCAGGACTGGTCTTGATAAAGCTCCCCAGGCTGCATCCTTTTCTCGCCACACCGCAGCCAGCTCCTCCCTCAGCTGTAGCAGGAGCTGGTTCATGGCTGCTGTGTCCACTGACTCAAGCACTGTGCCTGCTGGTTCAGCCCCTGGGGCCTGGGGCCGCTCCTTCTGGCCAGCACACAGCTGGTCAGTATGCTCAAGGCAACGGGCCTGCCCATCACTGGTGGTCAGTTGCTGTCCTTTGGTTTTCCCTGTCGTCTCAGACTTCGGGCTCTGGAGTGACTTTTGTTCTTCTGACTGGGACCTTCCATGGGCTTCATGCTGGATCTCCCCTGGGGCTGAATCCGCATTCTTCTTGGAAGCTATTACTGAGTTTGTTGCCACTGCACCTGCGGCCTGCTGCTGCTGCTGCTTCAGCTCTTGTATGCACTTAGCTAGCAGGTCGAGGGCACAACCCTGTTCCATGCCATCTCCTCCAGGCCGGAGACCAGAGCCCTGGTCCCCTGGAGCTCTGGGCTCTTGGGACAGGAGGGGCCCCAGCTCCCGCACCTGTTCTTGAATCTGGTTCTCCAGCCCCAGGTAAGCTGCAGCTTGAGCTTTGCACTCTTCAGTCTTTCGCAGCAGCTCCTGCTCCAACTGAGAAACTTTTCTCTTCTCCTCTTCATACTTCCACTTCCATCCCTCTGAACATGGATCCTCCTCTTCTTCCTCCTCCTGCTCTTCCTCGGGCTCTGCTCTCCATGGGTTCTTAGGTGGAACACCCACATGAGACTCAGAGGCAGAGGCCTATGTAGAAAAAGGAATAGTGAAGTTGACCGAGGCAGTTAGCCTTTCTTCTCTTAGGCTGTCTCGATGACCCCCATGATCCCTGCCTGGGTGACATCCCAGTGGGAGAGACTGGGATTGGTCAGAAGCAAAAGGGGGAGGGACTCAGGGTCTTACCTGGGATGCAGGATCCACGTGTTGAACTGGCCCCTGACCTACAGGAAAATACATGGGGAAAATGATAGAGGAGACAAGAGCCCACATGCTTCTAGCCCACACTCCAGCTACTTTCTCTGAAAGGAGTGGCCCCTCAGCATTCATCCTTAACCACACGTGTCTTTCCGGTCCCAGAAGCCAGCCCTATCTGATGGATCCCTAAGTAGCCAGCAACATGGGTTCCCTATCTCAGATATATGCCAGGTCACATTCATTTCTTTCACTCATTTATTGGCCACTGTGCCACGAGGCACTGTTGTAGGTAGGAACCATGACCCCACTGGTGAGCAAAACAGAAGGGGTCATCCACAGAGGGGTTACAGTATAGTAGAGACAGACTGGCCATCAAATCACACAAATAGATGCACAACCACAACTCATAAATGCTAGCAACAGTTGCCTTTAGGGAGAGACAGACTGCACTAAAGAATCTTGTGACCTTGCTTTTGGGAATTTGGAGTATCTCATGAAAGTGAAAGTAAAGTCGTTCAGTCTTGTCCAACTCTGCAACCCGTGGACAAGCCATGGAATTGTTCAGGCAAGAACAAGGGAATGGGTAGCCTTTCCCTTCTCCAGGGGACATTCCCAACCCAGGGATCAAACCCAGGTCTCCTGCGTTACAGGCAGATTCTTTACCTGTGAGCCACCAGGGAAGCTCAGCAGAAGCAATAACTAAGTAAACTCTCAACTGAAGTGAAAACTACTTGTCACATGGATTATTTCCATGGAAACAGATGGGATTCTAAGAAGCTTCTTTGATTCTAAGGTTATGGAGAAGCACCTTGAAGTTACAAAAACATACTGGCTTTACCTCCTCGCCCCTGCCGGTGCAGGGCCTGTCGCAGCAGCCTCCACAGTGTCTTGTCCTGTGTGCGCAGGGCATAATGCAAAGCGTCACGCCCCGTGCTGTCCACGGCCCCTGCATCTGCTCCATGGCTCAGGAGCAGTTCAGCCACCTCGGCACTGCCTTTTTCACACGCCAAGATCAGAGCTGATCTGTGGGTTGGGACAAAGCTGAGCATAGGCTTTTTTCATGAAATCCTGGAGTCCTGCTTTCAGAAAAATCCAAATTCTTTACTAGGTAAAAAGACTCCATGGTTTAAAACATAGTTTGAAGACCAGTAAATTAAAATAATGGTTCCAGGGGTATTGATTCTACTTCCAGAGTCATCTATGCTAGGAAGATGGCGGTGGCAGCAGCAGAATAGGAAAGTACAGGGAAAACATTCTCAGCTCACCAAGGGAAACCAGAGGAGCACAAGCAGGGCTCTCTGAATCACCACTGGGAAAGAAGGAGGGTCCCAGGAAAACAGAGAGCAACTGCCTTATTTCCCAACCCTACCTGCCCACACACATGCTCTGCCCAGGGGCTCCTTTCTAGATTGATCAGGGTTGGGATTTGGGGTGGGAAGAAAGGAAGGCTCACTTGTCATTCTTGTCGGTGACATTAACCCGGGCGCCTCTCTGCAGCAGCTGTGAGCAGATAGCTGCATGACCACCTAGCGATGCGACCATCAGGGGTGTGCGTCCGTCCTGCACAGATTGTGGGAAGGGGGTTCATGAGGTGACAGGAGAACCAGGGCTTTGACACAATCCTGTCAACTTCCCTGTCCCTGCACCACTCCAGGAAACAGCCCCATCCTGAGGCTAAATACTCTTTCTCAGAGGGTTGGAAGCTCTCCAGAAGATAAGCCTTAACCTCTGTATATGGAAAAGGAGGAGGGGCAGAGAGAGAAGAAAGAGGAGGTGGTACCACACAGCCCCTGGTCACACAACTTGGCTCATTAAGTTCAGAGGAAGCAGCAGCCTCCTCACGTAGGGAAGGGCTTCCCTGGTGGGCTACCCTCGTGGCTCAGATGGTAAAAAAAATCTGCCTGCAATACTGGAGACCTGGGTTCAATCCCTGGGTTGGCAAGATCCCCTGGAGAAGGGAAAAGCTACCCACTCCAATATTCTTGCCAGGAGAATTCCATGAGTCACAAAGAGTTGAACACAACTGAGGGACTTTCACTTTCCCCATGTAGGGCCTAGCTGACACTCACATTATCCAGGACATCCAGGAAGGCTTCGTGATCACACAAGAGGAGCACACTGGAGGCACAGCCAGAGGAAGCTACAGAGGGTTGCGGGATGGTTGGGTGAAGGGGAAGCAGAAAGGGCACCTAATCAGACCGTTACATGGTATCCTCTCCGACCATTCCCATGTCAGCTCTGGCTTGCCCTTCCCACCAAACGTTAACGTCCCTCCCTCCCCACCTTCTGGTCCCAGTAGCCCAGTTTTCCACCAGTGCCCTGGCACACACCTGCCCAGTGCAACGGACTACGGTTTTCCACGTCTACGGCATCTTCATTGGCACCGTGCTGCAAACATCCACAAAGAGAAGCAGCGTGGAGCGTGCTGTTAACATTCTCTTCCCCTATCCTCTTTGGGTCACCAGCTTTCACAGTACTATAGGGAGGGGCAGGAGGACCATACCTATGGCTAACTACTAGGCAAGTCCAAGTCATTCCTTATAGATGATAGGCAGCCTTGAATTTCAGCCCTGGTTCATAAACTCAGGGCCTGAGAAAAATCAGATTATAGGTAAATAAACACATGAGGGAAAGTAAAACCTGAGTCCATGTCTAATACTTTAGGATCACAATTGGGAACCTTGGAAAGGGCCAGGAAAAACAAAGAATATTCATTTGCACAATGGCCTTCTGAACTGGGCCTTTGGAACTTTTCAAGGCTTATTTCTGAACTGTCCACGTGTCATTTCACAGGTATATTTATTTCTCTTTGTACTCCTCCAGAACAGACAGCAGACTTTTGGTTTAATGTGAACACTTCTGCCTTCCTTTCACCTGCCCGTCATGACAGCAGTTAATTTCTGCAGTGGCTCTGCCAATGGTGAAACTTGATACACTCAAATTGACTGACTGGGTGTCAGTTCCTGGCAATGCTGCTTCTTGATGTGCCCTCAAGGGTGGCATTAAGCACATAGCAGGTGTTAAACAAATACTGACCAATTAATGAATGAGAGATCACCACCTCTTTTATTGGGAATGAGAGGGAAACTTTAGACCAAATATTGCTGGTGAGTACAAGACAGAGTCAGAGCTACATGCAAAAAAATGAAGTTGGAACATTCCCTGACCCCATACACAAAGATCAACTCAAAATGGATTAAAGACCTAAATGTAAGACCAGAAACCATCAAACTCTTAGAGGAGAATATAGGCAAAACCCTCAAGGACATCAATCAAAGCAAGATCTTCTCTGACCCACCTACTAAAATAGTGGAACTGAAAAGAAAAGTCAACACGTGGGACCTCATGAAACTTAAAAGCTTTTGTACAGCAAAAGAAATCACCAAAAAGTTGAACAGACACCCCACAGAATGGGAGAAAATCATAGCAAATGAAACAACAGACAAAGAATTAATCTCCAAAATCTACAAGTAACTCAGACAACTCAGCACAGGGAAAACGAGCAGCCCAATCAAAAAATGGGAAAAAGACCTAAAGAGACGCCTCTCCAAAGAGGACATACAGATGGCCCAAAAGCACATTAAATGATGCTCAACCTCGCTTATTATCAGAGAAATGCAAATTAAAACCACAATGAGATACCACCTCACACCTGTCAGAATGGCCATCATCAACAAATCGACAGACAACAAGTGCTGGAGAGGGTATGGAGAAAAGGGAACCGTCTTGCATTGCTGGTGGGAATATAAATTAATACAACCTCTATGGAAGACAATATGGAGATTCCTTAAAAAACTAAAAATAGAAGCACCCTATGACCCAGCAATCCCACTATTAGGCCTATATCCTGATGAAATCAAAACTGAAAGAGAAAAAAATAAATAAATAAATAAATAAAAATTTTAAAAAAATTAAAAAAATAAAAAATAAAAATTTTTTAAAAATAAAAAATAAAAAAAATTATTGTTATAGCCATACTGGACTGAAAAAAAAAAACTGAAAGAGGCACCTGTACCCCAATGTTCATTGCAGCTCTCTATACAATAGCCAGAACATGGAAGCAACCTAGATGTCCATCAGCAAATGAATGGATCCAGAAGCTCTGGTACATATATACAATGGAATACTACTCAGCTGTTAAAAGAAATGCAGAAGACTCAGTCCTAATGAGGTGGCTGGTTCTAGAACCTATCATAAAAAGTGAAGTAAGTCAAAAAGAGAAAGACAAGTATAGTATACTAACTCATATATATGGGATCTAGTAAGATGGTCATGATAACATATGCAGTGAACTCATGAAAAAACAGAGAATAGACATAAAGACATTGTGGAGACCGAACAGTGGGAGGGAGGCATGGAGGGAGTAACATGGAAGCCTTTACTGTCATGTGTGGAAAGGATAGCTACTGTCATTGTGCTAGGGGAATAGGAGTACCTACAACCACTTGGAGCAATGGTCTGGAGGGATGGGAGGGGGGGAACTGGGTGGGGGGAGGGTCCAGGGATATGCATATGAATGATCTGGGAACATACATGTAAAAAATAAATAAATAAATAAATAAAAACAAAAACAAACAAACAAACAAAAAGACAGAGTCAGGAGTCTCTGGGTCCACTACTTCCTTTCACAGGAGTATCAGGGGTTGCTCTTACCTGTAGCAGGACCTTGACACATTGTGGCTGGCAAGAAATGGTGGCCAAGTGCAGGGCGGTGCTGCCTGAAAACAGAAAGAAGCAGAGAAGAGGGTAGGTGGCCCCATGGATGCCGATGACTCATGGGGAGGGAAGGAGAGACGCACAGATAATCAGAGAGATTAGACAGAGAAACTCTCAGCCACTTGGGGCCAATGTGGTACCTGTGGTGGAGGTATGGAGATTCCTTAAAAAACTAAAAATAGAAGCACCCTATGACCCAGCAATCCCACTATTAGGCCTATATCCTGATGAAATCAAAACTGAAAGAGAAAAAAATAAATAAATAAATAAATAAAAATTAAAAAATATTTAAAAAAATAAAAAATAAAAAATTTTTAAAAATAAAAAATAAAAAAAATTATTGTTATAGCCATACTGGACTGAAAAAAAAAAACTGAAAGAGGCACCTGTACCCCAATGTTCATTGCAGCTCTCTATACAATAGCCAGAACATGGAAGCAACCTAGATGTCCATCGGCAAATGAATGGATCCAGAAGCTCTGGTACATATATACAATGGAATACTACTCAGCTGTTAAAAGAAATGCAGAAGACTCAGTCCTAATGAGGTGGCTGGTTCTAGAACCTATCATAAAAAGTGAAGTAAGTCAAAAAGAGAAAGACAAGTATAGTATACTAACTCATATATATGGGATCTAGTAAGATGGTCATGATAACATATGCAGTGAACTCATGAAAAAACAGAGAATAGACATAAAGACATTGTGGAGACCGAACAGTGGGAGGGAGGCATGGAGGGAGTAACATGGAAGCCTTTACTGTCATGTGTGGAAAGGATAGCTACTGTCATTGTGCTAGGGGAATAGGAGTACCTACAACCACTTGGAGCAATGGTCTGGAGGGATGGGAGGGGGGGAACTGGGTGGGGGGAGGGTCCAGGGATATGCATATGAATGATCTGGGAACATACATGTAAAAAATAAATAAATAAATAAATAAAAACAAAAACAAACAAACAAACAAAAAGACAGAGTCAGGAGTCTCTGGGTCCACTACTTCCTTTCACAGGAGTATCAGGGGTTGCTCTTACCTGTAGCAGGACCTTGACACATTGTGGCTGGCAAGAAATGGTGGCCAAGTGCAGGGCGGTGCTGCCTGAAAACAGAAAGAAGCAGAGAAGAGGGTAGGTGGCCCCATGGATGCCGATGACTCATGGGGAGGGAAGGAGAGAGACGCACAGATAATCAGAGGGAGATTAGACAGAGAAACTCTCAGCCACTTGGGGCCAGAAATTCCTGTTTCCCAAGTGCCTGGTACCTGTGGTGGAGGTGGGAGTGAGGGTGAGGTAGGCCCAGTTTGCAAGGAGGGAACCCCTGAAAGCAGGCTGACTGGGACTCAGGAGGAGAGAAGCAGGGGTATATAGTTGGAACCCCCAGCAGGGCCCTGCACTGGCTCTCCACTGCTGCTGTAAAGGGAAAAGCAAGCATCATGACTCAGTGCTGAGTCTAACTCACCGTCCTCATTCTTGCTGTTGATGTCAGCTCCATTGGCAAGTAGTATAGTCAGACATTCTGTCAGGCCTTTGGAAGCGGCCAGATGGAACCTGCCAGAATCAAGGCAGGGAGGCAGAAGGATGAAGGGACCAAGGGATGAGGCATGGGAGACTCTTACAAGCACAGCCTGCTATGCTCCGTCACCTGATAGCCAATCCCAAAAAAGAAAGGGAAGCTTCCCTAGTCTGACTTTCTGAGAAAGAGAAGCCTATATAAATGGCCTACTGTTATACTATCAGAGGATACTGGAAGCAAAGGTAGAAAGAAGAGCTACAGAACTTAAACAATCAGTATCTCAGGGTTGTCGAGGGAACACATATTTACCTGTCACTCAGAGCACAGGAGCCTTAGCAGACTGGAGTGTTATAGAAAGAATGAGCCAGAGCAGAGGGCTGAACACTTGCAGGCTAACTTGGGCAGAGACAAAGCCAGCATCTCTCTTGTACTGATCATCTCCTCCAGCCACCTGATGTTCATGGCCACCACTGCATTCCTAATTTCTCAAGTATATATGCCCTCCAACTTGTGCAATGAAGAAATACCCTATTGAGTGCATGTTTCAATTTTCCATTTATGTCAAGGGCTTTATGTCTTTTTCTATTTTGGTCAGTTTTGTTGATGTGGGTCATGTGGTGTATGGACCTCAGGGACACACGAAGAGTCAGACACAACTCAGCAACTGAGCATACACATACACACCAAGGGTGGGGATCGAGAGGACTTACGGGGACTGGCCATTCGAGTCTAGCTTGGTGGGTCGGGCGGACTTCCTGGAGGCCAGGGCAGCCACGCGTCCCACGTCCCCCCGCTGCACTGCCTCCAGCAGCTTCTGATCACGGCGGTTCCATCTCTCCACCTGGACCAGAGCAAGAAATTGTGAGAATATAAGAGAGAGAGAGGGGGTAGAGTGGAGGAAGAGAAGATGGTTAGGAAGCAAGAGAAAAAGGACATCCCTGAAATCCTTTCAATGTTCCACAAGTCATTCAGCCTAAATCACTTAGTCCTTCATAGGTGGGCCAGTTAATTCTTTTTTTTTTTCAGTATACTTTTTTTTTTAATTATTTTTATTTTTTACATGTATGTTCCCAGATCATTCATATTCATATCCCTGGACCCTCCCCCCACCCAGTTCCCCCCCCCCCCTCCCCCCCCACCATCCCCGTTAAATATTAATAGTCACCGACTCCTGTGCTACTGGGGACTACGGCCAGTTATTGCCAGCCATGGGCCAACAGGTGCTTGGACTACTGAATTAAAAAATAATTTTGGGATACTGAATACATAGTATTCCAATCCCAAAAAGAAGGGGCTTCCCTAGTCTGACTGTCGGAGAAAGAGAAGCCTATATAGATGGCCTACGGTTACACTATCAGAGGATACTGGAAGCAAAGGTAGAAAGAAGAGCTACAGAACTTAAACAATCAGTATCTCAGGGTTGTCGAGGGAACACATATTTACCTGTCACTCAGAGCACAGGAGCCTTAGCAGACTGGAGTGTTATAGAAAGAATGAGCCAGAGCAGAGGGCTGAACACTTGCAGGCTAACTTGGGCAGAGACAAAGCCAGCATCTCTCTTGTACTGATCATCTCCTCCAGCCACCTGATGTTCATGGCCACCACTGCATTCCTAATTTCTCAAGTATATATGCCCTCCAACTTGTGCAATGAAGAAATACCCTATTGAGTGCATGTTTCAATTTTCCATTTATGTCAAGGGCTTTATGTCTTTTTCTATTTTGGTCAGTTTTGTTGATGTGGGTCATGTGGTGTATGGACCTCAGGGACACACGAAGAGTCAGACACAACTCAGCAACTGAGCATACACATACACACCAAGGGTGGGGATCGAGAGGACTTACGGGGACTGGCCATTCGAGTCTAGCTTGGTGGGTCGGGCGGACTTCCTGGAGGCCAGGGCAGCCACGCGTCCCACGTCCCCCCGCTGCACTGCCTCCAGCAGCTTCTGATCACGGCGGTTCCATCTCTCCACCTGGACCAGAGCAAGAAATTGTGAGAATATAAGAGAGAGAGAGGGGGTAGAGTGGAGGAAGAGAAGATGGTTAGGAAGCAAGAGAAAAAGGACATCCCTGAAATCCTTTCAATGTTCCACAAGTCACTCAGCCTAAATCACTTAGTCCTTCATAGGTGGGCCAGTTAATTCTTTTTTTTTTTCAGTATACTTTTTTTTTAATTATTTTTATTTTTTACATGTATGTTCCCAGATCATTCATATTCATATCCCTGGACCCTCCCCCCACCCAGTTCCCCCTCTCCCATCCCTCCAGACCATCACAGTTAAATATTAATAGTCACCGACTCCTGTGCTACTGGGGACTACGGCCAGTTATTGCCAGCCATGGGCCAACAGGTGCTTGGACTACTGAATTAAAAAATAATTTTGGGATACTGAATACATAGTATTCCAAATGTCTTTATCAGCATTATGATTATTGTTAGGTGCACAACCTATGAGCAATCCTAGCCATAACTCCTTTCCCTTTTGCTCTTTTATTTTTTTAGTATTTATTTATTTGGCTGTACCAACTTCAACCTTCATGGTAGCATGTGGGATCTAGTTTCTTGATCATGTGCTTTGGGAGCACGAAGTCTTAGCCACTGGACCACCAGAGAAGTCCCTGCTCTTTATGTCTTGCTGGAGCAAACTGAGCCAAACTGACCACCCCAGACTTGGATTCACCTTGTCACTCAAATCCCTGTGCTGCTCTGGTTTTTTTTTGTTGTTGTTGTTGCTTTTCTCAGATATTTGAGAAATTAAGGCACCTATCTTTGGGTCACAGCTAGGAGTCCAAGTACCTAGCCATACCATCTCTACCCATTGACTTTGGGGCAAAAAACTGGGAGGAGAAACACAAAGTTTCCATTTTCCCTTCTCATACCCATGCCCTTTGGCTAGTCTGTCTTCCCCTTCCATGGCAACACCAATCAAAAGGCAAAGACAGGTCTCCAGGTAAGCTTGAGGAGACAGAAAACCAGCTCCCCTTCTCCACCCCTTCCCTCCCTCCTCATTTTCCTGGCAGGGAGCAGCTGTTCCAGACAAGAGCCACACCTGGGCACGCAGTGTTCTACCATCCAGCCTGGCTTTTTCGGGTGGTGGGGTAATTACATTCATTGAAGTAACACAGGGCATGAAAGAGCTGTGTAAAAGCACCCAGAACTGAAAGCCTGGAAAAGCCTTGTTTGCTCCAGAGAAGAGAAAGGAAAGGAAGAAAGGGTGCAGACATCTGTGGAATGGTGAAAAGAGTCCTAGGTGAATATTTGTCAGCAGGCCTAAGTTCAGGGCCTGGTTCGACCACTTCCTCAGCTATGTGACCTAGAGTAAGCCATTGAACACCTCTGACCTGTTTCCTCATCTATAAAATGCGGAAACTAATTACTACTTCATCATGTTCTATGAAATGCTATGCATATAAAATCTCTTTGTGGGGACTACGGCCAGTTATTGCCAGCCATGGGCCAACAGGTGCTTGGACTACTGAATTAAAAAATAATTTTGGGATACTGAATACATAGTATTCCAAATGTCTTTATCAGCATTATGATTATTGTTAGGTGCACAACCTATGAGCAATCCTAGCCATAACTCCTTTCCCTTTTGCTCTTTTATTTTTTTAGTATTTATTTATTTGGCTGTACCAACTTCAACCTTCATGGTAGCATGTGGGATCTAGTTTCTTGATCATGTGCTTTGGGAGCACGAAGTCTTAGCCACTGGACCACCAGAGAAGTCCCTGCTCTTTATGTCTTGCTGGAGCAAACTGAGCCAAACTGACCACCCCAGACTTGGATTCACCTTGTCACTCAAATCCCTGTGCTGCTCTGGTTTTTTTTTGTTGTTGTTGTTGCTTTTCTCAGATATTTGAGAAATTAAGGCACCTATCTTTGGGTCACAGCTAGGAGTCCAAGTACCTAGCCATACCATCTCTACCCATTGACTTTGGGGCAAAAAACTGGGAGGAGAAACACAAAGTTTCCATTTTCCCTTCTCATACCCATGCCCTTTGGCTAGTCTGTCTTCCCCTTCCATGGCAACACCAATCAAAAGGCAAAGACAGGTCTCCAGGTAAGCTTGAGGAGACAGAAAACCAGCTCCCCTTCTCCACCCCTTCCCTCCCTCCTCATTTTCCTGGCAGGGAGCAGCTGTTCCAGACAAGAGCCACACCTGGGCACGCAGTGTTCTACCATCCAGCCTGGCTTTTTCGGGTGGTGGGGTAATTACATTCATTGAAGTAACACAGGGCATGAAAGAGCTGTGTAAAAGCACCCAGAACTGAAAGCCTGGAAAAGCCTTGTTTGCTCCAGAGAAGAGAAAGGAAAGGAAGAAAGGGTGCAGACATCTGTGGAATGGTGAAAAGAGTCCTAGGTGAATATTTGTCAGCAGGCCTAAGTTCAGGGCCTGGTTCGACCACTTCCTCAGCTATGTGACCTAGAGTAAGCCATTGAACACCTCTGACCTGTTTCCTCATCTATAAAATGCGGAAACTAATTACTACTTCATCATGTTCTATGAAATGAGCTAATGCATATAAAATCTCTTTGTAAACTGTAAAAAACCTTACAAGTGTATGGCATCCTTATAAAAAAAAAAGCAGGAAGTGGTAGGGGATTGGTGGTGGCACACTGCATTTTATGAGGTGGAATCGGAACAAGAAAGAAGCTATATGAGGAGGTGGGGAAAAATAGAGTCTGTGGAAGCTAGCTCATTTTCAAATACTGTTTACATAGCCAGGGCAAATTATGAATCAAGAACAGGAAAGATTTTAAATGCTAACACCATAAAGCTATCTAACGTAGATGGATCCCGAGGTGATTCTCCTGAGGGAATTCCTCATAGCCCTTTTAAGTGCTATTTCAACTAGACTTTCAACATGCCTGGAAATTAGTTAGGGCTGATGTTATATTATCTAGCTGACAGAAAAGAAACTGAAATGCACTGAGGTTAGATAACTGTCCAGGGTCCCACCACAAAACAGTGGTAAAATTGAGATTAGGCCACCAGATGCCCTATCTTAGTTCTCACCACCAGGCCCTATTACTACAGAGCTATGGAAGGGTTACTTATTTTCAAACAAACAGTCTAAGATCACCTCCAGGGTAAAGCCACCTACATTCAGACACTAATCCCTGAAAGAGGAAGTCTCCAAACAGGTTAAGTCTCAAAGGACAAAATAAGCAAAATGACTGCTCAACAGACTGAGATGTAATAACACATTATCCGGTGTCCCCTGGGGGCTATGTCACCCTCAGAAAAGGCAGAGAGCTAGAACTAAACCTCCAGCACAGGGGTACCACCATTAGCTGACCTCAATCTGAAGTTCTCTGTTTAAAATCATGATTTAAACACTTTCTATCCTTGTGAACTGAGGCATAGATATAACAACTTCTCTGAACTGCAGTTTCCTAATAAAATAACACTATATAAAGCACCTAGCTCTGTCTGTCACATAGTAGGTACACAATAAATGCCAGTCTTTTTTTTTTTTTTTAATTATTTATTTATTTGGCTCCACTGGGTCTTAGCTGTGGCATGTGGGATCTAGTTCCCTGACCAGGGATCGAACCCAGGCCCCCTGCATTGGGAACACAGAGTCTTAACCACTGGACCATCAGGGAAGTCCCAAATGCCAGTCTTAATCACTATCCTTCTTAGCCTTGCTGGGTACATTTCGGACATTCCTGGGCTCAGAATTCTCCATCTAGGGGAGTGAGAGGAGAGGCTCTTGTTCCCATTGGCCAATGTATGCCAGTCAAGCTGTATGGATAGTAAAGGTATTTCTTAGCACTGTAGATAATTCCTTTTCCAGCTAGATAGTTTTTAAGTCTACCCAATTTATTTCCTATAATCTTGTTATACCAAAAAGAATTTAAAATCGGTAGAAATTCTTCATAGCCAAACCTCTGCAGAGCTAGGGGGAAGAAGAACAGAAGGGACTTTCCTGGCTGTTGAGTGGTTAAGACTCCACATTTCCAATGCAGGGGCCATGGGTTCAATTCCTGGTTGGGGAACCAAGATCCTATATGGCTGCATGACATGGCCAAGTAAATAAACAAATAAACAGAGGGATGCTTCTCAATCCAAATTCCAAGATCTAGTCTATTTTTCATCTCAGCACCTGGGAAAGAGGTCCTAGATAACCATCACAGCCTCCAGGGAGCAATCACCAAATTAATCAGCAGACTCAAGAACAACGATGAACTTTGCATGTCTGTAGCCAAGATTGGGGGTGCCTTTGTAGAAGTAATTGCAGCCTATTCTTATCTCTGGCTATGTGCCTATGAGCGTCCTATGAAGATGGAAAACACCAACAGTAGAAAGAATGGTTACTGTTGTGTAGAATGGGTGAATGGAAATGGTAACCCTACCCAGGAGGAATCAAGAGTTGACTTTCAATTTTTTTTTTTTAAAGATTTATTTATTTATTTATTTTGGTGGGGGTGGGGTGCGGAGGGAGCGGAGCAGGCGGGCCACTTCTATTGGTCTTTCATTTGCCCATTTTCATCCATCTTTGTTCTTTGGCCCCTGTGGGCCTCCCATCGCGGTGGCCTCTGTTGTCGCAGAGCACCGGCTCTGGGCGCATGCGCTCCAGAGCTCCAGATCGGTAATTGGACACATCAGTCCAGCTGCTCCGCGGCACGTGGGATCTTCCCAGGTCAGGGATCGAACCGGCATCCCTTGCATTGCAAGGCGGTGTCCGTACCCACTGGACCACGAGGGAAGCCCTACTTCCAATTTTTAAAATGCAATTGAGGGACTTCCTGGTGGTCCAAGGGCTATGACTCTGTGCTCCTAATGCAGGGAGCCTGGGTTTGATCCCTGGTCAGGGAACTAGATCCCTACATGACGCAACTAAAGAACCTGCATGCTGCAAAGAAGATCAAAGTCCATATATTGCAACTAAGACTTGATGCACCCAAATATATATACATATGTATGTATATGTGTATATATATGTGTGTGTGTGTGTGTATATATGTATATGTATATATGTGTGTGTGTATATATATACATGTATGTACATATATATATATATATATATATATATATACTCTTTTAAAAAACAGTAAAATGCAATTGACATTTCTCTAACCTCATTCAGTGCCTACTGTTTAAAGCTATGTTCTGGTTTGCTTCCTACATAAGCAGAGTAAGCTAACATGTAAGACACTCATTTTGACTAAAACAAAATGAGACAATAGGAGTTAGCTTTTGTTTGTTTCTTGAACTTTCTATATGTATTCTGGATGACTTAGATTAATTTTTAAGTGACCACTGGTCCCTCAGTCCTCATCTCAATCTGAGGGTACAGTCTGGACCCAGAGGTGGGAGAGAGGATGGAAGGGAGCAGTCTTCTGCCATGAATAGGAAGACAGGTATTGGGAGTAGCCAGAAAGGCTGTTACACTACTTTCTGACAAACTGGTTCAGAGTGGTTAGACACCCAGGGAGTGGAGGAATTTATCATGAGAAGTGTGGGGAAGTTTCATGAGGAAATAATTTACAGCCTAAACTGGTCTATTTTCAATCCTATTGGATCCCTACTCTGACTGAGGAAACAGTTTTCTTTCCAGCTAAGTAGTTCTAAATTCATCTAATTTGCTACTTATAATCATGTTGTACTAAGAAGAGTATAGAATGGGTGGAAATTCCTCATGGCCAGACCACTGTAGAGCTGGGATGAAGATGGACAGAGGGATGGTTCCAGCTTCATTGTTTACTCCAGCATCCTGGAAAGGAGGTACTGACCAACAAGTGGGAGACTCAGGAAGAATGAAATGTTTCCCCATTCCTAAGGAGTAGGCAGACTCCACAAATCTGAAGAGGAAGGACAGTGCAGAGGACTTTCAGTAACTAAGGAAGAGTCCATGTGAATAAGAAAATCATCATGAGTTAAGACACTCTGAGTAGCCTCAGAGTCTGATACCTTTAGTAATCATTCAGTGATGCCTTTTGATTGGTTGGTTAATGTGTAGAAACTAAGTAAGGACGCAAATGTAACAGGGATGAGAACAGGCCTCAACAGAGCTCCTACTCTTGCCTCATAGCTTGCTTCCAGGCTTCTGTGGCCTACTCATGCAGAGGGAGCTGAGTGTTTCTCATGTTCGCTCAATGAATAACAGCACTAAGTCAAGTTAGGCTAAGCAGTATTACTACAGGTAGTTGGCTGGTTCACTTTTAAACAAGTCACAATCCCAGTCTCCAAAGAAATTTTCATTCCCTGATAGGGGGTCTATCTGTAAGAGATCTTCAGAGAAGAAGCAGCTATACCCTTCCTTAGCCACTCACTTCTGTAGACTTTCTCCCTGTGTTTTATTCTGGCAGAACCTGGGGAGGGGAGTGGTTTCTGGTAGGATCTTTCAGAGTGAATCTACTTTATCCTCTTCTCCTCTCACCATCCCTGTTCCCCAGCTCAGTCAAAGGAAGCAGAGAATTCAAGCCCTGAACACCTAGATGGGGGTTTAGAATGAAGGAAGATTCTGGGAAGAAGCAGGTAGAAGGCCTTGACTGACCCAAGAACCAGTCTGATGACCAGGCACTGCAGTGAACTGGCCAGAGTGGATTCTGCAGACAACTTACCCATTCTTTGGGGAGCAGCCAGTCCACTGTGCCTCCCCTGGCAGTGCTTGTCAGGCTAGCCAGGCCAGACTGCAAGATTAACCCTCAGAGAGCAGGCAGAAACAGAGGGCTTTTTGTAAAGTTGTACTAAGAAGAGTATAGAATGGGTGGAAATTCCTCATGGCCAGACCACTGTAGAGCTGGGATGAAGATGGACAGAGGGATGGTTCCAGCTTCATTGTTTACTCCAGCATCCTGGAAAGGAGGTACTGACCAACAAGTGGGAGACTCAGGAAGAATGAAATGTTTCCCCATTCCTAAGGAGTAGGCAGACTCCACAAATCTGAAGAGGAAGGACAGTGCAGAGGACTTTCAGTAACTAAGGAAGAGTCCATGTGAATAAGAAAATCATCATGAGTTAAGACACTCTGAGTAGCCTCAGAGTCTGATACCTTTAGTAATCATTCAGTGATGCCTTTTGATTGGTTGGTTAATGTGTAGAAACTAAGTAAGGACGCAAATGTAACAGGGATGAGAACAGGCCTCAACAGAGTTCCTACTCTTGCCTCATAGCTTGCTTCCAGGCTTCTGTGGCCTACTCATGCAGAGGGAGCTGAGTGTTTCTCATGTTCGCTCAATGAATAACAGCACTAAGTCAAGTTAGGCTAAGCAGTATTACTACAGGTAGTTGGCTGGTTCACTTTTAAACAAGTCACAATCCCAGTCTCCAAAGAAATTTTCATTCCCTGATAGGGGGTCTATCTGTAAGAGATCTTCAGAGAAGAAGCAGCTATACCCTTCCTTAGCCACTCACTTCTGTAGACTTTCTCCCTGTGTTTTATTCTGGCAGAACCTGGGGAGGGGAGTGGTTTCTGGTAGGATCTTTCAGAGTGAATCTACTTTATCCTCTTCTCCTCTCACCATCCCTGTTCCCCAGCTCAGTCAAAGGAAGCAGAGAATTCAAGCCTTGAACACCTAGATGGGGGTTTAGAATGAAGGAAGATTCTGGGAAGAAGCAGGTAGAAGGCCTTGACTGATCCAAGAACCAGTCTGATGACCAGGCACTGCAGTGAACTGGCCAGAGTGGATTCTGCAGACAACTTACCCATTCTTTGGGGAGCAGCCAGTCCACTGTGCCTCCCCTGGCAGTGCTTGTCAGGCTAGCCAGGCCAGACTGCAAGATTAACCCTCAGAGAGCAGGCAGAAAGAGATCAGGGAGTTGAACTACCACTGGACAGAGATGGGCAAAGGTTGAAGGGGAGAACAGGAGAACGCTGCTGCTGTGGGAGCACCAACTGAAAAGAGGTTGAGAGTGTTGTTGTCTGAAAGCCAGTGGTGGTGATGAGAAAATGGCATGGGGTGAGACAGGGACAAGGACAGGGAAGAGCCTACAAAGAAGGGCTAGGGGAAGGCACGGGCTGGAAGTATGTGTTGGACTGAGAGCAAGGACAGGGCCATAGAGGAGGGCAGGATTGTGAAGAAAGGCCAGGGCTGGAAAATGGAGCATGGGACAATACTTGGGAAAGGAGCTCGGGGCTGAGCAGGGGCTGGGAATAGACAGAAACCTGAGGGTAGTTCAGTACTTGGAAATAGAGTTGAAGTAGAAAACAGCTTTTAGAAGGCAGGGGCTGTGTGGGACATAAAGAAGTTGGGTGTAGATGCTAGGAGGACAAGAAAGGGCCAAGGGAAAGGAGACTGGGGAGGGCAGAGGTTAGGAAGGCAAATCAGAGGCTGAGGGTACAGGGGTCTTGAGGAAGGCAGTGCTGGAGGGCTGCACTGCAGGAGCTGAAGAGCTAGAAAGACGGATAAAGAGAAAAGGCGATGATGCGTGGAGATGGGACTCAGGACTTCTGTCACCACAGGGCTTGGACCCCAGCCCCATGCCATCCTCCCAGACGTTTTGGTACATACCGCCACCTGTGAGCTGGAGCAGGAGAAGATGCGCTTCATGGCCGGGGCCAGGGCCACGGCGGGGGGACGGGGACGCGCGGAGAGCCGGGCCACAAGTTCCCAACCTCCCGGGATTCGGCTGCAGCTGTGTTAGAGAGTTGTCAAAATGAGACCTGTCCCAGAACCCGCCCCAAGACCTACCCCGTTCAATCAGAGACTAGAACCCGAAGGCTGGGCTTAAAACTCCGCCCTTCGCCCAGCCCTGCTCGGCCATTGCGGAGTCAAAAATCCTGCAGTCTCCGCCGGAGAAGTGGCCTTGGTGTCAAACCGCGCCCTCCCGGCTGAAACTCCCCCCCCGGCCCCTCCCCTCTCCGCGGTTCCACGCTGCGGCTCAGCCTCAAGCCCCGCCCCAGTCCCGCTCCTCCGAGCACCCAGGCTGGCTTCTCCAGGTTTGCTGGGACGTTAGCAACTGTCACATTTAACCGCTCGTGACAACGGTTTGATAATATAGAGAGACCTTTGCCAATTTAGTTACCGTTACTTCCTCCCTCCATCCAGGCACAAAAAAAGGATTTGGAGAGAGCAGTTTGGAAACGGCAGGAGATTGTAGTACCTAGCAAAGGACTGAGCGGGATGACCCACCTCAACACGGTGAAAAGGGACCAGGCTTAATATCCTAACGCAACTCTTAAGTTAGAAAAAGGCATAAGGAGAGGAGGGATTTTTTTTTTTTTAAGTATTTTTAGTATCCCTTTCCATAAAAATACTCACAAAACTGTCTTCACTATTTCCACTGCCCTTAAAATTCAGATTCTCAGCAATTCGAGCTTGGTCAATTGAAGCCAATCTGTCTACCTGTCTCTCTTTTCTCCTCCTTAAGCCAAAGAGAGCACACTCAAATGCACATGAGAGCCAACAGAATAAAGTTCACAGTTCTTAAAGGCTCATCAGGTTTACAAGGCTCATCAGGAGCTGCACCCTACCTTCTCAAGGCTCACCTCTCACTACTTTCACAAATAGACTAATGCTCAGGCTGTTCTAATCTACCACAGTTCCCTTCCCAACTGGTGATTAATCCTTCCTAGAAGGCCTCCTCTCACACTTGGTGGCTCTATAAGACCAAAAAAAAAAAATTTTTTTTTTTCTGTAAACTTTCAAAGTCCTGCCAACCTCACCTAAAAAAGAGTATGCCTCAGCCTTCCCTGGTGGTCCAGTGGGTAAAGAGTCCGCCTTGCAGTACAGGGAGCACCGGTATGATCCCTGGCCTGGGAAGATCCCACATGCCATGGAGCAGCTAGACCTGTGTGTCCAATTAAGAAGCCTGTGCATGTGCCCAGAGCCAGTGCTCTACAACGAGAGAGGCCGCTGCAATGGGAGGGCCACACAGGACAAAGAATAAAGATGGATGAAAACAAATAAAAAACCAATAAAAGAGGCCAAAATTAAAAAAACAAAAGTGTGCCTCTTGTATGCAACACACTTCTTGTGTGCGGCTGTTGTCTAGCAACCAGTTCTCTGTAGTTACCATTATTTGTTTATATGTTTCTTTCCCCTACTAGACTGGGTTCTTTGATGGTAGAAGTTGCATTTTATATTATTCCCATTGTCTAGCACTTATTAGGTACTTAATGTTTTATGAGTGAATGAACGAAAGAATGAATGAAAGAACAAAGCAGCAAGGATGAGAAGAAAACACCTGTGTATTGGTGGAGAGCCTATTGTTTCTACAGTTACTTCTCAAACTGGCTGTGCTTCAAAGGAAGAGGTAACAGGCTTATTGAAGAATAGGCTGGAGTTAGAGAAAGTCCCATTTTGGAGCTGAGGAGTAGAGAGGAGAGGGATCTCTAGGAGTAAAATGTTAACCATGTGGAGAATGAGATGAACTATTTTTCAAGGATCTCCATCTCCCTTTGTGGGTTGAAGATTAAGAGGGGAAATCTGTCAACATAACCACGGCCTCAGTCCCTGACCCAGAAACACTGTGCTCCATAAAAACTGATGAAATGATAGACTGTGTGCTGAGGGCCACCACGGATCTTCCTGCTACAAAGCAACACCAGCCTGCCACAGAATGGTTGTCTCTGCCTAATAAACTAGAAAGACTATCATTCTTGGGATTAGGCAACAAAGGCAGTGACATGACCTCTAGAAGGTTCCCTTCCCAACTGGTGATTAATCCTTCCTAGAAGGCCTCCTCTCACACTTGGTGGCTCTATAAGACCAAAAAAAAAAAAATTTTTTTTTTCTGTAAACTTTCAAAGTCCTGCCAACCTCACCTAAAAAAGAGTATGCCTCAGCCTTCCCTGGTGGTCCAGTGGGTAAAGAGTCCGCCTTGCAGTACAGGGAGCACCGGTATGATCCCTGGCCTGGGAAGATCCCACATGCCATGGAGCAGCTAGACCTGTGTGTCCAATTAAGAAGCCTGTGCATGTGCCCAGAGCCAGTGCTCTGCAACGAGAGAGGCCGCTGCAATGGAAGGGCCACACAGGACAAAGAATAAAGATGGATGAAAACAAATAAAAAACCAATAAAAGAGGCCAAAATTAAAAAAACAAAAGTGTGCCTCTTGTATGCAACACACTTCTTGTGTGCGGCTGTTGTCTAGCAACCAGTTCTCTGTAGTTACCATTATTTGTTTATATGTTTCTTTCCCCTACTAGACTGGGTTCTTTGATGGTAGAAGTTGCATTTTATATTATTCCCATTGTCTAGCACTTATTAGGTACTTAATGTTTTATGAGTGAATGAACGAAAGAATGAATGAAAGAACAAAGCAGCAAGGATGAGAAGAAAACACCTGTGTATTGGTGGAGAGCCTATTGTTTCTACAGTTACTTCTCAAACTGGCTGTGCTTCAAAGGAAGAGGTAACAGGCTTATTGAAGAATAGGCTGGAGTTAGAGAAAGTCCCATTTTGGAGCTGAGGAGTAGAGAGGAGAGGGATCTCTAGGAGTAAAATGTTAACCATGTGGAGAATGAGATGAACTATTTTTCAAGGATCTCCATCTCCCTTTGTGGGTTGAAGATTAAGAGGGGAAATCTGTCAACATAACCACGGCCTCAGTCCCTGACCCAGAAACACTGTGCTCCATAAAAACTGATGAAATGATAGACTGTGTGCTGAGGGCCACCACGGATCTTCCTGCTACAAAGCAACACCAGCCTGCCACAGAATGGTTGTCTCTGCCTAATAAACTAGAAAGACTATCATTCTTGGGATTAGGCAACAAAGGCAGTGACATGACCTCTAGAAGGTGACTGCGTAAGTGTCCATGTTCCTTGAGGATACTAGAAGAACCCTGGGTGTCGAAACAAATTAAATAGATTTGATTTCTACCATTAGAATCTTAAGTTAATCACCTAATTATCATCTTAGTGGGTCTAAGGGCTTATTTAAAAGGGGATAAGGCATAAGGTAAGATTCAGTGGCAGGAGATAACACATAGAAGGACAAATCTTCAGAGTCTGTGAAGAGCAGGAATGTCACCAGATCAGGAGCACCACAAGGTGGGTTATTTTATAACAAATTATTTTTGTAACAATAGTTGCCATTTATCAAATACTTTATGTTCTCTTTAGTTGAATTATCTCATTTGGTCTTCACAATCCTAATAAGTTTATTTTTTAATATTTTTTATTTGGCCAAGCTGATTCTGAGTTGTGGCTCGCAGGATCTTCAGTCTTTGTAGCAGCATGTGAAATCTTTACTTGCAGCATATGAGACCTAGTTCCCTGACCATGGATCCAACCTGGGCCCCCTGCATTCAGAGCATGGAGTCTTAGCCCCTGGACCATGAGGGAAGACCCAACCTTCTTAAGTTTAAAGTCAAGAAAGCCAAGACTTAGAGAAGTTAAATCTGCTCAAAGTCCAACAGGTTTCAGGTGCTATGTTGTTGTCTAGTTGATAAACTATGTCTGACTCTTGTGACTCCATGCACTGTAGCCCACCAGCCTCCTCTATTTTGGGGATTTCCCAGGCAAGAATATTGGAGTAGATTGCTATTTCTTTCTTTAGGGGATCTTCCTGACTCAGGGATTGAACCTGCATCTCCTGCATCAGTGGACAGGTTCTTTGCCATTGAGTCATCAGGGAAGCCCTTTAAAAGTGTACAGCTTAGACTTAAACTCAGGTCTGTCTTCATTCTTGCCACTGTTCTACACAGCCTCTTATCTGAACCTCGGGGTAGTCAAGACTTGCCCAAGGCCATGTCGCTTTTAACTGGCAGATCTGGGATTTCAATCTAGCCCCACGTGCTTACCTACCCAAATCTACACATTTTACACTCTGTGCTCACATAAGCAGGCGAGAATTGCAGGTGACTAGGGCACATCTCCAGGGATAGAATCACAGAGAATCCTTCATAACTTCACCTTCCAGGGACTCAATTGTACAGGGTCTCAGGTGAACCAAGACTCCACCTCTCACCATTTGTGAGCAGTCTATCTCCCAGGGAACTCAAATAGAACCAGAAGTCATTTGACACTGAACTTTATTCCTTCTGACCATCTGATATACTGTCCATCCCACCAGGAAACAGAGGCAATGCTGTCGGTAAAGGGCCAGAAATAAGCCAAAATAAACATTGTGACCAGATCTCCAGAACAGCCCTGGAAGACAGAGTCTGGGACAGTTAGTCAGCTGCCCAGTCAGGTCCCCTCTCTCCTCAGCATTAAATGGGTTCTGATTCTTCAAGTAGCTGTCAGAGCTGCTCTCTGGAAACCCAAATCTGACTTTGGCATCCAGAGTCCTGATTACAGAGAACTGTAAGTCACCCAGTTGTCGAGGAGAATCCAATTCTTTTTACTGACCATGAACAAAAAGGGAGAGTCGAGCGTGAGGGTGGGGATGGAGGGAGGGACGGGTGGTTGTCCAGAACTAGAAATTAACTTGGGGATTTCCAGTAAACGTCAAGCAGGGGCTGGAAAATTGATGCCACCAGAGAAGCCTTACAAGGTATGGCTGGAGATGCCCCAGAAACATTTCCTAGGGGCTATTTGTGCTACATAATCAGTGCCGAGCAAGTAAGTGCTTGCTTCCCAGAGACCTCCTGCCACCTACTTCAGTTTATTCTTTAATTCAAACCCCACTTGTTCAGATCACAAGGGGTGTTGCCTCCGAAATCTAGAAAGGTAAAAGGATTTCACACCATCAAGCAGCAATCCTGTCCATTCCCTTTAGTTTCTATAAGGAGGCTCCAAGGAGGGCCCAAGAGTGTGTGAGGCCTGGGAGGTCCCCTTACGCCTCTCCTGAGAAAACTGCCTGGGGCATCCAGTCTTCCCTGTTATTCCAACCCAAGGCCATGTCGCTTTTAACTGGCAGATCTGGGATTTCAATCTAGCCCCACGTGCTTACCTACCCAAATCTACACATTTTACACTCTGTGCTCACATAAGCAGGCGAGAATTGCAGGTGACTAGGGCACATCTCCAGGGATAGAATCACAGAGAATCCTTCATAACTTCACCTTCCAGGGACTCAATTGTACAGGGTCTCAGGTGAACCAAGACTCCACCTCTCACCATTTGTGAGCAGTCTATCTCCCAGGGAACTCAAATAGAACCAGAAGTCATTTGACACTGAACTTTATTCCTTCTGACCATCTGATATACTGTCCATCCCACCAGGAAACAGAGGCAATGCTGTCGGTAAAGGGCCAGAAATAAGCCAAAATAAACATTGTGACCAGATCTCCAGAACAGCCCTGGAAGACAGAGTCTGGGACAGTTAGTCAGCTGCCCAGTCAGGTCCCCTCTCTCCTCAGCATTAAATGGGTTCTGATTCTTCAAGTAGCTGTCAGAGCTGCTCTCTGGAAACCCAAATCTGACTTTGGCATCCAGAGTCCTGATTACAGAGAACTGTAAGTCACCCAGTTGTCGAGGAGAATCCAATTCTTTTTACTGACCATGAACAAAAAGGGAGAGTCGAGCGTGAGGGTGGGGATGGAGGGAGGGACGGGTGGTTGTCCAGAACTAGAAATTAACTTGGGGATTTCCAGTAAACGTCAAGCAGGGGCTGGAAAATTGATGCCACCAGAGAAGCCTTACAAGGTATGGCTGGAGATGCCCCAGAAACATTTCCTAGGGGCTATTTGTGCTACATAATCAGTGCCGAGCAAGTAAGTGCTTGCTTCCCAGAGACCTCCTGCCACCTACTTCAGTTTATTCTTTAATTCAAACCCCACTTGTTCAGATCACAAGGGGTGTTGCCTCCGAAATCTAGAAAGGTAAAAGGATTTCACACCATCAAGCAGCAATCCTGTCCATTCCCTTTAGTTTCTATAAGGAGGCTCCAAGGAGGGCCCAAGAGTGTGTGAGGCCTGGGAGGTCCCCTTACGCCTCTCCTGAGGAGAAAACTGCCTGGGGCATCCAGTCTTCCCTGTTATTCCAACTCTAGCCACATGGGGGCCCCTCGCGCCAGAGAACCGGGCACCTGGCCCTGGCTTTGCTCCCAGGGAAGGCTGCAGAGTTGGGAAACCCTTGCCCAGCAGGCCCGGGGTAGCTCCCTTTCACCAACACCTGAGGGCGGGCGAGTGCACCACGAAAGTCTCAGGTTTCAGGGGGATGGCAGTTGCCTGTCTAAAGGCTTCTCTGTTTCTTGGAATTGTACAGAATGTCTCTTGTGGCTTCTCCTCCTCCCTCCTTTTTTCCTGTTGACTCTCCCCATCCGGCCCTCTGAATCACCAGACTCCACAGGAAAGCAGTAGATGTTGACTTTACTTCGTTCAAGCCAACGTCAGCGTTCTCCTGTGGAGTGGGGAGAAGGCAGGAAGGTGAGAGGCGGGGAATTGGAGGAAGACAACCCTCGTCCTTTCCAAACCGTGAGAGAGGATGTAGGAGGAATCTGGAAGAACTCAGGGACCTAGGCAAAAAAATTCTTGATTCCCAAGGATGGGGGGGAAATGGGCCCTATACTAAGGCCCTAGTGTAAGCTCTGGAGCTAGGATCACAAGGAGGGAAGCCCAGGGTGGGAGTGTTCCTGGTTTTAGTGCCAGCCCTTCTTGTCTGAGGTAAGGCCTCATCTCTTGCCAGCAGCATCCACATGACTCAAAAGTCAAGTCAGGCTACAGGCCTGGGGAGACTGTCCAGAGGCTTCGTCTTGTCCCATCTGAGTCCCCAAACTTCTGCTCTTATGCAAGTCTTTTGGCGAAGCTGTGAGGGAGGACTTTCTAAGGACTTTTTCTACATTCATTGCTCCAATTTCTCTTCTCTTTTTTCTTCCTCAGGGATTTTCTTACGGGCAAAGAAGCCAAGCTGTAGGGAAAGACATAAGAGTCATCACCAAATGCCCTCCTGGGGACCTTGCCAACAGCCCTAAGAGGTAGCTGAAGCCTTCGATTTTGTTCTGCTTCCAAAAATAAGACCCAAATTTACTTATTTGGCTTAGTTTAATTCAACTAACATTTGTGGAGGACAGTGAAGGAGATCTCGGGGTGACGCTCACAGCCTGCTTAGCTGCACAGCACATATCCAGTTCTCCCTGCTACAATCAACGGTTTCTTAACTGGTGGGCACGATGCCCCATATTGCCCACTACAGCAGCACTTACCTTCCAAAGGCAGAAAACAAGGAGAGCAAGCAGGAGCAGCCCTCCTAGGACACTGCCAATGAGGATCCACAGGGAGATGAGGACAGGGCGGGACTGAATCACCTCCAGGAGGCTCTGCATAGGGAGGAGAGCTGTTATTTTACTTGCACCCTTTGCCTAGGTTAGCCTCGCTCCCACCTCTAGCAAATCCCCAAACAGAAGAATAACAGGGAAGAAACTGAGGTCAGAACAGAAGCAGTAGAACCCCACCATTCTGATATATCACTTCTGACTCCCTGCCTGCTGCCTAATGAAGACAGCTCTGTTCTGAAAAAGCTCACAGGGCCCCTTATGTTATCACCACCCTTACTAATTTCACAGCTCTCAAACTTAGTCTCCAGCCCCACCTCACTCCACCGGGAGGCTTCAGTCAGCTGTAGGACACTGCCCTCCTCGGTTCCCAGTTCGAAGGTGCTGACCACTGTCAGAGATTTGAATTTGGCCTGTGGATGGAAAGACATTTAAAGTAAGCCACCATTGGGCTTCCCTGGTGGCTCAGTGGTAAAGAATCTGCCTGCCAATACGGGAGACGGGGGTTTGATCCCTGGTCCGGGAAGATCTCCTGGAGAAGAAAATGGCAACCCACTCCAGTGTTCTTGTCTGGGAAATTCTTGCCATGGACAGAGGAGCCTAGCGGGTTACAGCCCATGAGGTCGCAAAAGAGTCAGATGACAACATCATCATCATCATCAGATGAGACTGATGGGTACAACTTCTAGGACCCTCAAGACCAGGGGAAGAACTTGGAGAGCCATGCAGAAAGAGAAGAAGGGTAATAGATGAAAAGCCTGTGGCCCTTCATAGACTCAGTATGCTCTACTTGAAATGCATTCAACTCCTCTTTTGTGGGCTAACTTCCTTTAGGGTTGAAGTTTAGATGTCGTTCCCTCTGGTAAGTAGAAAAGTATTTTCTCCTAACCCCCATCACCCTGGACTAGGTCATAATAGTCTGTCTATTTCTCTATCTTTCACCTTTGAACTATAAGATCCTTGAAGTCAAGTGTTGTGTGTTAGTAATTTATGTGTCCCTAGTGCCCTAAACTTGTGTTAGAAGAGTAAATAAATGAATGAAAAATGATACCAAAGAGAGGTAGAGACAGACTTAGGCAAGGATAGTGTGTCAGACCTAACTTCCCTGAATGCCTACATCCCAGGGATCTTGTGTTATTCAAAGAAGACAGCACAGGAAAGCACAGTATCAACCCCTAGTAAGAAACAGCTGTTATAATGAAGATGTCATTGCCTTGCTCAGGAACTCACACTGACTCTTGACTGCCTGTCGTATTAAGTTCAATTTCATCTCCTCGGCTTTATGGAAATTTCATAATCTAGATCCCTTTCACTATACGACATCACTTCCCACTACCCTTCACGTACATCCTGCTTGTCATATCAACTCTTTACTCATTTATTTAATAAAAATGTATTAAATCCTTCTAATGAGTTAGACACAGTGCTAAATGTTGGGGATATTCTCCACGGTGTCCACTTAATATAGGGCATTTTATATAATAGGTACTCGATGGATTGACTGAATACCTTAGTGATAATAACACTAAGATGAGAAATGGAGGAAAATACTCCTAGTAACTAGTTTTGAGTGAGTTCATCTCATTAGTTAATTCTTCACAACAACACCATGAGGTAGGTTTTTTCTTCCTCATTTTAGAGATGAGGAGAAAGAAACATAGAAAAATGAAATCACTTGCTAGTAGGAGGCAAAGCTCAAACCTGAAAAGGAGTCCATCTATCTGAAAAGCCTATGCTAAAGTTCCAGACAGGAGCAGCAGGGGAGAGTGGTAGAAAAGGAAAAGTTTACCCTTCGGAAAAATTCATTGTGAACCAGCCTCAGTAGTCCAACAGAGACCTCGGTCCCCTTGGCTAGCCGCCCAAGGTGGCACCTCACGACCTGACAGCGCGTATTGCTCTCATTCTAATGGAAGAGAGACAGAGACAGATCAGGACCCTGGAGGAGGAACAATCCCCACACCCCACTCCGAGCTCTACCCTCCACCCCAAAGCTCTGAACTCTACTGCTTCCTGTTGCATTCCCACTCTGGATACCTTCTTCACCCCAATTTACTCATACCAGTCTGCTTGTGTGCTGAAGCTCCTCTGGATGCACAGGGAGACCTGGGGGCTCGGTCAGGTTCTGCACAATGCAGCTTGCCTAGAGGAAGAGCCAACTTGAGGGACCTCTTGATGGCAAGAGGCTGGTCCCTCCAGGCTGAGCAGGGACACACCATCCACACTCCTGTGGTTCTGTCCTGGGTAATCTCTTCCTTTCTTCTCAAAGAAGCCACTTATGGAAAAGAACCCCCACCTCCACGCAGGCACACACACACACACACACACACACACACACACACAGAGCGATGATCCCTGAGAACAGAGATCCAGCAGATGAGGAGCTGGGTAAGCCCACTAGATCAAGGTGGCAGGGTTCCATATACCCCAGCCCTGACTCACATTGTCAGTGATGACTTGAGATATTGACAGGAAGTAATTGCCCCCGTAGGCCACAGCTGGAAGGAGGGCTGAGATGACCAGGCCGCTGACCCCATAGCAGCCAAGGTTCTGAACCTAAAAAGAGGATTGGAAACAGGAAGAGGGGAGAGACAAAGAAAGACCCTTCCTCATTTGTTCATTACCCTCGAGACCACTGAAATCTAAGAGAACCCTTCCCATCCTTCTCCCAGGACTCTTCCCCCTCTCTCTGCTAATGCCAATGCCTCTCAGGCTTCTTACCCGAAGAGTGGTTTTGAATTCAGGGCCAGGGCCCACTGGGAGGGTCCCATATGGGTGGACCTCATAGCGGTGCAGAGTGGATTCACTGCGTGGACACCAAGTCAGGAAGCACATGGTCACAACCATGACACAGACACATGGGCACATGATCAGCACATAGACGTGGATTCAGGGAAGGTAGGGAAAGCACATGGATAAAGAGATGGGAGTACATAGTGAAGATAAAAATGAGATATGACATAGACTTGGCATAAACTTTATGGCCACATTCCACATCCCATCACCCCAGCTCCAACCTCCAGGTCTCAGCAAAGCCCTACAACAAGGATGCATAGGTGGACCTATACCTAGGAAAGAAAGAGGCTTAAAAGAGAAGGTTTAGCATGAGTGGTATTGAGGGCGAAAAGATGGGGCAGCCCTAAAGGTTTGTTGTTCGGCAACACTGAAGCACATGGAGTGAGAGGGTTCAAACATAGAGGATGAGTCTGGGGTCAGAACTGGGTCCCAGTAAGGAGTTGAGCCATACCTGGAGAATAGGAGGTGAGGCTCATACTGGATGTAGGCTGAGGTCTGAGCTGTGTTATCTCGAAGTGTTCCATTTTTCTCCAGGCTATTACTGCACGGTCAGTAGGGAAGGCTCACATCCCAGCCATGTCTCAGACACCCCTCTCTGGAGTGAAGGAGTCATGCTGCTTCCCCCTCCCACGCCTGCCTCCACATCACCACCACCAATACCCAAAGGGAGAGGGCTGGGAGAAGACATCCACTGCTCTCACCTGGTGGCAGTCAGCCTCACAAGGACCTGGCTCAGCAGGAAGGAACAGCTAAACTCAAACTCTAACAGGAAGGTCACCTGGGGGCAAGGGACACAGGGTCATGGTAGATTTCTCTTCGTGGGACAACTACAGAGTAATTGGAGTCCCTGTGAGCCTCCTTCCCTAAACTCCTAGGCCCTGCAGAGTCCAGCCCCTGATCTCTCAGAGCCCCCTTCTCATCCTGGGTCCCGACTCACCTTGGCTTCCGTCTGGAAGACAGGATGTCCCACGCTGCAGAGCCGGACATGTGGAGACGGGGCTGCACACTCCACCTTCACTGGGCTGTTGCTCTGAGAGCAGAGGAAGCTGTGCTGGGGCTGCGGCTGCCCTCCTGCCTGCAGCCTCTAAACACAGCCTTTCCCTGGAGTCCCTCACAGCCAATACCCCATTGTCCTCGTCTTCCCTGACTTCCCCCGAAAATTCCCTCCCCAAGGATACCTGAGGAGTGAAACTGGACAAGTGGAGGTTTCTGGAGAAGCTGAGACTCAGGCTGGTGTTGTAGGCATTCTCCTTCCTGTTCTCCAGAGTTGCTGACACCAGCACTTTCCGCCGACCACCTCGAACCACAAACGGGTCCTTCCTAGGAATGGTGGACAGAGGACAGCCTAGAGTTGAAGGAGTGCCAGAACCCTCACTTCTCTTTCCCTGGGTGAGAAACAGCCCTCCATCTCCATTCAAGTCCCTTCTGGTCTGTCTCAGGTCAGTCCAGTTTGGCCAGTTTATGTCCAACCCACCTGGAGCCTCTGATGTCCATATTAGCTTGAAGTACCAGATCTGTGACACATTCATTGTCAGGGCCACAGTCCTTGGAGAAGGGGACCTAGAGGAGAGAGAAGGGGCTGAGGCCTGAGAGGAAGGCATGGGAGAAAGAAGTGGGATTGGGCGTAAAGTGAACAGAGAAGAGTGGGTGCACAGGTCAGATTCCCCAGTGACCTCATGCCTGCTCCCTCCCCTTTCTCTTGAATTCACTGAGAAGCAAATGTGGGGACCCAGGGGCCAGGCAGGGTTTGGCACTGCTGACCAGCTTTCGGATGGAGGTGGGTGAGCCCTCATCCAGAACGGGCCCTGGCTTTGTGGTGTTGTCCAAAGCAAAGGTCACAGTCAAAGACACTGGCCGGAGGTAGTCTGATGTGTCCTGAGACAAACCAAAGTCAAGGATCATGGGGAGCCAGGGTAAGGGAGAAGACCCAGGAATCCTGGTAGAATGTGATAATTATACTGACCATTTACTGAGTACTTCCTCTATGCTGAGCACTAAGGTTTTATCAATACTATTACATTTTACTCTAAGACAACTCCTATGATGTTGTTATTATTTTTTCAAGTTTTTATTTTACTTTTTACTTTTACAGTTTTGTTGTTTACAGATATGTATGATCCCAATTTAATCATATGCATTATTCCCCCCGCATCCCACCCTCCAGGCCGTGACAGTGCCCTGATGTTGTTATTATTAATCTCCTCTTTTCAGGCAAGGAAACTAAGCTTTGAGGATTATGTGACCTGCCAGAATGTACAGGTGGTAAATGGCAGAGCAGGATTCAAACCCAGATCAGCCTTTCCCTCCCCAAGGATACCTGAGTGAAACTGGACAAGTGGAGGTTTCTGGAGAAGCTGAGACTCAGGCTGGTGTTGTAGGCATTCTCCTTCCTGTTCTCCAGAGTTGCTGACACCAGCACTTTCCGCCGACCACCTCGAACCACAAACGGGTCCTTCCTAGGAATGGTGGACAGAGGACAGCCTAGAGTTGAAGGAGTGCCAGAACCCTCACTTCTCTTTCCCTGGGTGAGAAACAGCCCTCCATCTCCATTCAAGTCCCTTCTGGTCTGTCTCAGGTCAGTCCAGTTTGGCCAGTTTATGTCCAACCCACCTGGAGCCTCTGATGTCCATATTAGCTTGAAGTACCAGATCTGTGACACATTCATTGTCAGGGCCACAGTCCTTGGAGAAGGGGACCTAGAGGAGAGAGAAGGGGCTGAGGCCTGAGAGGAAGGCATGGGAGAAAGAAGTGGGATTGGGCGTAAAGTGAACAGAGAAGAGTGGGTGCACAGGTCAGATTCCCCAGTGACCTCATGCCTGCTCCCTCCCCTTTCTCTTGAATTCACTGAGAAGCAAATGTGGGGACCCAGGGGCCAGGCAGGGTTTGGCACTGCTGACCAGCTTTCGGATGGAGGTGGGTGAGCCCTCATCCAGAACGGGCCCTGGCTTTGTGGTGTTGTCCAAAGCAAAGGTCACAGTCAAAGACACTGGCCGGAGGTAGTCTGATGTGTCCTGAGACAAACCAAAGTCAAGGATCATGGGGAGCCAGGGTAAGGGAGAAGACCCAGGAATCCTGGTAGAATGTGATAATTATACTGACCATTTACTGAGTACTTCCTCTATGCTGAGCACTAAGGTTTTATCAATACTATTACATTTTACTCTAAGACAACTCCTATGATGTTGTTATTATTTTTTCAAGTTTTTATTTTACTTTTTACTTTTACAGTTTTGTTGTTTACAGATATGTATGATCCCAATTTAATCATATGCATTATTCCCCCCGCATCCCACCCCTCCAGGCCGTCGCACAGTGCCCTGATGTTGTTATTATTAATCTCCTCTTTTCAGGCAAGGAAACTAAGCTTTGAGGATTATGTGACCTGCCAGAATGTACAGGTGGTAAATGGCAGAGCAGGATTCAAACCCAGATCAGCCTGACTCCTAAGTTTGAACGCTCTCACTTTCTCGCCTTCGGCTTTCTTGCCAACAGAATCTCCTACTCTGATTCAGCCTTCCTCTCACTCCCAAGAGCCTGACGTCAAGCAGTTCCTGCCCCTCCTCACCAGCACGTGGAAGTGTAGCTGTGCACAAGTGATGTTGCCCACACTGAGCCGGAGTCGCCGAGGGGACAGCCTCTGGCCAGAGCCATCAAATGCTGCCCGGGCTGCAGCCGTCCATTCATCCAGTGATGCTGTGAACCGTACATCTGAATGGGGCAGGCAAGAGGTGGGTGGAGAGGTTTTCTGAGACCAGGGCAGGGAGGGGGTAGACTGCTGCCTAGGATGCACTCTCGTCACTCACAGAATCGGTGATCCCAGCGGCCAGGAGTGCGGGAGGTCACTGGGAAGCAAAGGGCTGCAGATAGGCACACTGCCTCCTGGCCTCGCCGCTTGCAGTCCCTCTGAACCACACTGATGGCCGGTGGGGTCACATCCAGTGAAGGGGCCAGATGGACAATGGGCTGGGAGCTGGGAATAGGGTGGGAAAGAAAGTCTAGCTGTGGGAGGGAAGCCCTTGGAGAAAGGCTATCCCCAGTGTTTGCCTCCCTGAGGTCAAAGGAAAGAATAAAGAGATACGTGTCACTCTCCCTTGAACCTTTGGACAGAAGTAAGCTAATAGCTGACATTTAATAAGTACTTGCCTTATGCTCTAGGCATGGTGTTTATATCTTTACACAGATTATCACACTTGATCCTCACAACAAGCTTATAAGGCAGGCACGGTTATTAGTCCCATTTTAAAAACTAGGAGAATGGAGCCATAGGGTAAGTTTATCAAGAAGCCAAATGTAACTCTGTGACTCCAAAGCCCTTGGTTTTAACAGTTATACTATGCTATCCATGGCTACCTGAGCTGGGACTGCTCACCTGAGCAGGATGGCTGCCCCTTGGGCACCCACAGCCACATCAACAAGATCATCTCCATCCAGATCCAGCCGGCCATCCACACTTCGGCCAAAGTAGCTGAGGGCCTGTGGCATGGAGACGGCAGCAACCCGCTAAGAGGGAGAGAGGAGAGACTGAGCTGGGGCTCACATGGCTGGTTTCCCAGATCTCCCACCTGACTTTTTCTAATTCTCCCCTTAGTCATGAGGAGTAAGGAGAGAAACAAGCATGTGTCAGAAGTCCCTGGTACAGCAACATGTTTCCTGCCTTACCTTTTTGACTACTGATTAAAAAAAAAAAAAAAAAAGCCTTTGTTGGACTTTCCTGATGGCACAGCAGGTAAGAATCCACTTGCCAATGCAGGGAACACTGGTTCCATCCCTAGTCTAGAAAGATTCCACATGCCTCGGAGCAACTAAGCCTGTGTGCCACAACTACTAAGCTCTAGAGCCCTTGAGTTGCAGCTACTGAACCCTCATGCTGCAGCTCCTGAAGCCTACATGCTCTAGGGCCTGCAAGCCACAACTTCTGAGCCCAAGTGCTATGACTACTGAAGCACAAGTGCATAGAGCCTGTGCTCTGCAACAAGAGAAGTCACCGCAATCAGAAGCCTGCACACACAAACGAAGAGTAGCCCCTGCTCACCACCATTAGAGAAATCTCTCGCAAAAGCAACACACCTAGCCCAGCCAAAAATAAATAATAAAGAAAAAACACTTGTTCAGTTTGGGTCTCAAGTTCAGGGAACAATGATAAGCAAAGGGTGTACCCCCTTCCTCCCACCATGCCCCTGCTTTATCGGGGCGCTCCTGACCTGTGCAGGACGCAGTCTGACTCCTCTCTGGGCCCCGTGATAGAGATACAGGGCTCCACGGTGCCCATCCTCCAGGGGTGCCCCCACAGCCACGTCAGCAAAACCATCTTGGTTCAGATCAGGAAGGGCACCCATGGCAAAGCCAAACCGAGCATCCTGGGGGGATTCTGGCTGAAGTGTTCTCTGGAGTGTCAGCAAGGACTGCTGGTCGAGGTGAGAGAAGACAGAAGATGCTGATTTGACAGTCCCAACCTCTTGACCAGCCCTCAAATGTGTGTGCCTTCCCTCTCCCTGTTCCCCATTACAGACAAGTTCTAGGGCCTTCCAGAAAGTCTCACCTGTCCCACCAGATACACATAAACACGTCCCGTCTCCTTGCTCTGGGGCCCCAAGAACATGGGAGCAGCCACAAGTAAGACGTCAGTTGTTCCATCCCCATCTGTGTCCAATGGGCAGAGCTCACTGCCAAAGTATGAGCCAATCTGGAGAGTTATGAGCAGTGAGGACCACAGAGGAAAGGGAAGGCAAGATTATGGATATATGAGAAGCACCTGCCAATCTGGCCCTTACACCCCTGACAATCAGAATTCATCACAGGTTTCTAAGGCCCCTCTCTCGCTCCTTCACCATCTTCCCCCCCAATCTGGAGTCCCTTGGATCCAAGGGTCTCACCCCCCAACACCTTCGATGCCGTACCTGCTCCCCCAGGAGGCTCTGGGCGACCCTCACAGCCCCATCTTTCCTAAATTGGAAGGCGATGACCTTTCCTCGATGTCTAAACCGAGGAGCCCCTGAGAGAAAGAGGCGGCGTCCACCTCGCAAAAACATGGCAGAAACAGAGTAACCTAGAAGTGGACAAGGAATCAAGAGTGAAAGGGAAAGAAAATGGGGCCAGAGTAGGAGGGCTCCCTAAAGGCACAGAAGGAGGTCCCAAAGAAAGTAGCAGGAGAAGAGTGAGAAATGGTCTGGGTTAAGAGTGAGTACCTGATAGCCCCACTGGGAAAGCACTGCTCTCCTCCGCCCTCCAGTCCTTTGCAGCTCTCTGCTACTCACCCAGGTAGGCTGCGTGGTTCTGCAGTGCAGGGGGGAACTCATCTTCCAGGGCCGTCCGTGGTGGGAAGAGGCGGCGACCTTCTTCAAGCCATAACACTGAGCCCCCCCAGTCATAAGCCCCTACCATCCCAAAGAGAATCCCATCCTGTAGGGCAGAACCAGATGGAGTCGCTGAAAAGACAGTGGGGAATAAGGAGTAAAATCTCTCCAGGGGTGAGAGGGTCACTGAGGACAGGCTGGGGTCAGTTGGAAAGACATGGGAAGGTCAGCATGGACACTGGTGGAAGGGGCTATGTAGAAGAGCCCTGGGGTTGAATTTGTCTGAGTTAGAGGCTGGAAGGAGTCAGATGTTGAGAGGGGTCATGGAGGGGTCAGAGTCTGTCCAACCTTTAGCCGATGAGTAGAGAAACCAATCTGAGACATTTCCAGCCCAAAAGAGCTTTCATTTTCTCCATGGGACCCTTTAAAAAAAGTCAAAATTATGGCCCATCTGTGTCCAATGGGCAGAGCTCACTGCCAAAGTATGAGACAATCTGGAGAGTTATGAGCAGTGAGGACCACAGAGGAAAGGGAAGGCAAGATTATGGATATATGAGAAGCACCTGCCAATCTGGCCCTTACACCCCTGACAATCAGAATTCATCACAGGTTTCTAAGGCCCCTCTCTCGCTCCTTCACCATCTTCCCCCCCAATCTGGAGTCCCTTGGATCCAAGGGTCTCACCCCCCAACACCTTCGATGCCGTACCTGCTCCCCCAGGAGGCTCTGGGCGACCCTCACAGCCCCATCTTTCCTAAATTGGAAGGCGATGACCTTTCCTCGATGTCTAAACCGAGGAGCCCCTGAGAGAAAGAGGCGGCGTCCACCTCGCAAAAACATGGCAGAAACAGAGTAACCTAGAAGTGGACAAGGAATCAAGAGTGAAAGGGAAAGAAAATGGGGCCAGAGTAGGAGGGCTCCCTAAAGGCACAGAAGGAGGTCCCAAAGAAAGTAGCAGGAGAAGAGTGAGAAATGGTCTGGGTTAAGAGTGAGTACCTGATAGCCCCACTGGGAAAGCACTGCTCTCCTCCGCCCTCCAGTCCTTTGCAGCTCTCTGCTACTCACCCAGGTAGGCTGCGTGGTTCTGCAGTGCAGGGGGGAACTCATCTTCCAGGGCCGTCCGTGGTGGGAAGAGGCGGCGACCTTCTTCAAGCCATAACACTGAGCCCCCCCAGTCATAAGCCCCTACCATCCCAAAGAGAATCCCATCCTGTAGGGCAGAACCAGATGGAGTCGCTGAAAAGACAGTGGGGAATAAGGAGTAAAATCTCTCCAGGGGTGAGAGGGTCACTGAGGACAGGCTGGGGTCAGTTGGAAAGACATGGGAAGGTCAGCATGGACACTGGTGGAAGGGGCTATGTAGAAGAGCCCTGGGGTTGAATTTGTCTGAGTTAGAGGCTGGAAGGAGTCAGATGTTGAGAGGGGTCATGGAGGGGTCAGAGTCTGTCCAACCTTTAGCCGATGAGTAGAGAAACCAATCTGAGACATTTCCAGCCCAAAAGAGCTTTCATTTTCTCCATGGGACCCTTGAGTGTGAGAAAACATTAAGGTAAAATAAGGGAGGATGATTCCCGCTCTGACCTACGACACCTATTCCAGAGCCCCAACCTGTAACCCCAGAACTCCCCCTACCCTGTCCTCTGTTTCTCCAGGGCAATCTTTACCCTCAAGGCCAAAAATGCGGTCCCCTAATGCATCCACAATGTCAGTTAGCGCTGCTTCATCTGTGACATTGAAAAAGAATTTCTCATCGGGGTCACTGGCAATAGCTCTGATTTCTCGCAGGAAAGAGGTGGGGTCTCGCTGCCGCCGGAGATAGTGACCAAGGACCTGGGGTCAAGAGACCAAGGTGGGGTCTGTTAGTTGTATGCCGTGAGTGGTCTGGGAAGTATCAATGCCCGTTTTCCTTAAGTTCCCAGTCCTCCGTGTCCACAACCCCACCCGTTTCCATCCTTCCAGACCCAGAGTTGGTTCTCACGGCAATCCCATAGCGTGTCACTCTTCCAGCCTCACAGGCCTTTAGTGCTACGGGAAGCTCCTCTCCATCGTGTGACTCGCCGTCAGTAACAACCACCAGTAGCCTGGCGGCCTCAGGGCGGCCCCCGCGGGACGGACTGAATCCTTCTGTGCTGAGAAAGACAAAGGAGTGAGGTGTGATCAGATGTGTGCAGACACACACACACACACACACACAGTACTCAACACTGTCCACCATTCACCGAGGTCAGGCCCTTTGCCTTTTAGCCCATTTTCCCAACTATCTAACACAGAGACTGCACACGATAAAAGCTCAAGTGTTGGAGAGTCCTAGAACATACAGAGCAGCATATCATCAATGCAGATAAGTATAAAATCCACCCACTCATAGATTCATTCATTCATTCATTATTGTATTTAGGAGGACAAAGATTAAGGGTACATAGAATTAAGGGTCAGGGCAGTGTAATCTTCCCAGAGAGTTTTGTAGTGTTTGGAAAGTCAGTGAGAACATGAGGAGTGGAGAACTCCAGGGCTACGATCAAAGTGGGAATGAAGGGGCTTCCCTGGTGGTCGAGAATCTGCCTGCCAGGGCAGAAGAGAGGTTCAGTCCCGCATCTTGGAACATTCCATATGTCTTGGATCAGCTAAGCCCATGTACCACAACTACTGAGCCTGCTCTCTTGAACCCACAAGCCATAACTACTGAAGCTCGAGTGCCCTACAGCCTGAACTCCACAACAAGAGAAGCAACCTCAATGAGAAGCCCGTGCATTGCAACAAAGAGTAGACCCTGTTCACTGCAACTACAGAAAGCCTGCACATCGCAACAAAGACTCAGCACAGCCAAAAATAAATAAACTAATAATAAATATTTTTTTTAAAAGTGGGAGTGGAGGTATACAGACAGAATTCCAGCTGCAGACATAAAGCAGAAACCTGGAGAGACACAGACAGGGACACTTCGTAGAAAGGTGACGAGGAATGCAGTGACGGGTAATTTATCCCTCCCCCACCTACCATGAGTGTGCAAACAAACAGAAGAGGGCAAGACATCTTGGGGTGTACACACTGCATTCCAAATCCTCCCATAACCCTTCTGGCCTCCCACACTCTCCTTCCCAGTGTCTCACCAGGCCATCATTATTGCTTGAGCAGTCTTTGTTTCTCGTCCCTCTCGCCGGCTCAGGTTCCTTGCTGCTCTCACCACTTCTTCCTTGGTTCGGAAATCTCCCAGGGACCATTCATGTACAGAGCTCTCTCCATACTGGACCAGTCCCACCTGAGAATAAAGTGTGCACTCTGAGGGCGTGTGTGTAAAAGGCAAGGTAATGGGAGAAGGAAGGACGTGAAGGAGGGGAGATGAGCACCTGGATCCTATTGAAGATACTGACTACATTTATCTCCTCTCTCCCTGACTCTCCCCTCCAAGCCCATACATATTGCCTTTCCTTACCTGTATCTGCTCCGGGTCAATAAACAATTTCCCCACCAGTCTTCGTAGGAAAGTCTGAACTTCAGACCAGGGGTAGATGCTGTTGGAGCCATCCAAGACAATGACGACATCCATATATGTGGGGCAGCCTAGGAGAAAGGGTATGGTTATGGGGAACAGAGGGGTAGAGGATTTTGGGCACGGCAGCAACAAGGGAAGAGGTCACAGGAGAGCACATTTAACTCAAGCATTTATTAGGCATGTCTTACATGCAAGGAAGATCACCAGATCCTAGGTAAATACAGAAATGAATAAAAGAGAAGATGTGTATACATGCAATTGACTGAAATCAAAGAAGAAAGAATTAAGCACTACCAGAAACACAGTACCGTTCTATGTTGTGAGAGAATGATAGAGGATCCATTTGATGGTGGAGAATCAAAGGAGGCAGCAACTGAAAAGATACTGAAGACTGGAGATGCTTGAGGAGAATATAAGAAAAGGCATTTGGGTGGAGAACACTTTAAATAAAGGGAGATGGAGGTATAGAAACAGATGATATCTATGAGAATGGAGAGGTGAAGGCTGTAGCCAAGGTGTAGGGTATGGAGTGCTATAGTGAGAACTGAGCTTTGAAGTTAGTTAAATCAGTTCATGGAGTCTTGATGCCCTAGTAAAGAGTCTGAATTCTAATCTGTTAGGAAACATGGAGCTTCCATAGACACATTGGGTAGCAGTGAGGATAGCCATGCAGGTCCCCAGTCAAGCATCATACCCTGAGGTCCCATCTTTTTCCCACCCTGCACCCCATTCTGGGGACAAGGGCCCTTTTCCTGGCTCACGTTGTGCGGTGGGTGCCAGGCTTCCCTGGGGCTGGAATGAAGCATCTACATGGGTACATATTCCAGAGCTGAAGACAGATGAGCCGCAAGCACGAGACCAGAGAGGGGCACAAGCCTGGTGTTGGGTAAGGGAAGCAGTTACTCCCAGGCTTGGGAGGGTACCCTCAGAACATGCTCCTAGTTAAAAGAGGCATTGAGACCACTCCCGAGAGTCCCCTTCTTGCTGTCTAGGGTTCCTAACTCCTCGTCCTCTCTGCATAGACCATTTTCCCTTACCAGACTGCCCTTTTCTCTTCCACAAACCTTCAGAAACCCCATCACCACCCTTTCCTTAGCTTACCATGAATCCCCCATCGCCACCTGTCTCTAACAGAGACATCCCCAGGTGCATATTCACAGCAGGACGAGAGGAATTTCCCAGAGGATAGTCACCTGGTTGGAGGGGAGTGTAAGAGTAGGAGGTCAGAGTTCACAGATACGGTGAATTGAGTTCAGGGTGATTTGGGAAGAGGACGAGAAGAGGTCAGGATCAAGGCAGGAATGAGGAGTATATGGGATATGGAGGTGAATAACCAAGGTGTGATATCACTCATATGTGAAATCTAATTTTTTTTAATTATATAAATGAACTTGCTTACAAAACAGAAACAGACTCACAGATTTAGAAAACACATTTATGGTTACCAAAGGGGAAATGCAGGATGGGGGATAAATTAGGATCTTGAGATTAACATATACACACTGTAAATATAAAATAGATAACCAATAAGGACCTACTGTATAGCACAAAGAACTCTACTCAACATTCTGTAATAACCTATACAGGAAAAGAATCTGAAAAAGACTGGATAGATGTGTATGCATATTTGAACCATTTTGCTGTGCACTTGAAAATAACACAACATTATAAATAAACTCTACTCGAATACATTTTTTTTTTTAATAAAAAGTGAGATGTAAGGGATCAAAGCCACTAGTGTACCAAGGTTAGGGGTTAGAAGTAGAAGAATGAGGAGTCTTCTTACCCAAGTGGCCCTTGGCACATGGGGCACTGTGAGAGGCCCCTACAAGGCAGCGATAAACATCTCCCCTTCGGTCACCTGAAGGCCCATCCCAGGGGGCACCCACCAGCATCCTGGGTGGTGAGGAAATACATACAAACACAACGTGAATATGACACTTGAGATAGGCCAGAGGAAAAGGGCATAGGATGGCAAGTCTAGAGTCCCAGTCACTTCAAAAGAACTAGATTAGTTTGTATTTCCACCCACCTTGCCTCCCCTTTAACAGCTCTATCCCAGGCCCACTCCCTCAGCCCTTTGGTTTCCTCCTCACCATCGCCGTCCACCCCCAACATGTTGTAAGACACTGTATCCAAATTCAGCCTCCGGTGGCCCTAGAAATAGGCGTGGGTGATGCACATCCAGGTTAAAGGGGGAGCAGAGACCTGGGGAGGGGGCAGGATCATAAGGTTAGCAGGAAGCAGTCAGAGAGGCTAATGAGTGCACAGAGGTACAGCCAGAGAGAAGCTGTGCAGGGAACATACTGATCTCAGCCTAACTCTCTTCATCTTACTTACAAGCCACCCTGGGCTCCATCAATGTCATGCACTCAGAGCTCCAGGCATGGAGGCTTTCCTTCCTGTGTTTGGAGTGAGACGTCTGCTGTGGCCCTCTGCCATGCTGCTGCACAGCTGTCTTTCCATTCCTATCCCTGAAATCTCATTCACAGGCATGTCAGCAAGAGCCCAGTTCCTCTTTTCTACAACCATTCCTCCTACACATCCTTCTCTCCAAGCCAAGTGAGGGTGGCCTTGCTGCAGCCCCAGAACAAATATTTTCTCCAAATTCTTCCCAAGCCCAGGACTGTAGGGAGAACAAGAGGAGGTTAGAGAACTGCGTGTCTTGGTCTCTTCTCCTTTCTTCTTGACTCCCAGTATCATTGTTACTCTTTCTCCAGTGTCTAGGTCTCTGTTTGATTCCAGTCCTGGAAACCTCAGTGGTAATTAGCTGGGTGGAACCACTTGCCTGCCTACACACACGGTTTGCCATGCATCCTTTCCAAGGGTCCCATCATTCCCAAAGTTCCTCACAAACTGCTTCTTAACTCATTCACCCTCCCAACTACCCCCTACCCACTGGCATTTCTTAACTCTCAGCCCACTCTGAAGACCCCCATAATCATGTCCTAGCTGACTCTGCACTCCCAACCCCAACCCACTTAAAATCAGAGCTGGTATTTTAGGAAATGAAGATTACAGGGCACTGATGAGGAAAAATTCCAGGCTTCTTATCCCTCCTGTGGTTCTTCCCCTGCGATTTGCTCCTTCAAGTTCCCCCTCTCAATGCCACCCCACCACGAGTTTCACCAATGCCTATAGCTCTGTCTCGAAACATGCTCATTTCCAGAAAGGTATTTTGTATGTGAGCCTTTCTGCATCCAGGAAGCTGGCACATTGTACAGTCTGGGAACTGTAGCTCACTGGTTAGATAAACCCAGAGTTCTGACCACACTGTTAGTTAGTTATGCCTCAGGAGCCCAGAGACCACCAAGGGCAGGGAGGAGTAGGGAGGCGGATGATAGTAATCAGACTAGCCACGTGGAAGTTCACATCATGGTTCTTTTTGGTCACCTCACTCCAAGGTTTAGGACAAAGTTTTATATAATTGGACACAATGCAATGGACAGCTTCAGCCCTTGCCAGACAGTCTTATGTGTGGACAAAAGAACACAGACCCATGCCTGCATGCCCACACATGTACACACACACAGATACACACTCATACTCATAAAACACAGAATCAGTTAGCCTCTCAACCTAACTCCCAAAGAATTTTAACTGTAAAGGTCCTGATGCCAAACTTGTATATCTTCCATCCCCACCAGAACCCAAGAAGTTAACCTCCCTCACCTGTCAGGAACATGAGGGGCCAAAACAGGTGAGGGATGAAGGGGAACTCCATGCCTGGATATTCTCTGTCCGTGTGAGAAGTTCTCTGTGCCTCTGTCCTTCTCCTTCTCTGTTTTCTTTACTTTCCCTCCCATCCTGCCCCCTCCCACTGGCAGCTAAAAATAAAGTTGGAGGGAATGGGAGGAGTAATGGTGGGGAACGGCGGGGAGCCCTTGCCCAGGAAAGGAGGAATGAGCGATTTTAGTGTATTTCTCTGCCTTCGTGCTGCCCCCTGGAGGCATCATCCCGGTATCCAAAGAGAACAGAATTCTTGACTTTCTGTCATTTCTTTCTATTTTTTCCAGGCTTTATCCCTCAACTTGTGGTCTACTCCCAACCCCAACCCACTTAAAATCAGAGCTGGTATTTTAGGAAATGAAGATTACAGGGCACTGATGAGGAAAAATTCCAGGCTTCTTATCCCTCCTGTGGTTCTTCCCCTGCGATTTGCTCCTTCAAGTTCCCCCTCTCAATGCCACCCCACCACGAGTTTCACCAATGCCTATAGCTCTGTCTCGAAACATGCTCATTTCCAGAAAGGTATTTTGTATGTGAGCCTTTCTGCATCCAGGAAGCTGGCACATTGTACAGTCTGGGAACTGTAGCTCACTGGTTAGATAAACCCAGAGTTCTGACCACACTGTTAGTTAGTTATGCCTCAGGAGCCCAGAGACCACCAAGGGCAGGGAGGAGTAGGGAGGCGGATGATAGTAATCAGACTAGCCACGTGGAAGTTCACATCATGGTTCTTTTTGGTCACCTCACTCCAAGGTTTAGGACAAAGTTTTATATAATTGGACACAATGCAATGGACAGCTTCAGCCCTTGCCAGACAGTCTTATGTGTGGACAAAAGAACACAGACCCATGCCTGCATGCCCACACATGTACACACACACAGATACACACTCATACTCATAAAACACAGAATCAGTTAGCCTCTCAACCTAACTCCCAAAGAATTTTAACTGTAAAGGTCCTGATGCCAAACTTGTATATCTTCCATCCCCACCAGAACCCAAGAAGTTAACCTCCCTCACCTGTCAGGAACATGAGGGGCCAAAACAGGTGAGGGATGAAGGGGAACTCCATGCCTGGATATTCTCTGTCCGTGTGAGAAGTTCTCTGTGCCTCTGTCCTTCTCCTTCTCTGTTTTCTTTACTTTCCCTCCCATCCTGCCCCCTCCCACTGGCAGCTAAAAATAAAGTTGGAGGGAATGGGAGGAGTAATGGTGGGGAACGGCGGGGAGCCCTTGCCCAGGAAAGGAGGAATGAGCGATTTTAGTGTATTTCTCTGCCTTCGTGCTGCCCCCTGGAGGCATCATCCCGGTATCCAAAGAGAACAGAATTCTTGACTTTCTGTCATTTCTTTCTATTCCTTTCTTTCTGTCCTTTGTGGTTGGAAGCAATCATTCTTTCCTCGGGTTTGAAATAGAAGGTAGGAACGGGAGATAGATTATTTTACCTCCTAACATTATTTATCTCAACCTGGAATATGGAAAAATGGTAAGAGTTAATAAAAGTGATAACATTTCCCCACTTACTCAGAGTCCCAACAAGTGAAGAACAGTCCAAGACTTATTCACTCCACTTCGTTCTGCTTCTGACTTAGCCTAGGCTGCCTTATGGTGTTATAGTTTTTGGAGGAACTATAAACCACGAATTGGTATGGGGCATGCTTTGTGGAACGAGTATAATTACTTTACCATTAGACTTTCATATCCTCAGTGAGGCTATAAACTTCTGAAGTTGGGATCATGGGGCCTCTTAGCTTTTTACATCTCTATGGCTTAGTATTATGCCCTGTATACTGTAGGTGCCCAAACCACAGTGACAGAAATGGGGGGGTGGGGCTCAGATGACCAGAACACATGGGACCAGACCAAATATCAATGAGCAAATTGATTTTTAATCTGCTACCTTGGAAGGCTTGCTCTCCATCATTGGCTTCAGCCTCAGCTATTTACACAGAGTCATTGTACAGTATTTACAACGAGATGCTAGAAACAGCATCATTCTGGATAGGCAAAAAAGGGTATGGAAAGGCTAGAACAAAGCCTGGAAATCAAAATGTAAGCAGAAACTTGCAGGTGTGAGTAGAAGGAAGGTGAAGGGCGAATCATGAGGGAAGATGGTGAGGCAGACATGAGGAAAAGGAAGCATGAACCTACTCTGGTGCACGGGGGAGAGTCCACTGGGACATAAAGCCTTTAAACCTATGACCTGGAGTTTGAAGGGGAAAATAACTGCCACAAGTCACTTTTGTGAGGAAAAAGAAGACGGCAATTAGAACCTTACAGACCATACCTTCTACCTCCCACACCAAAAAGTAATTTTGAAAATTAAATTCCTATGAAAGGGGACTGAGAAGGTACAAAGGGGATACAGAGTCAGAATCTTAAAGAGACTTAAGAAACAGTAAAAAGAGTCGAGAAAGACACAGACAATGCAATGAAGCGGGAAAAAAACCAAAAACTCCAGCAAGATCTGAACATCTAATTCATCCAATTGGTTTCGTAAGTCACCTTTCCTCACCTCATCTTCCCCAAAGCTCCTTCCTCTTATTCCCCTATGGATTTTAACTTTTAATTAACCAACGAGTGGAATTAGAATGAGGCTGGACCTCACCTCACCAATTCAGGTCCCCTTTAGCCTGTACCAAGAACAGTCCAAGACTTATTCACTCCACTTCGTTCTGCTTCTGACTTAGCCTAGGCTGCCTTATGGTGTTATAGTTTTTGGAGGAACTATAAACCACGAATTGGTATGGGGCATGCTTTGTGGAACGAGTATAATTACTTTACCATTAGACTTTCATATCCTCAGTGAGGCTATAAACTTCTGAAGTTGGGATCATGGGGCCTCTTAGCTTTTTACATCTCTATGGCTTAGTATTATGCCCTGTATACTGTAGGTGCCCAAACCACAGTGACAGAAATGGGGGGGTGGGGCTCAGATGACCAGAACACATGGGACCAGACCAAATATCAATGAGCAAATTGATTTTTAATCTGCTACCTTGGAAGGCTTGCTCTCCATCATTGGCTTCAGCCTCAGCTATTTACACAGAGTCATTGTACAGTATTTACAACGAGATGCTAGAAACAGCATCATTCTGGATAGGCAAAAAAGGGTATGGAAAGGCTAGAACAAAGCCTGGAAATCAAAATGTAAGCAGAAACTTGCAGGTGTGAGTAGAAGGAAGGTGAAGGGCGAATCATGAGGGAAGATGGTGAGGCAGACATGAGGAAAAGGAAGCATGAACCTACTCTGGTGCACGGGGGAGAGTCCACTGGGACATAAAGCCTTTAAACCTATGACCTGGAGTTTGAAGGGGAAAATAACTGCCACAAGTCACTTTTGTGAGGAAAAAGAAGACGGCAATTAGAACCTTACAGACCATACCTTCTACCTCCCACACCAAAAAGTAATTTTGAAAATTAAATTCCTATGAAAGGGGACTGAGAAGGTACAAAGGGGATACAGAGTCAGAATCTTAAAGAGACTTAAGAAACAGTAAAAAGAGTCGAGAAAGACACAGACAATGCAATGAAGCGGGAAAAAAACCAAAAACTCCAGCAAGATCTGAACATCTAATTCATCCAATTGGTTTCGTAAGTCACCTTTCCTCACCTCATCTTCCCCAAAGCTCCTTCCTCTTATTCCCCTATGGATTTTAACTTTTAATTAACCAACGAGTGGAATTAGAATGAGGCTGGTACACGGGGACATCTAAAATTCCACCTCACCAATTCAGGTCCCCTCTTTAGCCTGTACCAGCATATCAGGGCTTGAGTCGCAGCCACGGGCAGATTAGGGTGAGAATCGACAGGATGGAGGACACGAGGCCACAAAGCCCCACAATCCCAGGGCCACAGCGCCAGAGGCCTAGTTTGTCCAGTGGGATGAAGAGATCACAGGCATTTCTGACCACATCCAGCAGGAGTGGGGGATGACCCCGAAGGACCCGAGCCAGCAGCAGGACTCGAAGCCGAAGCTGCAGAGCCACCTGGGGCAGACCTCCTCCTGGAGCCCCGGGACCCCCAGGTCCTCCAGTTTCAATTCCTCCTGAGACTCCTCCAGAACCCTTCAGTCGCCGGCTACAAGCTGAAGATTCTTGTTCCATCAGCAGGCGAATCTCATAAGCATCACGGCTCAAATTCATGATAAGGGAAAACAGATAGTACCTGGGATATACAGAGAAGTAGGTTCAGGATGGGTACATATAGCCACTTAGCATATACAACAGAACACTTAAACTTCCCCCCACCACCCACAGTGAAAAAGCGGGCTTCCCTGCTGGCTTAGGTGGTATAGAATCTGCCTGCAATGCGAGAGAACTGGGGTTTGATCCTTGGACTGGGAAGACTCCCTGGAGGAGGGAATGGCAACCCACTCCAGTGTTCTTTTTTTTTTTTTTTAATTTGGGCCTCTTTTATTGTTTTGTTTTTAAAAAAATTTCATCCATCTTTATATTCTTTGGCCTATGTGGGCCTCCCATTGCAGTGGCTTCTCTCACTGCAGAGCACTGGCTCTGGGAGCATGTGCTCCAGAGCGCTGGCTCATAATTGGACACACCAGTCCAGCCACTCCGCAGCACATGGGATTTTCCCGGGCCAGGGATCGAACTGGTGTCCCCTGCACTGCAAAGCAGACTCTACCCAGTGGACCACCAGGAGGCCCCACTCCAGTATTCTTGCCTGAAGAATTCCATGGTCTGTTCATGGGTCGAGGGTCGCAAAGAGTGTAAGTGACTTTCACTTTTATTCCTATGGATTTTAACTTTTAATTAACCAACGAGTGGAATTAGAATGAGGCTGGTACACGGGACATCTAAAATTCCACCTCACCAATTCAGGTCCCTCTTTAGCCTGTACCAGCATATCAGGGCTTGAGTCGCAGCCACGGGCAGATTAGGGTGAGAATCGACAGGATGGAGGACACGAGGCCACAAAGCCCCACAATCCCAGGGCCACAGCGCCAGAGGCCTAGTTTGTCCAGTGGGATGAAGAGATCACAGGCATTTCTGACCACATCCAGCAGGAGTGGGGGATGACCCCGAAGGACCCGAGCCAGCAGCAGGACTCGAAGCCGAAGCTGCAGAGCCACCTGGGGCAGACCTCCTCCTGGAGCCCCGGGACCCCCAGGTCCTCCAGTTTCAATTCCTCCTGAGACTCCTCCAGAACCCTTCAGTCGCCGGCTACAAGCTGAAGATTCTTGTTCCATCAGCAGGCGAATCTCATAAGCATCACGGCTCAAATTCATGATAAGGGAAAACAGATAGTACCTGGGATATACAGAGAAGTAGGTTCAGGATGGGTACATATAGCCACTTAGCATATACAACAGAACACTTAAACTTCCCCCCACCACCCACAGTGAAAAAGCGGGCTTCCCTGCTGGCTTAGGTGGTATAGAATCTGCCTGCAATGCGAGAGAACTGGGGTTTGATCCTTGGACTGGGAAGACTCCCTGGAGGAGGGAATGGCAACCCACTCCAGTGTTCTTTTTTTTTTTTTTTAATTTGGGCCTCTTTTATTGTTTTGTTTTTAAAAAAATTTCATCCATCTTTATATTCTTTGGCCTATGTGGGCCTCCCATTGCAGTGGCTTCTCTCACTGCAGAGCACTGGCTCTGGGAGCATGTGCTCCAGAGCGCTGGCTCATAATTGGACACACCAGTCCAGCCACTCCGCAGCACATGGGATTTTCCCGGGCCAGGGATCGAACTGGTGTCCCCTGCACTGCAAAGCAGACTCTACCCAGTGGACCACCAGGGAGGCCCCACTCCAGTATTCTTGCCTGAAGAATTCCATGGTCTGTTCATGGGTCGCAGGGTCGCAAAGAGTTGGACACAACTAAGTGACTTTCACTTTTCAATACAAAAGTATTATACATTAGAATACCAGAATGAATGCTATTACCCACTATTAGAAATCTCTTTCCACCTATCTGTAACTAATGTGTTTATGTGTACCTTAAGATCCTGCCTTAAAAGTAATGAGGATCATGAAATATTCCAAGATTAACCTCAAATTTCACATTTCTACTTGGCAACCCATTACCACATATGCATTCAACTTGAACTACAATAATACAAGTTTTTTTTTAAAAAAGAACAGCTTCACTTATTTCAAAGACTCAGATACACAGACCATTTACACCCAACCCTTTTATTAAAATGGAGGAAACAGGGCTTCCCTGGTGGTCCACTGGGTAAAGAGTCCACCTTGCAGTGCAAGGGACACCGGTTCGATCCCTGGTGCGGGAAGATCCCACGTGCCATGGAGCGGCTGGACCGGTGCATCCAATTACAAGCCAGCGCTCTGGAGCACATGTGCCCAGAGCCAGTGCTCTGCAGTGAGAGAAGCCACTGCAACGGGAGGCCCACACAGGCCAAAGAATACAGATGGATGAAAATAAAAAAATAAAAACAGCAATAAAAGAGGCCAAAAATTTTTTGAAAAAGTGGGGGGAGACAAAAACGAGGCCAAGCTTATCAAATGTGTTAGATTATAAATTCCTTAAGAACAACCTACAGCTCAAAAAAAATTTTAAACCAGGGCTTCCCTGGTGGTACAGTGGGTAAAGAGTCCGCCTTGATGGAGAAACAGACAGGGACAGTGGACATATGGACATTGTGGGGAAGGAACAGTGGGTGGGAAGCGTAAAGGAAGTAGCATGAAGGCCTATACTATCATATGTGAAGAAAATAGCTATAGTCATTGCTCTGTGAGAAAAGGAGATCCTGGGATTTCCCTGGTGGTCCAGTGGTTAAGACTCTGTGCTCCTAATGCTGGGGACCAAGGTTCAATCCCTGGTCAGGGAACTAGATCCCACATGCCATAACTAAGACCCAGTGCAACCAAATAAATGCATTTAAAAACAAACAAACAAACAAAATTGAAAAAAAAAAAAGAAAGAAAGAAAAGGAGATCGGTCTGGAGGGGTGGGATGGGGGAGATATACTGGGAACATACATATCTGTAAACAACAAAACTCTGAAAAGTAAAATAAAAGTTCAAAAAAAAAAAGAGTCCGCCTTGCAGTGCAAGGGGCGCCAGTTCGATCCCTGGCCTGGGAAGATCTGACATGCCACGGAATGGCTAGACAGGTATGTCCTATTACCGGCCAGCGCTCTGGAGTGCGTGTGCTCAGAGCCAGTGATCTGCAAGGAGAGAGGCCACTGCAATGGGAGGCCCACAAAGGTCAAAGAATGGATGGGTGAAAATAAACAAATGAAAAACCAATAAAAGAGGCTGAAATTTTTTTAAAAATTTCAAAAGCCCAAAAGCCAAACAAAAATATTTTTATTAATTATGAGAGTCCTATCTCCTAAGTGCAAAAGTGATTATGAAATGATGCCCACCCTGCCACTTCAGTCTAGTCTTCAAAACCACTCACTTTGCAGCGCTGTGACAATGAAACAGACTTCAACTGACAATCAGTGAGCACCATCTGCAAACACTGAGATCAAAGGTGCTGAAGCAGTACAGACCCTGACAGGTAACTTTCGACTCAAGAAACATCCCAGAAGCACTACAAAATGTTCTTCTACTTAACTGCATGCAGCGCTCTCCTCCATGTGTGTTTAAAAAAAGTCTTAAAAAATTTTTCTTAATCCATTCTGAAACCTCTAATATATACCCTGAATCTAATCACATCTATCTGTTACACTCCACTACCACAGTCTAAACCAGGGGTCCCCAATCCCTGGAATATAACAGGAGGTAAGTAGAGGATAAGCCAGTGAAGCTTCATCTGTATTTATATCTGCTCCCCATTGTTTGCACCCCCTTGGTCTGTGGAAAAATTGTCTTCCACAAAACTGGTCCCTGGTGCCAAGAAGGTTGGGGACCACTGGTCTAAGCCACCACCATCTCTTGTTCGAACTACTACTTTAGTCTTTTAACTGGTTTCCCCATGGTCACTCTTGTCCACTATCCCTATCAATCTAATTTCATATCATAGCTGGCATAAATGTAAATCACATTATAGCCTTTCCTAAAACTCTCAAAGATTTCCTTTCTATCACATTTAGAATAAACACTACAGCACTCAACACGTGACCTTGTCTTACCTAACTCCATCTTGTACCATTCTTTCCCTCAACCACTATGCTCCATTCACACTGATTTCTTTTTACATGTCGATTCCATTAAGCTTATTGCTGCTTTAGGACCTTTACCACTACCTAGTCCCTCAATCTGGAATATTCTCCCTCCAAAATCTTCACATGGCTGGCCCTTCCTTGCACGCTGAGCTTAAGCATCACCTCTTCAGAGAGGCCTTCTCTGACCACCCATTCTAAAGCAGCAAACTGTCTATCATTTGACCCTATTTTAATTTTACTCTGCAAGGAGGGGCCACAACCAAAGGTCAAAGAATGGATGGGTGAAAATAAACAAATGAAAAACCAATAAAAGAGGCTGAAATTTTTTTAAAAATTTCAAAAGCCCAAAAGCCAAACAAAAATATTTTTATTAATTATGAGAGTCCTATCTCCTAAGTGCAAAAGTGATTATGAAATGATGCCCACCCTGCCACTTCAGTCTAGTCTTCAAAACCACTCACTTTGCAGCGCTGTGACAATGAAACAGACTTCAACTGACAATCAGTGAGCACCATCTGCAAACACTGAGATCAAAGGTGCTGAAGCAGTACAGACCCTGACAGGTAACTTTCGACTCAAGAAACATCCCAGAAGCACTACAAAATGTTCTTCTACTTAACTGCATGCAGCGCTCTCCTCCATGTGTGTTTAAAAAAAGTCTTAAAAAATTTTTCTTAATCCATTCTGAAACCTCTAATATATACCCTGAATCTAATCACATCTATCTGTTACACTCCACTACCACAGTCTAAACCAGGGGTCCCCAATCCCTGGAATATAACAGGAGGTAAGTAGAGGATAAGCCAGTGAAGCTTCATCTGTATTTATATCTGCTCCCCATTGTTTGCACCCCCTTGGTCTGTGGAAAAATTGTCTTCCACAAAACTGGTCCCTGGTGCCAAGAAGGTTGGGGACCACTGGTCTAAGCCACCACCATCTCTTGTTCGAACTACTACTTTAGTCTTTTAACTGGTTTCCCCATGGTCACTCTTGTCCACTATCCCTATCAATCTAATTTCATATCATAGCTGGCATAAATGTAAATCACATTATAGCCTTTCCTAAAACTCTCAAAGATTTCCTTTCTATCACATTTAGAATAAACACTACAGCACTCAACACGTGACCTTGTCTTACCTAACTCCATCTTGTACCATTCTTTCCCTCAACCACTATGCTCCATTCACACTGATTTCTTTTTACATGTCGATTCCATTAAGCTTATTGCTGCTTTAGGACCTTTACCACTACCTAGTCCCTCAATCTGGAATATTCTCCCTCCAAAATCTTCACATGGCTGGCCCTTCCTTGCACGTCTGAGCTTAAGCATCACCTCTTCAGAGAGGCCTTCTCTGACCACCCATTCTAAAGCAGCAAACAATTTACTGTCTATCATTTGACCCTATTTTAATTTCCTGCACAGCACTGACAAGGATCCTTGTCTGTCTTTACCACTGCATCCCTGTGTCTTGGCCTGTGTCTAGCACATAGTAAGAGCTTGATTATGTATTTCTCAAATGAAAGAGTAGACACAGCATAGCAACTCTTCTATGGAGTTGCTTTTCTATACCATTCTCGCCATGCCTCTGCTGCTACCCATCAAATCCCATAACCCTTGTTATAACTGTAAATCACTGAGAAAGAGGAAGAGAAAAGCAAGACATAAGTAGAGACAGAAAGAGGCTAATATAATGTAAAATAACAGAGATAGTCATGGGAAAGAAACAACAAATATAGGTAATATAAGACAGATAATTTTATTCCCACATCATACTCTTTCTCATCTTCATTACCAGCCTGCTCTTTAGTCCAAGCCAGCGTCATTTCTTGATCACATCAGGGAATCTTCTCCTCTTTAGTTCTACTACAATCCATTTTACACACTACAGCAAGAGGGATCTTCTTTTTTTTTTAATCTTTTTTTTTTTTTGCCTCTAAGTCATCGTTTATTTTTGATCCATTTTTATTTTTCGGCATGTGTGGGCCTCCCATCAAAGTGGCCTCCCTTGTTGCAGAGCACCGGCTCTGGGCGCATGTGCTCCAGAGCACTGGCTTGCAATTAGACACATCAGTCCAGTCACTCCACGGCATGTGGGATCTTCCTGGGCCAGGGATCGAACCGGTGTACCTCGGACTCTTTACCCACTGAACCACCAGGGAAGCCCAAGAGGGATCTTCTAAATGTAATCTGAATCATGTCACATCCTTGCTCAGAACCCATTGGATTTAGGATAAAATTTAAACAAAACTGAATGAAAAAAATCCTACCACTGCTTGGGAGGCCTTGCATGAATGGTCTGGCCCTAGTCTACCTGTCAGTTTGAGCTTATGCCATTACTCAGTACTGCTCACCACCCTGGCTTTCTTCCCACCTCTTTCAATTCCATGAAGTCTTTCTTGGTTCAAGGCCTTAGAATAAGATATTTTCTATTTATTCTCTGCTACTGCTTACTTTGTATAACTTCTACTCAGACTTCATATCTAAAATAAAATTTCATTTTCTCAAAGAATTCTTTATTTCCTGACCTTTCAATCTAGATTAGCTCCTCGGTTACATAGCACTAACATCCTATGTGCATGCTAAACCACTTCAGTTGTGTCCAACTCTTTCCGACCCTATGGACTGCATCCCGCTAGGCTCTATCCATGGGATTCTTCAGACACAAATACTGGAGTGGGTTGCCATGCCCTCCTTCAGAGGTTAACATCCTGTACCTTCCCACAAGTACTTAGTTTGGTGATTTTATTTTAATACCTGACTTCCCTACTAAACCAGGAGCTTCATGAAAGCTGGAACCATACCTGTTTAGCTCTTTGTTTTATTTCTTGGCTCACAGGAAGCAGCTACTAAGTATTTTTAGAATGAATGAATGAGTAGGCAGTGAGGGCCATACAAACAGAAACAGAGTTAAAGCAACATAATTCATATCTAACCTTGCCTAATCTTAGTCATTCACATGGAAGAGCATTTGTCTTCCATCTGCCCCCCTTCATTATTCTTTGACAGCTTAAGATCTAAATGAAGATTGGAAGTCAAGTGATTAAGATGGGTATATCCTGGGAGGACCCTAAAAGATCATTCTCTCATGAAAGACAAGCTAGGAAGTATGGATCTTGTAGAATCCCCTAATGGCCTCCCTTGTTGCAGAGCACCGGCTCTGGGCGCATGTGCTCCAGAGCACTGGCTTGCAATTAGACACATCAGTCCAGTCACTCCACGGCATGTGGGATCTTCCTGGGCCAGGGATCGAACCGGTGTACCTCGGACTCTTTACCCACTGAACCACCAGGGAAGCCCAAGAGGGATCTTCTAAATGTAATCTGAATCATGTCACATCCTTGCTCAGAACCCATTGGATTTAGGATAAAATTTAAACAAAACTGAATGAAAAAAATCCTACCACTGCTTGGGAGGCCTTGCATGAATGGTCTGGCCCTAGTCTACCTGTCAGTTTGAGCTTATGCCATTACTCAGTACTGCTCACCACCCTGGCTTTCTTCCCACCTCTTTCAATTCCATGAAGTCTTTCTTGGTTCAAGGCCTTAGAATAAGATATTTTCTATTTATTCTCTGCTACTGCTTACTTTGTATAACTTCTACTCAGACTTCATATCTAAAATAAAATTTCATTTTCTCAAAGAATTCTTTATTTCCTGACCTTTCAATCTAGATTAGCTCCTCGGTTACATAGCACTAACATCCTATGTGCATGCTAAACCACTTCAGTTGTGTCCAACTCTTTCCGACCCTATGGACTGCATCCCGCTAGGCTCTATCCATGGGATTCTTCAGACACAAATACTGGAGTGGGTTGCCATGCCCTCCTTCAGAGGTTAACATCCTGTACCTTCCCACAAGTACTTAGTTTGGTGATTTTATTTTAATACCTGACTTCCCTACTAAACCAGGAGCTTCATGAAAGCTGGAACCATACCTGTTTAGCTCTTTGTTTTATTTCTTGGCTCACAGGAAGCAGCTACTAAGTATTTTTAGAATGAATGAATGAGTAGGCAGTGAGGGCCATACAAACAGAAACAGAGTTAAAGCAACATAATTCATATCTAACCTTGCCTAATCTTAGTCATTCACATGGAAGAGCATTTGTCTTCCATCTGCCCCCCTTCATTATTCTTTGACAGCTTAAGATCTAAATGAAGATTGGAAGTCAAGTGATTAAGATGGGTATATCCTGGGAGGACCCTAAAAGATCATTCTCTCATGAAAGACAAGCTAGGAAGTATGGAAAACACAACAGATCTTGTAGAATAAGAGAATCTCAAACCTGAATGAACGCTGGGCCCACTTCTCCTGATTCACACGCGGAGCGAGTCCAGACTTTCCCGCCCACAGGACATTGTCACAGGCGAAGTACAAGGCTCGATTGAGGTGGCTAACAGTGATGCAGAATCTCAGGACAACATCTGATAGGTGCACAGCTCGTTTGGCTGACTCAAGGGCATCCGCTGAGTTACCGAGGCGCAGAACTTGTGGGTATGAACAAAGAACAGCAACAATTTGAAAGCAGAAAGGCAAACAGAGTGCAAGACACAGAGAAAGAGAGAAAGCAAGAGAGTGAAAATTGTGAAAGTAATAGAAACAAAAATAAACATTAAAAAAATTCAGCAGAATTAGCTTGATCTTTTTTACTTCAAATTTTTTACTAATTTGTGTCCCAGTTTAGTTCTCTCAAATCTGCCTCATTCTCTCCAATTCTTCACTGACCTTATCCCTGCTCTCTTATCTCAAGTGGGAGACCTGGAGAGGGTAAGTGCAGAGGCAAACCGGGAAGAACTGGCACAGAAAGTCAAAAACAGGAATAATAAGGAATAATAGCTGGGGATGGAGGCAACGTTGGGATAATAAAAGGAAAGGGCCAGTTACTTACGCTTTCTTCCTAGGCTCAGGTGACCCTCCAGTTGTCGAATCTGTTTTTGTAATTCAGGACTGGCCCCATGTTTCTGCAGTGCATGGCCAAGAAGGGAGCAAGCATATTGGGCAGCCCTGGAGGAGAGAGAGGTAAGGTTAGGTGGAGACCTCCTTCATCTCCTCCTCAAAAATGTCCTCCACAAGGAAAGCATGGACTAACCCCTTCCCAGTTTGAGACCATTCCCTTTCCATTTCTTCATGCTCATATCTCACCGTTTCTTCTCCAGGCCAGGGGAAGAGAAAGGCAGAAGGATAAGAAGGAGCCTAGTAATAGCTGGGGAACACTACTTCGAATTGAGGAAATAAGAGATTTAACAGTGATGCAGCCTGAAGAGAACAATGAAGGCGGCAGGGGTCCATCGCAAGCACATCAGTGTGAGCGTGTAACCTGTGAGGAAGCGGGGGATGGCTGGAGAACAGGTTATTCTTCAAAAAGAGACGAACTAAGAGATTTTCAAGACCCTTGAGATGAACAGAGACTAGAAGGCAGGGTGGAGGTGGAGGAGCTCGCAGGTGACAGCAGGGTAACGGGGACACAGGACTCAGGAGTGCCTCCTCGGCTCTGGGGACAGAGTCCAGGTCGCTCTCTGCCACGGGGAGAACGCTCCTCGCCCCACCGTCGCCCAGGGAAGAAAGTGATGGTCTTCTGTGAACACGCAACCCTGAGCCGCCTCCCGCTGGCCCACTCGTGCCTCAGTTTCCCCATCTTTCCCGTGGGCAGAAACGAATCCTGGCCTCACGGCCGGCTCAAATCAGCCCCTCGCGGTCCGTCCGGGCCCCCGTAGCCCGAGTTGACCCTTTCTGACCCCCGTAGTGTGAACTGACCTCGCCTCACGAGGCTCTTCCTCCGCCCACCCTCCCCCCATTCCTATACGGGCCGCACCTACACAGTCGCTCCCGGGCCTGGCTCTGAGCGCTGAAGCGGACCCAGGCGTCCATGACAGCGGCGGCCCCGGCTCCGCAGCTCTGCTCCCGCCCCACTTCCCGCCCCACTTCCCGCCCCTAGTCACGCCTCCTGGACGACCCAACGGTGCCGCGCGAGGGACAAACATCATCAGAACATAAAGCGAGTGGAGCCAGCCCCTAGAGCGGAATTTCAGAACGAGAAGCACCTGTCTCTGGGCCTGCTTCTGCGTGGTTTGCGTGTGTGAGTGGGTGCAGGTCTCCGTCGCCTCGTCCTGTACTCAGACGGTCGCTATTTCCTAGGCAAGCCTCCAGAGATACAGTCTTCTTTAAATATTCTGAACTGAGGGCGGGGCTTGCAGGGGTCGGGCGGAGCGAGCCGGCGCCGCAGTGCTCGCTCCGGACCGCTGAACCGGGCTGCTCCTGATCCTGGGGTGCTTCCAGCACAACACCGCAGTACGCCCCCCTCCAGCACAACACCCGTCAGAAAAAACATGAACTTGAATTGAGGAAATAAGAGATTTAACAGTGATGCAGCCTGAAGAGAACAATGAAGGCGGCAGGGGTCCATCGCAAGCACATCAGTGTGAGCGTGTAACCTGTGAGGAAGCGGGGGATGGCTGGAGAACAGGTTATTCTTCAAAAAGAGACGAACTAAGAGATTTTCAAGACCCTTGAGATGAACAGAGACTAGAAGGCAGGGTGGAGGTGGAGGAGCTCGCAGGTGACAGCAGGGTAACGGGGACACAGGACTCAGGAGTGCCTCCTCGGCTCTGGGGACAGAGTCCAGGTCGCTCTCTGCCACGGGGAGAACGCTCCTCGCCCCACCGTCGCCCAGGGAAGAAAGTGATGGTCTTCTGTGAACACGCAACCCTGAGCCGCCTCCCCGCTGGCCCACTCGTGCCTCAGTTTCCCCATCTTTCCCGTGGGCAGAAACGAATCCTGGCCTCACGGCCGGCTCAAATCAGCCCCTCGCGGTCCGTCCGGGCCCCCGTAGCCCGAGTTGACCCTTTCTGACCCCCGTAGTGTGAACTGACCTCGCCTCACGAGGCTCTTCCTCCGCCCACCCTCCCCCCATTCCTATACGGGCCGCACCTACACAGTCGCTCCCGGGCCTGGCTCTGAGCGCTGAAGCGGACCCAGGCGTCCATGACAGCGGCGGCCCCGGCTCCGCAGCTCTGCTCCCGCCCCACTTCCCGCCCCACTTCCCGCCCCTAGTCACGCCTCCTGGACGACCCAACGGTGCCGCGCGAGGGACAAACATCATCAGAACATAAAGCGAGTGGAGCCAGCCCCTAGAGCGGAATTTCAGAACGAGAAGCACCTGTCTCTGGGCCTGCTTCTGCGTGGTTTGCGTGTGTGAGTGGGTGCAGGTCTCCGTCGCCTCGTCCTGTACTCAGACGGTCGCTATTTCCTAGGCAAGCCTCCAGAGATACAGTCTTCTTTAAATATTCTGAACTGAGGGCGGGGCTTGCAGGAGTCGGGGCGGAGCGAGCCGGCGCCGCAGTGCTCGCTCCCGGACCGCTGAACCGGGCTGCTCCTGACCCTGGGGTGCTTCCAGCACAACACCCGCAGTACGCGCACACACACACTCACTCTCACGATCCGACCGAATTCAGCGTTCGAGGGGCTAAAGAAGTCTGTGGAAGTAGAAGCCAGCACCAAATCCTTATTCCCTGCAGGCCCCTGACAATTGGACAGGTGACCTCCAGAATACAGGCGAGAGTCTCTATAGAGAGAGAGGCTTTTGTGGACGAAATTCACAAAATAACAAGCTCAAATCCTGAAAAGGAGGGAGAAGAAACGACGAGGCTAATCTCTTCAGACCCACACTTCATCGCCCCACCCATTTCTTTCCAGGTCACCATGTCTGCAGGCAACGGCACCCTTTGGGGGTCATCAGCAGGGAAGGAGGTCTGGGCAGAATCAGGAGTAGAGGTGGAGGACGCAGAACTGCCTACCTTCTCAGCTGCCGCCAAGGTCCGAGTAGGAGTGACTGTTGTTCTGTTCGTTTCTTCGGCTGGAGGGAACCTGGCCGTGCTGTGGTCAGTGACACGGCCGCAACCCAGCCAGCTCCGTCCCTCTCCGGTACGACGACTGTTTGCCCATTTAGCGGCTGCAGACTTACTGGTCACCTTTGTGGTTATGCCCCTAGATGCGACCTGGAATATCACTGTTCAGTGGCTGGCCGGGGATATCGCATGTCGGACACTCATGTTCCTGAAACTAGTGGCCATGTATGCCGCAGCTTTCCTGCCTGTGGTCATTGGGCTCGACCGTCAGGCAGCCGTACTCCACCCACTTGGACCGCGCTCAGCTGGAAGGAAACTTCTGGGGGCAGCCTGGGGACTGAGCTTCCTGCTTGCCTTGCCCCAGGTGAGTGATTGCTGGGACTCAGGGCTAGACTGAACAAGAATTTGGGTACACAGCATGAGCCTTTGGATTCAAAGGGTGTGCTTAGCCATCGTCATCACTGATCCTCAGCGTAGGAGCCTCTGCTCTTTCGCAAGTTAAGTTCTACTTTTGGGTTAATTTGTATTTCTGTTAAGGGGCCTTTGTTTCTGCTACACTTGACTTGCACCTTTTGCATCCTCCTAGTCCCACTTTCTTCACAGTATTGCAGAAAAACTCCAGGGCATGGAGTTTCCTCCATGGGAAGACATTAAGAAGACAGTGACAAGAAAACTAAAACAAACAAGCCAAGAAAAAAAGAAGCAAGTGAAGTCAGAGGCTTTGAGTAAAACTTCGTGGTACCTTCATTCATCAATTCAAAAAATAATGTGATTCCCTCGGGTACTTGCAAATACTCTTATCAAGGATAGAGCAACAAAGTCCTGCCTTCAAGAAATTTATATATAAGTGCAGAGTCAAATGAGTAGGCATTTACAATATAATGTGCAGTTAAGTGTTATGCTAAAGGTAAGCTTAAGGAGCTAAGAAACAGTGGGGGATGTATGACCCACTGTTGGACATTTAGGGAAAGCTTCCTGACTTCCCAGAAATGTTAAAATTTTGTTTTTGAGAGATAGGTGTTAAGACAAATTAAAGCAGGAAGAATTCTGGAGAAGGTGGAGGATAGACAATCTCAAAAGTAATCGCAGCTAAAGTTGAGAGCTAGAAAGTGGCAAGTAATGAGCCTGGAGGGGAAGGAAAAACCAAATCACAAATATTAAGCTTGTACTTTATCCTAAGAGCAGTGGAGAGACACTAAATAAAAGGTGGAGAGTGACATAATCAGATTTGTACTTTTTACTCTAGCTTTATTGTGGGTGTCAAAGCTGGAACAAAAAGGAGCATCTGAACCTGGGTACTAACTAATCAAATTGAAAATGAACTATACATCTCAAAAAAAAAAAAAAAAAAAGCTAAATATGGAGCAATTCCTTCAAAACAAAACCAAAACCACTACCACCATCTGGGAGGAGGGAATAAAGCAGCATCTCTGAGACTAGGGTTAGGATTATGTCAGGAAGAGGGATACAACTTCAGTCTCTGGAATAACGTATTATAAAGTCACATTTAAGATTTGATTCTTATATCCTCAAATAGTAGAAATATAAATACCAAGAGTCTGGCTGCAGTTCTAAGACAAACAAAACTTATTGCTTCCAACAATGTGTTGTAAACAGGACTTCTGCCTGTTGCCTAAATGCAGAAGGAATTAGTTGAGTTTGCCCTTTAAGTGCAAAAGGAATTAGTTGAGTTTATATGAAACAAATTTTAGATGTGGACTGGGAATTAGCACTGTTTTTGTTGTTTATATTGTTTTGCTCTGTTTTCTTGAGTCTAGGCTCTACCACTAACTAGCTGGAAACACAAAGACCACAAGATTATGGAACAGGAGATGAATTTCATCCTTGCTTATAGCCTGACAATCCAACAACAATGCAATTTCTAGTTGCTTCAATAGCAAACTGATGGTAACATGGTTTAGGTGCCAAATATATTATTTTGCATTTTAAATTATCAACCTCTTGTATAAATTCTGCATTGCCCATATGTTGCATTTAAAATATGTCGATAAAAAAATTGTTGGTATGGTCAAGGGAATATTGGTGTAGTTAAAAATTACTTTTGTAGACTCAAGTTTCCAAGTATCAGAAGTAAAAGTTTCTATTGTAGGTGGTAAAATATAAAACACATAAAATAGGGAAAGGAGAGTCAGAGGCTAGACTAAAATATAAGCCAAGGAGCCTTGCCAATTTTTAAACCTCCTCACAACATGTCAAATGTTTCTAGGTATAGTGCCAAGCCATGCCCTGTTCCCCGCCACCACTACCCACCCCTACTCCCAAAAAAAAACAACCGGGAATATATGGACTCAAGGTAGGGGCAAAGGAAAAGACCACTCCCCAAGTGGAATAGCCTAGTCATAACTCCAAAATAGTGACTCAGTCTACCTTACCTGAACTAAGGTAAGGTAACTTGGTAAGGTAACTCTGAAGCTTTCCAACTGAAAATACTCTTTACTGATTCAAGCCCAAACCCAGAAGTTTACAAAGAAAAAAAAAGAAGAGGGGGCAGCCAACAGCATTTGGAAAATGTTGAATTTTATTATTGTTATTTCACCATTATAGTCACTGTACACATGACTATTACTTAAGTCACTTTAGAGGGTGACTGCAAAATGGCCTGAAATTCTAGCAGCACCCATTTTATATAAGATTTCTTTTTTCCACAGAATTACTCCCAGACACAGCAGTGAAATCATCTCAGCTAAAAATGTTGGTGAGGCGGTAGAGATATCCTCTTATAAAATAGTAGGTAGCACTTGAGAAGATAGAATTCTTTAAGTCCCAGATTTAACAAATACAGCCTAAGAGGAAAATAGGGGTTTTCAAGGTACATTTCCAACCTTTTAAATATGGCACCATGGATGTCCACTACAGGGAATTAAGAATGAAATGGGATTATGCAGTGTATTAGCTCCCAGATTTCTTATCACACACACACACACACACAGAACTGGGAGGAGACAGTGTTGTATTGGTAGGTAGTTGGCAGGGGAGGAGGCAGACCAGTTCTAATAGCCCTTGACTCCATTCCAGCTATTCCTGTTCCACACTGTCCGCCGTACTGGTCCAGTCGCCTTCACTCAGTGTGTCACCAAAGGCAGCTTCAAGGCTCGATGGCAAGAGATCACCTATAACTTCTTCACCTTCTGCTGCCTCTTTCTGCTGCCGCTGACTGCCATGACCATCTGCTATAGCCGCATTGTCTGCAGTGTGTCCACTCCCCAAACAAGGAAGGGGAACCATGGTGAGACTCCAACCCCCAGGCTCTAACCCATACACTAAAACTATTACCTCTAGCCTCATTAATATAATAGCTATTTATCAAGCCAAGGGGCTTCCCCAGTGGCTCACAGGTAAATAATCTGTCTGCACTGCAGGAGATTCGGGAAGATCCCCTGGAGAAGGAAATGGCCGCCCATTCCAGTATTCTTGCCTGGGAAATCCCATGGACAGAGGAGCCCGGTGGGCTACAGTGCATGGGATCTCTAGCAGCTGATGCTGCACTAATTGTATTGAATGCTTCAATTCTCACCAACCATTAGCCTTTATTCTCTGAAGTTGAGTTACCTAGGCAAGAATTAAGGAGAAGGGTGATCAGTATTCTTCTTTGCTCTTGGACACTGATCAGACTTCAAATAGGCTTTGCAGCTTCATGTACCGCATTACCTCAACTGAGACCTTTTTCCAACAGGTCAGTCGTAATCCCTGATGGAAAGGGAGCATATTGCCCCATGCTGGGAAGGGGAGGAGGGCTTGCAGTATTCTCTCCCTTATCGGGGGGAGAGCTCTAGCTCAACAACCTCTGCCTGTCTACCAATCTAGAAGCTGAGTGGTTCTGAATTTGAGTGTATTTTCTAAATTCCCAGCCCCTGCCAGTGAATTTGCCCTCCGCCGCTCCTTAGACAATCGCTCCCGCATTCGTCTCCGGGCCCTACGACTGGCCCTGCTTGTCTTGCTGACCTTCGTCCTCTGCTGGACACCTTATTACCTGCTGGGTCTTTGGTACTGGTTCTCCCCAACCATGCTAACTGAAGTGCCTCCCAGCCTCAGCCACATCCTTTTCCTCTTTGGCCTCCTCAATGCTCCTCTGGATCCTCTCCTCTATGGGGCCTTCACCTTTGGCTGCCGAAGAGGGCATCAAGAACGTGGTATAGACTCTTCCAGGGAAGGAGGATCTGGAAGAGTGCCTCAACAGGAAATTCAAGCACACAGACAGGTAGAAGTACAAACAAATGTGGCAGCAAGAAAGGCAGGAGAGAGAAACGAGACATTCCTATGACATCCACTTGCTTAGGACAGCATATATAGGAACAGAATAACTATTCTTTACTATCATGAGACCGTCTTACTTCTATCCCTGCTATACTGAGCAGCGTCTCTACTGTGACCCTAGCTGACACTTGAGACTATATCTAAGGTAGAAACTCACAAAGAATTCACTCCCTGGAAGAAGTTATCTTCATAGTAACCCATACTACCTCACTGTAAACAGTGTTCCAGAGCTTGCAGTGTTAGAAAAGGAAAGTAATTTTAGAAAACAAAACCTGGACATTTATTCATAATTCAAAAAAAACACCAAGCAAGGTACAAGATTAAATATAAAGACAGTGAGTTCCACCCCATGGCTATTTCTCCATGCCCACATGGTCAAATGGAATCTCTGCAGAGACCACCCGGATGACAGAGGATGGGTCAGCGACGCCTCCGGTCTGGACTCCTGCTGCGTCTTCGGCCACCTCTAGGGAGAAGGAAAAGGGGCAGGGTCCATAAGAGGAACATCATACAATGTCCTTATTCTGTTTTGCTCATATTCCTTCCACTAAGATAGTGTTTTGCCTTCTCCATCTTACCTCCTCTTGCCCTTGGGTGGACCTCGTACAAAACACCAGTCCACGCTGATTGGCTGTCCCATCAAATCCTGGCCATTGAGTCCCTCCATAGCAGCCTGGGCCTCCTTGTATGTTTCATATTCAACTAGAGTATATCCCTAGAACAAGGGAAAAGACAGATTATCAAAACTCTCCTATTCCATCAAGTTTTTTTTCTTCTCAACTAGAAAAGTCTATCAGCCTTAAACAACAAATTACATCATATCCCTATACGACTAGTCTGTCTGTTTCTGACTCTTTGCTATGTCTAACAAGAACAACTCCCAGTGTAATTTTATTTCAATTCTTGACCAACCATAGCAAAAGCAAAACATGGGAGAACTACCAATACTGTCTTAAAGGTTATGGACGAGGAGAGGCAATGGAGTATCATACCTTCAGATATCCTGTGCGTCTATCCAGATTTAGGTGGATATTTTTTATTTCTCCATACTCTGCAAACTTATCATGGATGTCTTCTTCCGTGGCTTCCTCATGAACTCCAGTGACAAAGAGAATCCAACCTTCAACGGCTGTGCGGGAAGGGAGGGAAGTTGTTTGAGCACATGAAAGAAAAACCTCAAGCAAGATCACATAAGCAGAGTGTGTGCAGGCTCCACAGAAACTGGTTAGGCTACCTGTGACCCCATTCCTACTGGGTTTTATTTCATTTCATTGACCCCTAATTCTCTACAGACAGATCCCTACAGGTTCCATTTACTTACAGCGCTGCGGTCCGGGTTCATCGCCATCCTGCTCCACGCTGTCATAATCCTCACGCATTCGCGCTCGAGACCCCTCTTCTATTAGAAACACACAGGAGATCACCGGAAATACCCTTCTCCCACCGTTCACAGTAAGCCTGAATGGGGATTCCAAAACTCGTAGCTCTCTCCATTCGACCCCGTTCCACCCACACTCACCAGAGCCAAAGCCACGGCCCTTCCGTTTCTTCGCTTTTTCTTTCAGTTTGTGGATGCTCTCTGGAGTCCCAGAAGAGAATGAATAAGTGAGAAAGATAACAGTCACTTAAAATATTCTCTTTGCAAGACATTATGTGAAAGCAATCCCCACCACCTCCAGGCTCAGTCCCTTCCCGGCCCGCCCCGATTCCTCCCAAAGGGGGCGGAGTCTCCAACAGAACCCGGTTCCCCGGCTCCTACCCTGCCCGCCGGGGAGACAGATTATATTTTCCTAACACATCCATCTCTCGCACCTTCCCCGCTTCCCGCAGCCGCCTCCACTGTCCTCACCGTCCCCATCCTCATCCATGGCGAAATCCTCGCCCCCGGCCTCATGAAGATCCAGTACATCCGCCATTTTGCCTCCCCTTTAGCTCTCGTCCGTGCCGCTCAGGCACCAGGCTTCTCGGGAAGCTGTCACGGAGGGAAAAGGTCACCAATTAAGTTGACCAATTACAAACTAACCCTAAGTCCCGCCCTCGGCGCGGTGAAAATACGCATGGAGGCGGGCCTAGTTTGGGATGATACCGGAAGTGTTCCTGTGGCCATCTTGAGTAGGTCTCAAGCAGAAAGTGGCAACTGTGAGCGACGGGGGGGGGGTTTGGCTTATCCTTTTTTTCTCCTTTGAACTTATCATGGATGTCTTCTTCCGTGGCTTCCTCATGAACTCCAGTGACAAAGAGAATCCAACCTTCAACGGCTGTGCGGGAAGGGAGGGAAGTTGTTTGAGCACATGAAAGAAAAACCTCAAGCAAGATCACATAAGCAGAGTGTGTGCAGGCTCCACAGAAACTGGTTAGGCTACCTGTGACCCCATTCCTACTGGGTTTTATTTCATTTCATTGACCCCTAATTCTCTACAGACAGATCCCTACAGGTTCCATTTACTTACAGCGCTGCGGTCCGGGTTCATCGCCATCCTGCTCCACGCTGTCATAATCCTCACGCATTCGCGCTCGAGACCCCTCTTCTATTAGAAACACACAGGAGATCACCGGAAATACCCTTGTCCCACCGTTCACAGTAAGCCTGAATGGGGATTCCAAAACTCGTAGCTCTCTCCATTCGACCCCGTTCCACCCACACTCACCAGAGCCAAAGCCACGGCCCTTCCGTTTCTTCGCTTTTTCTTTCAGTTTGTGGATGCTCTCTGGAGTCCCAGAAGAGAATGAATAAGTGAGAAAGATAACAGTCACTTAAAATATTCTCTTTGCAAGACATTATGTGAAAGCAATCCCCACCACCTCCAGGCTCAGTCCCTTCCCGGCCCGCCCCGATTCCTCCCAAAGGGGGCGGAGTCTCCAACAGAACCCGGTTCCCCGGCTCCTACCCTGCCCGCTGGGGAGACAGATTATATTTTCCTAACACATCCATCTCTCGCACCTTCCCCGCTTCCCGCAGCCGCCTCCACTGTCCTCACCGTCCCCATCCTCATCCATGGCGAAATCCTCGCCCCCGGCCTCATGAAGATCCAGTACATCCGCCATTTTGCCTCCCCTTTAGCTCTCGTCCGTGCCGCTCAGGCACCAGGCTTCTCGGGAAGCTGTCACGGAGGGAAAAGGTCACCAATTAAGTTGACCAATTACAAACTAACCCTAAGTCCCGCCCTCGGCGCGGTGAAAATACGCATGGAGGCGGGCCTAGTTTGGGATGATACCGGAAGTGTTCCTGTGGCCATCTTGAGTAGGTCTCAAGCAGAAAGTGGCAACTGTGAGCGACGCGGTAGGGGTTGGGCAGGATTAGAGATTTCCTCTTACCCAGAGCGACCAACGGAAAATAAGTACTGACAGTGAAAAGTGAAAGGGTTAGTCGGTAAGCCGTGTTTCACTCTTTGCGACCCCATGGACTGTAGCCCGCCAGGCTTCTCTGTCCATGGAGTCCTCAAGGCAGTAATACTGGAGTGGGTTGCCATTTCCTTGTGAAGCCCAGCGTGATTTTTATTAGAGGGTTGCTTTTTTTTTTTTTTGAGCGTTGCTTTTCGTTTCTTTTCATTCCATACCAGGCAATGGAAGCCGAAGAAAATTTTTTCTGTAAAAACTTGCAGGCTTATACCGTTTGGAGGAGCAGCCCTATCTATTATGGAAGCATTAAAAAAAAAAAACAAAGTCAGCGATGTTACCTCGAAAAGCTGCTTCTGGAATGTACTGTAGCACCGGCTTTTTTTTTTTTCAAGAAAATCAGCAGACCCGGTTTATCGTGAAATATTGAAGAGACAAATAGCAGCTTTTCTGTTTTTATTTAATAATGCCTCTGGAAATTCCCTGGCATTCCGGTGGTTAGGACTCCGCACTTTGACTGCGGGGTCGGCTTAAGCTCCTGGTGGGGGAATTAAGATCCCGAAAACACGGCGGTCATGCCACCCGAATTAAAAATAATTTCTTGAACTCCACCAACCGCTTCTGGGAATTAAAAGAAAAAAGTCGTGGCTTTAAACAAAACAGGGGCTTTAGCGTCTTTGAGGATAGTACAGGTATTTCACTTTAAAACCCCAGAAGCTGAGCCGAAAAAGAACATTACCCCCACATTCTGCAATCTGAAGTAGATCTTAAAACAAACAATAGTGGACTAAGTAGTCACTTATTTATTCATTTTTAAATCCTTTGTGAATGCCTGTATGTGTAATATTAGAAGAGGTGCTAGCAATACGGGGGAAATACTGGCATCAACCATCACTTTATAATAACACAATGAAAGTGATCATTGCTCTTAAAATGCACTACAGCAATACAAAGAAATTTACTAATAGACTGGAAATAAGGAAAGTGCATTTAAGGGAGGGCTTTTCATTTAAACTGGGCTTTTAAGGCTGGGTAATTTTCCAGGCAAAACAATTTTATTGAGACTAAGATACATTAATCCATTCTCTGCAATACACAGTGTGATCTTTAAAAAAAAAAAAAAATCGGTCACAACTCTACTAAAAACCGGTACTTACTTTTGCACTTAGAATAAGTTCAGACTCACACAGTCTGCTCTATGTCTCCAAACTCTTCCACCACCATTCTTCCATCTCACCCCCTTAACTTCTCCGTGTACTTTCCCTGACCTATGGTACATTTCTCATCTCTGGACATTTTGTAACTTTCTGTCCCTGATGCTCTTGCTCCAGCTTTTCACGTGGCTGGTTCAACCCTATTCTGTATGTCTCCCTGAAATACTACTGTCACCCAAAGGAGTCTTCTCTATTCTTTCATTCTTACTTCCTTCACAGAACTTAAATTCAAATCTTGAAATACTGTTTACCTTCTCGTTTGTTTGTGGTCTGTCTGTCCCATTAGAATGTAATCCTTATGGCAGAGATTGTTATTTACAACTATATCCTCAAAGCTTAGACCAGTGCCTGGTTCATAGTAAGCAACTGCTAAATAACGTACTGAATGAGTATCAGAAGGGCAAGAAATTCTTTATGTCTGATGCTGTGTAAGCAGGAAACAAAATTGGGAATATAGTTGAGGGCCAAATTGTATGTCATGGTAAAAATTTGGAACTTACCCTATAGGCAAGAAAATTTTCTAATTCAATATTTTAGTATTCATAACTTTTAGCATCTGCAAATAGCCCCCATACTAGTTTCAATTCATGTTTTTCCTTAAATTGGTGTTTTAAACAAATTTGTACTAAATTTAAATATTACTTCCATCCATGGAAAACATTTTTCTATTACAAATTCAAATAAAAGCGTAACTAGTAAAAATGAAAAATGTTTGGCCTTCTACCACCTAAAATCTTGTCACATAATGCCAAGGGTTCACGTATAATATTTTGGGAAGTGCTGCTGAAGATAAAGATAGCTAAATGATGGTTTAAGCAAGGGAGTGGTACAATGGTAAGTATTTTAGAAAGAAATCTGATAGTAGTGTGAAGGATGTTAAGAATGAAGGTGAAGGCTAATCAGGAAGCTGTTGCAGTGGTCCAGCCCCAAGATGATAAAGGCATGAACTAAGACAGTAGATATGGACAAAGCAGATTAGGAAGTTTATAGAGGAGGTAAACTCAGCTGTAAAGTGACTGATGAGATGGTGGCAAGGAAGAATTGAAGGACCTGAGGTGTTCCAGCTTAGACTGCTGGGCACATTGTAACTGCGATAACTGACTTGGGAAGTCAAAGAGGAGCCTGTGTGGAGAAATGGTTTTTTTTATTTTAGATAAGTAAATTCAGAGAGCTTGTGTCATTCAGGTGGCAATGTGCATTATGTGGAAATACAGATGTAGGAACTCAAAACAGGTTGGGGCTGGAAGGGGTTTGAGAGCTGTGTGTATGATAGAGTTTAAGCCACCATAGTGGGTGAGATTGCCAGTGGAAAAGGGCAGAACTTGAGGAGAAAGAGCGTTTACCTTCTCGTTTGTTTGTGGTCTGTCTGTCCCATTAGAATGTAATCCTTATGGCAGAGATTGTTATTTACAACTATATCCTCAAAGCTTAGACCAGTGCCTGGTTCATAGTAAGCAACTGCTAAATAACGTACTGAATGAGTATCAGAAGGGCAAGAAATTCTTTATGTCTGATGCTGTGTAAGCAGGAAACAAAATTGGGAATATAGTTGAGGGCCAAATTGTATGTCATGGTAAAAATTTGGAACTTACCCTATAGGCAAGAAAATTTTCTAATTCAATATTTTAGTATTCATAACTTTTAGCATCTGCAAATAGCCCCCATACTAGTTTCAATTCATGTTTTTCCTTAAATTGGTGTTTTAAACAAATTTGTACTAAATTTAAATATTACTTCCATCCATGGAAAACATTTTTCTATTACAAATTCAAATAAAAGCGTAACTAGTAAAAATGAAAAATGTTTGGCCTTCTACCACCTAAAATCTTGTCACATAATGCCAAGGGTTCACGTATAATATTTTGGGAAGTGCTGCTGAAGATAAAGATAGCTAAATGATGGTTTAAGCAAGGGAGTGGTACAATGGTAAGTATTTTAGAAAGAAATCTGATAGTAGTGTGAAGGATGTTAAGAATGAAGGTGAAGGCTAATCAGGAAGCTGTTGCAGTGGTCCAGCCCCAAGATGATAAAGGCATGAACTAAGACAGTAGATATGGACAAAGCAGATTAGGAAGTTTATAGAGGAGGTAAACTCAGCTGTAAAGTGACTGATGAGATGGTGGCAAGGAAGAATTGAAGGACCTGAGGTGTTCCAGCTTAGACTGCTGGGCACATTGTAACTGCGATAACTGACTTGGGAAGTCAAAGAGGAGCCTGTGTGGAGAAATGGTTTTTTTTATTTTAGATAAGTAAATTCAGAGAGCTTGTGTCATTCAGGTGGCAATGTGCATTATGTGGAAATACAGATGTAGGAACTCAAAACAGGTTGGGGCTGGAAGGGGTTTGAGAGCTGTGTGTATGATAGAGTTTAAGCCACCATAGTGGGTGAGATTGCCAGTGGAAAAGGGCAGAACTTGAGGAGAAAGAGCTAAGAACCAAATGCAGACTCCTCAAATCTCTGGAGAAGGGGAGGCAGATACCCTCTTCCAGCAGTACAATCTTATTTCTACCACCCAAAAAATACTAAGTAAAGTTCTTTTTTTCGTATATATGTAAGAGTCTCAAGAAAGAGTCAATCTGGCTCACTAAACAAAAATCTATTTTTAATTGTATAAAATTATACATATAAAATACATAGAAAGTACTAAACAGGTAAGTAAAAAATTTTAAAAACCCAAAAATGGACAGACCAGGGAACAATATTTCTCAAAGTTCTTTGGGATTTTACTGGTTGGTATTTGAGAAAAGTAATCCAGGAGGTGAAAAGACAAATTCTTTCCGTAACTCATACCCCTTAAAATTTCCCAGAGAAAACAGCAAAGAAGAAATGAGGGTTTCTGATTTCTGGATTATAAACATCAGTAAAAATTGAGTAGACATAGCTATTATTTAATGTAGGAGACTCTGCTCCAATCCTACATGTGCCTCATGGAATACAGAGATGGGGCTTGGAGAATTCAAGAAAATCCCTTTAAAGGACTAATACAATTGTTGCTAAATACTGGTCACAAAGATAATTTCAAAACCAAGAAAAATGACTTTCGTCTTTTCCCTGTCTGATCCAAAAGAGCAAATTACAGCCTGTTTCCTAGCCTATTTCTAAAAGCAGAGTGTATTATTGTTAAACAAAAGTGTAAAGGCATGAACTAAGACAGTAGATATGGACAAAGCATAGGATTAAGGAGGTAAACTCAGCTGTAAAGTGACTGATGAGATGGTGGCAAGGAAGAATTGAAGGACCTGAGGTGTTCCAGCTTAGACTGCTGGGCACATTGTAACGATAACTGACTTGGGAAGTCAAAGAGGAGCCTGTGTGGAGAAATGGTTTTTATTTTAGATAAGTAAATTCAGAGAGCTTGTGTCATTCAGGTGGCAATGTGCATTATGTGGAAATACAGATGTAGGAACTCAAAACAGGTTGGGGCTGGAAGGGGTTTGAGAGCTGTGTGTATGATAGAGTTTAAGCCACCATAGTGGGTGAGATTGCCAGTGGAAAAGGGCAGAACTTGAGGAGAAAGAGCTAAGAACCAAATGCAGACTCCTCAAATCTCTGGAGAAGGGGAGGCAGATACCCTCTTCCAGCAGTACAATCTTATTTCTACCACCCAAAAAATACTAAGTAAAGTTCTTTTTTTCGTATATATGTAAGAGTCTCAAGAAAGAGTCAATCTGGCTCACTAAACAAAAATCTATTTTTAATTGTATAAAATTATACATATAAAATACATAGAAAGTACTAAACAGGTAAGTAAAAATTTAAAACCAAAAGTGGACAGACCAGGGAACAATATTTCTCAAAGTTCTTTGGGATTTTACTGGTTGGTATTTGAGAAAAGTAATCCAGGAGGTGAAAAGACAAATTCTTTCCGTAACTCATACCCCTTAAAATTTCCCAGAGAAAACAGCAAAGAAGAAATGAGGGTTTCTGATTTCTGGATTATAAACATCAGTAAAAATTGAGTAGACATAGCTATTATTTAATGTAGGAGACTCTGCTCCAATCCTACATGTGCCTCATGGAATACAGAGATGGGGCTTGGAGAATTCAAGAAAATCCCTTTAAAGGACTAATACAATTGTTGCTAAATACTGGTCACAAAGATAATTTCAAAACCAAGAAAAATGACTTTCGTCTTTTCCCTGTCTGATCCAAAAGAGCAAATTACAGCCTGTTTCCTAGCCTATTTCTAAAAGCAGAGTGTATTATTGTTAAACAAAAAGTGTAATGGCAGGAATATTAAATTTCCCAAACTCAGTTTAGGAAGTGCACTGAGCTATGATATAGTATATAAAGGTGATTACAGAAACAAGAAGAAAATATATCTTAGAGAGATGTACAAAAAATTATCCCAAAGGGGAATGATCTAGCTGTGCTCCAGATCATTTTACCCAGGAAAGAGATGATGGAAGAGAATAGTATTAATATTAAAAACCTCAGTAGCTGATCATTGACTCTCTTTCCCTTCCCGCATGAACTTCTCATGTTTCCAACTAGAAAGTGCCATAATGCCAAAGTCGCATCTAATTTTCTTGTTCAACTCATCCTTTAATAATCAATATGGAGGAAGAGGAAAGAAGGAAAACAGATGTGAATCTAGATATATACATCTAAGGTTGTAAACAGTAGCCACTTGGTCATGGATGGATAATGTTTCCAAAAAGCAAAATGATGGGAGGAGATTTTTTTTTTTTTTAAAAAAAGGGAAATATGTTTTACCTTCTACCAATATTTGCAGCAGGAAGATCTATAGACAGGGCTAAACGAAGCTAGGTGAGCAGGGGAGGAAAGTGAAAGATAAGTAACTTCAGCCCTTACCCCTTCAGTAGATACTGGTATGGTACAGTATCTATGACCTAGAAGCAACACAGGTGATAAACCTCTGCAGATTGTGTTTATAATTCCTCTCTTGTTCCTGGGAAGTTTCCCAGCAATTATTTTAAAAATAAGAAACCAGATCTCTATTTTCTTCCAAACAATAAAGTAAGGAAACCCTAAAGTGAAGTACTGTTTGAAGGCAGAGGAAGATTAGGTGGTGGTGCTGAGGGAGTGGCATAGGTTAGGAATATCTAGTAACTGGAGGAATAACTTGGTACCAAGTAGGCGCAGCCCAAGATAAACCAAAGCCAAACAACTTTCATTTTCATGCCCTGTTGGGTCCAAGAGGAAGCAGGAATGAGGCCAAGAGTGAGGCACACAGTCCTTATTCAAGCTTGTTATTTTAAAAGAGGGAGACAGGAACACCTAGTAAATCATTCTGTGCTATTGAAATGACTATACAGAGTTACTGTGAGTATAAGAGCCTGCAAAGCTCTGAAGACAGCCTGCTCTTCTTGTAAAGTGGTGTAGAGATGTTTCAAAAGCGTCTACGTCCAAAAACTAGAAGTAAGAAAATGGATATCTCAGCAAATAGAAATCCAGGTGTAGAATTTATACACACATATATATATATATATTTTTTAAAGTATAAAATTGAGAAAGTATGTACAGAAATCACACTAAGTCTTAGAAAGGACATATAAAAATAGGGCCTGGAGAAGATCGGAGTATGTGGATGGATGCCTAGCAGTTGGAAGAATGCATATTGCCCAACTGCCCAGCAGCTAGCATGAGAATATCTTTCTTCTCCTTGTGGAAGCGCAGCTCCTTGCCTGCCAGCCGGGCTTCATCCAGCTCCCGCTCAGTAGAGGCCAGCTCCCTAGACAGTGCCCCTGGCACACTCTGCTCCCGGCTCACCCAGTCCAATGCCATTTGGTGGCGAATATCATCATCCAGGGCTCGGTGTGAGTAATGAGCCAACACTTCCTGGAGCGGGAAAGGAATGTGAAAGTCACAGACAAAGTAAAGGTTCATACCACATTTTAACCCAACTGGGACTAGGAACTCTCAGCCTTTGGGTCCTAACTGAAGTCAGCACCAGAGTCCTCTAAGGAGACTCCTATGGGAAACCTGGTGGGGGAAGCAAGGCAGGTAAAAGAATCACAGTTAAGATTATGGAATGAAGTGGGCACTTAAGCCTTTCAAGACTCACAGCCTGGTAGGCCTGCTTATTTATAACACAACAGCCACCTCAAAAATGGTCCTTCTGCCAGACTCCCCTCATCCATGGGAACTCTTACCTGCCGAGAGCACTGTCTTTCCCTCATGGCCTTAAGGCTGCCATTCCAGTGCAGCAGTTGAAAAACTGTCATTAGCTCCTGGAGGAAGAAAATAAGAAGTGCCAGGACAGTGGTTTATATATTTGGAGGTTTGCATCAGAATAGGCACGGAACTTCCCTGGTGATGCAGTGGTTAAGAATCTGCCTTGCAATGCAGGGGACACAGGTTCAATCCCTGGTTTGAGAACAAACATCCCACATGCCACAGAGCAACTAACTCATGCATCACAACTAGAAAGTCTGTGCATCCCTGTGAAAGATCCCACATGACAAAATGAAAATATCACATGATGCAACTAAGACCAGAGGCACCCACATACATAATTAAATATTTAAAAAAAAACTAATTAAATGGGGAAACTTTCAGAAAAAGTATTTATGGAAGCATGCCTTATACCAACTGTGATATGTCCTCAGGGGAAGGAAGATATTTATATTTTGAAAAATATTCTCTAACTTTTGTCCCTTCCTCTCTAATTGAGTATTAGTAGAAGGCGTGTGTGTGTGTGTACAGGATGCCCCATGTCATCAGAGTCAGGGAAGTAGATGGAATAGTATAGTACCTGGAACTCCAACATTGACTTGCCCTTGTTGGATTCCAACATGAATCGGAAAGCACCAATCCCTGTATTTGGGCTGTCAGCTTCCTCCCTATTGCCCTGGTTACAGAAGAAAAGAAAAGACAAACAGATTTTCAATCAGGATCATCACCTTAAGCAGCACTGTCCAAGAGAAATATAATGCAAGCCACATGTTTAATTCAGTTGCCACAATACAGTAAAAATAAATGGTATTTATTTTAATAGTATATTTTATTTAACCTAATATGTTCAACATATTATTTCAACTATAATTAGTATAAAAATTATTAATGAAACATTCTTTTTCTTGTACTAAGTTTTCAAAATCTGGTGCCTGTTTCACTTTACAGCACATCTCAATTCAAGTGCTCAATAGCTACATGTAGCTAGTCTCTATTCTGCACAGTCCTAGAGGCTGTCAGAGTCATCACATGTTTTAACTTAGGTGACAGAGATAAGTCAATCTGATTTTCCCTATCTTACAAAAGTGAGGACACTGAAACATATAGGAGTGTCTTGATTTAGCTAAAATAACAGAATGAGTTCAGCGTATAGGACTGGACTAGCCTAGAAAATAATTAATGAATGCATTTTAGCAAGTGACTGCAAAAGATTGAAGCATGGCAATTCCGGGTAGCAGTTTGGCCTCCTGGACATTTGCCTTGTGTGTCTTCTACTGGCAACATGACCCTGCTGGGATAGAACTCAGATACACTGTCCTACCTACAAAACAATACAGTATGGAAGTTAAGAGCATGTACTGGAGCTCCTACAAGTCTTATGGTCTTGGTGAAGTCATCTAACCTCTCTGTTCCTCAGCTACCTTACTTGTAAAATAACAATAATCATAGATCTATCTTATAGGATAATTTTAAGGATTAAAGATATTTTTAAATTTTAAATCTAAAAAGAGATAAATGTAGTCTAACAATTCCAAGCATATAATGTAGGTGCATTATTGTATTTTCCCGGGTGTCCAGTTCCATAATCCAAACCCATTCTGGTACTGGCTCTGGTTTCTGCTATTTGATAGTGGGTTCATATTATTAGAAGATAAATTCCAGATCCAGAGTCATGTAGGGACTTCCAAAATAAGAGTATCTTCTGGTTTACTAGTGATCCTTTTTGTCAACCTGAAAGCACCAATCCCTGTATTTGGGCTGTCAGCTTCCTCCCTATTGCCCTGGTTACAGAAGAAAAGAAAAGACAAACAGATTTTCAATCAGGATCATCACCTTAAGCAGCACTGTCCAAGAGAAATATAATGCAAGCCACATGTTTAATTCAGTTGCCACAATACAGTAAAAATAAATGGTATTTATTTTAATAGTATATTTTATTTAACCTAATATGTTCAACATATTATTTCAACTATAATTAGTATAAAAATTATTAATGAAACATTCTTTTTCTTGTACTAAGTTTTCAAAATCTGGTGCCTGTTTCACTTTACAGCACATCTCAATTCAAGTGCTCAATAGCTACATGTAGCTAGTCTCTATTCTGCACAGTCCTAGAGGCTGTCAGAGTCATCACATGTTTTAACTTAGGTGACAGAGATAAGTCAATCTGATTTTCCCTATCTTACAAAAGTGAGGACACTGAAACATATAGGAGTGTCTTGATTTAGCTAAAATAACAGAATGAGTTCAGCGTATAGGACTGGACTAGCCTAGAAAAAATTAATGAATGCATTTTAGCAAGTGACTGCAAAAGATTGAAGCATGGCAATTCCGGGTAGCAGTTTGGCCTCCTGGACATTTGCCTTGTGTGTCTTCTACTGGCAACATGACCCTGCTGGGATAGAACTCAGATACACTGTCCTACCTACAAAACAATACAGTATGGAAGTTAAGAGCATGTACTGGAGCTCCTACAAGTCTTATGGTCTTGGTGAAGTCATCTAACCTCTCTGTTCCTCAGCTACCTTACTTGTAAAATAACAATAATCATAGATCTATCTTATAGGATAATTTTAAGGATTAAAGATATTTTTAAATTTTAAATCTAAAAAGAGATAAATGTAGTCTAACAATTCCAAGCATATAATGTAGGTGCATTATTGTATTTTCCCGGGTGTCCAGTTCCATAATCCAAACCCATTCTGGTACTGGCTCTGGTTTCTGCTATTTGATAGTGGGTTCATATTATTAGAAGATAAATTCCAGATCCAGAGTCATGTAGGGACTTCCAAAATAAGAGTATCTTCTGGTTTACTAGTGATCCTTTTTGTCAACCTGATATCGAAAAATTAGGCCAGGAGACTACTAGGAACACAGGGATCCAACTTTCTCCTCTTGCTTCTTGAGAGGTTTCCTGCTCTTTCTAGCCAGTTTCACATATGCACACACCTCCCCAGATAAGAACTTTATTCTGCTCTCTTTGAGCAAGGGAATCAGGTACAGGTCAGGAGCCAATCAAGGTATATCCAAATTCAGTTTATTGTGGGACACTTTATCATGGGGTTTTATTGTATATGTATCACACCTTAAATAATGCCAGGCACTTAGTAAGTGCCAGCTTATCATTATTTTCTTTATGTGCTATAATCAACAAGAAGTCAGAACCATCAAAATCAACCCACTTTGTTTTGTGGCTCATGAGAAACAGTTATGCCACACGTGGTCAATCTTTGTGGAGAAACAAAGGTCACGAAATTTGGATTTGGAAGTGAAAACCTAGAGGTATAAGGAAAAAGGTGGTAATTTTCATATTTAGGATTTAGGGCTCTGTAGCAAGCAAGAGCCTTCATTTTTATCTAGATTGTTCATTGTGATACCTTATTCAGTACCTCCATGATTTGGCATGTAGAAAATAATGACCCTATCTACACAGCCTGTAGGGATAGAGAGGAGGCTGCTGGCAGAGCAGCTTCCAGCAGAGGCTGCAGGGCCCAGGAGTCCATCTGCCATAGATAGGCCTTGCTCAGTTCTCATGACCCAACATTGGCAAGTTCCACCTCATAGGACACTTCTACACCTAACAAGGTTATAAATGAACTCCATTTATTCAATAAACATTTAATTACAGAATATTTGCTTAGTGGTAGAAACATTAGAATGTAATTGGAAAGGAATTAAGGTTAACTTTAATTTAACCTACTTATTTTACAAATGAGGAAATTCAGAGCCACAGAGCCTAGGTGATTTGTCAAAATGTCAGTGTCAGATTCAGGACTTTTAAAGGACAAAAGTTAAAGCAAAGAATGTGGACCTCACTCTTTACCCATGGCTAAGACTAAATGAACATCGTTTTTCTGGAGAAGGAGAATTCCACTGGGATATTAATGAGAAATCCATTAAGTTCTCAATTTGAGGGGTTAATCAAAAAAGAATAGTGGCATGAGAATAAAGTAGTTTACATTTCTTAAACACTTTGTAGCAGACACTGCCCATGACCTACTCAATGTCTATTTCCTTCTTCCTTCCTATAGGGCCTACTCATCTCTGAATTACCTCAGGGTGACTTTTTTTTTTTTTTTTAATTTTGGCCTCTTTTTCTTTATTTCTTTATTTATTTATTATTTTTCATCCATCTTTATTCTTCGGCCTGTGTGGGCCTCCCATTGCAGTGGCCTCTCTCGCTGCAGAGCATCGGCTCTGGGTGCATGTGCTCCAGAGCTCTGGTGACTGATAGCTGGACACACCGGTCCAGCTGTTCCACAGCACGTGGGATCTTCCCAGGCCAGGGATCAAACCTGGGTCTCCTGCATTGCAGGCAGATTCTTTACCATCTGATCCACCAGGGAAAGAATCCTTACTACTAAGGAGATACTAGAAAAGATTGTCTCTTTCTGCTTCTGAATGTAGTTCTGCTTCTTAACTCTGTAGCTGTCTTGTACCAGAGGGGAGTCAGCTCAAGGGCAAAGCCAATAGCTAGAGGATGCTTGAGTGGAGAGATGTTAAGAATTTTGGCCAGTAGATGATGACAATCTTTTCTGTTTCTTCTGCTGAGTTAAAAGTCCGCTTTGATGCTTCCCTGGTGGCCCAGTGGTAAAGAATCTGCCTGCCAATGCAGTAGACACAGGTTTGATCCCTGATCTGGGAAGATCCCACATGTTGCAGAGCAACTAAGCCCGTGCACGACAACTATTGGTGCCCTAGAGCCTGGGAGCCGCAACTATTGAAGCCCAGTGCGCCCTAGAGCCTCTACTCCACAACAAGAGAAGCCACCCCAATGGGAAGCCTGTACAGTGCAGCTAGAGAGTAGCCCCCACTTGCCACAACTAGGAAAGTCCATGTACAACAATGAAGACCCAGTAAGACACACACAAAAAGTCTGCTTTCTTCAGATTTGGTGATCAGACTCTCAGTCTATTTTGCAGGAGATCTTGCACCTCGGTATCTCCCTGCCCCATCCTCCCAAGAATTTTGCAAAGAATGTGGACCTCACTCTTTACCCATGGCTAAGACTAAATGAACATCGTTTTTCTGGAGAAGGAGAATTCCACTGGGATATTAATGAGAAATCCATTAAGTTCTCAATTTGAGGGGTTAATCAAAAAAGAATAGTGGCATGAGAATAAAGTAGTTTACATTTCTTAAACACTTTGTAGCAGACACTGCCCATGACCTACTCAATGTCTATTTCCTTCTTCCTTCCTATAGGGCCTACTCATCTCTGAATTACCTCAGGGTGACTTTTTTTTTTTTTTTTTTAATTTTGGCCTCTTTTTCTTTATTTCTTTATTTATTTATTATTTTTCATCCATCTTTATTCTTCGGCCTGTGTGGGCCTCCCATTGCAGTGGCCTCTCTCGCTGCAGAGCATCGGCTCTGGGTGCATGTGCTCCAGAGCTCTGGTGACTGATAGCTGGACACACCGGTCCAGCTGTTCCACAGCACGTGGGATCTTCCCAGGCCAGGGATCAAACCTGGGTCTCCTGCATTGCAGGCAGATTCTTTACCATCTGATCCACCAGGGAAAGAATCCTTACTACTAAGGAGATACTAGAAAAGATTGTCTCTTTCTGCTTCTGAATGTAGTTCTGCTTCTTAACTCTGTAGCTGTCTTGTACCAGAGGGGAGTCAGCTCAAGGGCAAAGCCAATAGCTAGAGGATGCTTGAGTGGAGAGATGTTAAGAATTTTGGCCAGTAGATGATGACAATCTTTTCTGTTTCTTCTGCTGAGTTAAAAGTCCGCTTTGATGCTTCCCTGGTGGCCCAGTGGTAAAGAATCTGCCTGCCAATGCAGTAGACACAGGTTTGATCCCTGATCTGGGAAGATCCCACATGTTGCAGAGCAACTAAGCCCGTGCACGACAACTATTGGTGCCCTAGAGCCTGGGAGCCGCAACTATTGAAGCCCAGTGCGCCCTAGAGCCTCTACTCCACAACAAGAGAAGCCACCCCAATGGGAAGCCTGTACAGTGCAGCTAGAGAGTAGCCCCCACTTGCCACAACTAGGAAAGTCCATGTACAACAATGAAGACCCAGTAAGACACACACAAAAAGTCTGCTTTCTTCAGATTTGGTGATCAGACTCTCAGTCTATTTTGCAGGAGATCTTGCACCTCGGTATCTCCCTGCCCCATCCTCCCAAGAATGTGCTCCTGCAAATGGGATATCAGAGTTCATCCTCTCTGTCTACATGGGACTGGTCTTTAGGCTTGAAGTCCAGGTTAGGGCTGTGGTCCTAGATGACGATAGTCTTAATCCATGGGATTATCCAGTTTTAAAATCTGCCCTACTTCTAGACTTCCTATCATGTAAGATAATAAATTTCCTTCCTTTATTTATTAAGCCAATTTGAAGTGAGATTTTCCATTATTTGCATCCAAAGGCACCTAAACAGATAACATGTGCTAAATGCTGGAACATAATCTCTTTTATCTAATAATCCTATGTGATAGGTATAACTGTTACCCTGTTTTACAGTTGAGGAAACTAAAACAGACTAAATACCTTGTTCAAATTCACATGTCAAGGGCTTCCTTGGTGGTCCAGTGGGCAAAGAGTCTACCTTGCAGTATAAGGGGCGCCAGTTTAATCCCTCGCCCAGGAGGATCCCATGAGCCACAGTTTATGGAACGGTGTGTCCAACTGCGAGCCAGCACTCTGGAGCGCATGCGCCCAGAGCTGGTGCTCTGCAGTGACAGAGGCCACTGCAATGAGAGGCCCACGCAGGCCAAAAGAATAAAGATGGGTGAAAATAAATAAATAAAAACCCAATAGGGGCTTCCCTGGTGGTCCAGTGGGTAAGGACACCGCCTTGCAGTGCAAGGGCCGCCGGTTCAATCCCTGGCCTGGGAAGATCCCACATGCCACAGAGTGGCTGGACCGATGTGTCCAATTACCGAGCCAGAGCTCCAGAGCGCATGTGCCCAGAGCCAGTGCTCTGTGACAACAGAGGCCATTGCGATGGGAGGCCCACATAGGCCAAAGAACAAAGATGGATGAAAACAGATAAATGAAAGACCAATAGAAGTGGCCCGCCCACCCCTCTCCCTCCCCAACCCACCCCCCCCAAAAAAAACAACAATAAAAGAGGCCCACATTAAAAAAAAAAAGTCACATAAACAAAATTTCAAAATAATGAATCCACGGCCCATACTCATAACTACTGCTTTCTATAATCCACACTGTTTCATTTTACAATATTGATACATTAGGTGATTTAAGACTTAAAATGTGTTTTTTTAAATTTTAACTGATTTGATTAATATAAAAATGTTTTATTCCCTGCAGATACTGCTGACTGGGGCAAAGAGTAATAGGAGAAAAACAGATGGGTCCTAGGTAACAAAAGGGTTATGATTCAAAGTGCTCAACACTAATATACAAAACAGATAACTGAAGCAGTTTAGTATATGTAATTACATCTTAAATGCAAAGAAAACAGAAAATTGAACTGACTATCTCTATCAGTGATCTTGTGAGAGGAAGAAGGCAGTGCTTTATTTTTTTCTTTTTGCCTCTAAATCATCGCCTATTTTTCATCCATCTTTTATTCTTTTTAGCATGTGTGGGCTTCCCATCACAGCGGCCTCTCCCATTGCAAAGCACTGGCTCTGGGCACATGTGCTCCAGAGCACTGGCTCATAATCGGACACACCAGCCCAGCCACTTCTCGGCGCATGGGATTCTTCCAGGCCAGAGATTGAACCAGTGTTCCTTGCACTGCAAGGTGGACTCTCTACCCACTGGACCACCAGGGAAGCCCATCAGTGCTAATTTTTAAGATGTACTTCAAAGCTAGAAAAGTTTGTAAGCTAACTTGGGTTCTACCACTTAGAAGCTATATTACTTTAGACAAAACTTCACTTCTATGTGTTTAAATTCCTTATCTATAAAAAAGGGGTATTAATAGTATTTATACCACATAGGATTGTTGTGAAGATGAAATGAAATAAAATACATATCCCTAGAATAGTCCCGGTATAAAATAAACACTCAATTAGGATTAGCTATGGTTATCATCATTATCATTTGAAAGAACAGATGTTCTTTTTTAAAGAGAGCAAATAAATTATCCACCACATTCCTAGAAACATGGAAAGACAAGATATTTATAAAGTGCTCTTTATTAATAAGATGAAGTTATAGAGGATGGAAATGAAATGAACCCCTCCCAAAAAAAAGAGGCCCACATTAAAAAAAAAAAGTCACATAAACAAAATTTCAAAATAATGAATCCACGGCCCATACTCATAACTACTGCTTTCTATAATCCACACTGTTTCATTTTACAATATTGATACATTAGGTGATTTAAGACTTAAAATGTGTTTTTTTTAATTTTAACTGATTTGATTAATATAAAAATGTTTTATTCCCTGCAGATACTGCTGACTGGGGCAAAGAGTAATAGGAGAAAAACAGATGGGTCCTAGGTAACAAAAGGGTTATGATTCAAAGTGCTCAACACTAATATACAAAACAGATAACTGAAGCAGTTTAGTATATGTAATTACATCTTAAATGCAAAGAAAACAGAAAATTGAACTGACTATCTCCCTATCAGTGATCTTGTGAGAGGAAGAAGGCAGTGCTTTATTTTTTTCTTTTTGCCTCTAAATCATCGCCTATTTTTCATCCATCTTTTATTCTTTTTAGCATGTGTGGGCTTCCCATCACAGCGGCCTCTCCCATTGCAAAGCACTGGCTCTGGGCACATGTGCTCCAGAGCACTGGCTCATAATCGGACACACCAGCCCAGCCACTTCTCGGCGCATGGGATTCTTCCAGGCCAGAGATTGAACCAGTGTTCCTTGCACTGCAAGGTGGACTCTCTACCCACTGGACCACCAGGGAAGCCCATCAGTGCTAATTTTTAAGATGTACTTCTAAGCTAGAAAAGTTTGTAAGCTAACTTGGGTTCTACCACTTAGAAGCTATATTACTTTAGACAAAACTTCACTTCTATGTGTTTAAATTCCTTATCTATAAAAAAGGGGTATTAATAGTATTTATACCACATAGGATTGTTGTGAAGATGAAATGAAATAAAATACATATCCCCTAGAATAGTCCCCGGTATAAAATAAACACTCAATTAGGATTAGCTATGGTTATCATCATTATCATTTGAAAGAACAGATGTTCTTTTTTAAAGAGAGCAAATAAATTATCCACCACATTCCTAGAAACATGGAAAGACAAGATATTTATAAAGTGCTCTTTATTAATAAGATGAAGTTATAGAGGGATGGAACAAGTGACAATGAAAATAGTTGTATATTAATTAAAAAAAGAAAAAAGAAAAGAGTCACAGAAAAGGGAGTAAGGTCTTAAACCAAAATCGGGAAAAGCAAAATTCCAGTTCAATTTTTTATTTTGTAATCTCTCTAGAAGTCCATAATCTCAAAATGAAGATTTCTAGATACCAGTGATATAATGAAAGAGACAAAATAACAAAAACAAAAACATAAACAGAATTAGAGATTGAAGCATTTGGAACAAGTAGCACAAAAGACTGACAGATAATAAACAGAAAGAACAGAAATGTAGACAGGAAAGAAAACCAAGAAGTCATGCTCCTTTTCCCTTAAAACACAAGATTTCCCAACAGCCAATTCCCCCATCCTCCACTCTCCCCACTTCCAACTCCAAGTAACTTACATTGAAAGATGCCAGGGCCTCAGAGACACTCTTCTCAATGAATTCATCAGTGATTCTTCGGGAAGGATGTTCATTAAACACAGAATTCATCAGTGCAATTTTTGCAGCACTCCGCCGGGCTTCAGCTTTTGTGGGGCAAAACTAGGCAGGGCAAACAGAAAATATTGTATATATGTGTGTCTGAGAGAGAGGAAGGAAAAAAGGGGAGGGAAACAGTTGGATACTCTTTGGGAAAATCTGTTTATTCAACACACCCTCCAAAGTTTTTATTGTAAAATCATTGGGGCATTTGGAAACATAAATTTGAGTCAACATCCTGAAGTCATTAAGAAACTGGAGACAGCTGTAGCTCGTACCACTTAGAAGCTATATTACTTTAGACAAAACTTCACTTCTATGTGTTTAAATTCCTTATCTATAAAAAAGGGGTATTAATAGTATTTATACCACATAGGATTGTTGTGAAGATGAAATGAAATAAAATACATATCCCCTAGAATAGTCCCCGGTATAAAATAAACACTCAATTAGGATTAGCTATGGTTATCATCATTATCATTTGAAAGAACAGATGTTCTTTTTTAAAGAGAGCAAATAAATTATCCACCACATTCCTAGAAACATGGAAAGACAAGATATTTATAAAGTGCTCTTTATTAATAAGATGAAGTTATAGAGGGATGGAACAAGTGACAATGAAAATAGTTGTATATTAATTAAAAAAAGAAAAAAGAAAAGAGTCACAGAAAAGGGAGTAAGGTCTTAAACCAAAATCGGGAAAAGCAAAATTCCAGTTCAATTTTTTATTTTGTAATCTCTCTAGAAGTCCATAATCTCAAAATGAAGATTTCTAGATACCAGTGATATAATGAAAGAGACAAAATAACAAAAACAAAAACATAAACAGAATTAGAGATTGAAGCATTTGGAACAAGTAGCACAAAAGACTGACAGATAATAAACAGAAAGAACAGAAATGTAGACAGGAAAGAAAACCAAGAAGTCATGCTCCTTTTCCCTTAAAACACAAGATTTCCCAACAGCCAATTCCCCCATCCTCCACTCTCCCCACTTCCAACTCCAAGTAACTTACATTGAAAGATGCCAGGGCCTCAGAGACACTCTTCTCAATGAATTCATCAGTGATTCTTCGGGAAGGATGTTCATTAAACACAGAATTCATCAGTGCAATTTTTGCAGCACTCCGCCGGGCTTCAGCTTTTGTGGGGCAAAACTAGGCAGGGCAAACAGAAAATATTGTATATATGTGTGTCTGAGAGAGAGGAAGGAAAAAAGGGGAGGGAAACAGTTGGATACTCTTTGGGAAAATCTGTTTATTCAACACACCCTCCAAAGTTTTTATTGTAAAATCATTGGGGCATTTGGAAACATAAATTTGAGTCAACATCCTGAAGTCATTAAGGAACTGGAGACAGCTGTAGCTCGTACCAAACTGAATGCAGAATGGAGGAGACTGCTGAGGTCAGCATATAATCACTGGCTACGAAAAGTACCCCTGTTTAAACTATCAACAGAATTAATTACTCAAAAGCCAGATTCTGGCTCGTCTGTTAGAAATCTGTATCTTGTTCTCTTATTCTGTAGACAGGCAAGATTTTTTTTCATCCCTCTAGCTAACCTAAGATTAGAACAAAGCTGTGTCTAGGCTGCTTCTGCAGAGAAGCCCTCTAGTCTCTATCAGAAGTACCCATTTGGGGTTTTTGGACTTCAACCTTAGCTCTTTGCAGGCTGTTTCCCCAACCATGCAGAGAGCCAGGGAACGATCTCTGAATGGAGTCTAAGCTATGAGGAAGGCTTTTATAGTCTTCTCTCACCCCTTCCCAGCAGAAGCAGAGAAGAGAGGTAGCTAGGGAAATGAAAGCTGACCTGAGGAAAACAAGAAAAAATTAAAAATTAATTCATGTTTTTACATTGTATCCAACATGCATATCACAAAGCAAGTCTAATATTCAAAAGTCTTAAATTGCTAAACTTCAAACCCCTAGCCACGTTTAAAATTCATTTTTTATGGCTCTCAAAGACCTCTATGCCCTTTGTCATTTATTTTTTTTTTATAATTTTTTTTGGCCACTTCGATTAGTCTTTCACTTATTTATGTTTGTTCTTTGGCCTGTGTGGGCCTCCCATCACAGTGGCCTCTCTCACTGCAGAGCACTGGCTCTGGGCACATGCACCCCAGAGCTCTGGCTTGGTAACTGGACACATCAGTCCAGCTGCTCCGCGGCACATGGGATCTTCCCAGGCCAGGGATCGAACCAGCACCCCTTGCACTGCAAGGCGGTGTCCTTACCCACTGGACCACCAGGGAAACCCACCCTTTGTCATTTAGGATTAGGATTAGAGAAAAGGATTAGAGAAAAGGAATAAAGTAATTTTAAAAAGTAGACCAGATTTTGTTTGCTACTTAACTATCCTTAATTTCAGTAATTCCCAGTTTCCTTTAGCTGACAGGACTGTCTGAGACAATACATGGAGTTTGGTACATTAATCCTAAATTGTCTTACTTATTCAGTTTCTCTGTTTCCACTTCTCTCCCTATTCAGTATAGCCTGCTGCCCATTGGACTGTATGTATGGTGCTTTTTCTGAGAAATCATCTGTGAAGAAAACCACCAGGAGAAATTTCACCTGCCAAAGTGGATATAAAAGATATAAGCTAAAAGGGCCCAAGATAGATAATCCTTCTCTTTCAGGAAATAACAGAAATCAAATTACTATAATGGCCCACTTTGAGACATCACCATAAGATTATTAAATCTTTATTCAATGGTATGATGAGGTGAGAGAAAGAATGAAAGATCTTATTTTCTAGAAGCAAAAGATAAACATTAGTCATCTTAGGCATATATTTATTTCTCTGAAATGGCTGGGGTTCTGAGAGAAATATTTAGTAACTTGATTAGAAATGAAGCTTCCTCGGAATGGTTTCTATTGGAGGCTGCAACTGAGCTACAATGGCACTCATTTGTGCAACAGACTTATTACATGTCTGTCCTCTCTTCTGTTCTGGGTACTGAGTTTGAGGGTAGAGATTGAAAACTGAAGAAGAAAAAGATGGAGACTAACTCTGCCGCCATAGAGTATAGTCTACTAGGAGAGAGAAACACTCAATTTCAATATGTTGTGCTAAGTGATATGAGAAGGGAAGTTCAAGGTGATATGGAAGCACATAGCAGAGGGTATAACTTTGTCTAATGGTTCTTCAAACCATATGGAAAACAGAACAAAAGTGTCTAGTCTCCTTCCTAATTCCTATTAAGGCTCTAAGTTGACACTTTAAGAAGCTATTTTCCTGTCTGCAGTGTGAAAAACCCATCTTTGATGATAATCTTCATACTGGTCAAATTTCTTGTTACCCTATAATAGAATTGACTCTTTTCATCATCTTATATTACAAGTCTTTCATATAATTGTAGAATTTTAGTACCAGAAATACTGGTTACAAATAATCTACTCTATCTCCTTCACATTATAGATGGGGAAACTGAGGCCCATAGAAATTACTCTACTTGCCCCCCGGCAGTCAGTGGAATGAAACGTTGGATCTATTAACTCTTTGATGAGTACTGTTTCCACCATACATAATCCTACTCCTTTGATCTCTTGGAGAACTCAAACATGGCTCTCCTTGGTGATAGCCTATGAAAAAGTAATGCGGGCAGTGAGTATTATCCTATGTCTTCAAAAAGAGAGCAGGAGATTGGAAAGCCAAATCAGAGCATGAGGTGCTAGCAGTCTGCTTTTCACTTCCCAGATGGCTCAGTGGTAAAGAATCTGCCTGCAATGGAGGAGATACACAGGAAACATGGCTTCAATCCCTGGGTCAGGGAGATCCCCTGGAGAAGGAAATGACAACCCACTCCAGTATTCTTGCCTGGAAAATTTCATGGATAGAGGAGCCTCGCAGGCTACAGTCCATGGAGTCGCAGAGTCGGACACAACTGAAGGCAGTGCTCATAAGCACAGTCTGGTTTTCTTTCAACCTTCAAAATCTCAAGCCCACTTTGAATTTGAGCATGATTAAAAGCCTGCTACTGAGGTTGTTTTTTGGACAAATGAGCCATAGGTGCTTATTAGAATGATTTGCTCAGAACTGGTCCAAGTCCTCAATATGTGCCTTTGGTAGAAATTTAATGGCCAAAGTGACAGAGAAAGCTACTACTAGCACCTAAGCATTTCTCTCTGCTACTGCTGCCTTGCAACTCTTACCTGGAAACTCCCAAAGCAGCTTCCCCCAGGCAGGGTGACATAGCAGACATAGGGAGGACTGTTGGAGGGAACCATCTCATAGACCACGAGAGCCCCATTCTTCAAGTCAGCCCCTCGGGACTGTTTCATCTGCCAAAATTCCTGAAGTGCCTCCACCACATTCACTAGAAAAAAAGAAGTAGTTAAGTTCAGCAGTGAGAATGTTTCCAATAGTGCTCGGCTTCAATACACTGTCTGTAACCTGTACTTACATTAAGAGTCCTCCCCCTCTTAGATCCCTACCTATCACCATTTAAAGGCATTTAAATTAATAAACTGAGACTGTGATTGAGTTCATTTACATAGGAAGGCAAGAGTATGCCACCTTCTCCTCTCTAGTTCACATTTTGGTTAGGCATAGATACCAAAAGAGAGTAGCAGAAATACTGGAGGCCAGAGTTTCCAAGGTCAGCATACCATTATGACTGCCTAATGAAGTACAAGTAGATTATTCCACAATTGGTCAGCTGGCCTAACATAGTAATAACAACCATGATCATAAGTGCTAATGTTTACTGAACTTACTGTATATCATATTTTCTCAGAGTGCTTTCCTATTTAGTCATGAGGCAGGTACTTTTATTATCCCCATATTACAGATGAGGGAAATGAGTCATAGAGAGGTTAAATAACTTGCCCAAGAATATAATAGCAAGAAAACAAAAGAGCAAGAATTCAAACCCAGGCATTCTTGGTGCCTACGTGGCACAGTGGTAAAGAATCTGCCTGTGCAGGAGACGCATGATACGTGGGTTTGATCCTTGGGTTGGGATGATGCCCTGGAGGAGGAAATGGTACCCAACTCCAGTATTCCTCTTTGAAAAATTCCATGGACAGAGAAGCCTGGCAGGCTGCAGTTCATGGGGTTGTGAAGAGTCAGACACAATTGAGCACACATGCATGCCATGTCATTCTTGGTTCCAGAGTCAATGTTCTTAACCATCAAGTAATACGGTCACTCAAGGCAATATAGCCCTATTAGCCATTTTCAAGGCTGTGCTTCTGGTGAGCAAACCCCTGGCTAGGTTCCTTTTCCACTGTGAAATACTATATGTATACTATATGTACGAGAGAGACAGACAGAGAGGGAAAGAGAGAAAGAGACTGAATTCTAAAGGTTCCTCTAGACATAAATGATTTTAGAAAGGACTGTGTACTGGGAAACACTCCTCCATAGGTGTCTTGAACGACTCTCTGTCTTGCTAGGTACGCCTAGATTTTAAGGTCCTAACCGCTCTTTACTTGCGTCATTTCTCAGGGTTGAGTTTGCAGCAAGAAACCCTGAGGAATAATGTCCTCCTCTGGGACAAGAAACAAGTTTCCTTACTATGTGCTATAAAAGGGCAGGTTCCCCAAACTCAGTGTTCTTCTCCCGTAATGCAACCCATGGCCTATGCAAGCATCTAGCTGAACCCTCTATGTCAGACCTGGGAGGCAATGGAAACCAATGCAGGCAGACAGGATGCTCACACTACATGCTGTGCTGAGTAATAAAGTTCTTTGTCTCCGACTCAGAAGTCTTTTGACTTCTGCCAGCATGAAGGAAACAGTAACCAGCTATGTAATCAGTTGTATATAGGGTAAAGTCAAAATCTAGACTTGAAACTGTATTCCAGAACAGTTCCCTTTATCCCCCAATACTTGGATTCAATTATTCCACAAATACGTACTGAGAACCTACTCTGTGCAAGACTATGCACTGGTGCTAGGCTGCCAGAGTGAGCAGCAGCTTACAAAAAGCAGCAGCTTTTTCCTAGCAGCTTACAGTCTAAAGAGGGAGAGCGACATTAATTAAACAATCTCAAACAAATGAAAAATTGCAACTGTGATAAATGCTATAAAGGAGTGGGAAATGGTGGGAAATGTAGAAACATGTGACCTAATTAAGAAGGTCAAAGAAAGCTACTCTGACAAGGTAATATTTAAATACAGTGGGCAAAAAAGGAGAGAGAAGCGTGCTCTGAGTAGAAGGAATAGCATGGACAGAGGCTCTGTAGCAGCAAGAAGTACAATGAATAAAGGGACTATTATGGCCAGAAAAGAGAGAATGAGGCATAGTATAATGCAAGATGAGGTTGCCAGAAAAAAAGAAAGCTGGAACCAGAATAGGTCAGGGGTGATAGGTCATGTTAGAATACTGGCTTTATCCTGGAGCAATGGGAAGCTATTGAAGGTCTTTTAAGTGGAAGGAGGGATACAATCAGTTTGCCTTTGGAAAGGATCTCTTTGACTCTAAGGTTCCAAACATTTCAAATGGCTTTAACTAAAGCCTCATAACAATAAATCATCACACACATTCTCCAGTATCTTCCATGACCACTCTTAGTTACAACAAGGACTTGTTAATTCTACTATATTATGTGAGTTAAGGTCTGACAAGGAGAAGATACCAAGATGGGGCAGACATACAAGAGATTTGTTGGGGAGGAAGTGGGAGGAGGGAAAGCCTTCAGACTGAGTTCAAGCTCTGACACCTGTGGAAGGAGAAGGAAGGCAGAAAGTCTGGACATGAGCAGCACAGTTCCAAGAAAGGTTTGGCCAGGCCAGTTGGAAGCCCTCAAGCCCAGGGAATCCTACCACATCTCACTAGGGTGTGCCTGAATCAGTAATAAAGTTCTTTGTCTCCGACTCAGAAGTCTTTGACTTCTGCCAGCATGAAGGAAACAGTAACCAGCTATGTAATCAGTTGTATATAGGGTAAAGTCAAAATCTAGACTTGAAACTGTATTCCAGAACAGTTCCCTTTATCCCCCAATACTTGGATTCAATTATTCCACAAATACGTACTGAGAACCTACTCTGTGCAAGACTATGCACTGGTGCTAGGCTGCCAGAGTGAGCAGCAGCTTACAAAAAGCAGCAGCTTTTTCCTAGCAGCTTACAGTCTAAAGAGGGAGAGCGACATTAATTAAACAATCTCAAACAAATGAAAAATTGCAACTGTGATAAATGCTATAAAGGAGTGGGAAATGGTGGGAAATGTAGAAACATGTGACCTAATTAAGAAGGTCAAAGAAAGCTACTCTGACAAGGTAATATTTAAATACAGTGGGCAAAAAAGGAGAGAAAGCGTGCTCTGAGTAGAAGGAATAGCATGGACAGAGGCTCTGTAGCAGCAAGAAGTACAATGAATAAAGGGACTATTATGGCCAGAAAAGAGAGAATGAGGCATAGTATAATGCAAGATGAGGTTGCCAGAAAAAAAGAAAGCTGGAACCAGAATAGGTCAGGGGTGATAGGTCATGTTAGAATACTGGCTTTATCCTGGAGCAATGGGAAGCTATTGAAGGTCTTTTAAGTGGAAGGAGGGATACAATCAGTTTGCCTTTGGAAAGGATCTCTTTGACTCTAAGGTTCCAAACATTTCAAATGGCTTTAACTAAAGCCTCATAACAATAAATCATCACACACATTCTCCAGTATCTTCCATGACCACTCTTAGTTACAACAAGGACTTGTTAATTCTACTATATTATGTGAGTTAAGGTCTGACAAGGAGAAGATACCAAGATGGGGCAGACATACAAGAGATTTGTTGGGGAGGAAGTGGGAGGAGGGAAAGCCTTCAGACTGAGTTCAAGCTCTGACACCTGTGGAAGGAGAAGGGGAAGGCAGAAAGTCTGGACATGAGCAGCACAGTTCCAAGAAAGGTTTGGCCAGGCCAGTTGGAAGCCCTCAAGCCCAGGGAATCCTACCACATCTCACTAGGGTGTGCCTGAATCAGCACGCTTGTTGTGCTCAGCCATTGACCAGGGAGCAGCCCGCAGGATGTGTGGCCTCAGCACAAAACTGGTGATGAACTCAGAGGGGACAGCAGTCAAAGGCTGTCCATCAATTATGCTTCCTGCAGTGTGCGATATTAAGCAGTACATTTTCATGGATGCTACACACACACTAAGCAAACATTTCAGCACTTAACAGTTGCACAGCTCTATTCCAGACATTAGACATGCAAAGACAAGTAACATACATATTCCACCAGGAAGATGTTCAAAATCTAGCAGACCATAATAATTTCTCTTACCTGCTCTGCAAGTGAAGCAAGCACTCCACGTACCAGCCAGGGTTTGAAAAGCAGGGTAACTTCTTTACTAACACCCTATATTTAATTGACTTTTTAAAATGTTCATTCTTCCACTAAAAGACAGCATGAAAAGGAAACTTTCTCTTTCCCACCCTTAGTTTTAGCAGGGACTCCTCAAAGGTCATTGCTGTCCAGAAAGCTTAGCCACCTTTGTTCTTTTCACCGAGATCTTTTCAGGCCCAGTTCCTTCTTTGAGGCAATTAGCATAATGTGCTGGGTGACAGCTCCCCTGACATGCAAACAACAAGGAGAATATTGAAATAAAGAGGAAGGGGAGGAGACTGCTATAATGGGGAAGGTTCTACTAAAAAGCACAGGTCCATTCTATATCCAGTTAAATCCCTTTTGGCACAGAATATAGGACTATTTTTTAATGATTACTAAAAAAACAAATGAAATAGGGAGTCTTAGTTCAGAAATGTGAGTATGAAATGAGAAATTAGGCAAAGTGATCAGGAAAAAGACAATGAATTGTGATCTGCACTTGAAAATGCTTATAAGTGTTAGTTGCTCAGTTGTGCATGTCACTCCCCAAGGCTGCAGCCTTGAGTGGGGCCTGAGGCAGGTATATTGAGCCTGATCAGCAAAAGGAGGTAGAACTGCTACCATGGGGAGCAGGAATATACGTGGAACACAGCTATCCACTTGGGCACCTCTTGGCACTTTGCGGCCTATTTGTGATATGAATGTCAAGTACAGCCCAGCCTGTGAAACATAAGGCTATCAGGGCTCAGACTTCCTCAAGAATAAAGATGTGAGGGGACTTCCTTGGTGGTCCAATGCCTAAGACTCTGTTCCAAATGCAGTGGCCTGGGTTCGATCCCTGGTCAGGGAACTAGATTCTGCATACCATAACTGAAAGTTCACTTGTGTGTGCTAAGTTGCTTCAGTTGTGTCTGGCTTTTTGCAGTCCCATGGATGGTAGTCCGCTAGGTCCCTCTGTCCATGAAATTTTCCAGGCAACAATACTGAATCTTCTCTGCATTCCCTTCTCCGGGGGATGATCTTCCTTGACCAGGGATCAAACCCGACTCTCCCACATTGTAGGCAGATTCTTTACTGTCTGAGCCACCAGGGAAGCCCATAAGACTCATGCATTTCTAGAAAGGGATTTGAGAGATTATCCTGTTTATCTCAGGCTAAAGAAGGGTAAATGACTTGGTTGAGGTCACATAGCTGTGGGAAAATCTGATGCCAATGTTTTTTCCAACTTGGGAATCTTAAGCCAGAGTCCAAAGTCCAGTCCATGGTTGAGCTTCATAGGGATTCACAAGACCTTTAAAATGCTAAGTAAAATTGGCCATGTCTGTGTATGTGTGTGTGCATGAGTATGTGTGTGTGTGTGTGTGTATAGAGGATACTCATAGTTCTTATCAGATTTTCATTGAGGAACCATGGATATAATGCTTTATATAAGGATGGTTAAAGGGTAACAATTACTGAGACATACACATCTGATAGCTACAATTGGTTTTTGGAAGTCACTGATAGATACCGGGCTGAAAGGACAAGAAAGACCAAGGTAGTGAGGAATATTTAAGTGTTTGTACCATAATTTTGAACAACAACATGAAAGAGAATACTTTTGATTTTTCTATTAGGAAATAAAATATTAGATGAATGGCTAGGTGGTAAGAGAGACAGAGTGTATGTTCTTCTGAGAAAAAACATTAAAACAACACATGAGACTATAATAAAAATTTTTATAAAAATAAATACAATTTTATAGTGGGGCAGCATGCTTAAATAAATAATGAAATTGCGAGGCAAGTGATAATGTTCTCTCTGATCATACGGGATGAAGAGAATACTGTGGCCTGGTTTGATTCATGTTATTATGAAGATAGGGAAACTGGTTAACAGTATTTCATCTGACATTTCCTATTTCAGTTTGTAGAAGGTATCCCTTTATTGCCCATAGTGAACAGTCTCTGGAAGGGAGGGACTGAAAGGTGATAGTGACTTTGGGAGAGGACTGTAGTAAGCTGAATAATACCCCCTCCCAAGATGTCCACATCCTAATCCTTGGAACCTGTGAGTGTTACCTTATGTGACAAAGATTTTGCAAATGTGATTAAGTTAGGGATCTGAGAGGGGGATAGCTTCATGGATTATCTCGGTGGGCCCTAAATATAATCACAGGTGTCCTTAGGAAAGGAGACTTGATGAAACACAGAAGAGGAGAAAACAATAGGAACACAAAGGCAGAGATCAGAATGATGCTGCCCTAAGCCAGGGAATGCTGGTAGCAACCAGAAGCTGGAAGAGGCAAACAAACAGATTCTCTCCTAGAGCCACTAGCAGGAGCTGTGACACCTTGACTTTGGCCCATTGATACTGAGCTTAAACTTCTCGCCTTCAGATCTATGAGAGAATAAATTTCAGAGGTTTTAAGCCAAATGTGCGATAACTGGTTAGAGTAGCCACAGGACATTAATACAGGGTCTAATCCTACATTCCAAAAACTGAAAATATTCAGACAAATTATTTTATTAACAACCACATAGTCACAACAAAGAAGGTGTCCGTGATCTTGAGGAAAAGGAACAATTATAGAAAAACTAAACTAAAAGGAGCCCATGAGATTCATTTGTTCAGCCTAGTGGAGTAGCTGGGCAGAATTTCCAATCATGCAACCATATGTGATATAAAAGGATAGAAATAATTTTAATTGCAGCATGTGAACTCTTAGGTGTAGCACAAGGGATCTAGTTCCCTGACCATGAATTGAACTCAAGTCCCCTGCATTAGAAGTGTTGAGTCTTACCCACTGGACCACAAAGAAAGTTCCACGGGACAGCAATAATTTTCAAGAAGATAGGTTTGAAGAGGGCAACAGAAGCTACATAACAAGGAAAGTAACTTGGTCATTTGGGCAACTGTGCCAGCTTAGAGATTATCACCTGTGAGTCATTAGAAGAAAGGGCTCTAGGGCCGCTGGATTTGCTCTGTGATGGCCCACACACTGTCTGTGGAGTGTGCTTTCTCTGAATCTGAATAAATCTATTTCTTACCTATCAAAAAAAAAAAAGAAGAAGAAGAAGAAGGGGCTCTATACACCGTGCGAAAATGAGGGCAAATGAAATAGCATTGCTAATAATATCTATCAAATGCACAATTTTCAAAGCATTTTCATGTGCACAGTAATAGGTACCACCCATTGAGTATTTACTATGTATTGCATGCATTCATTGTCTCATTTAATCCTGCAGAACTATTATGGTTCTATTAAGATGGGCATTATAATACCTATTGTACAAATGAAGAGGAGAAAACAATAGGAACACAAAGGCAGATGTGCTGCCCTAAGCCAGGAATGCTGGTAGCAACCAGAAGCTGGAAGAGGCAAACAAACAGATTCTCTCCTAGAGCCACTAGCAGGAGCTGTGACACCTTGACTTTGGCCCATTGATACTGAGCTTAAACTTCGCCTTCAGATCTATGAGAGAATAAATTTCAGAGGTTTTAAGCCAAATGTGCGATAACTGGTTAGAGTAGCCACAGGACATTAATACAGGGTCTAATCCTACATTCCAAAAACTGAAAATATTCAGACAAATTATTTTATTAACAACCACATAGTCACAACAAAGAAGGTGTCCGTGATCTTGAGGAAAAGGAACAATTATAGAAAAACTAAACTAAAAGGAGCCCATGAGATTCATTTGTTCAGCCTAGTGGAGTAGCTGGGCAGAATTTCCAATCATGCAACCATATGTGATATAAAAGGATAGAAATAATTTTAATTGCAGCATGTGAACTCTTAGGTGTAGCACAAGGGGATCTAGTTCCCTGACCATGAATTGAACTCAAGTCCCCTGCATTAGAAGTGTTGAGTCTTACCCACTGGACCACAAAGAAAGTTCCACGGGACAGCAATAATTTTCAAGAAGATAGGTTTGAAGAGGGCAACAGAAGCTACATAACAAGGAAAGTAACTTGGTCATTTGGGCAACTGTGCCAGCTTAGAGATTATCACCTGTGAGTCATTAGAAGAAAGGGCTCTAGGGCCGCTGGATTTGCTCTGTGATGGCCCACACACTGTCTGTGGAGTGTGCTTTCTCTGAATCTGAATAAATCTATTTCTTACCTATCAAAAAAAAAAAAGAAGAAGAAGAAGAAGAAGGGGCTCTATACACCGTGCGAAAATGAGGGCAAATGAAATAGCATTGCTAATAATATCTATCAAATGCACAATTTTCAAAGCATTTTCATGTGCACAGTAATAGGTACCACCCATTGAGTATTTACTATGTATTGCATGCATTCATTGTCTCATTTAATCCTGCAGAACTATTATGGTTCTATTAAGATGGGCATTATAATACCTATTGTACAAATGGTGAACAAGTTAAGGAAAAGGCCACAGTGGCAGAACCAGAATTTAGAACCAATGTTTGTTTTCTTCCAAAACCAACCCTCTTTTTGTTGCATTGTCCTGTTGCATTGCACTATTAATTTTCATACATGCTCTATAAAGTGGGCTGTGAGCTCCATGAGGATAGGGACTGAGTGTCTTATATACCAGCGGTGATCAATAAACATTCATTAAATGACTGAATGGAATCGGTGAGGCTTAGAGAGATTTATCCAAGCAATTTACCCAAGATTACACAGCCACTATTTGACAGGGTCAGGTCCTCTGATTCCAAATCCTGTGCACTATAAACTGGTTAAGATCCTACAGCATACTGAGCTAGGTGTGTATCTTGGGTGGGGACTGCGGGGAGAGATATAGGACAAACAAGTGAAATAACAGAAGAATTTTATTTAAAAAAAATAAAGGCTGGGAACATACATGTCTGTGAACAACAAAACTCTGTAAAACCTTTAAAATAAAGAATAAAATAAATAAATAAATAAATAAATAAAATAAATGCTGAGAGCCTGCATGAGTGAAGGAAAATCTAAAGACCATGGCTGGAAAAGGTAAATTTGGAGCAGTCAGGAAGAAGATGAAAGATATGAGTTGAAGATGATGCAGTAAATCACTGCGGCATTGAGGATGGGTCTGGGCAAAGACTAAAGTAAATTATATTCAGGGGAATATAGCCAGCCTCCAAATAACACGCCATCAGTCACAAGGGTATGTGGACACATGCCAATGGCAGTTTTGCCTATTAATTGAAGCAGAGTAAGTGATTCCATGTGGTAAAAGACTTCTGAGCCAAATCAGCAGAAATTCTGCTTGCCTGAAACTGAACTATCTGCCAAACTTTCCCAGAGTACTGGCTGGACACCCAGACTGGAAATGAGAAACTCAAGAATAATGAGAAGGACTGTGGTGGGAGGTAGGCAAGTTGGAGGAGAGAACTGCTAGAGAGTCTGAATGCTAACCAGTTGCTCTTTGTCAGTGTAATTCCCCTGCTCCCTCCTCCTTTCTAAGGAAGTGAAAAAGGTTTCACAGTATTCTCAGTTTAAACCAAAGTCTTTTGAAGTAACACAGACAAACAATTGTCACTCCTCCACAATTTTAATAAACACCTACAAGTTTCTAGGGAGATGGTGTCAGATTTAGGGTTATCACTCCTGGCTACTCTATCCCCAGAGGCAAAGACTTTCCCTTGATCTCTGCTTAAAAAGATACCTGAAATAACCAGGACAACAGCTAACAGCAATACTATTACACTGCCCTGTTAAACCTAGGAGTTAGACTAGAAAAACAATTATATTCCCTTATGATGAATTTCAGGATCATATGCATTTGTATTCCCAGCACTTAGCAGAGTGCCAGCCCCATAGTAGGAGTTCAAAACATTGAAGAACAGAGGGAAACTGATGGGAAATGTATCATTGTGCAAATATAGCAAACTGGATCTAAAAACTATCAGTTTTCAGGACTTCCTGGTGGTCCAGTGGCTAAGACTCTGTGCTCCCAATGCAAAGGACCTGGGTTTCATTCCTGATCAGGGAACTAGATCCCACATGCTGCAACTAAAGCTTCCAAGTCCCAAATCTGAAACCCAGTACAATTAAATAAATATTTTTTAAATTACTAAAAAATCAGTTTTCAAAGGAATCATTGGTTTTACACTGTTAGAATTTAACAGGGAGAAAAAAAAAAGATGTGTTCTTCCCAAAGAAATATGAACCCATAAATTTTGGGGAGGGGGTAAGGAGGGAGGGGGCTGGGTGGGCCACTTCTATTGGTCTTTCATTTATCTGTTTTCGTCCATCTTTGTTCTTTGGCCCACGTGGGCCTCCCATCACCGTGGCCTCTGTTGTCACAGAGCACTGGCTCTGGGAACACGCGCTCCAGAGCTCTGGCTTGGTAATTGGACACATAGGTCCAGCCACTCTGTGGCATGTGGGATCTTCCCAGGCCAGGGATTGAACCCGCGGCCCTTGCACTGCAAGGCGGTGTCCTTACCCACTGGGCCACCAGGGAAGCCCTGAACCAGTAAATTTAAGTGGATACTTAACATTTTTTAAAAATCTAGAGAGTCTGAATGCTAACCAGTTGCTCTTTGTCAGTGTAATTCCCCTGCTCCTCCTCCTTTCTAAGGAAGTGAAAAGGTTTCACAGTATTCTCAGTTTAAACCAAAGTCTTTTGAAGTAACACAGACAAACAATTGTCACTCCTCCACAATTTTAATAAACACCTACAAGTTTCTAGGGAGATGGTGTCAGATTTAGGGTTATCACTCCTGGCTACTCTATCCCCAGAGGCAAAGACTTTCCCTTGATCTCTGCTTAAAAAGATACCTGAAATAACCAGGACAACAGCTAACAGCAATACTATTACACTGCCCTGTTAAACCTAGGAGTTAGACTAGAAAAACAATTATATTCCCTTATGATGAATTTCAGGATCATATGCATTTGTATTCCCAGCACTTAGCAGAGTGCCAGCCCCATAGTAGGAGTTCAAAACATTGAAGAACAGAGGGAAACTGATGGGAAATGTATCATTGTGCAAATATAGCAAACTGGATCTAAAAACTATCAGTTTTCAGGACTTCCTGGTGGTCCAGTGGCTAAGACTCTGTGCTCCCAATGCAAAGGACCTGGGTTTCATTCCTGATCAGGGAACTAGATCCCACATGCTGCAACTAAAGCTTCCAAGTCCCAAATCTGAAACCCAGTACAATTAAATAAATATTTTTTAAATTACTAAAAAATCAGTTTTCAAAGGAATCATTGGTTTTACACTGTTAGAATTTAACAGGAGAAAAAAAGATGTGTTCTTCCCAAAGAAATATGAACCCATAAATTTTGGGGAGGGGGTAAGGAGGGAGGGGGCTGGGTGGGCCACTTCTATTGGTCTTTCATTTATCTGTTTTCGTCCATCTTTGTTCTTTGGCCCACGTGGGCCTCCCATCACCGTGGCCTCTGTTGTCACAGAGCACTGGCTCTGGGAACACGCGCTCCAGAGCTCTGGCTTGGTAATTGGACACATAGGTCCAGCCACTCTGTGGCATGTGGGATCTTCCCAGGCCAGGGATTGAACCCGCGGCCCTTGCACTGCAAGGCGGTGTCCTTACCCACTGGGCCACCAGGGAAGCCCTGAACCAGTAAATTTAAGTGGATACTTAACATTTTTTAAAAATCTTGGCCTCTTTTATTGGTCCTTCATTTATTTATTTTCATCCATCTTAACTCTTTGGCCTGTGGGGGCCTCCCATCGCAGTGGCCTCTCTCATTGGAGAGCACCGGCTTTGGGCGCATGCGCTCCAGAGTGCTGGCTCATAATTGGACACACCGGTCCAGCTGCTCCAGGGCATGTGGTGCCCCCAGTTTACCCACTGGACCACCAGGGAAGCCCAGATACTTACCATTCTTAAAGCACCCACTATATGTGTCAGGTGCAATACCTCATTCATTTAGACAATAATTCTTGAGGACACTGAAGCTCAGTGAGGTTAAGTCACTTCCACAGAGACATAGCTGCCAAGTGATAGAGATATACTCTGAGATTTAATTCAGACTTGTCTGACTCCAAAGCCTGTGTGTGTGTGTGTGTGCTCTTTTCATTGCACTTTCTCAGGCAGAAAAAAAGTCATTACTATCTATAGAGCAAGCCCCACAATCTTTCTCTGTGCTGATGTTAAACTAGAAAGTTAGGGACTTCCCTGGTGGTCCAGTAGTTATGAATCTGCTTTCCAATACAGGGGATGAGGCATCAATCTCTGGTCAGGGAACTAAGATCTCACATGTCATGGGGCAACAAGGCCCCTCTACTGCAACTAGAGAGAATCCTGTGCACTGTAACAAAGAATCCAAGAGCTGTAACTAAGACCTGATGCAGCAAAAGATAAATCTTTAAAAAGCTAGAAAGTGGGGCTTCCCTTGTGGCTCAGTGGATAAGAACTTGTCTGCCAATGCAGCAGACACAGGTTCGATCCCTGATCCAGGAAGATCCCACATACTGCAGAACAGCTAAACCCACACATCAACAAAGACCCAGCACAGCCAAAAATAAATAAATAAAAGGTTTTTAAAAAAAAAAGCTGGAAAGTTAGAGATACAGTCACTTCCAGGTCAAGCAGCACCTGGCCAAGCAGAGAGAAGTGATGTCTCAGAAACTCCAGACCTGAATTCTATACCCTACACCCCTCAGTATATATTTCTTTCTACACTACGAATCTTGGAACTCAAACTCATAAAGTTCTGTTGGTTAAATACAAACAACAAAGAAAATCCTCACATCCCCCTTTCAGAAATCCAGGGAATTAGGCATCTTTAAGATGAAGATTTCTAGTGGAAATACAGTTTCTATTTGGCTCATTTCCACTGAATTTAACATTGTGGCCTCTCTCGCTGGAGAGCACCGGCTTTGGGCGCATGCGCTCCAGAGTGCTGGCTCATAATTGGACACACCGGTCCAGCTGCTCCAGGGCATGTGGTGCCCCCAGTTTACCCACTGGACCACCAGGGAAGCCCAGATACTTACCATTCTTAAAGCACCCACTATATGTGTCAGGTGCAATACCTCATTCATTTAGACAATAATTCTTGAGGACACTGAAGCTCAGTGAGGTTAAGTCACTTCCACAGAGACATAGCTGCCAAGTGATAGAGATATACTCTGAGATTTAATTCAGACTTGTCTGACTCCAAAGCCTGTGTGTGTGTGTGTGCTCTTTTCATTGCACTTTCTCAGGCAGAAAAAAAGTCATTACTATCTATAGAGCAAGCCCCACAATCTTTCTCTGTGCTGATGTTAAACTAGAAAGTTAGGGACTTCCCTGGTGGTCCAGTAGTTATGAATCTGCTTTCCAATACAGGGGATGAGGCATCAATCTCTGGTCAGGGAACTAAGATCTCACATGTCATGGGGCAACAAGGCCCCTCTACTGCAACTAGAGAGAATCCTGTGCACTGTAACAAAGAATCCAAGAGCTGTAACTAAGACCTGATGCAGCAAAAGATAAATCTTTAAAAAGCTAGAAAGTGGGGCTTCCCTTGTGGCTCAGTGGATAAGAACTTGTCTGCCAATGCAGCAGACACAGGTTCGATCCCTGATCCAGGAAGATCCCACATACTGCAGAACAGCTAAACCCACACATCAACAAAGACCCAGCACAGCCAAAAATAAATAAATAAAAGGTTTTTTAAAAAAAAAGCTGGAAAGTTAGAGATACAGTCACTTCCAGGTCAAGCAGCACCTGGCCAAGCAGAGAGAAGTGATGTCTCAGAAACTCCAGACCTGAATTCTATACCCTACACCCCTCAGTATATATTTCTTTCTACACTACGAATCTTGGAACTCAAACTCATAAAGTTCTGCGTTGGTTAAATACAAACAACAAAGAAAATCCTCACATCCCCCTTTTCAGAAATCCAGGGAATTAGGCATCTTTAAGATGAAGATTTCTAGTGGAAATACAGTTTCTATTTGGCTCATTTCCACTGAATTTAACATTGACAGAGCCAAGGCTCGGGATTTATCCTCAGTTCCTGGGCAAGGGCCAGGAAAACAGAGCCAGACAGACAGAGCGGCTGGAGTTGTGAGGCTCCAAACTTAAAAAGACACCAAAGTGGGGCAGTAAGTCACAGGAAGCTGGTGGGGGTTCAGATTTAAAAGCACAATTACAGCTGACTTGTAAAAGCACTGCCTAATTCCCCAGCAAATCTGAAGTTGCACTGGAAATCTGAGTGACATTAAGTAAGAAAGGAATTTAAAAGTCAAGGTTTAGGACATGGAGCAAATTAGCAGGGAGCCCAGGAATTGCTGAGATCACAGAAGAAAGAGGAGATGCTATGGATGAGAAATGTCTCAGTTCTGAGATAAAGGATAGGATCCCACACAATGGAGACTGGTCTTTAAAGGCTGAGACATGTTAAAGCACTAAGCTATAGAAAGAAGTCCATTTCTAAGGAAGAAAAGATTGGGAAGAAAAGAGGGCTACATCTGTTTAAAAGAGGAGGGGAAGGAAATCCCAGGAAAATATAGTAGTAACTCAATAAAGGGAAGGAGTAAGAGGCTTATATGTGTGTATGAATGTGAGCTTATGTGCGTGTCTGTGTGTGTCTCTGCGTGTGTATGTGTAGCCCAAAGGAAACTCCCCAAAAGGAAATGCATTGTGAGGGCTCTGCGCCAGGAAAAGCGATCCAGAGGACTGTGGGAGCAAAGCTCCCTTAAAGAGAGGATGTCCCCAAGGAGGCCAGACTCGCAGACTCACCTCGGCCATAGCCTTGCGTGTGTTTGGCGAAGCTCCTCACCACGGCCTCCACGGCCTCCCGCAGCACCACAGGGCTGCCAGCGGCGCCGGGGGGCAGCGGCAGTCCTGCGGCCCCGGACAGAAGCAGAGGCGGTGGGGGCGGTGCGGGGGGCGGCGGGGCTGGCGGGGGGCCCGCTGGGGGTGTGGCGGTGGCAGCCGCAGCTCCAGTCACTCCGGGCCGAAGCGCTCGCAGAGTGCCCCTCCCGCTGGTGCCCACTCCAGGCTGCAGCCGCTGCGCTCGTAAGGTCTCCATCCCGGCCGCCAGTGGAGTTAGCGGCCCCGAGCCCGCCAGCCTGACGAGCTAACGGTCCCAGCCTCCCACGCCAGCGAGCGTCCAGGGACTGAAGGAGGTGCCGGAGTCCAGCCGTCAGTCAAGCGGGGGCGGGGACGAGCCAAGTTCTATGCCAATCACCGGAGAGGGGGCGGGAGCTGGCCGACTGCCCCTCCGCCATAGGCAGATTATTGAGGGCGGAGGTTCTGAGCAACCAATTACAAAGAGAAAAAGCGATGCCCTCTAGACGCGAGAAGCTTACCTTGGGCGCGTCTTTGGGAGTCCTACTAGAAAGCGGACCAGACCCCTAGGGCGAGGCTAGAGGAGGGCCTAGACGCATGGCTGGGGAGAGCTGAAGACAGAGTGAGAAGATTCTTAGAGCGTCTTTGTACGGTCACTTTATTTTATAGATGTGGATGAGGAAACTAGCTCAGATAAGTGATATGACTTCTTCAAGATTATATACAATTGATGGTGGCGCTAAAGCAAGGAAAAATACTAATATTTAAAGATACTTACCGAACGTCAGACACTATACAATGTACTTTAGTGCATTGTCATATCTAATAATTACAATCACCAACTAGATTTTATTGTTTTATGGATAAGGAATCTGACAGGCGAGATGAATTATCCAAAATTAAATAGACGGCGAAGGAGGTTTCAGACATAGGTCTTCTGATTCCCAAAATTCTAATATTTTCATTATACCATATCATTGGGTAATTTTCTGATTTCACCTGTTCTAAATTGAAGGAAGAAAGGGCAGAATTTCTCCTTTATCTCCCATTAAAACAAGGAAGACTTAGAATATAGGAAAAAAATCAGCAGGCTGAAAGGTCCAGGGGACAAATTAAGACAGGTACCTCTTTGTTCGTAGAACATTTCAGGCTGGGTTTCTCCAATTACTCTTACACATACACACACACACACACACACACACAAACACACACGCACACGCACTTTGTCAGTTGAATATCATACTATTTTTACTTAGGCGGCAGTTATACTATTTTTCTCTCTTCTTCTTTCTCTCTCTCCCTCTCTGCCTCTCCACCCAACTGTGCCTCAGAAATCAAGGATGGGGAAGCAGAAGCCAGAAGAAAATGGAGGAAATGCACCTGGTGAGATGAGAGTTAGCCCCCTACCAAGGAAAAACTGTGAGTGGTCAAGAAGTAGGAAGCTTCAAAGAGAGACAGTTGCTCTATTGAAATTTATCTACTGATGTAGGGGTGGGGGGCGGGTGGTGGCGTTCTTTGTAGGAATCTTAATATAAAGATGGACATAGGAGAGACTGAGGGAAATGAAAACCTACTAGATGCCTTAAAACCTTCAAGCCATAGGGCACTGGCCTTTTCTTCTACAACCACAGTTGTTCTCTTGGAAAGAAGGTGGATGGAGCCTTGAAGTATCCCTCCCCCCCCCCATCATTATAGCTGTAGTAAGCATCACCCTCCCTTCCTATTCCTCATTCCCAACCCCCTCCACCCCCCCAACAGAAGTGACAAAACAGAGACTTCTGAACACATTTATTTGATATGTCAAATGGAGAGAGGAATGATTTAGGGTTACTCCCCACATCGACCTGTGGGGGTGTCCATAAGCTCAGACGGACAGAAGAGCAGCTTAGAGCCCATGACCCACCCCCTGGGAAACTGAAACAATCTGGTGTATTGGTTAGGGGAACCCGTGGGAAGAAAAAGCTGGAAGCTAAGAAGTAAAGCTGAGAGCAGGAAGGGCAGCAGCAGAACTGAGGCTAGGGATTGCTGCAGGATATTCCCAAGGGGAGTGAAAAAGCTATCCTGAAAAGTGCGTAGGGCTGGAAGCAGGGTGTGAACAAGGAGCCAGGCCTGGCGAGAGAGGCAAGACCTGCAGGATGGGGCTGGATATTCACGAAGAGGGTAGCATGTCCAAAGTCATGAGCAGGCTGTGTTGCAGGGCATACATGGAAAGCAAGGGAATATTTTTGCAGGAGGGCAAAGAGATTGGAGACTACCCATAAGTAGGGGCTCCCTAAAGCTTCTGAACAAATGCAAGTGAGTTTGGGACCCTTGGAGGGCCCTAGCACAAGTGGTCCTGTGTGTACCATGCCTTTGGGCACGAGTAATTCCCATATGCACGTAAAGTGATTAGGGCATGAATGCCTGTATCTCTATGCCCATTAAACAGAGTACTTACCCTTCCCTGCAAATACGAGTACTGTGCTTTTGGACACACGTTTCCCCATGTGTGTGCGCACCATGCCCATGAGCACATGCAAGAGACCCCTATGTCCATAGTGTCTGTGTGAACTGGTTCTCCCACCTGTCCCAAGATCCTGATCCCCACCCTCTTTGACTTCTCACTCCTCTCAGCGCCCAGGTTCCCCTGGCCCGCCTAGACTCTGGAAGCCCCCTAGCAGGCGGATCTGCTCAGTCTGCATGGAGTGGCGCCTCACCAATTTGCGCTTGGTCCTGGGAGAGCCTGGCGCCCCCACCTGGGGAGGGGCAGGCAGCGAAGGCGCCCGACCTCCAGGCTGGGGGCGAATGTCGGGGATGGGAGGGTGAGGACTGACATTGAGCGGGGGCAAGAAACCCGGCCGCGTTTGCGAGATGTGGTCCAGGAGCAACGTCCCCGAGCCCCTCCGCTCCAGCAACCCGGTTCTGAAATTTTGTGCAAATGAGAGAGAATGATTTAGGGTTACTCCCCACATCGACCTGTGGGGGTGTCCATAAGCTCAGACGGACAGAAGAGCAGCTTAGAGCCCATGACCCACCCCCTGGGAAACTGAAACAATCTGGTGTATTGGTTAGGGGAACCCGTGGGAAGAAAAAGCTGGAAGCTAAGAAGTAAAGCTGAGAGCAGGAAGGGCAGCAGCAGAACTGAGGCTAGGGATTGCTGCAGGATATTCCCAAGGGGAGTGAAAAAGCTATCCTGAAAAGTGCGTAGGGCTGGAAGCAGGGTGTGAACAAGGAGCCAGGCCTGGAGAGAGAGGCAAGACCTGCAGGATGGGGCTGGATATTCACGAAGAGGGTAGCATGTCCAAAGTCATGAGCAGGCTGTGTTGCAGGGCATACATGGAAAGCAAGGGAATATTTTTGCAGGAGGGCAAAGAGATTGGAGACTACCCATAAGTAGGGGCTCCCTAAAGCTTCTGAACAAATGCAAGTGAGTTTGGGACCCTTGGAGGGCCCTAGCACAAGTGGTCCTGTGTGTACCATGCCTTTGGGCACGAGTAATTCCCATATGCACGTAAAGTGATTAGGGCATGAATGCCTGTATCTCTATGCCCATTAAACAGAGTACTTACCCTTCCTGCAAATACGAGTACTGTGCTTTTGGACACACGTTTCCCCATGTGTGTGCGCACCATGCCCATGAGCACATGCAAGAGACCCCTATGTCCATAGTGTCTGTGTGAACTGGTTCTCCCACCTGTCCCAAGATCCTGATCCCCACCCTCTTTGACTTCTCACTCCTCTCAGCGCCCAGGTTCCCCTGGCCCGCCTAGACTCTGGAAGCCCCCTAGCAGGCGGATCTGCTCAGTCTGCATGGAGTGGCGCCTCACCAATTTGCGCTTGGTCCTGGGAGAGCCTGGCGCCCCCGCCTGGGGAGGGGCAGGCAGCGAAGGCGCCCGACCTCCAGGCTGGGGGCGAATGTCGGGGATGGGAGGGTGAGGACTGACATTGAGCGGGGGCAAGAAACCCGGCCGCGTTTGCGAGATGTGGTCCAGGAGCAACGTCCCCGAGCCCCTCCGCTCCAGCAACCCGGGACTCCGCCTCCGCCCGCTCAGCGGAGATACAGCCCCAGGAAGACTCTCCTGGGACTGGCGCGGGGAGGAAACAGAGCCGGCTGGAGGGAGGGTCAGCGGGGAGGCGCTGTATCTGCGGCGCTCCAGGGACGGGCGGCTGCACTCCGGCGAGTCGGGGCAAAAATTTCCGGGAGTATCGAGCTCCACTGACTCCATGCGGCTCAGTTTCTGCCTCAGCCCTGAAGGGAGGCCAGACTCCTGAGCTTCTGGCGCTGTGTTTCGGCGAGAGAGAGGACCCCAACCCGTCACTTTCTCCGCCCACGGGGGCGGGTCCTCTGGGCCTTCGGTGCTGTGACGTCTGGAAAGACGCGGTCGACCTGTCATGGTCAGGCCATTGAATTCCGCGGTCAGGCGCTCGACCCCCGGCCTCCCATCCGCAGGCGGGACCGGTTGAGGAGGGGCCACTAAGCCCCAGGGCTCGGAGTTGAGCCTTTTGAGGGGTTTCGGAGGATGACGAGATGGTTTGGGGAGTGGCTCAGAAGGGGAGGGATCATCGGGAGGCTTAGGAAGAGGGAATTCAAAGACGTCCCGTTTCTCCTCTTCTTCCTGGGCACGAGGGGATAACAGTCCCCGACCTCCTATTCCTGCAGTCTGCAGCTGGATTTCCGAAGGCGACGTGCAGGCCCCAGGGCTAGGAGGCGCGGGAGCGGGGTCCTCCACCCCTGGAGACGGGGGGGAATTGAGATACTGGCGGGTCTTTTTGGTGCCAGAGGGCGAGGTGTCGGTGGTGATGATGATGACCTCCGTGCCCTTGGCCTTGCAGGCGTCCAGCAGCGTGGCAAGGGTCTCTCGATCCCCGCGGTCCAGGGCGTGGACAAGCGCCGAGGCGCCAGCGTGATCTCGGACGGAGGGGTCTGCGCCATGGGCCAGGAGCAAGGAGGCCACTGCGGCGCCCCCACCGCCTGCGCAAGCGTGCATGAGCGCCGTGCGCCCTAGGCGATCTGCGATGTTGGGGTCTGCGCCTTGCTCCAGAAGGTAGCGTACCATGCGCGCCTTGTTCTGGGGGTCGTCGTACCGGGCCCGACAGGCCGCCATTAACGCAGTCTCCCCTTGAGCATCACCCTCATTCACGTAGGCGCCCCCCTCCAGAAGCAAACGGGCCAAGCGTAGCTTACCCTGACCCACGGCCCGAAGAAGAGCGTGGCCCTCGGTGTGCAGCATAGCTGCCGCTGGGGAGAAAGCCCGGATGGGGACCTGCCGAAGATGCCTAGCGGGGGTGAGGGTGGTAGCTGGCAGAGGCCTGGGGGCTCAGTGGCGAAGACAATCCCTGCAAAAGAGAAAGATCTCATTTACTGATTCAGGAAGGAAACTGAGGCACAGGTGGAAGGGCCGGCGTGGGATGGGAAGATCTCCACGGCATGGCACACAGTCCTTCTTCTAACTCATGCCTCTGGGCCTTCGGTGCTGTGACGTCTGGAAAGACGCGGTCGACCTGTCATGGTCAGGCCATTGAATTCCGCGGTCAGGCGCTCGACCCCGGCCTCCCATCCGCAGGCGGGACCGGTTGAGGAGGGGCCACTAAGCCCCAGGGCTCAGTTGAGCCTTTTGAGGGGTTTCGGAGGATGACGAGATGGTTTGGGGAGTGGCTCAGAAGGGGAGGGATCATCGGGAGGCTTAGGAAGAGGGAATTCAAAGACGTCCCGTTTCTCCTCTTCTTCCTGGGCACGAGGGGATAACAGTCCCCGACCTCCTATTCCTGCAGTCTGCAGCTGGATTTCCGAAGGCGACGTGCAGGCCCCAGGGCTAGGAGGCGCGGGAGCGGGGTCCTCCACCCCTGGAGACGGGGGGGAATTGAGATACTGGCGGGTCTTTTTGGTGCCAGAGGGCGAGGTGTCGGTGGTGATGATGATGACCTCCGTGCCCTTGGCCTTGCAGGCGTCCAGCAGCGTGGCAAGGGTCTCTCGATCCCCGCGGTCCAGGGCGTGGACAAGCGCCGAGGCGCCAGCGTGATCTCGGACGGAGGGGTCTGCGCCATGGGCCAGGAGCAAGGAGGCCACTGCGGCGCCCCCACCGCCTGCGCAAGCGTGCATGAGCGCCGTGCGCCCTAGGCGATCTGCGATGTTGGGGTCTGCGCCTTGCTCCAGAAGGTAGCGTACCATGCGCGCCTTGTTCTGGGGGTCGTCGTACCGGGCCCGACAGGCCGCCATTAACGCAGTCTCCCCTTGAGCATCACCCTCATTCACGTAGGCGCCCCCCTCCAGAAGCAAACGGGCCAAGCGTAGCTTACCCTGACCCACGGCCCGAAGAAGAGCGTGGCCCTCGGTGTGCAGCATAGCTGCCGCTGGGGAGAAAGCCCGGATGGGGACCTGCCGAAGATGCCTAGCGGGGGTGAGGGTGGTAGCTGGCAGAGGCCTGGGGGCTCAGTGGCGAAGACAATCCCTGCAAAAAAGAGAAAGATCTCATTTACTGATTCAGGAAGGGAAACTGAGGCACAGGTGGAAGGGCCGGCGTGGGATGGGGAAGATCTCCACGGCATGGCACACAGTCCTTCTTCTAACTCATGCCTCTAAGCCGCCCCCATCCCCCCAGCGCATGCCTGAGGAGATGGGAAGGGTGCACCCGCATTGAAGGACGAGCGCGCGTGCAAATGCGTACGTGCACGCGCAGGGATATCCGCACCCCCACCCTCACCCCACGGCTTATCAGACCTTTCCAGCATCCCCCTTTTCTTATCCGCACTTGGAATCCCCCTTTCTAGGATGCTGAACTGCCACCCACCCACACACATGCACCATACATTCACACATACAGTCCCATTCCTAACCTCTTTTAGGTTGCCACAGCCCCATAAACTGAATGGGGGGGAGGGAGGCAGCTTGCGTTTGGGACCTAAAACGGGTGGGGGAAGAATTGGGGGATTCTTTTGCCCCTGCTATATTCCCCATCACTCCTTGCTCTTTCCCCTCCCAGGCTGTGCACCCAAATAGATACCTGTATGTCCGCAGAATCTCCTCCGGGCCAGGACTGAGGCCAGGACCACGGGCAGCTGGGGTGGCGGAGCCAGGTTCTTGGGGGGCCCCCATGGCGTGGGGGTGGGCACTCGGATTCCCTTGGTGTCAGTATCTGCGCCCAGGTACAGAATCCTGGTCCCTCCTCCTGGTGCGCCCGGGGCACAGCGCCGGCTCGGGAGGAGAGAAGCTGGGGGGGGGGGCGGAGCTCTGCCTCGCTATTTATAGCCTAGTCTCTGCGGGTGGGGGCGTCGGGCACCAAACCATACCCCACCCATGCACACATAAACCCTCAAAAGCTAGAGGCTCCAATCCTGACTTCCGTTGCTTAGCCTATCTCCCCTCAGTCACAACAAACCTAAATGTTCCTTAAGAGACTCCTCCGCGACCCAGACTGGGACCATCCCCAATTTTTCGTCTAGCTTCAGCGCGTCCCCATTCGCCGCTCTTGGTGTGTGGATGAGCTCCTGTGCTCCAGATCTGGCCTGGGGCTCAGTGGCGAAGACAATCCCTGCAAAAGAGAAAGATCTCATTTACTGATTCAGGAAGGGAAACTGAGGCACAGGTGGAAGGGCCGGCGTGGGATGGGAAGATCTCCACGGCATGGCACACAGTCCTTCTTCTAACTCATGCCTCTAAGCCGCCCCCATCCCCCCAGCGCATGCCTGAGGAGATGGGAAGGGTGCACCCGCATTGAAGGACGAGCGCGCGTGCAAATGCGTACGTGCACGCGCAGGGATATCCGCACCCCCACCCTCACCCCACGGCTTATCAGACCTTTCCAGCATCCCCCTTTTCTTATCCGCACTTGGAATCCCCCTTTCTAGGATGCTGAACTGCCACCCACCCACACACATGCACCATACATTCACACATACAGTCCCATTCCTAACCTCTTTTAGGTTGCCACAGCCCCATAAACTGAATGGGGGGGAGGGAGGCAGCTTGCGTTTGGGACCTAAAACGGGTGGGGGAAGAATTGGGGGATTCTTTTGCCCCTGCTATATTCCCCATCACTCCTTGCTCTTTCCCCTCCCAGGCTGTGCACCCAAATAGATACCTGTATGTCCGCAGAATCTCCTCCGGGCCAGGACTGAGGCCAGGACCACGGGGCAGCTGGGGTGGCGGAGCCGGGTTCTTGGGGGCCCACATGGCGTGGGGGTGGGCACTCGGATTCCCTTGGTGTCAGTATCTGCGCCCAGGTACAGAATCCTGGTCCCTCCTCCTGGTGCGCCCCGGGCACAGCGCCGGCTCGGGAGGAGAGAAGCTGGGGGGGGGGGCGGGGGGCGGAGCTCTGCCTCGCTATTTATAGCCTAGTCTCTGCGGGTGGGGGCGTCGGGCACCAAACCATACCCCACCCATGCACACATAAACCCTCAAAAGCTAGAGGCTCCAATCCTGACTTCCGTTGCTTAGCCTATCTCCCCTCAGTCACAACAAACCTAAATGTTCCTTAAGAGACTCCTCCGCGACCCAGACTGGGACCATCCCCAATTTTTCGTCTAGCTTCAGCGCGTCCCCATTCCCCGCTCTTGGTGTGTGGATGAGCTCCTGTGCTCCAGATCTGACCTGCCAAACACCGCACATGGCACACTATGCAGAGAGGTGGAGAGAGGCGACGGGATCCACAGCTGGAGTCCTTACTGTGCAGAGGGAGGCAAGAGATCTGGCTGCCTTCTCATAGTTTAAATGTCAGGGGGAGCTGGAGTCACACAGCCATACGTCTTCATTCCACCTCCCCCCAAAAGGAAGATGCAACACAAATAAACTTGTACCTCAGCTCCCTTGCACAGACTTCTTAGATAAGTATGAGGAGGTTGGGGTCAGTTTTAGATACAACGAGGGGTTATTCCCAGATGCCTCCTCTCCATATTCTTGGAGGAATGGGGGAGAGAGAGAAAAGGACCAGAGACGAGTGAACCTTGTGACACATCCTCTCATTGCATCTGTTTACTCTCAGTCTTGCTTAGATTCATTTTTCCATCTTGTTTGAAGGTCTCTGTTTGAGTCGTTCCTTAAAGTCTTCTTTCTCCCTGTCTGTAGCAGTCGGTTTCTCTCACAGTCTCTGCCTCTCCTCACCACCTGCCCTGTCTCCATGGTAACCATAGCTTCCATCTGCATATTTTAGGAATGAACTTGTGTCCAGCTGGAAGGCATCAGGGAAAGTGGAGGGGGTGTGAGGAAAAAATCTTAAGGATTTGAAAGACTCATCTGAGAAAATTCAGAGGCTGGAGGCCACCAGACACAAGATATAATGCTCTTGGAGAAGGGAGAGAGAAATATTTGCAGAGAAGCTACCCATTTTTATTAGGTACCATGGTTCGATCCCTGGATTGGGAAGGTTCTCTGGAGAAGGAAATGGCAACCCACTCCAGTATTCTTGCCTGGAGAATCCCATGGACTGAGGCGGCTGGCGGGCTGCAGTCCACAGCGACGCAGAGTCGGAAATGACTGAAGCGACTAAGCACGCGCTGCACGGTTTATTGGAAACCAACCATATGTCAAGTATGTAAGTACTTTACATACATTATCTCCAATCCTCACAACGATGCTATAAGGTAGGAATTATTTTCTTGTTATAGATAAGAAACTGAGACTTAGTAAAGTTAAGCAAGTCCTCCAAAGTCCCACAGCTCTCTTTCTGTCCTATTTCAAAGGCTGGGTGCTTGCCTTCCCAGTCCAGAGGCTTCACTCCCAGGGTCATTTTCTGTGATGTCAGGGTTATGGTTCTTGACTAACTTCTAGATTCTTATCTCTACTCTGAACTCTTTCCCACTTTTTTTTGTGTGTAATGGAGTCACACAGCCATACGTCTTCATTCAGCTCCCCCAAAAGGAAGATGCAACACAAATAAACTTGTACCTCAGCTCCCTTGCACAGACTTCTTAGATAAGTATGAGGAGGTTGGGGTCAGTTTTAGATACAACGAGGGGTTATTCCCAGATGCCTCCTCTCCATATTCTTGGAGGAATGGGGGAGAGAGAGAAAAGGACCAGAGACGAGTGAACCTTGTGACACATCCTCTCATTGCATCTGTTTACTCTCAGTCTTGCTTAGATTCATTTTTCCATCTTGTTTGAAGGTCTCTGTTTGAGTCGTTCCTTAAAGTCTTCTTTCTCCCTGTCTGTAGCAGTCGGTTTCTCTCACAGTCTCTGCCTCTCCTCACCACCTGCCCTGTCTCCATGGTAACCATAGCTTCCATCTGCATATTTTAGGAATGAACTTGTGTCCAGCTGGAAGGCATCAGGGAAAGTGGAGGGGGTGTGAGGAAAAATCTTAAGGATTTGAAAGACTCATCTGAGAAAATTCAGAGGCTGGAGGCCACCAGACACAAGATATAATGCTCTTGGAGAAGGGAGAGAGAAATATTTGCAGAGAAGCTACCCATTTTTATTAGGTACCATGGTTCGATCCCTGGATTGGGAAGGTTCTCTGGAGAAGGAAATGGCAACCCACTCCAGTATTCTTGCCTGGAGAATCCCATGGACTGAGGCGGCTGGCGGGCTGCAGTCCACAGCGACGCAGAGTCGGAAATGACTGAAGCGACTAAGCACGCGCTGCACGGTTTATTGGAAACCAACCATATGTCAAGTATGTAAGTACTTTACATACATTATCTCCAATCCTCACAACGATGCTATAAGGTAGGAATTATTTTCTTGTTATAGATAAGAAACTGAGACTTAGTAAAGTTAAGCAAGTCCTCCAAAGTCCCACAGCTCTCTTTCTGTCCTATTTCAAAGGCTGGGTGCTTGCCTTCCCAGTCCAGAGGCTTCACTCCCAGGGTCATTTTCTGTGATGTCAGGGTTATGGTTCTTGACTAACTTCTAGATTCTTATCTCTACTCTGAACTCTTTCCCACTGTTTTTGTTTTGTGTGTGTGTGAAAGTGGGACCCCTCCTCCCACCCACCCCTTTTAACCAAGGGTTAGTAGGAGGTGGAAGGCAGTGGAAAATGCAGTAAACGTTGGACTCCTGCCCTGACTCCCCAGCGCTGGTTATCTGATTCCTAATCCTTCTGTTCCCAAAGCCCCTTTCCATCTTCTCACAAACATGGCAGCAACCTACAGGAGAACATTTTTCTACAAAAGAAATACTCATAGGTGGTGCTGGAGTGAAGCAGTGCAGGATTGAAGGGACGGTTGGAGGAATGGAGTGTGAAGTCACAAAAAGAATGATCTTAAAAAGCAGCAGGTTTCACAGAGGTTAATTTCTCTGTGGGAGTTCTTTCAACAGAGTTCTTCGGTGAGATCTGATAGTCAGCTTCCCTCTGTGAGCTGGTGCCAGGCCAGGGGGTCCTCCACCTGAGATGAGGGCTGAAAGGACTGACTTCCTGGTTGATTCCGCAACCCCATCTCTCTACTCTCTCGGCTTCTCAGCCCGAGTTTCGGCTCCTCCCTCCCTCCCCTCCTGAACTTCAAGTGGGCGGACCTCCCTCTTCGGCTTCTCCTAGATTGGCTGGGAGAACTCACCAATGGGGAGCTCTGGGAGGCGGACCTAGAACGCCACCAGCTTGAGGAAGAAGAGCAAATTTCAAGTTGGCTGCGGCGTATTTTCCTCGTGGGGGAGGGGCAGCAGGTAAGGCCCCGACTTGGGGGCTCTGACCTGGTTCCATCCCTCACCTCCCAAGCTAGTTCACCAGGGGCCAGCTGCTAGCTAGGTAGGCAACGCTTTCCGGCAGCCTGTTGGATCAGCCCCCTTCTAGTTCCCCACCCCTTCCCTCTGGGCTCCTATTGCTACGTTGATTATACACTGGAGAACCGTAGTTTTCTTTAGCGCTAAGGGGAGATATATTAAAGGAGAAAGCGAAAGACTCTCTGGTACCCTGACTTTTTACTGTGAACTAGGTTTACCTAAATCTTACAGGGTTACGGGCCTGACAAACTCCTGTTGTCAATCAAGACTGATGAAATATTACCTCCTACTTGTAGCTTTCTTGGACCACATTTTCGTTTTTGTTTTTCAGAATTAATTGTTCCCCAGTCTGACGATAGCATTTTACACATACTTTTACTGGGGCACTTAGTGCCGACACCCTTTTTTCAAAAAATTAATTTTGCTAGTGCCCAAAAGGGTGGAAAAGGGCAGTAAACGTTGGACTCCTGCCCTGACTCCCCAGCGCTGGTTATCTGATTCCTAATCCTTCTGTTCCCAAAGCCCCTTTCCATCTTCTCACAAACATGGCAGCAACCTACAGGAGAACATTTTTCTACAAAAGAAATACTCATAGGTGGTGCTGGAGTGAAGCAGTGCAGGATTGAAGGGACGGTTGGAGGAATGGAGTGTGAAGTCACAAAAAGAATGATCTTAAAAAGCAGCAGGTTTCACAGAGGTTAATTTCTCTGTGGGAGTTCTTTCAACAGAGTTCTTCGGTGAGATCTGATAGTCAGCTTCCCTCTGTGAGCTGGTGCCAGGCCAGGGGGTCCTCCACCTGAGATGAGGGCTGAAAGGACTGACTTCCTGGTTGATTCCGCAACCCCATCTCTCTACTCTCTCGGCTTCTCAGCCCGAGTTTCGGCTCCTCCCTCCCTCCCCTCCTGAACTTCAAGTGGGCGGACCTCCCTCTTCGGCTTCTCCTAGATTGGCTGGGAGAACTCACCAATGGGGAGCTCTGGGAGGCGGACCTAGAACGCCACCAGCTTGAGGAAGAAGAGCAAATTTCAAGTTGGCTGCGGCGTATTTTCCTCGTGGGGGAGGGGCAGCAGGTAAGGCCCCGACTTGGGGGCTCTGACCTGGTTCCATCCCTCACCTCCCAAGCTAGTTCACCAGGGGCCAGCTGCTAGCTAGGTAGGCAACGCTTTCCGGCAGCCTGTTGGATCAGCCCCCTTCTAGTTCCCCACCCCTTCCCTCTGGGCTCCTATTGCTACGTTGATTATACACTGGAGAACCGTAGTTTTCTTTAGCGCTAAGGGGAGATATATTAAAGGAGAAAGCGAAAGACTCTCTGGTACCCCTGACTTTTTACTGTGAACTAGGTTTACCTAAATCTTACAGGGTTACGGGCCTGACAAACTCCTGTTGTCAATCAAGACTGATGAAATATTACCTCCTACTTGTAGCTTTCTTGGACCACGTTTTCGTTTTTGTTTTTTTCAGAATTAATTGTTCCCCAGTCTGACGATAGCATTTTACACATACTTTTACTGGGGCACTTAGTGCCGACACCCTCTTTTCTCTTTAGAATGTAAGGTTTCATAGGGCAGTTCTAGTATTTAACACAACGCAAAATGCCTAGTGCCCAGTAAAAGTTAATTGGATGGAATTGATTGGAAAGGACGAATTTAAACTCCCAATGTAATTAGGGAACAATTAATAAAACACAAAGTAAAATACAGTATAGTATATCATTATGACCTCTTAAAATACTGGTTCATAATATAATTGCTCCTACAGCCAGAGAAGGGAGAAAGCTGGATGGTGAGGGGATGCTTTAGGAATCATGAGGTCTCAAGTTTGGAACAGACCTTAGGAGTCTTGTATTCACTCATTCATTCTATCAGCAAATATTTTATTGAGTATCTACTATATGCTAGACATAGTACCAAGCAATGGGGATCATAATGAGTCCTTTACTTTAGATATGTATCCTTCCTCTGATAAACCATATTTAGTAAATTGTTATCCAGCTTCAGTTTAAAGTTTTTAGTATGAGAATTTTATCTCACTTTACTCTTCAATCATCATCCAGAAAATACAACAAGAAGTATATGTATTCCACACTGCCACTGTAAAAGAGGGGGAGCTGTCCTAACGGTAACATTCTTAAAGATAATCACCTCTTTTGTTTTCTGTTTATAGAAGTAGTATTTATTCTAGAAAACCTGAAAATATATAAAGAGATAAAATATCTATTGTTTCATGATAATGATATAGTGTTATTATTTTAATGCATATCCTTTCAATTTTTTGCATGTATACATTTGAATATGTATGTGTATTTGTGTATATATTACACACATAGGGCCATATAAGTACAACCTTTTATCATACTTCCTCCACTTTACATCATATTTGAACATTTTTCTGCCTTTGTATTTGAAGTATTTATTATGTCTATGTGATAGTTTAAGATGGTTATTTGATTTTTATTAAGCATTCATTATTTTGAAAATAAAGTCCACTTATTGACGTTGGTTGTTAGGTCTTTTTTGTCATGTTTTTTGTTTTTTTATCTTTTTTGGCCACTTCTATTGGTCTTTCATTTATCTATTTTCATCCATCTTTGTTCTTTGGCCCGTGTGGGCCTCCCATCACAGCAGCCTCTGTCATCGCAGAGCACCGGCTCTGGGCGTATGCGCCCCAGAGCTCCGGTTCGGTAATTGGACACATTGGTCCAGCCGCTCTGTGGCAAGTGGGATCTTCCCAGGCCATGGATCCAACTGGCGCCCCTTGCGCCACAAGGTGGTGTCCTTACCCACTGGACCACCAGGGAAGCCCTATTTTTAGTTTTTTTAATTTAATTTTTTTAATGTTTACAGAGTTTTGTTGTTCAGAGACATGTATGTTCCCAGATCAGTCATATGCATATCCCTGGCAACCTCCCCAGCCCAGTCCCTTCCAGGCCATCGCATCCCACCACTGCAGGATCTCCTATTCCCACAGTGCAATGACCATAGCTATCTTTTTCACATATGATAGTATAGGTTTCCATGTTACTCCCTCTAGGCCTCCCACCCACTGTTCATACCCCACAACGTCCATTTGTCTGTTCCCTATGTCTGTTTTTCCTGTCACTTCACTGCGTGTGTTACCATTACCATCTTACTAGATCCCTATTTTTAGTTTTTTAAGGTATCTCCATACTGATCTCTATAGTGGCTGTACCAATTTACAATCCCACCAACAGTGTAGGATGGTTCCCTTCTCTCCACACCCTCACCAGCATTTATTGTTTATAGATTTTTTTAATAATGGGCATTCTGATTGGTGTGAGGTGATAGCTCATTAATAGCTCTCTTTTCCTCAGTTTCATAGAAATTGATTCCTTAGACATACAAAATATCTATTGTTTCATGATAATGATATAGTGTTATTATTTTAATGCATATCCTTTCAATTTTTTGCATGTATACATTTGAATATGTATGTGTGTTTGTGTATATATTACACACATAGGGCCATATAAGTACAACCTTTTATCATACTTCCTCCACTTTACATCATATTTGAACATTTTTCTGCCTTTGTATTTGAAGTATTTATTATGTCTATGTGATAGTTTAAGATGGTTATTTGATTTTTATTAAGCATTCATTATTTTGAAAATAAAGTCCACTTATTGACGTTGGTTGTTAGGTCTTTTTTGTCATGTTTTTTGTTTTTTTATCTTTTTTGGCCACTTCTATTGGTCTTTCATTTATCTATTTTCATCCATCTTTGTTCTTTGGCCCGTGTGGGCCTCCCATCACAGCAGCCTCTGTCATCGCAGAGCACCGGCTCTGGGCGTATGCGCCCCAGAGCTCCGGTTCGGTAATTGGACACATTGGTCCAGCCGCTCTGTGGCAAGTGGGATCTTCCCAGGCCATGGATCCAACTGGCGCCCCTTGCGCCACAAGGTGGTGTCCTTACCCACTGGACCACCAGGGAAGCCCTATTTTTAGTTTTTTTAATTTAATTTTTTTAATGTTTACAGAGTTTTGTTGTTCAGAGACATGTATGTTCCCAGATCAGTCATATGCATATCCCTGGCAACCTCCCCAGCCCAGTCCCTTCCAGGCCATCGCATCCCACCACTGCAGGATCTCCTATTCCCACAGTGCAATGACCATAGCTATCTTTTTCACATATGATAGTATAGGTTTCCATGTTACTCCCTCTAGGCCTCCCACCCACTGTTCATACCCCACAACGTCCATTTGTCTGTTCTCTATGTCTGTTTTTCCTGTCACTTCACTGCGTGTGTTACCATTACCATCTTACTAGATCCCTATTTTTAGTTTTTTAAGGTATCTCCATACTGATCTCTATAGTGGCTGTACCAATTTACAATCCCACCAACAGTGTAGGATGGTTCCCTTCTCTCCACACCCTCACCAGCATTTATTGTTTATAGATTTTTTTAATAATGGGCATTCTGATTGGTGTGAGGTGATAGCTCATTAATAGCTCTCTTTTCCTCACAGTTTTCTTGGCAGTTAGACTTGAAACTTTCCAGATTCCTTAGACATACATTTCCCTACCGTCTATTTCCTGCTACATATTGTTAATCTCATCTACTATTCTGATGCTATATTTTAAATTTTTTAAGGAATATTTCCTTCTTATTATAAAAGCAATACTTATTTGATACAGAGAAAAAACACTTAAAATACATATCAACAAAAAATCCCCCAAATGCATCACCTCAAATTAACCAATGTCTGTATACCTTTTAAGAACAACTTTTTTATTTATATGTATGGTGTGAGTTTGATTACCATGTACATGTTTTTAAATATTTTTTCCCTGACTAATCTTTTGTAGAGTAGTTTTATTGAGTCATATATTTATTTTTTTTCTCCACAATCCCCAAGTTTTTTTTTTTTTTTTTTTTGCTTTTTTGGCTTCACAGAGTTTTGTTGTTTACAGGTATGTATAATTCCAGATTAGTCATATATATCTCCCATTACCCCCATCCCACCCCTCTAGACCATTGCATAGCACCCATGTGCAATTCCTTAGACCCAGAGCGCATTGACAATAGTTATCTCTTTTACATAAGTTAGTGTGGGGTTCTGTGTTGCTCTTTCCATATCTCTTACCCACATTTCTCTCTCCCCAATGTCCATAAGTCTGTTCTCTATGACTGTTTTTCCACTGATGCTCTGCATGTGTATTTATCAGTATGAACTTACTAGATTCCACATATATGTGCTAGTATACTATATTTATTCTTCTCTTTTTTCTTTTTTAAATTATTTTTATTTTACCTTTTGCTTTTACAGAGTTTTGTTGTTTACAGATACATATAATCCCAGATTAATCATGTGTATATCCCTGACCCTCCCTCCTCCACCCACTTCCCAGTACCCCCCATCCCACCCCTCCAGGCCGTCGCACGCCCCCCTGCAGGATCCCCTATTCCCACAGGGCAATGACAATAGTTATCTCTTTCACATATGACAGTATAGGTTTCCATGTTACTGTTTCCACATCTCCCACCCACTGTTCATTCCCCAAATGTCCATAACTGTTCTCTGTTTTTCCATCGCTTCTCTGCGTGCGTTATGATTACCATCTTATTTATTCCATGTATATGCGTTAGTATACTGTACTTGTCTTTTTCTTTTAGACTTACTTCACTTTGTATAATATGATCTAGATTCATCCACCTCATTAGGACTGATTCTTCTGCATTTCTTTTTACTGCTGAGAAGTACTCTATTGTATGTATATACCAGAGCATTTTTATCCATTCATTCGTTGATGGACATCAAGGTTGCTTCCGTGTTCTAACTATTGTATAGAGTGCTGCAATGAACATTGGAGTACAGGTGTCTTGTTCAGTTTTGATTTCATCTGGGTATAAGCCTAATAGTGGGATTGCTGGGTCATATGGTACTTCTATTTTTAGTTTTTAAAAGAATCTCCATACTGTCTTCCATAGCAGCTGTATCAATTTACATTCCCACCAGCAATGCAAGAGGGTTCCCTTTTCTCCACATCCCCTCCAGCATTTTGTCTGTAGATTTCTTGATGATGGCCATTCTGACGGGTATGAGGTGATATCTCATTGTAGCTATGATTTGCATTTCTCAATCATAAGTGAAGTTGAGCATCATTTCATGTGTTTTTGGGCCATCTGTATGTCCTCTTTGGTGAGATGTCTATTTAGATCTTTTTCCCATTTTTTGATTGGGTTGTTCATTTTTCCGGTACTGAATTATCTGAGTTGCTTGTAGATTTTGGAAATTAATTCTTTGTCTGTTATTTCATTTGCTATTATTTTCTCCCATTCTGTGGGCTGTCTGTTCAGCTTTTGTGTAGTTTCTTTTGCTGTACAAAAGCTTTTAAGTTTCATTAGGTCTCACATGTTAGTTTTTTTTTTAGTTCCGCTATTCTAGTAGGCGGGTTTTGGAAGATCTTGCTTTGATTTATGTCCTTGAGCATTTTGCCTATATTCTTCTCTAAGAGTTTTATGATTTCTGGTCTTACATTTAGGTCTTTAATCCATTTTGAGTTGATCTTTGTGTATGGTGTCAGGGAAGGTTCCAACTTCATTTTTTTGCATGTAGCTGTCCAATTTTCCCAGCACCATTTGTTGAAGAGGCTGTCTTTGTCCCATTTTATATTTTCACCTCCTGTGTCAAAAATAAGGTACCCATATGTGCGTGGGTTTATCTTTAGGTTTTCTAGCTTGTTCCATTGGTTGATGTTTCTGTTTTTGTGACAGTACCATACTGTCTTGATGACTGTTGCTTTGTAGTAGAGTCTGAAGTTAGGGAGGCTGATCCCTCCAGCTCCATTCTTCTTTCTCAGGGTTGCTTTGGCTATCTGGGGTCTTTTGTGTTCCCATATGAACTCTGTTATTTTTTGGTCTAGCTCTGTGAAGAATGTCATTGGTAATTTGATAGGGATCGCATTGAAACTGTAGATGATATTTGGTAGTATGATCATTTTCACAATATTGATTCTTCTGACCCAGGAACATGGAATATCTCTCCATCTGTTTAAGTCATCTTTGATTTCTTTCATTAGTGTCTTGTAATTTTCTGCATACAGTTGTTTCTGGTTTTTTTATTTTGTCTTTTTTATTATTATTATTATTGGTTCTTCATTTATTTATTTTCATCCATCTTAATTCTTTGGCCTGTGTGGGCCTCCCATACAGTGGCCTCTCTTGTTGCAGAGCACTGGCTCTGGGCTCATGCACTCCAGAGTGCTGGCTTGTAATTGGACACACTGGTCCAGCAGCTCTGGAGCACACGGGATCTTCCCAGGCCAGGGATCAAACCGCGCCTTGCACTGCAAGGAGGTGTCCTTAAACCCACTTTGGTACTGAATTCTGTTGCTTAGTTTGAATTAATTCTTTTGTAGCTATTATTTTCTCCCATTCTGTGGGCTGTCTGTTCAGTTTTTTTTGTAATTTATTTTGCTGTACAAAAGCTTTTAAGTTTCATTAGGTCTCACATGTTAGTTTTTTTTAGTTCCGCTATTCTAGTAGGCGGGTTTTGGAAGATCTTGCTTTGATTTATGTCCTTGAGCATTTTGCCTATATTCTTCTCTAAGAGTTTTATGATTTCTGGTCTTACATTTAGGTCTTTAATCCATTTTGAGTTGATCTTTGTGTATGGTGTCAGGGAAGGTTCCAACTTCATTTTTTTGCATGTAGCTGTCCAATTTTCCCAGCACCATTTGTTGAAGAGGCTGTCTTTGTCCCATTTTATATTTTCACCTCCTGTGTCAAAAATAAGGTACCCATATGTGCGTGGGTTTATCTTTAGGTTTTCTAGCTTGTTCCATTGGTTGATGTTTCTGTTTTTGTGACAGTACCATACTGTCTTGATGACTGTTGCTTTGTAGTAGAGTCTGAAGTTAGGGAGGCTGATCCCTCCAGCTCCATTCTTCTTTCTCAGGGTTGCTTTGGCTATCTGGGGTCTTTTGTGTTCCCATATGAACTCTGTTATTTTTTGGTCTAGCTCTGTGAAGAATGTCATTGGTAATTTGATAGGGATCGCATTGAAACTGTAGATGATATTTGGTAGTATGATCATTTTCACAATATTGATTCTTCTGACCCAGGAACATGGAATATCTCTCCATCTGTTTAAGTCATCTTTGATTTCTTTCATTAGTGTCTTGTAATTTTCTGCATACAGTTGTTTCTGGTTTTTTTATTTTGTCTTTTTTATTATTATTATTATTGGTTCTTCATTTATTTATTTTCATCCATCTTAATTCTTTGGCCTGTGTGGGCCTCCCATACAGTGGCCTCTCTCATTGCGGAGCACTGGCTCTGGGCTCATGCACTCCAGAGTGCTGGCTTGTAATTGAACACACCAGTCCAGCAGCTCCATGGCATGTGGGATCTTCCCAGGCCAGGGATCGAACCGGCGCCCCTTGCACTGCAAGGAGGTGTCCTTACCCACTGGACCACCAGGGAAGCCCCCTTTTGTTTCTTTAGGTAGGTTTATTCCTAGATATTTTATTCTTTTGGTTGCAATGGTGAATGGGACTGCGTCTTTGATTTTGCTTTCTGATTTTTCATTGTACATAGGAATGCAAGTGATTTCTGTGTGTTGATTTTGTATCCTGCAACTTTGCTGAATTCGTTGATTAGCTCTAGTAGTTTTATAATAGTGTCTTTGGGGGTTCCTATGTACAGTATCATGTAGTCTGGAAATAGAGAGAGTTTCACTTATTCTTTTCCAATCTGGATTCCTTTTCTTTCTTTTTCTTCTCTTATTGCTGTTGCTAGAACTTCCAGGATTATGTTGAATAATAGTGGTGAAATTATTGTGAATAATAGTGGTGAATTGTCTTGTTCCTGATCTTAGAGGGAATGTTTTCAGTTTTTCACCATTGAGAATAATGTTCACTGTGGACTAAGTCATGTATTTCTTGTTTAATTTGTTGGATATTGATTGAAGAACAAATATCCAAAAAATGGAATGATTTGTAAAGTGGGCTAAAAATATTTGCTAAAACGTTTAAATTGAAGCTGGATAACAGTTTACTAAACATGATTTATCAAAGGAAAGATGCATGTCTAAAGTAAAGGATTCACTATGATCCCCATTGTCTAGCATTATGTGTGGCTTATAGTGGATGCTCAGTAAATATTTGTTGAAAGAAAGAAAGAAAGGGAACATGGTTTCTAAGGCCTGATCCAAATTTGGGACCTTGTGATTCCCAAAGCCTCCCCTCACCATCCCAGTCCTCTTAGCTTTCTTCCTTCTCTGGACTGTGGGAGCTTTTCCCATAACAGTGGAATATCTCTCCATCTGTTTAAGTCATCTTTGATTTCTTTCATTAGTGTCTTGTAATTTTCTGCATACAGTTGTTTCTGGTTTTTTTATTTTGTCTTTTTTATTATTATTATTATTGGTTCTTCATTTATTTATTTTCATCCATCTTAATTCTTTGGCCTGTGTGGGCCTCCCATACAGTGGCCTCTCTCATTGCGGAGCACTGGCTCTGGGCTCATGCACTCCAGAGTGCTGGCTTGTAATTGAACACACCAGTCCAGCAGCTCCATGGCATGTGGGATCTTCCCAGGCCAGGGATCGAACCGGCGCCCCTTGCACTGCAAGGAGGTGTCCTTACCCACTGGACCACCAGGGAAGCCCCCTTTTGTTTCTTTAGGTAGGTTTATTCCTAGATATTTTATTCTTTTGGTTGCAATGGTGAATGGGACTGCGTCTTTGATTTTGCTTTCTGATTTTTCATTGTACATAGGAATGCAAGTGATTTCTGTGTGTTGATTTTGTATCCTGCAACTTTGCTGAATTCGTTGATTAGCTCTAGTAGTTTTGTAATAGTGTCTTTGGGGGTTCCTATGTACAGTATCATGTAGTCTGGAAATAGAGAGAGTTTCACTTATTCTTTTCCAATCTGGATTCCTTTTCTTTCTTTTTCTTCTCTTATTGCTGTTGCTAGAACTTCCAGGATTATGTTGAATAATAGTGGTGAAATTATTGTGAATAATAGTGGTGAATTGTCTTGTTCCTGATCTTAGAGGGAATGTTTTCAGTTTTTCACCATTGAGAATAATGTTCACTGTGGACTAAGTCATGTATTTCTTGTTTAATTTGTTGGATATTGATTGAAGAACAAATATCCAAAAAATGGAATGATTTGTAAAGTGGGCTAAAAATATTTGCTAAAACGTTTAAATTGAAGCTGGATAACAGTTTACTAAACATGATTTATCAAAGGAAAGATGCATGTCTAAAGTAAAGGATTCACTATGATCCCCATTGTCTAGCATTATGTGTGGCTTATAGTGGATGCTCAGTAAATATTTGTTGAAAGAAAGAAAGAAAGGGAACATGGTTTCTAAGGCCTGATCCAAATTTGGGACCTTGTGATTCCCAAAGCCTCCCCTCACCATCTCAGTCCTCTTAGCTTTCTTCCTTCTCTGGACTGTGGGAGCAATTATATTATGAACCATTAATTTTAGAGGTCATGATTATGTACTGTATTGTCTCTTATTGTTCCATAACTACCATGATATTAGTAAGTACCTTTATATGATATGATGAAAGTGGCATATTATCTTGTTGATCCTCTTCCCCTAAATCCACAGCCCGTCTGGTCAAGAGAAAAAGATCAAAAAAATTCCAACAAAGGAACATCCTATAATATACCTAACCAGTACTCTTTAAAACTGTGAGGGTAATGAAAAACAAGGAAGGTCAGATCTATGAATTTTGAATTGCTATTGAAGTTTCTTTATTAGTAGATTTTATTTCTTAAAATGCTTCTACAGAAAAACTGAGCAGATAGTGCCAAAAATTTCCATACACCTTGGCACAAGTTTCCCCTGTTATTAATATTATATATTGATATGGTATATATGTTATAATTAATGAATAAATATGGATACATTATAATTATTTAAAGTTCGTTCTTGATTTGGAGTTCCTTAGTTTTCTGTTCCAAGATCCCATCTAGGATGCCACATTATATTTAGTTATCATGGCCCTATTATCTGTGTGTATATTTATATATATATATATATATATATATTTGTGTGTGTATATATATATATATATGCACAAACATATGTATATGTACATGTAATACAGAAAAGGAAGTAAAAGGATACATTTGCAAATATTTATAATGATTATTGCTACAACATGGTCATGAAATAATAGGTATTTTTCTTTATACCTAATTTTTGTGTCTTTCCAAGTTTTCTAGAATAAATATATACTACTTCTATAATTAGAAAATAAAAGGAATGATTTGTAAAGTGGGCTAAAAATATTTGCTAAAAAGTTTAAATTGAAGCTGGATAACAGTTTACTAAACATGGTTTATCAAAGGAAAGATGCATGTCTAAAGTAAAGGATTCACTATGATCCCCATTGTCTAGCATTATGTGTGGCTTATAGTGGATGCTCAGTAAATATTTGTTGAAAGAAAGAAAGAAAGGGAACATGGTTTCTAAGGCCTGATCCAAATTTGGGACCTTGTGATTCCCAAAGCCTCCCCTCACCATCTCAGTCCTCTTAGCTTTCTTCCTTCTCTGGACTGTGGGAGCAATTATATTATGAACCATTAATTTTAGAGGTCATGATTATGTACTGTATTGTCTCTTATTGTTCCATAACTACCATGATATTAGTAAGTACCTTTATATGATATGATGAAAGTGGCATATTATCTTGTTGATCCTCTTCCCCTAAATCCACAGCCCGTCTGGTCAAGAGAAAAAGATCAAAAAAATTCCAACAAAGGAACATCCTATAATATACCTAACCAGTACTCTTTAAAACTGTGAGGGTAATGAAAAACAAGGAAGGTCAGATCTATGAATTTTGAATTGCTATTGAAGTTTCTTTATTAGTAGATTTTATTTCTTAAAATGCTTCTACAGAAAAACTGAGCAGATAGTGCCAAAAATTTCCATACACCTTGGCACAAGTTTCCCCTGTTATTAATATTATATATTGATATGGTATATATGTTATAATTAATGAATAAATATGGATACATTATAATTATTTAAAGTTCGTTCTTGATTTGGAGTTCCTTAGTTTTCTGTTCCAAGATCCCATCTAGGATGCCACATTATATTTAGTTATCATGGCCCTATTATCTGTGTGTATATTTATATATATATATATATATATATTTGTGTGTGTGTATATATATATATATGCACAAACATATGTATATGTACATGTAATACAGAAAAGGAAGTAAAAGGATACATTTGCAAATATTTATAATGATTATTGCTACAACATGGTCATGAAATAATAGGTATTTTTCTTTATACCTAATTTTTGTGTCTTTCCAAGTTTTCTAGAATAAATATATACTACTTCTATAATTAGAAAATAAAAGGAATGATTTTCTTTATTTTTAAGAATGCTGCCACTAGAACAACTTTCGCTCTTTTACAATGGAAGTATGACCTTTCCTTGTTTTGATGACCTTAACAGTTTTGAAGAGTATCGGTCACGTATATTATTGGATGCTTGTATGCTGGAATTTGTCTGCTTTTTTGTCCTGATTATAGACTGGTGTATCAGTTTTGAGGGGGAGGAGGATAACACATCTGCTGATAGTAAAGAATCCTCCTGCCAATGTAGGAGACACAAAAGACACGGGTTCCATTCCTGGGTCAAGAAGACCCCCTCGAGTAGGAAATGGCAACCCACTCCAGTATTCTTGCCTGGAGAATTCTATGGACAGAGGAACCTGGTGGACTACAGTCCAAGAGGCTTCAGAGTCAGACACGACTGAGCACACAAGGGTACATACTAATGATATGATTTAATATTGGTCATGGTGACCTTGGTCTCCCAACTGAAGTGATGCTTGTCTGGTTTCTATACTGTAAAGTTACTCGTTCCACCTTTCCAAAATTATTTTGGACAAAATTCCCTATATACAGACCATACTTAAGTAGTGAGGAATTACACTCTCCTCTCTTTTTTTGCTGCAAAAAGAGTTTATTGTTTCCACTTGGTCCAAGGCTTGAGAGAGGGCTCCAGGGTGTCAAAAAAAGCTGCCTAAGGTGGTCTCTCTCGCCAGGTGCGGTGGGCAGGAGGCATTAAGATAGTCAAGAGATCGTGCAGGGATGGCCTCACCTGTCTGCTGTCACCATCCTGGTCCTTTAAAAAAAAAAAAAAAAAAAAAGACACCTTCCTGAAAAGAATCTGAAAATCTTGCTGATATTGAAAAGGAGTGTCAGGCAGATGAAGCCCGGGCTGTCTCACGTTCATTCGGTTGTTTACACTGCAGGGAAAGGCCCGTGTTCCCCTTGACCCTGGCTAGGGAGGCTGAGCGCCATTCCTACTCTTGTCCTCTGGCCTCCCCACTTCCCCCAAGTCTTTTCTAGAGAATACTATTTTTCTTTAAGAACCTGCTTTCCAACGGCCAGTGAACAACGGAGGATCGGTGGGGTCGCTCCTAGCGGGGACTTCACATTGGAGAGTCACATGCTGTCTCTAGACCTTCGCGCTGCTCTTACATTACAAATAAAAGAATTCGCTGTCAAAAAAAAAAAAGCTGCCTAGTGGCTGCCGAGAGAGGCTTCGAGCAGCCCCGATGTTGGTGGGGTTGGGGGGTGTTCCTCAATGGCCACTGGTTTCCTGATGCTCCTACCTGTGCTTGAGAGTGAGCTTTTGAAGATATATTCGCCCAACCCAGCCTGGGGACCAGCCAGCCTGCGGAGGTTGGTCAGATGATCCCCTGTCTCGTTGATGAGTTACATCCCCTCATCTAGGAAGTGCTAGACATCTAAGACAGATGCCAGTCTGCGCGGGCAGAGCCCAGGCCACACAGATCCAGAGCCTGGTTCAGGTTCTTCTCTTTGAGAGGGACGGCTTCCATATCGTCCTGGGTTTTACCGCACTCATCTTGAGATGGCTTCTGCACGTCCAGGAAGAGGACACAGCTGCCATGCTGGTTTTGTATTTTCAAGAGATGCTCCGCGCCCTCTGGCTTCTCCTTAGCCAATTCACAAAAAAAGTGGCGCACACTCTTCAGAGCCGTATCATCGTGGTCGAAAAAGAAGTCCAGAGAGAGGCTGATGTAGGAGGCCCACAGATGCGTTTGACCAGGCAGTTGACGGTGGCCTCCACTTTGGTGGAATAACTCTGACGAATCTGGGAGCTCATGGTTGATTGGTAGTAAGGAGTTAAGCTCAAAAAATGGTGGCTGGTCCCGATGGTCGCGGACAGCTGGGTGGCTGATTCCAAAGGTCACGACTGGAAAAATGGTTGGAGGCTGGAGCAAGGGCATCCCTGGGTCTGTTCTGTCCAAGCACTGTTGAAGCAAGAAAGGTCCTCAGAACACCAAGCGCACTTCTACACTTACCCTGGAATCCCTGGAGACTCAGATAGTAACGAATCTGCAAGACACCTGGGTTCAGTCTTCTAGGTCAGAAAGATCACTCGAGAAGGGAATGGTAACCCACACTGGCCTTCTTTTTTTTTTTTTTTCTTTTTAATATATCTATTTACTCATTTATGACTGTGTCAAGTCTTAGCTGCATCATACAGGTCCTTTGTTGCAGTGCGTGTGCTCCTTGGCTTGTGGGATTCTTGGTTCCCTGACTAGGGATCAAACCCTTGTCTCCTGCATTGGAAAGCTCCTAACCACTGGACCACCAGGGAAGTTCTGCAACCCAAGTATTCTTGCCTGGAGAATCCCATGGACAGAGGAGCCTGGAGGCCTACAGTCCATGGGGATGCAAAGAGTTAGACACAACTCAGTGACTAACACTTTCTACATAATTTATTTGCACTTATGTGTGAGAAGTTTTTTCTCTCCCATGTATTAATTTGTTCAAATGTTTATTTGTATCAGTGTGGTCTCTTGGATATTTATTTTGTACTTTGATGTTATATTCCAGTGCTACTTTATTTTATCGTTCAACTTGTTAAAGCTTTGGGTGTTGGGAGCTCTTTTAGTTGCTCTTATGTACCTTTGACACAGCTGTATCAATGTGTGTGTTGCTTTTTGAACACTTTCTTATAAGATACTTCAGTCTCATCTTATATATTTGCTGCCCCATTGGAGAATCTGCCAGCTCTCCCAGAAATCCTAGTTCCTTTTGCTGTAAAATGGTATTAGAAGCCAAGATCTGGGTGCTAGGTATCTTCCCAGCTAACTGGAATATAATTTCTTTCAAATTTCATTTTCATTTAAGGGCTTTCTTTATCCCCCGTCCTATCTGACTGACTTTTCAAAAATGATGATAAGAGGCAGAGTTCAATTACAGTGGCAGGAAGAACTTTCAGTTTATCACAATTGACCTGTTGAAAATAGACATACTCTCTTTAGGAAAATGCCACCAGAAGCTGAATGACCGATAACTTATAGAGGCTAGGCCTGTACGGGTAGGACATTTCGGCTCGAAAATTCCATGAATCCTTCCAATTCTAAAATTGTGTGTTTCTAAGTGGTATTTTAAAAGATCTGTTTGATTGTAATGCCTCTTCTCTCATACATCCCCACCCCTAACAAATTGACAATGAGACTGATGACTCATTCCTGTTCCCTCACAGTGTCTAGCACACTACCTTTTTCATGGTAGATGCTTAATAAATGTTTTGCTTAAATACATTGCATTAGATAGAATTGGGGCCTGGTTGTGTTTGGAAAGTGAGGGAAAGAAAGAATTCAAGCTGATGATAAACATCCAGTTAGCTTAGGAACATAGGGAAATTTTATCCAAGGATCTAGTCACTTTCCTCTTTGTGCTTCAGCTACACCATGTTGCAATTGTCTGTCCTATTGGGACCATGTTTCATCTATGTTTATATTTTCAGAAAGACCTTGCCTGGCACTATGCGTCTCAAAATTCGTTGAATTAAACTGGCTTTTCGGGCCTTTGGGAGAAAAGATTGGGTGTCTTGGACCTCCCTGGTTTCCTGTCCATTCTACTGTGCTTTATCTCTTTGTTTTTGTCTTTTATCAGGTCTTTCCCACTGGATGTCTGAATCCCCAGGCCCCCTCCATCATGGCCAGCCGGGGTGGGGGCCGGGGTCGTGGCCGGGGCCAGTTGACCTTCAACATGGAGGCTGTGGGCATTGGGAAGGGGGATGCTTTGCCACCACCCACCCTGCAGCCTTCTCCACTCTTCCCTGTGAGTGTCTGCCCTCTTTTCCCGAGATTCCCCTATCCCCCTGGCTGACTGTACGATAGTCATACCTGGATTCTTCCTGGGTTATCATATCATCTTATCTGGCCCCTCCCTGGCTCTATACTCACAACTTTACATGGGATATTTTCCAGATGAGGAAGAGTCTGCCTTTACTTTTTTATCCTATCTGCTCCCCAGCTTTCAAAATGCTTGCTTCCCCCATTTGTCTTTGGTCCTCTGCTCAGTGGGAGCATTGGATAGAATTGTGGAGAGAGGAGAGACCCTCCCAGATTTTTACTCCAGCCCTTTTTGTCTGAACTGATCATTGCTTCTGCCTCCTTAGCCCTTGGAGTTCCGCCCAGTGCCTCTGCCCTCGGGAGAGGAAGGGGAGTATGTCCTGGCCCTGAAGCAGGAGCTCCGAGGGGCCATGCGGCAGCTCCCCTACTTCATCCGGCCTGCTGTCCCCAGGAGAGGTCAGTTGGATGTTCTGAGTGCCTTGCATGAGTAGTGCCCTAGACTTAGCACGACCAGGGCCCAGAGAGGCCCAAAGAGACACAGAAAGCTCACTGCCTAGCTGGGGAGATCATAATAATTACCCCTGCATTTGACATGCAGGCAGGGGGAGCTAAATTATAGTGCTTTTTCAAGCTGATGATAAACATCCAGTTAGCTTAGGAACATAGGGAAATTTTATCCAAGGATCTAGTCACTTTCCTCTTTGTGCTTCAGCTACACCATGTTGCAATTGTCTGTCCTATTGGGACCATGTTTCATCTATGTTTATATTTTCAAAAAGACCTTGCCTGGCACTATGCGTCTCAAAATTCGTTGAATTAAACTGGCTTTTCGGGCCTTTGGGAGAAAAGATTGGGTGTCTTGGACCTCCCTGGTTTCCTGTCCATTCTACTGTGCTTTATCTCTTTGTTTTTGTCTTTTATCAGGTCTTTCCCACTGGATGTCTGAATCCCCAGGCCCCTCCATCATGGCCACCCGGGGGTGGGGGCCGGGTCGTGGCCGGGGCCAGTTGACCTTCAACATGGAGGCTGTGGGCATTGGGAAGGGGGATGCTTTGCCACCACCCACCCTGCAGCCTTCTCCACTCTTCCCTGTGAGTGTCTGCCCTCTTTTCCCGAGATTCCCCTATCCCCCTGGCTGACTGTACGATAGTCATACCTGGATTCTTCCTGGGTTATCATATCATCTTATCTGGCCCCTCCCTGGCTCTATACTCACAACTTTACATGGGATATTTTCCAGATGAGGAAGAGTCTGCCTTTACTTTTTTATCCTATCTGCTCCCCAGCTTTCAAAATGCTTGCTTCCCCCATTTGTCTTTGGTCCTCTGCTCAGTGGGAGCATTGGATAGAATTGTGAGAGAGGAGAGACCCTCCCAGATTTTTACTCCAGCCCTTTTTGTCTGAACTGATCATTGCTTCTGCCTCCTTAGCCCTTGGAGTTCCGCCCAGTGCCTCTGCCCTCGGGAGAGGAAGGGGAGTATGTCCTGGCCCTGAAGCAGGAGCTCCGAGGGGCCATGCGGCAGCTCCCCTACTTCATCCGGCCTGCTGTCCCCAGGAGAGGTCAGTTGGATGTTCTGAGTGCCTTGCATGAGTAGTGCCCTAGACTTAGCACGACCAGGGCCCAGAGAGGCCCAAAGAGACACAGAAAGCTCACTGCCTAGCTGGGGAGATCATAATAATTACCCCTGCATTTGACATGCGTTATGGTATCCATGGTTTGTTTTGAGTCTCACAATAGTCTTGGACAGTAAGATTTTAAGTATTAAGTTGCCCATTTTACAGGTATAAATGGAAAGGCATCTTAAAATTTTTAACATTCTGGATATTGCAGGCACCAATCAATCAGAAAGTGTTGGAAAGGGGCCTCTGAGAAGCCTGTGAATTAAAATATTACCACTTTGGTTTGTGTATCATGGAGAGGTCAGGCAGCCAGGAGAGACTGGAGAAGGGGCATACTTGGGAGCCTGGGATAGTGGATATTTATCATCTGGTGTGGAAGTACAGTATTTCAATGTATTGACAATTGGTGCGTTCTTCCTAAAGTCCTAGAAGCTGAAGTTGAGAGAGATCAAAGACTTGCTCAAGTTAGTCCCATTCATTAACAAGGAACAGAAAGAAGACAGAAATCCTATTTTCTTCCTTGAGTATACCTCCCACTGTAACACACTGCCAGTTAGTTACAGCCATGCCTTGGCATTAAGGGAGATAACAAAAACATTGCAATTTGGGAGTGGTGAAAGGACAGGTTAGCAGAGTTCTGAAAGTCCTCACTGAAGCTACCCTCCGGGGCTCTGGGTTTGGGGTGAGGAAAAAGACAATTTCTGATTTTCGAGAGGGCTGGACTCTCAGGAAAAATCTGAGTCTAAGGTCCTGAAAGGATAAAACTTTGACCCTGAATCTCTGGTCTCTTAGATGTGGAGCGTTACTCAGACAAATATCAGATGTCAGGGCCGATTGACAATGCCATCGATTGGAACCCTGGTAAGTGAATGGGCACTTTCACTGACTTCCTTTCTTTCAAATGCTGGAGATGCCTCAAGCCATCCACCACTACCCTGTCCACCCTCCTCTGTCCCTACCCCACCCTATTCAGAAACCATAAATGTGCTCCAACCCATTCACAGACTCTCTCAGAAACCATTAAATGGCCCCTACTCCCCTGGAAGCATCCAAATCACAATTTTGTTCCAAACTTTAACCCAACCGCTTCCTTCCTCCCCCTTACCCTGCTCCTTAGCTCTCCTTTAAAGGAGTCACCATTTGTAGGAAACCCCAGGCAGAGTCTGGCTGACTTTTACATTCCCACTCTTCCTAGATTGGCGACGTCTGCCCCGGGAACTGAAGATCCGAGTGCGGAAGCTACAGAAGGAACGTGAGTGTATCTGGAAAAACAACGGAAAAGAGAGGTTTCCTTCATCAACCGGAGAGCCAAGGCTGCTGCTGGTCTTGCCTGCCCTCCCAATTCCTGCCTACCCAGAGTACCCAATATTGTTGCTGGGTGCCACGGTGGCCACTTGAGGGCAGCAGAGCAACGTGGTCTATGCAAGAGGGTGGCATAGAAAGCTAACAAGGAAATTTGCTCTCTCAGGATTCACCTTTTGATCCTCTCACCAGGGACCACCATTCAACTCCCCAAGAGGCCCCCTAAGACCACAGAAGATAAGGAGGAAACAATACAGAAACTAGAGGTAAGGGAAAAAATGAGCATAGAGGCCTCCTGGGTCCCAGATTCATTTCTCCCCTTTGGCCCATGGGTGCTTCTTCCCTTCTGTGAGCTGAGACTGAGTTTCTGCCTATTCATCCTCACATGCAAATTGGGAGTGGTGAAAGGACAGGTTAGCAGAGTTCTGAAAGTCCTCACTGAAGCTACCCTCCGGGGCTCTGGGTTTGGGGTGAGGAAAAAGACAATTTCTGATTTTCGAGAGGGCTGGACTCTCAGGAAAAATCTGAGTCTAAGGTCCTGAAAGGATAAAACTTTGACCCTGAATCTCTGGTCTCTTAGATGTGGAGCGTTACTCAGACAAATATCAGATGTCAGGGCCGATTGACAATGCCATCGATTGGAACCCTGGTAAGTGAATGGGCACTTTCACTGACTTCCTTTCTTTCAAATGCTGGAGATGCCTCAAGCCATCCACCACTACCCTGTCCACCCTCCTCTGTCCCTACCCCACCCTATTCAGAAACCATAAATGTGCTCCAACCCATTCACAGACTCTCTCAGAAACCATTAAATGGCCCCTACTCCCCTGGAAGCATCCAAATCACAATTTTGTTACAAACTTTAACCCAACCGCTTCCTTCCTCCCCCTTACCCTGCTCCTTATCTCTCCTTTAAAGGAGTCACCATTTGTAGGAAACCCCAGGCAGAGTCTGGCTGACTTTTACATTCCCACTCTTCCTAGATTGGCGACGTCTGCCCCGGGAACTGAAGATCCGAGTGCGGAAGCTACAGAAGGAACGTGAGTGTATCTGGAAAAACAACGGAAAAGAGAGGTTTCCTTCATCAACCGGAGAGCCAAGGCTGCTGCTGGTCTTGCCTGCCCTCCCAATTCCTGCCTACCCAGAGTACCCAATATTGTTGCTGGGTGCCACGGTGGCCACTTGAGGGCAGCAGAGCAACGTGGTCTATGCAAGAGGGTGGCATAGAAAGCTAACAAGGAAATTTGCTCTCTCAGGATTCACCTTTTGATCCTCTCACCAGGGACCACCATTCAACTCCCCAAGAGGCCCCCTAAGACCACAGAAGATAAGGAGGAAACAATACAGAAACTAGAGGTAAGGGAAAAAATGAGCATAGAGGCCTCCTGGGTCCCAGATTCATTTCTCCCCTTTGGCCCATGGGTGCTTCTTCCCTTCTGTGAGCTGAGACTGAGTTTCTCTGCCTATTCATCCTCACATAAGACCCTGGAGAAGAAGGAGGAAGAAGTGACTTCAGAGGAAGATGAGGAGAAAGAAGAAGAAGGAGAGAAGGAAGAAGAAGAAGAAGAGGAATATGATGAAGAGGAGCATGAAGAGGTGAAGGGGACCTCCTTTCATTTTCAGGCCCCCTCTTTTCCGCTCATAAGCTCTGGGATCTCAAGTCTGTGCACCAGGGATGTTTTATCCCTGTCCGCCGGGATAGTGCCCTCCGCTTTATCTGTCCTTAGACTCTTCTCAAGAGTAAAGTACCGGCTGAAGGGATTCCCCAAGCCTGGAATGCTGTGACTGGGAGGGGAGGAGACTGGCACCTAGGGAGAAAGGAGAATACTTAAAGCATGCCTGACCTACCTTTCTTCCTTCCTCTCTTCCTGTTTCAGGAAACTGATTACATCATGTCGTATTTTGACAATGGAGAGGACTTTGGGGCTGACAGTGATGACAATATGGATGAGGCTATATACTGAAGATGGACTCTGAACAATACTCTGGATCTTCATATCTTTCTCGATTTAGGACACAGAGAGTAACTGTTCCCTATTATTTGGTTTTGTGGACAAGCAAATCATTTGCTCAAAATCCAGCTAACCTGTTTGGTCCCTGGAGAGAGAAATGAAAAGGACAATAGAAAGCTCTCTTTTCTACCCTTTCCCACCCTCTCTCCCGTGGTGTGTCACCTCCAATATCTTAGGGGAAAAGACCAATGTCTTAATTGAATGAAAGGGAAAAAGGAGGGTCAGAAGGAGGACTGCTGTGCACATGCCCCTACCCATTTTTTATGGTTCTTTCTAAGTGTGAGCAGTTAGGAGGAGTGAGGCCAGTTTTATAGTCTTCAATGAAAGGTTTTCATCTGTCTCTCTGTCCAGGGTAAGACCTAGTGGGAGAGGGCTGAGGAATGAAGTGTAAACCTTTCTTCTCTCCTAACCTATTGAGAGTCCAGTGTGAGACACTGGGTGTTACAGCCTACCTGTCCTTTGCCCCGTCCCTCCTACTCCATGGTGGGACCCCTACTCCTTTGGCAGAGGAGCATTCAGGAACTCATCTGCAGCGCCATCAGGAGTGAGCTGTAAACAGCCTGTGCCCTGAAGTCCAGCTGGCTTCTGAGCTGCTGGCCCTCAGGCAGTTGGAAACACGATTGTCCCTGTTCACATGTGTTCACAGGGAGGCAGGATGTCACTATCCCACACTTGACCTTGATCTTGTCCTTGTTTACAAGGAATGATTACAGCGATTTTTGTGGAGAGCATCTAGAAAGCCAGATGTGGGGAGGGAGCAGGGAGAAGGTGCTGAATTTCTTTAGCACACTCACTCACCCTCTTCCAGGCCCTGGGAAACCCCACTTTGCAGGGTGTGTTGGGAAGAGGGAGCCCATTAAATATCTTATTCTCCACTTCCAGAAGCTGCTATGTGGCTGAGTTGCAGTTTCTCTTCTGTGGAATTTAGTCAGCCTTTCTCTCCCTTCTTATGTGGAGGGGGAAGGGGTAGGCAGTGCTGCTTTACAGGAAGTCAGGAGGGTGCAGAGGAAGGGAGTGACTTAGGGACATTCAGCTCTGAGAGGTGCTTTCTCGCCCACACAGTTCTCCCGTTGGGTGAGGTCACTTCCCTAGGCTCTGATTGGCTTCCAAGGGAGCCCTAGACATACTGATTGGTTGCAGCCACTTGACATGCACCGGTCACGGGCAAGCTGCATGTCCAGAGTAGGGACTGGATAAGGAAGCAGGCTCAGAAAACTGGGGATGCTGTCATAGCGACCTTACTAAACATTTGAAAGCCGCAAAGACGGGAAGCAGGAGAATCTTCAAGAAACTCCCCAGCCATATAGAGGCAGGCAGACTGATTTTCCTGTGGCATCAAGTGATAGAGACTGGCAATCTATCGTTAGACATTTCTGGCACCTTAAAAGCCTGGTTTGAGTGTGGTAGTGTTAGGTAGTAAGTGTGGTAGGAAGAAACAGCCAAGAAAACAGAGAGGAAAACTGGAATAGAGACAGAACATTCCAGAGTTGTTGAGCAATTTGTGGTGATTGATGTGTTTCCTTTTCTAGTTCTCTGAGGTATTGTATGAGTGGACCAGAGGGAGGGGCCAAGGGACCTGTCTCTGGGATTTCCCATAGTCACATTGTAGCCTGGGATTGTGGCTAGGAAGAAATCAGCAAGAAACAAAAATAAAAGACCCTGAGAAATCTCCTTTTGCCTTACTCCCCTGCATATACACACATACCAGACCTAATCTGGTTAACTAGAGCTGTGTCTTATGTAGGGGACTATCCCACACTTGACCTTGATCTTGTCCTTGTTTACAAGGAATGATTACAGCGATTCTTGTGGAGAGCATCTAGAAAGCCAGATGTGGGGAGGGAGCAGGGAGAAGGTGCTGAATTTCTTTAGCACACTCACTCACCCTCTTCCAGGCCCTGGGAAACCCCACTTTGCAGGGTGTGTTGGGAAGAGGGAGCCCATTAAATATCTTATTCTCCACTTCCAGAAGCTGCTATGTGGCTGAGTTGCAGTTTCTCTTCTGTGGAATTTAGTCAGCCTTTCTCTCCCTTCTTATGTGGAGGGGGAAGGGGTAGGCAGTGCTGCTTTACAGGAAGTCAGGAGGGTGCAGAGGAAGGGAGTGACTTAGGGACATTCAGCTCTGAGAGGTGCTTTCTCGCCCACACAGTTCTCCCGTTGGGTGAGGTCACTTCCCTAGGCTCTGATTGGCTTCCAAGGGAGCCCTAGACATACTGATTGGTTGCAGCCACTTGACATGCACCGGTCACGGGCAAGCTGCATGTCCAGAGTAGGGACTGGATAAGGAAGCAGGCTCAGAAAACTGGGGATGCTGTCATAGCGACCTTACTAAACATTTGAAAGCCACAAAGACGGGAGGCAGGAGAATCTTCAAGAAACTCCCCAGCCATATAGAGGCAGGCAGACTGATTTTCCTGTGGCATCAAGTGATAGAGACTGGCAATCTATCGTTAGACATTTCTGGCACCTTAAAAGCCTGGTTTGAGTGTGGTAGTGTTAGGTAGTAAGTGTGGTAGGAAGAAACAGCCAAGAAAACAGAGAGGAAAACTGGAATAGAGACAGAACATTCCAGAGTTGTTGAGCAATTTGTGGTGATTGATGTGTTTCCTTTTCTAGTTCTCTGAGGTATTGTATGAGTGGACCAGAGGGAGGGGCCAAGGGACCTGTCTCTGGGATTTCCCATAGTCACATTGTAGCCTGGGATTGTGGCTAGGAAGAAATCAGCAAGAAACAAAAATAAAAGACCCTGAGAAATCTCCTTTTGCCTTACTCCCCTGCATATACACACATACCAGACCTAATCTGGTTAACTAGAGCTGTGTCTTATGTAGGGGACACGGCTGATCTCCTAAATCCTACCTAACACCAGCATGTGTACTTAAAAGAGTGGGCACAAAGACGATTCTAGACAAGAGATGGAGAGGGGAACTGAACACCCCTGTGCCTGCCTCTTTACACACACATCCTTTTCCCATGAAGTAGGGGAAAGGATAAAGGTTAGAGTGACCTCTGGGGATCTGTTGTACTCAAAGACAAAGTGTCAGAGATATCAGACCATTCTTGGACTCTCTCCTATCTGGCCTTCTATCCTTTCTGGCAAGTGACCTTGCTGAATAAAGCCAGAGACGAAGTACCCAGCAGCTTCCCCAGATTCCAGAACAGTGCCAGAAATGAGCTAGACTGTTTCCATTGACCTTTCCCCTGCTTTCCATGGGTTCTGTTGGGCAGGCAGAGGCTGAAGCCTAAGGCTCAGTACATAGTGTAGGGGCTGCTAGTTCTCTGGAGGACCATCTGAGAGGGCAGGGGTCAAGATACTGCTTGTAAACGTTTAGAGAGGCCCCATGCGGTTCTTGCTCAGCTCTGTATTCCGTGTTTGCTATGTTGAACAGATTGTTCCTGTACCCACAGCCTAGGCTATGCTGGCCCTAGGCAGAGTAGGTTCTCAGACAAGAATCCTACACTTACCTACCCTGTGTTCTACCCCTACCCTACCAGTTCCCTCCCACCTTGGTCAGGAAGCTTGAGACTGGGGACTGCAGATGACTGGAAAACCTGGAAGCAACATACAGTTTAGAAAATTGGGAGTGGAAACAAGAGAAAATTGGAGGGTCAAATGTTAGGTGCCCAGAACACCCATGGTTTGGTGAGAAAAGGATACATAGTCCTCAATTCATTTTTTTAAAGATTTAAAAAAAATGTGTACCACTTTTTAAAAAAGTTTTCATTGAATTTGTTACAATAGAGTTTCTGTTTTATGTTTTGGGTTCTTGGACACCATACCTGTCACATTGTAGCCTGGGATTGTGGCTAGGAAGAAATCAGCAAGAAACAAAAATAAAAGACCCTGAGAAATCTCCTTTTGCCTTACTCCCCTGCATATACACACATACCAGACCTAATCTGGTTAACTAGATCTGTGTCTTATGTAGGGACACGGCTGATCTCCTAAATCCTACCTAACACCAGCATGTGTACTTAAAAGAGTGGGCACAAAGACGATTCTAGACAAGAGATGGAGAGGGGAACTGAACACCCCTGTGCCTGCCTCTTTACACACACATCCTTTTCCCATGAAGTAGGGGAAAGGATAAAGGTTAGAGTGACCTCTGGGGATCTGTTGTACTCAAAGACAAAGTGTCAGAGATATCAGACCATTCTTGGACTCTCTCCTATCTGGCCTTCTATCCTTTCTGGCAAGTGACCTTGCTGAATAAAGCCAGAGACGAAGTACCCAGCAGCTTCCCCAGATTCCAGAACAGTGCCAGAAATGAGCTAGACTGTTTCCATTGACCTTTCCCCTGCTTTCCATGGGTTCTGTTGGGCAGGCAGAGGCTGAAGCCTAAGGCTCAGTACATAGTGTAGGGGCTGCTAGTTCTCTGGAGGACCATCTGAGAGGGCAGGGGTCAAGATACTGCTTGTAAACGTTTAGAGAGGCCCCATGCGGTTCTTGCTCAGCTCTGTATTCCGTGTTTGCTATGTTGAACAGATTGTTCCTGTACCCACAGCCTAGGCTATGCTGGCCCTAGGCAGCGTAGGTTCTCAGACAAGACTCCTACACTTACCTACCCCGTGTTCTACCCTACCCTACCAGTTCCCTCCCACCTTGGTCAGGAAGCTTGAGACTGGGGACTGCAGATGACTGGAAAACCTGGAAGCAACATACAGTTTAGAAAATTGGGAGTGGAAACAAGAGAAAATTGGAGGGTCAAATGTTAGGTGCCCAGAACACCCATGGTTTGGTGAGAAAAGGATACATAGTCCTCAATTCATTTTTTTAAAGATTTAAAAAAAATGTGTACCACTTTTTAAAAAAGTTTTCATTGAATTTGTTACAATAGAGTTTCTGTTTTATGTTTTGGGTTCTTGGACACCATACCTGTGGGAGCTTAGCTTCCCAACCAGGAATCAAACACATACGCCTTGTATTGGAAGAAGTCTTAACCATTGGACTGCCAGGGAAGTCCCCTCAATTCATTTTTATTGCTGTTGAACTTTGAAAGGAGGGAAGGGTGGCTTGTAGGCATAGGCTAGTTTAAGAACTAAGCCAAGGGGTAAAGCTGCCATCTCAACTGGGCAAAGCACTGGTTTGTGATCCTAGTTTTACCAATTCGTAGCTTTGTGCCCTTGGGGAAGTCATATTTAGTCTCCAAGTCTCAGATCCTCATGTATGAATCAGAATTTAGATTAGACATCCAAAAGGAATCTTTCAAGCTGATACTGATCGACTGCAAGAATCCAAATAGTCCTGAGAACAAAGGTTAGGATGTGTCCAACTTCTGTTGAACTCATTCCATCTGCTGGGTTTCCCCACCTTGTTTTCAGCTGGGCAGGCTAAAGATACCTCAAGCATATAGCCAGTCCTTTCCAAGAAACTGTTTTACCCCAAGTAGCCGAAGGATCAGCAGTTCCATTAACTAGCAAGGAAGGAGAGTTCAAGGTCACAACCAGCAAGCCAGGACTCAAATCAAGGAGGCTGCCATGAATTTCCAACTGAGAAAGGGGCCTATGGGGCAGGTCCCCTATATCCCCACTCACTTAGCAAATCTGGCCAGACCAGTGGTGACCTCTTCACTGACCTTTCCCCTACTGAGGCTTACGTTTTCCCCAAGGTCATTTGGGACTAGAAAGCTGGAAATAAGAAGTTCTAGTTTCCTAGAACTATCTCAGAAGGGTCTGCCTTAACCCCAAGATGATTTAATTTGTTATTTTGGTTTCTGGAGGGAAGGAGGGTACCCCCTGAAGCTGTAATGGGAGTCAGTGGAAAGAGAGTGATCCAGCCCTAACCACAGGACCTCAGAGGCTAAGTGTGAGCAACCCAGTAACCCAAGGCTTTGGAGAAAGGAATCCAGGGATTCCTGCAATCCAGTCCTGACCAATGCAGGGAAGGGCTGTGCCCAGTGACCCCTGACTCTGGAACTATTCTCCATTCTCAAACCTTTCCTCCTCCTGGGATTCTCAGCTATGGGTCAGGGTTCCCAAAATTTGGACTCCTGCCTCTCCTTGAAGCTTCTCCACTGTAATTCCGTTTCCCTTGGTATAAAATGAACAAGGAGAAATGTTCAAATCCTGTCTCTAACATTCTGTGTTACACTCAGGGTAGCATTAGTAGTGGGCTTCCTGGGTGGCTCAGAATCACAGAATCTGTCTGCAGTGCAGGAGATGTGGCTTTGATCCCTGAGTCAGGAAGATCCCTTGAGAAGGAAATGGCAACCCGCTCTAGTATTCTTGCCTGGGAAATCCCATGGAAAGAGGAACCTGGAGGGTACAGTCCATGGGGTCGCAAAGAGTCAGACATGACTGAGGGACTCTAAACCACAACAACAGTGTTAATAGTAACAGAGTAGGAGGGAGGTTACACCTGTCTTCGCCTTACCCACAGGTGTCGAGGAAACAAGCTAAGCTGAGTCAGGGACACAGATCTGGGGTATTTCCTATTTTGGAGAGAACAGATGACCTCCCATGTGGACAGGGAAAGAAGCCCTGATACTCATCCTCCTTATACTCTGCTATGGCCAGAGAAATAGCCATTCTGGAGAAGAAATTCCCTCCTCTAACGAGGTCAAGATAATTCTTTGCCTCATTTTTCTCTCAGGAAGGGGTGGTAAGAGGATGTGAAACAAAGATGGGCCCAGTGAGAGAAAGGACAAATGCTGACCAGTCCTTTTCTCAGGCCCCTGCTTCCTGTCTCCAAGCCTCTTTCTTGGCTCCTGGACAGTCTTTCCTGTCTGACCATACTTGGCTGCTCTTGGCCCTTCAACCTTTCCCATACTTGGCCCCTGTTTTGACACTTGCTTTTCACCCTGAGCCACCACTCTCACACCTGTCCAGAGCTATCAGGGATATCTACAAACTTCTCTGGAGCTGGGCTGAGCTAGGCCAGGAGGGGTGGCTAAGAGCCAGAAAGAAAGCTTGTCACTCAGATTCATTCTTAATGTCTTTCAGATTCCTTTCCTTTTCCGACTCTCTATCCATGGCTTTCTTTCCATGTCACTCTCGGCCTCCTGTCTAGCACCGTGCTACTTAAATTAGGTTATCAATGGGTGATGCGGTGGTGAATATTTGAAGCCATAGACTATGAGGCACATCTTCCTGCCTCCTTGAAGCTTCTCCACTGTAATTCCGTTTCCTTGGTATAAAATGAACAAGGAGAAATGTTCAAATCCTGTCTCTAACATTCTGTGTTACACTCAGGGTAGCATTAGTAGTGGGCTTCCTGGGTGGCTCAGAATTACAGAATCTGTCTGCAGTGCAGGAGATGTGGCTTTGATCCCTGAGTCAGGAAGATCCCTTGAGAAGGAAATGGCAACCCGCTCTAGTATTCTTGCCTGGGAAATCCCATGGAAAGAGGAACCTGGAGGGTACAGTCCATGGGGTCGCAAAGAGTCAGACATGACTGAGGGACTCTAAACCACAACAACAGTGTTAATAGTAACAGAGTAGGAGGGAGGTTACACCTGTCTTCGCCTTACCCACAGGTGTCGAGGAAACAAGCTAAGCTGAGTCAGGGACACAGATCTGGGGTATTTCCTATTTTGGAGAGAACAGATGACCTCCCATGTGGACAGGGAAAGAAGCCCTGATACTCATCCTCCTTATACTCTGCTATGGCCAGAGAAATAGCCATTCTGGAGAAGAAATTCCCTCCTCTAACGAGGTCAAGATAATTCTTTGCCTCATTTTTCTCTCAGGAAGGGGTGGTAAGAGGATGTGAAACAAAGATGGGCCCAGTGAGAGAAAGGACAAATGCTGACCAGTCCTTTTCTCAGGCCCCTGCTTCCTGTCTCCAAGCCTCTTTCTTGGCTCCTGGACAGTCTTTCCTGTCTGACCATACTTGGCTGCTCTTGGCCCTTCAACCTTTCCCATACTTGGCCCCTGTTTTGACACTTGCTTTTCACCCTGAGCCACCACTCTCACACCTGTCCAGAGCTATCAGGGATATCTACAAACTTCTCTGGAGCTGGGCTGAGCTAGGCCAGGAGGGGTGGCTAAGAGCCAGAAAGAAAGCTTGTCACTCAGATTCATTCTTAATGTCTTTCAGATTCCTTTCCTTTTCCGACTCTCTATCCATGGCTTTCTTTCCATGTCGCTCTCGGCCTCCTGTCTTTAGCACCGTGCTACTTAAATTAGGTTATCAATGGGTGATGCGGTGGTGAATATTTGAAGCCATAGACTATAGATGGCACATCTTCCATAGTGTCAGCTTTACTTTTTTAAGAATTGGTGGGGGAAAGATAAATTATTCTTATACTGAAACTGTATAAATATGCAGTGTAAATAAAAATCTGCAATTTTAAACATATAACAGATTCTTCAAAGACTTTTCTGGCTTCTGGCAGGCTACTTTGGATGGTTCTGGAAGCCCTGGGGGAAATTCAGTCTTCCTAATCTTCAGGGTCCTACAGAGGAAATACTTGAGAAGCTCTACTTATACCAGAGTGACAACCACAGACAAACATTAACACAAGACAAGAATCAAGGGTAAAAAGGAGTGAAGCAAGGGAATGTAATGCAATAGGGTATGGCAAGAACTGACAGGTATGAGTCCACCTAACTCTCTGAGCTCCAGTGGGTTGACGCCATGAAGGACTGTCGGTTCAGTGTTACCAAATATGGTGGCTTTTTAAGGGGAGCCAGACAATAGATTTTAGTGACGTCTGGTTGTTTAATGTGTACAACCAATTCAAATATTGATTTAGGGGAAAACTGTACAAGTGTCTCAATGTCTGCAAGCTGATTCCACCCAGGGGCGCCTGGTTTGCTGTCTCTGGAATTGTATACTGAAAAGTTTGTTGTTGTTTAGTTGCTAAGACTTCTACTAACATTTCTTCTACTTTCCAAAGGTATGTGTGGCCCAAATCTGAGCTTCCATGGCCTCCAATTCTGTTCCCAAGAGCTTGGGCATTGAGGTTCAGGAGGTTTCAGGAGAGAATGGAGCTTTCCTGCAGAATAATTCAGAAAGATATAACTGAATGAAACAAAGCATTCGGGTACTAGTAGCTGGTGACATTTTCTTCAGTGGGTTGGTTACTGCCAAACCACCTTCCCTGATCTTCAGGCACATGGAGCTAACAACATATTGGGGTTTGAAACAGAAACCAAAGAATCCTGAGTTGGAAGATGAGGCAACTATGAAAGACGAGGCATAGAAAGAGATGGGAGAACAGGAGACAAATGGAGAAAGGAAGTTGTGAGCCTGGATAGGTGAAGGACCATGCCCATGTCTCGGCCTCCTGTCTAGCACCGTGCTACTTAAATTAGGTTATCAATGGGTGATGCGGTGGTGAATATTTGAAGCCATAGACTATAGATGGCACATCTTCCATAGTGTCAGCTTTACTTTTTTAAGAATTGGTGGGGGAAAGATAAATTATTCTTATACTGAAACTGTATAAATATGCAGTGTAAATAAAAATCTGCAATTTTAAACATATAACAGATTCTTCAAAGACTTTTCTGGCTTCTGGCAGGCTACTTTGGATGGTTCTGGAAGCCCTGGGGGAAATTCAGTCTTCCTAATCTTCAGGGTCCTACAGAGGAAATACTTGAGAAGCTCTACTTATACCAGAGTGACAACCACAGACAAACATTAACACAAGACAAGAATCAAGGGTAAAAAGGAGTGAAGCAAGGGAATGTAATGCAATAGGGTATGGCAAGAACTGACAGGTATGAGTCCACCTAACTCTCTGAGCTCCAGTGGGTTGACGCCATGAAGGACTGTCGGTTCAGTGTTACCAAATATGGTGGCTTTTTAAGGGGAGCCAGACAATAGATTTTAGTGACATCTGGTTGTTTAATGTGTACAACCAATTCAAATATTGATTTAGGGGAAAACTGTACAAGTGTCTCAATGTCTGCAAGCTGATTCCACCCAGGGGCGCCTGGTTTGCTGTCTCTGGAATTGTATACTGAAAAGTTTGTTGTTGTTTAGTTGCTAAGACTTCTACTAACATTTCTTCTACTTTCCAAAGGTATGTGTGGCCCAAATCTGAGCTTCCATGGCCTCCAATTCTGTTCCCAAGAGCTTGGGCATTGAGGTTCAGGAGGTTTCAGGAGAGAATGGAGCTTTCCTGCAGAATAATTCAGAAAGATATAACTGAATGAAACAAAGCATTCGGGTACTAGTAGCTGGTGACATTTTCTTCAGTGGGTTGGTTACTGCCAAACCACCTTCCCCTGATCTTCAGGCACATGGAGCTAACAACATATTGGGGTTTGAAACAGAAACCAAAGAATCCTGAGTTGGAAGATGAGGCAACTATGAAAGACGAGGCATAGAAAGAGATGGGAGAACAGGAGACAAATGGAGAAAGGAAGTTGTGAGCCTGGATAGGTGAAGGAGGAAGTTGGAATGTAGACAGGTGGACTTGAGAGGGAGGGGTCTTTAGCCACGGAACCATACAAGGGAAACACAGTTCTCATGCTCCTGAACCCCACCTCCCCTCCCAGCAACTGAAATCTTTCCTTTGTCCATCTATCCAAGAGGTTAAAAATATCTGAGCTGGGTACCCAGCCAGACGTTTCCAGGAACCTGTTTACTGACTATTTGCTTGACTTGGAGAGGTGGTCAGCAGCTCCATCACCCAACAAGGAATGAGAATGGGTCTTGTGTGACATCCCAGGACTCAAGGCCTGTAGGTTTCACAGTTACATCCTCATGTTTTGCCTTTCCTCTTCCTTCTCCCATCACTCTATTGCCTGAAGATGACCAACCAAAAATCCCAGGCTTGAGAGTATGTCCATTCTTTTCTCCTTACATAACAGGCTCCATAGAGAATATAGCAGGGTCACACCAAAGGAGGGGTCAAGACAAGACAGGAAGAGCCCGGATAAGCTAAATAGGGCTCATCAGTGGAACTCATCTCCACAGGCTTTTGTGCTACTCCGTCATTTATTTACCTCAGGGAAATAAATAAGATGCAACATCTTCAAATAAGGAGTTTCAGAGTTCTTTGTAGTGTTACATAATATATTCAGCTCTCTTTTTCTCAGTTAATTCACTCCAAATGGTGGGAAGCTTTTCTCTGGAGTTGTGTACTGAAAAGTTTGTTGTTGTTTAGTTGCTAACTTGTGTACAACTCTTTTGCTACAACCTGGTGCTGAAAAGTTAAGAGAGCTTGATTCGTTAATTTCCAGAAGGTGGAGTAACTGAATTATGCCTGAGGCCTGTGAAGCACACTGGAGTATAAAAGAACTACACTATAGGGGGTGTGCAGAGGGCCCATCCTGCCCTAGGGGTGAGGGGTCCCAATAATGGGTCACCTCTCTCCCACCACAGAATTAACTACAGGTTGAGTCAACTTCTGTACACTGACCTCTTCTCAAACTGCTTTGTTTCCCCAGCACAGGAAGGGAATCGAGAGAAACAAAGACAAAGCAGTGTTACTTATGACAGGTCAGAGGCAGAACAGTTCTTGGGATATGCCTGGGAGTGAGCTAATCAAGGTGGTGGCAGCGAATATGCTTTCCTCATATTTAGATCACAAGCACTTGTTTGCAGACTTCTCTGGTGATACAGTGGATAGGGAATCCACCTGCCGGTGCAGGGGACACGGGTTCAGTTTCTGGTGAGGGAAGATCCCACATGCTGCAGGGCAACTAAGCCTGGAGTGCCAGCTCTAGAGCCCGCAAGTTGAAATTACTGAAGCCTGTGTGCCTAGAGCTCATGCTCTGCAACAAGAGAAGCCAACACAATGAGAAAACCACACACTGCAACTAGACAGTAGCCCCTGTTCTCTACAAATAGAGAAAGCCCATTGGAAGAATGAAGACCCAGCACAGCCAAAAAATAAATTAATAAATAAATGTTTTTAAAAATAAGCACTTGTTCGCCATTGTTGTAACACACACACACATTAAATCCTCACAACAATCTTCTGAGGTAGATACTATTATTCTTTTCCATTTTACAGATAAATGGTAACACAGGTTAAACAAGTTGCCAGGTCATAAAGTTTGTTAAGTGGTGGAAGTAGGATTTGAATTTAGATAGCTTGGCTCCAGAGTGTGGTGGTTTCATTTCAAAGTCGTATCCGACTCTTGTGACCCCATGGACTACAGCCTGCCAGGCTCCTCAGTCCATGGGCTTCTCCAGGCAAGAATGATGGAGTGGGTTGCCATTTCCTTCCCAATCAAACCCAGGTCTCCTGCATTGCAGGCAGATTCTTTACCGACTAAGCTGCGAGGGAGGCCAAGGGTACATGTGCTTAATTACCACCCGATACTATTTCTCTTTAATAGTATAAGGATGGTGATCCATTAACTTCTTCTAGGCTATAGACTCACCTATTGGGCCAGCACATGTAGCCCTGGATTTGCAGCCATCTCTGAGAGGGAGTTTTTCAGCTTAGGAAATGGAAATGGATGTAGAGTCAGAACAGAGACTGCGACAAAAGTTGTTGTTCTTCTTCCATTTCAAAACTGTTGAGATCAGGATTCTTGGGACAGGAACTGGGGCATTGGAGAGTCAGTAAAACATTTTCCTTATCAATCTTATGTATTCTGTCACCTGGAGATAGTCCACAGAAAGAATTCTTGGAAAGGGTCCATACACTACCGAAAGAACTGGATAAAAGTCACTTCTTCACCTCACTTCATAACCTTCAACTCTCATGTGATTGTTTTTTGTTGACCAGGTGCCTGGTCAGATCTTCTTCATACTTTTCCCTGCCAAGTTATATCTTTCTTTTGTCTAGTCTGTTCAGAGTTACCAAGGTAGCCCAGGATACTGGTTGTGGAAGTATCTTTTCTTTTCAGATTAATTTTACTTTCATTAGCTCTTTTCTCTCTTTCGTTTTCTATCTTCTCTCAGATGTTCTTATACCAGATGAGACCTAATGAAATGATACTAAGAGCTGGATTTCCTCTAATGGCTGTATGTGTAGATTATAATTCCTTACAAATTAAAAGGGGCATGAGAAGAGCATGGGAAAGGAAGACCCAAAATATCCACCCACTTAAGTGGAGAAACAGCTGAGCCAGGACCCAAGGAAGAGTAGTTAAGTGAGTCCATGAGCAGATGTCCTGGGGTGAGGCAGAAGTTGTGCACTGAAAACAAAAGGAAGTCCAGGAAGGGATGTGTTTCCTCTGGGTGAACAACCACAGCTGCTTCCTTTGTCAGACTTTGCCGTGCTGTTCAACAGTCACTAATCATATGGAGCTAACTAAATTTAAAATAAACAAAAATAAAAATTCCGTTCATCAGTAAAAGCAGTCTACACATTTCAGAGCTCACTTGTCATATGTGAATAATGCCTACCGTATTAGCGCAGATGTACAACCTTTCCATCATTACAGAAAGTTATGTTGGACACTGCTGGGTTTGAAGCATCAGGGTAGTAGAAGTGAGTGTGAATGTTTTGGCTCTTTGAGGCTCAAATCTCTATCAGACCTTGGGTATAAGTTATCTACCCTCTCCGTCCCCTTCTTGTATCACATACCAGGAGCCAGGCTGTGTACACAGACAACCAGGCTCATGGGCACCATGGTCACCCCTTCTCTTTGTCCTGCCCTCTGGCCAGCTCTTGTCCTTGCCCCACCCCTCCAGTCCCTGGAAAACAAGCTCCAGAAAAACTTTTCCATCAACTCTGACCTAGTTTAAAATCTGGTGACAGATTTGAAAGAGGGAGGCCACCCTAAATTCTTGAACAGGTAAGAAAAGGAGGGGGTAAAGGTGAAAGTGAAGGTGACAGTCACCACAGCAACAGAACACAGCCTGATATCTTGGTAAAGAAAAAGAGGGGTAAAAGAGTTTCTGAGAATGAAAGCTAGACACAGAGATTGAACTGGAAAAGAATCTTTTCAATCCCCTTTCTATTCAATTTACATGGACTTTATGAACTTCCAGGAATCTGAAGTTTGGAATTACTATATGAAGGTCCACAGAAACCCAACCACCAAATAAAAGCTAGGACTAGATTTGTCTGCAAAGATCTAAGTGAAACAGAAATCAGAAAGTATGCTAATCTCTACTATTTCAGGATTTCTCACCTTACTCATTCCTTTAGAGATAATAAAATCATTTCAATTAGAGGTGGATTTGGGGTATCGACCTGTTGTTACTACTCTACAAAGAAGTAACAGGATTGAAGCATATCCTAAGAAATGATGGTGGAATTAAATATTTAGCAAACATTTACTGAGTTATGATCATGTACTTGGATATGAACTGTGCTAAGAGCTGCAGAGATTTAAAACAAAAAAATGATAGCTGCCTTCCAGTAACTTGACATTCATAACTCTAAAAATCCTTTAATCCTGTATTATCTTAGGTCTTCCTGCATATAAACCAGGTTTATATTGGGAAGAAACTATGAAATAAAAAAACTATGAATAACGCTTTCCTTTCAAATCCCCTTACAAGCTTAATTTCTCTGTATTTCAGAAGCTTATTGAACAAAACAAGCCTCATATACTTCCAAGTTGAAGGAATTTAGGATTAACTATAGATGTAGAAAACTAGCTTAGACCACCCGGTCCCACTACAGTTCTTCAGTGAATTGGACAAAAGACACTGTAACTCCATTTCCTTCCCTCTTCACCCCACCAACCCCCATTCTGACTGTAGTCCTTAGGAGCAGTAAGAAATGGTTTCTCTGCAGGGTTTTCACCATGTTGAGTTGTGAAGTAGGGGGAAAGCTCCTTTAGGCACATGTTCTTTCTAATAACTACATCAACATAATCTCAAAGACAAGAAGAGAAACATTTTTTGCCATTAAAAAATCTTTATTATTTTTTTTTACAAAGAATAAAAATATATCTGGTACAAAATATAATTTTTCTCATACAAAAAGATATACAATTAAAAAACAAACAAAAGAAACCACCTTCAGCCCACATACTTTTTCAGAGAAGGGTAGATAGAGCTCAGAGCTCTGACACAGGATAGTGAACAAAGTGCTAAGGCTGAGAGGGGCTGACTGAGTGCTCGAGGCTGCAGGAAAGAGGGGCAGTCAACATCCCTGTCTCCTAACACTGGGCAGGAAGCCAGCCCTTGGGCCTTCTGTGAAGATCTGCCCTCTGGTTTCTCATAGCCACATCTGGATGCTCTGATCAGTGTTAGGGCATTTTTATCTAGGGTTCCTCCTTGGGTTTGGGTAAGTCAGAGTGGGCAAGGCTGATAGCAGCAACCCTTCTATATAATTAGAGTGTCCAGAACAGTAGAATTCTGTACACTGGGACAAAGTCTCAAAGCAGTAACACTTTTTTTTTCCTGTCATTGTGCTTACCCCTAGAGACATAGTAGACCAGTTTTAGCTTACATTTGAGACAAGAAAAAAACCTCAATTTTGACACAAATTAAAGTGCTAAGGACATCACCTCAGAATCAATTCCAAGGAGTCACATGAAAAGAAAAACACATTCTCCCACATTAAAATGTTTGCCAACAGGAGAACACAGTGCAATAGGCTCTAAAAATGGCTTTTAAGACCTTTGGTGGGGCACAGTTACTACTGCTTTATGCCTGATTAAAGTACTTTCTAAACAAGACAACCTTAGAACTCCCCCCCTTTAATTCAATATGGGAAGCTTGTTCTGAAGTCCAAACCAAATCAGTTCTGGTAGGCTTTTCTCTTTTTTTCCTGTAAGTGTACAAACAAAGGGGAACAATGATTTTAAGAACACGCTTTTCCTAAAGTTTTGGCCATGATTACTTTCCATTTCCCTAATTTTTTGAATTGGCTCTCCTCTACATAACAGAGGTTCAAGATCTATTGTTACAACAATGTATTATATAATCACCTCCATAACAACCATGGGAAGACCCTGCCAGGATGCCATTTCTACCCCTTATTCAAAACCACTGAAAATGCCTCAATTTTCAAAGAGATTCAAAAAAATAGGATGGGCCCTGAATTTTTTTCTGGTATGTTTTTAAACCCATCTAGCAAAAAACTCCATAATACAACATCTCCCTGGCTAAGGATGAGTGCGCACCCTTTAAGGCCCAGGAAATTGCCTTCTAACCACCTCTTACACTGGAGAGTCAGAGGCTGGCGTGGACCTGTACGCCACTGCAGAGACTGCTGAGTCTCTAAAAAAGTACGAGTCCAGAAGCGAGGTGAAAAGAAACAGGTAGGTACAGCTGCTTCTTTGCTTCCACATGCTCACTGCACATTGTTGTTTTGGATGCAAGGATCCACCTGGGAGGAAGAAAGAAAAGAATATTTCAGTTTGGGTAAGAACAAAAACTACAACACAGTTTGGCAATCCTGCCAAGTTAACTTCCTATAGAAGGCTTATGACACATGTAGTGGTAATTCTCACCTCAGAATAAGTAGGTGGTGGCATGAACTTGAACTCTGGAGCATACATAAAAATAGGGCTGTCTTGAGAACCATCTGTGTCATCTAGCAGAGGCATAGTGGGGCTCTCCAACAGGTGATCTTCAGCAATGCTATCCATATAGCAAGGAGGAGCTAGAGAGAGAAGGTGTGGGAATAAGAAACCTAGCCAAGAAAAGTGTGACCATCACAATTTTACAAACCCAAGCAGGACAGAGAGGGAAAAAATAAAGACATTAGGTCTGGCTCACCTTCTGGAGTGTCAGGGATGTTCAGATCTATCCAGCTCATCTCAGAGCTAGTTTGACTGGCCATGCTGGATGTCCGGCTGCTGAGGCCTGACCTGCTGCCAATTACCAGGGGCAGGTCAAGAAGGACTTTCTTGGAGCCAGGGACACTAACGTAGATCTAGAAAGCAAGACAGCAGTTTGTGAGATTAGCGACCTAGAGAAAACAGCACTATTGCCTTGACAGACGAACAATTTCTCTCTCCACCCCCATCCACCTACTTACCAGTAAGGAGTATTCGACTCGAAGGATATTGCAGCCCAAGATAGATGGCCTGATCCTTTGCACCCGAAGGCTCTTGCCGCGCCAGGATGCACACGTTCCTGAGATGATATGATTGCCCCTGACTGATGACAACTTCTGTGTTAGCACCTTGGTTTGGCCATTGGCAAGGTAAGTGTGGCGGGCTACAATGGCTGCTTTGGGAACCACGATGCGGGAACACGTATTCTCAAAGTCAGCATGGATGTTAATCTCATCCCCTGTCAATGGGAAAGATGGAACACTGATGCTCAGTACAGTCCAATGACTTTTCATTTGTCCCTGCCTCCAGCCCTCACCCGCAAACTGGAAGTTCTTATTTAACAGTCTCCTATTTTCAGCACTAGATCTTTACCTTCACAGAATCCTTTTCTGTCAATTCGTGCAGAGACAGACACCCGCCCATCCGGTATGAACATGCAGGAAACTTTCTTCTCCTTTTTAGCAGACACAGGAGCCTATGTAGAATGGAGTGGAAAAAAGGCATTGTGAGAACTTCTATAGAGATCCTTTCTTTGCTTCTCCTTCCTTTCCACTGCTTACTTAGGAGGTAGCTTTCCCTTCCACCTTGATGACTTAAAGACTTGATTCCTGACAGGCTTCACTCTAATTCCTTAGAAACCTGACAACTTATCTCTGAAACCCAGAAGAACAGAATCTTAAAATGAACCTCACCATTAAATCAGGGGTATTGACATCCACTAGGTCCATCACTTCGAAGTTTTTCTTTGTCTCCTGCGTTGGCTGGCTGGGACGATCAAGAAAAGCCTTCACCCAGTAATCCACACACCCATATTTTCCTTTGAAAGATGTTCCCAGAGGCCTTCATCCAGAAAAAAGGAAACAATTAATTTAAAAATGCTCTCCAATATGAGTAAATGATCAATAGAAGGGAAGATTTCAAGAGACAGAAAAGATCACAGATGCACTTAGCTGATAACCTACCCCTGAGGAAGCTCAAAGCCGAACTTGTATTCATATTTGTTTCCAGGTCTCATGATCAGCATCTCATTCTCACCTAAAAAGAGTTTGTGAGATTAGCGACCTAGAGAAAACAGCACTATTGCCTTGACAGACGAACAATTTCTCTCTCCACCCCCATCCACCTACTTACCAGTAAGGAGTATTCGACTCGAAGGATATTGCAGCCCAAGATAGATGGCCTGATCCTTTGCACCCGAAGGCTCTTGCCGCGCCAGGATGCACACGTTCCTGAGATGATATGATTGCCCCTGACTGATGACAACTTCTGTGTTAGCACCTTGGTTTGGCCATTGGCAAGGTAAGTGTGGCGGGCTACAATGGCTGCTTTGGGAACCACGATGCGGGAACACGTATTCTCAAAGTCAGCATGGATGTTAATCTCATCCCCTGTCAATGGGAAAGATGGAACACTGATGCTCAGTACAGTCCAATGACTTTTCATTTGTCCCTGCCTCCAGCCCTCACCCGCAAACTGGAAGTTCTTATTTAACAGTCTCCTATTTTCAGCACTAGATCTTTACCTTCACAGAATCCTTTTCTGTCAATTCGTGCAGAGACAGACACCCGCCCATCCGGTATGAACATGCAGGAAACTTTCTTCTCCTTTTTAGCAGACACAGGAGCCTATGTAGAATGGAGTGGAAAAAAGGCATTGTGAGAACTTCTATAGAGATCCTTTCTTTGCTTCTCCTTCCTTTCCACTGCTTACTTAGGAGGTAGCTTTCCCTTCCACCTTGATGACTTAAAGACTTGATTCCTGACAGGCTTCACTCTAATTCCTTAGAAACCTGACAACTTATCTCTGAAACCCAGAAGAACAGAATCTTAAAATGAACCTCACCATTAAATCAGGGGTATTGACATCCACTAGGTCCATCACTTCGAAGTTTTTCTTTGTCTCCTGCGTTGGCTGGCTGGGACGATCAAGAAAAGCCTTCACCCAGTAATCCACACACCCATATTTTCCTTTGAAAGATGTTCCCAGAGGCCTTCATCCAGAAAAAAGGAAACAATTAATTTAAAAATGCTCTCCAATATGAGTAAATGATCAATAGAAGGGAAGATTTCAAGAGACAGAAAAGATCACAGATGCACTTAGCTGATAACCTACCCCTGAGGAAGCTCAAAGCCGAACTTGTATTCATATTTGTTTCCAGGTCTCATGATCAGCATCTCATTCTCACCTAAAAGAGCAGAAAACGGAGTAACCATTAGGTTTCTTGTTACCCTTAAAATGCATCTGTGCGATAAGGAATTCTTGGGCAACATGCAAGACTACTACAGAAGCCCAGTTTTCATCCCTTATGTTCTTAAATGGGAGATCCAGATGCATTTCGTTGAGTAAAGTCGCAAAGCCCTGCAGTGCTAAAGGCTCAACCAGGAGAGTTAAGATACCGTCATCTCAAACAAGAAACAAGCAAAGAATAAGCAACTGATGCAGACAAAAAAATCTTTCAACAGCTAAGGCAACATCCCTCACGATCACCTGCAGAACACTGCATGATTAAGAAGTTGCACAAATCACCCCGTTTTGAGGGGGAGAGGTGACTTTGCAAGTTAAAGCTAAAGAAGATAAGGAAGCCATACAAAATTCAAAGCCCACAACCCGAAACTTAGAATCTATAGTGTGGGCTCCATTTATCCGGTCGTTATCAATTCCCTTCTCGAATCTGCTTTCATCCTCCAGCGAACAGCTGAGTTACTCACCAGTTGGCTGCTCATCCAGGAGAAGCGTGTCTTCGTAGCGCAGGTAGTCCAGCGTCTGTTTGCACTGCTGGGATCCCTGCATCCACAGGACTTTGGCCGCTCCGCAAGCCAGGATCCTGACAGCTTTGACTCGAGTGACTTCACACACCTCCACTATCACCCGGCCGGTCACCTTCTCCCCACTGCCGTACACCTTTTCGGGGTCGTTAAAGACCACCTCGAAAGACTTGATCTTCTTGAACATCACCATGTTGGGCTGGGTTTGCTTAAGAGTTAAAAACGAGGGGGAAAAACAAACTCTCCAAGGACCCTTTGCACTAAGTTAAAATTATTTCACTCTTCAATTTTCTAAGTTTTCGAAAATATGTCCAGCCAAAAATGTAAGCTGCTGAATATGCCAAGAGATTTCAAGAGACAAATAAACTCTTTCTTTTCTCTAACAGCTGGATAGCTCCGGATCTAACCGGGAAGGCTAAAACTCTACCTCAGAAGACAAAAGTATAGTTTGCTACAGAGAGCCGGAAACTGCCTTAAGTAGTCGCGGGGCAGGCAGGGCCACGCGATCACTAGCCTGGAGGCTCGTGCTGCCCTCGTGCACAGTTCTCCCATTGGCTGCCCGTTCCTTGTTTACCAGGAGCCCGACCAATCAGCGAGGTCGCAGCAGCGCGTGGACACAGTGTGCTCCTGGCGGGGAAAATGGGTGTTGTGCATCGCTGCAGGGCTGGGAGGAAGGGGAGGAGGGGGCGGAGGGGCTGTGGGGCGGCTTCCCTTGTGCCCAAGGAAGGAAGGCTTCGCTGACCCTAAAATTGATCCGAGGCTATTGGTCTTTGAAGGGTGGGTGCGGATGCTTTTGAGGTGGGAGTGGTATTTTGAAGTAAAAGGAAAATGTGCTTATGAGGGAATTTCGTGCCTAGCCTCAGCCAATGTAATTAATTTAGAGGCGACTGTTTATTCCTGGCTCACAAATCGCAAGTCGTGTGAAAAACAATCCCAGAGCTCCAAGAATACTTTAGGATGGGGCGGAGGACAGGGAGTGCAGTCGTTACTGTTAAAGAAGACCCCCTTTGTCTTTCTCTTGCCCCACATCTCTATTAAAAATCAACGAACAACACCCCGTTCCCCACCACCCCCTCAAAAAAACATCGGCTAGGTGGGAAGGAAAAGAGAACCTGTCACACATTTTTAACCTCTCTTCAGCGCTCCCAGCAAAGCGAATATATGGGACGGATGGGCCTTTCCCTCTCACTTTCTAGATCTCTGGGCTGCTGGCTCGGGGCTCCGAGCTGTGTGCCTCTTGAGACCTCCATTCCGTTCTCTGTTCCCTGGACAGGAAACAGTACGGGCGTGTCCGCATCCTAGTTCTTATCCCTGCACCTTTTCAGTCCCTAACCTGCAAAGTTAGGGAACACTTTGTTTATAGTCTCCCAGTTACCTCATTACTTCTTCGTTAAAGTGTGCTCTTTGGACTTTGATTACCTCTCATTCACTCCCTGCTTCTCCAGGAAAGCTTTAAAAAAAAAAAAAAAAAGAGGATGCTTCACTCTTGTCACCTTTTCCGAGTTATTTTAACTCTCTTTTGTCTTCGTCCCTTCTGCAAACTTGCAAAATCAAAGGTACACCTCTAAATCTGCTGCCCACACTCCTCACAGCCTTCAAGTTGATTAAAAGAAGAAAAGTTCTCATTTGTAAGAGGGAAAGTGTCAGGGAAAGATGGCCCTATTTCTCTTCGAAGGAAGCATTCCGCAGTCTGAAAAGTGCCCCCCACCCCAAGCTGTTTAGAAGTTGGTAAGAAAGGGAAGAGAAAACAGAAGGGTCATCAGCACACTCTCCGTTCAAGCTAAAAGAAACCCTGACTCTTAATCCTGAGTTATTTGGCTTTCTGTCAGATGGGTTTTTCCCTAGCTGGCCATGAGGTGCTTTCGCAGCTGACATCTGAGAAATTTTTCATAAATGCAATACAAAAGACTTGTATGCAGAGACACAGGAATCCTTCTACCTTTTCTTTGATTCCGGAGTTCCTCGCATGTGTTGAAGAGTCAGGAGACTATGACCTCATTTTTTGTGCTAGAAAGAGGAAGACAATGTTCCAAGATTGAGATGGGGAAGTAAACAAGAAGCATTAGACTATACAGAGATCCTACCCTCTTAGCAAAAAGATGGCTATCTATTGCTGTGAATGATCCTTCTTCCTGGAACACCCTGAGTTGACACCCTAAGGCTAACAAGTTACAACCCAGCTCAAGAATCAGGCATCAAGAAAACTGGAAAACACACACCCCAGCACCAAAAACAAAAAGGGGAACGTGCTGATCGTTAGGGTGTGTGGGTTTGAGGCGGCATCCAGTTCAAGAAAGTTAACCATATTTACCTGGCAAGGGAGATACCATAATCAGGAAGAAAGTTAACCAATAAGTCCTGAACTGGTTTTAGTTAGTTAGCAATGTTGACTGAAGCATCTGGAGCAGGGAAGATGAGACTTTCACTAAAGTAATTTTTAAATGTTTAATTGTAGCTTCTGAGAGAATTTTTAGCTTGATAGATGTGGAAGTGTACATAAATCTAAAATACCAAAATGCTGACAAAGAAATACATGAATCAATATTGTTGATCAGTACACATCAACAGTGTGTGATGTGTAACTACATGAATGCTGAAGGGCTTCGAGGAGAGGTGAGTGTGATAGGCCAGGTGGTATTGATCTGGAACATTTTTGAGAGAAGGGAATGCCGGTACTTATTGGGGCACACCTATGAAGTACTGACTTGCTGAGTTTTCTTTTTTCTTTTTTGTACATTCTCTTTTGCTCTAAGTTCCTCTCTTGGGTTTCAGTTTCTTCTTTCTTTCCCCACTTGTTTGCGCAGTTCTGTGCCCGGGTTCCCTTAAATGCCAGAAAACGATTTCACTTTGGCAGCAGCTGCTGCCTACCAGCCTGTAGCCAAGGCATGTTCTGAAATGGAGTCCTCCCAGACAGAGCTGTTTACAACCTTTCACCTTATAACCTGGTATTCTGACAGAAACGTGCCTTCTGATGCTTCTTTCTCAGTTCCTGTGCCAAAGAAGGAAAAATCTTACAAACTTTTGTCTTGAACATAGGATACAAGCCTTCATGGGGCACAAGGGAGAAAAAGGGCAGGTCCAGTAAGGAACAGCAAAGGAGGGCTAAGTCCAAGAGTTTTGCAGATTAGATCATTGTTACCTGTTCCTTCCCCACCCTCTTCAATCATAGTATCAGTAGAAAACCAAGTGGTAACTGTTGTTTGCTTTACAGGAGGTGGTTGAGTAAAATCAAAGCTTCTAGGAGCAAAGTGTCCTCGAACGATGAAGGCTAACAAGTTACAACCCAGCTCAAGAATCAGGCATCAAGAAAACTGGAAAACACACACCCCAGCACCAAAAACAAAAAGGGAACGTGCTGATCGTTAGGGTGTGTGGGTTTGAGGCGGCATCCAGTTCAAGAAAGTTAACCATACTTACCTGGCAAGGGAGATACCATAATCAGGAAGAAAGTTAACCAATAAGTCCTGAACTGGTTTTAGTTGGTTAGCAATGTTGACTGAAGCATCTGGAGCAGGGAAGATGAGACTTTCACTAAAGTAATTTTTAAATGTTTAATTGTAGCTTCTGAGAGAATTTTTAGCTTGATAGATGTGGAAGTGTACATAAATCTAAAATACCAAAATGCTGACAAAGAAATACATGAATCAATATTGTTGATCAGTACACATCAACAGTGTGTGATGTGTAACTACATGAATGCTGAAGGGCTTCGAGGAGAGGTGAGTGTGATAGGCCAGGTGGTATTGATCTGGAACATTTTTGAGAGAAGGGAATGCCGGTACTTATTGGGGCACACCTATGAAGTACTGACTTGCTGAGTTTTCTTTTTTCTTTTTTGTACATTCTCTTTTGCTCTAAGTTCCTCTCTTGGGTTTCAGTTTCTTCTTTCTTTCCCCACTTGTTTGCGCAGTTCTGTCCCCGGGGTTTCCCCTTAAATGCCAGAAAACGATTTCACTTTGGCAGCAGCTGCTGCCTACCAGCCTGTAGCCAAGGCATGTTCTGAAATGGAGTCCTCCCAGACAGAGCTGTTTACAACCTTTCACCTTATAACCTGGTATTCTGACAGAAACGTGCCTTCTGATGCTTCTTTCTCAGTTCCTGTGCCAAAGAAGGAAAAATCTTACAAACTTTTGTCTTGAACATAGGATACAAGCCTTCATGGGGCACAAGGGAGAAAAAGGGCAGGTCCAGTAAGGAACAGCAAAGGAGGGCTAAGTCCAAGAGTTTTGCAGATTAGATCATTGTTACCTGTTCCTTCCCCACCCTCTTCAATCATAGTATCAGTAGAAAACCAAGTGGTAACTGTTGTTTGCTTTACAGGAGGTGGTTGAGTAAAATCAAAGCTTCTAGGGAGCAAAGTGTCCTCGACGCTCAGGTCCAATCAGAGACAAGGAACGGGTTTCATTTCTCTTTTCTTTAACCTCTGTGCTGATAAACATTTAGGACTCTAAAGAGTCAAAGTTTCTAATAACCCCTTTCTTTGACCTCTTAATCATTACAGTGATCTCCACTCTGAAAATTTCCCTTTTACTCTAATCATTCCATTTTCCTCTAGGGAATATTAATTTAGAGACAAATAAAGGTTTGAAAGAGAGTGTGGCATTAGACACTGACCAACTTTGGGTATTCCTCCAAGTCATAGATAACTAAGAAGTTAGAGTTATCAAGCACCTATAATGGACCAGGTCCTTTATATAATTATCTCAGTAACATTTTATTTATAGGTTCATCAGTCATCTTGCTCCAGAAAGGATTTAAGGGTAGATTATTTTATTTAATTCTCACAATAACTCTGACTCAGGGTTGATTAAGTCAGGCTCAGAGGATTACGTGATTTGCCTGCAGTCGCTGATTTTGTAAATAGAGCAAAATCTTGAAGCCAGGTCTGTCTGATCTAAAGTATTGTTAGGGACTTCCCTGGCGGTCCAGCTGTTAAGACAGCCTGCTTCCACTGCAGCAGGTGGGGGTTTAGTCCCTGGTCAGGAACTAAGATGAGGCCAAAATAAATAAATTAAGGAGGTCCTATTACTATTGTGCTGTCCTGCTTCCTAGCACTTTACCACATGGTATCTGGTTTGACCTTCAAACTAAAGGCAAGATCAAATAAGATACCATGAGTCTTGCCATAGTATCTTAGACAAGGGCAAGACTCATAAAATTTTAAAGCTAAAGAAGATTCTAGCAGTCTTTTTTTTTTTTGAAAGAGATACTCCTTTATTTTAGTTAACTGACTTGCCCTAGGATATGCAACTAGTAACTGGTGGAGTCACTCTCCAAACCCAGGATTCTTAATACTTTAATCTAGAGTCTAGTGTCTAATTTGCTTTCTGAAAGTTCTTGTTTCTCAATTTAGCTTTAATAATAATAATAATAATAATAAACACATCTGAACAGATGTTCAGACAGGGGTTCAGTCCCTGTCCTGTAAAGATTCCACATGCCTTGGAGCAACTGTTGAACCTGTGCTCTAGAGTCAAGGAGTTGCAACTACTGATCCCATGGGCTGCAACTACTGAGCCCAGATGCTGCGACTACTGAGCCCAGATGCTGCGACTACTGAAGCCTGTGCCCTGCAACAAAAGAAGCCACCAAAGTGAGAAGCCCACACACTGCAACTAGAGAGCAGCCCTTGCTTGCCACAATGAAAGAAAAGCCTGAGTAGTAATGAAGACCCTGAACATCCATTAAAAAAAAAAAAAAAACCACCTCTCATCTTGAAGCCCATATTTTACATTTATTGGGCTCTGTTTTTCTACTACATTGAGGAAGAAATGAATATCTGGAGTTGTCCAGCTTCAGGGAAAAATGGAGAGAAGAGGTGAATTAATTTGTTCAGAACTATTGCAGACTCATTTAAGATATTCCTTTTTTATAAATTTTTATTATTTAATTGAAGGATAATAGCTTTATAGAGTTTTGTTGTTTACTGCCAAACGTCAACATGATATTTCTTAAAGTTGTCTTATTATATATATTAAAAAATTTCCTTTCTCATGCTATCACCCATGTGTTTTCTTTCCTTTACTGTCAAATTTCTTAAGAAAGAAATTTATACCAGCTTTATCTGTTGGCTAAACATGTCCCTTTGTAGCCTGGCTTCTGCTATCACTGAAATGGTTTTCTTAAAGTTTCCAGAGGAAATCAGAGTGGTTCTTTAGGCCATATTCCCCTTGACTCCTATATAATTTGAAAACTGCCATCTTTTTAAATTTAAATGTTCTTTGGGACTTTATCTCTTTCTCCCTGCTAGCAATTCATTTTTTTCTCTGCCCCACCATCCCTGAAAACTTTTCCCCTCAGCTCTCTCCTTTCCTGTCTTCAAGTTTGTCTCTTCAGTTTGCCCATCTGTACATCATTCACGGAAGCTTCTAGCCTGTCTTGAGAGTCTGAGTTGGCGTCTCAACTCAACTTGTCTAGTATGGAGTTCATAATCTTTCGCCAGTGTTAAAACTCACTTCTTATCCTGAAGTTTCTTTTAATGGGACCATCATATATTTCCCCAGATATCAAGGCATAAAATCCAGAAATTGTCTTCAATTCCTTCCTTCCTGACATTCCTCACATACAGTCAATTGCCAAATTCTGAAGAGGTCAGCATTCCAGTGTTTTTAGAATCTCTTATTTCTCACTCCACTGCCATCACTCTGATTCATATCCTTGTTATTAATACTTCTGCCTAGATTATTTTTGGTAGTTTTTAATGATCTTTTTTGCTATAACCTGTAGACCATGACTAGATTAATCTAACACAATCTGTTTCCTATCTGCTCCTGTGATGCTCCCAAACCCACTGCTTACTGAATCAAAATCAAACGCTTCACCCTAGTGTTTATAACTCTCACAAATTGACCTCAACTAAATTTTTCAGTCTCATTTCCTACTAATTCCTCAAAAATGTACCCTATCCTCAGTCAAACTTGAGTACTCAGTGTTCCCCTAATGTATCCTTCTCCACATTTGCTTATGTTTTTATGTTCTTTTCTCTGTACCTGGAATGCCTGACTTTCCTCCCCATCTCTACTTTTTAAAATCCTACCCACTCCTCAATAGGCAGCCAAATTACTCTTCCTTTATGAAACCTTTCTTGATTCTCAGATCCCCTTATCTCTCACCTTGTAACAAAATAGGATTTCTCTTCCATTCCACATTTTTTTGCATTTCTCATATGGAACTTACATGTAAAGTTTCTTTTCTCTTCTGAGTAATGAATTCCTAGAGAGCGGAATCTGTGTCATTTTTAATGTTTTTATCCTTCATAGCATCTAGCAGAGTACATTTCATAAAGAAAATATGTTATTAAATATAAATTGAATAGGTAGATTGGAATATGTTTCTGCAGAAGAATGTGCCACTAAATCAGGACCTAGTATTCTTTCTTATCAACAATAAGAAACCTCAATCTCAGTTCCTCCTGCTGCACTTGAACATAACCAGTGTCTCCTCAAAGTCGATGGCCCAATTATGTAAAGAGCAAGGCGGTGAGAGGTGGTGGTTTATTTTTCTATGAGGGAAAGTTGGATGTCTGAGTTGGCGTCTCAACTCAACTTGTCTAGTATGGAGTTCATAATCTTTCGCCAGTGTTAAAACTCACTTCTTATCCTGAAGTTTCTTTTAATGGGACCATCATATATTTCCCCAGATATCAAGGCATAAAATCCAGAAATTGTCTTCAATTCCTTCCTTCCTGACATTCCTCACATACAGTCAATTGCCAAATTCTGAAGAGGTCAGCATTCCAGTGTTTTTAGAATCTCTTATTTCTCACTCCACTGCCATCACTCTGATTCATATCCTTGTTATCAATACTTCTGCCTAGATTATTTTTGGTAGTTTTTAATGATCTTTTTTGCTATAACCTGTAGACCATGACTAGATTAATCTAACACAATCTGTTTCCTATCTGCTCCTGTGATGCTCCCAAACCCACTGCTTACTGAATCAAAATCAAACGCTTCACCCTAGTGTTTATAACCCTCACAAATTGACCTCAACTAAATTTTTCAGTCTCATTTCCTACTAATTCCTCAAAAATGTACCCTATCCTCAGTCAAACTTGAGTACTCAGTGTTCCCCTAATGTATCCTTCTCCACATTTGCTTATGTTTTTATGTTCTTTTCTCTGTACCTGGAATGCCTGACTTTCCTCCCCATCTCTACTTTTTAAAATCCTACCCACTCCTCAATAGGCAGCCAAATTACTCTTCCTTTATGAAACCTTTCTTGATTCTCAGATCCCCTTATCTCTCACCTTGTAACAAAATAGGATTTCTCTTCCATTCCACATTTTTTTGCATTTCTCATATGGAACTTACATGTAAAGTTTCTTTTCTCTTCTGAGTAATGAATTCCTAGAGAGCGGAATCTGTGTCATTTTTAATGTTTTTATCCTTCATAGCATCTAGCAGAGTACATTTCATAAAGAAAATATATTATTAAATATAAATTGAATAGGTAGATTGGAATATGTTTCTGCAGAAGAATGTGCCACTAAATCAGGACCTAGTATTCTTTCTTATCAACAATAAGAAACCTCAATCTCAGTTCCTCCTGCTGCACTTGAACATAACCAGTGTCTCCTCAAAGTCGATGGCCCAATTATGTAAAGAGCAAGGGCGGTGAGAGGTGGTGGTTTATTTTTCTATGAGGGAAAGTTGGATGGTGCCCATGTTTATAAATATGAGAGAGACAGGACATTTTGTGCTTAACCCAACTTCCCTTTTCTGAGAAATTCTTTCTTACACAATTCAGTAAACCAGTTGGCTCAGCCCTACCACCCAGTGGATAAATTCAAGTGCTATTGAGGTCCTTAGTCTGCACAGAAGAGTTTCTGAGACGGCAAACTTGTCCTAAACCACTCCCCCGAGTGAGGAAGATAATTCTTTGATCTTGAGAAGAAGGAGCAAAGGAAGGAATATGATGTTAATGACTGAGAGGAAGAAATTGCATATTAAAACAGTTTTCTGTTTTTTATCCACTTAACAGTACTATGTTAATAGCATTTTATAAGTGTACATTGAGCTAAATATACATGTGCATTATAAAGCAATTGCACAAACATTTGATTCTCACCAGATAGGCAGGCAGATATTTTTGCAGAAAGGAATATTGCAATATGGAGAGCTCAAGTGGTTTGCCCAAGTTCACACAACTAGGACAAAGTTCATCTAACTTATGGTTCGAAAATCTTTCCACTAGAGCATCACTGATCCTTAAAAAAGAAAAGAAAAAAGTCATCTACTTTATAAAGAAGTCTTTGACCAACTTGTGTGAGGAACCAACTTGTCACTTTCTTTGTATTCCCAACAGCATATTGGACATATTTTTGTATATTATGAATATTGATCCTTTATCTGTTTGTTTCTCCCCACTAAAGTGAGTTCCCCAAAGATAGGAATCATGTTGCCTTATGGCCTGGCATTGTTTAGGTGTTTCAAAAATTCTAATAGGGGGCTTCCCTGGTGGCCCAGTGGGTAAGGACACCGCCTTGCAGTGCAAGGGGCGCCGGTTGGATCCCTGGCCTGGGAAGATCCCACGTGCTGCTGGACTGATGTGTCCAATAGCTCTGGAGCGTCTGGAGCGCATGCACCCAGAGCCGGTGAGCCGTTGAGAGCCCGAGCTCTGCGACAACAGAGGCCACCGTGATGGGAGGCCCACGCCGTGATGGGAGGCCCACACGGGCCAAAGAACAAAGACGGACGAAAATTGATAAATGAAAGACCAATAGAAGCAGCCTGCCCGCCCCCCACCCTCCCCACCCCACCCCTCAAAAAATAAATAAATAAATAAAATAAAATAGATAGCTGACAAAGACCTATTTTAAAAAAAAATTCTAATAGGGAGGGAGGAACATATGTATACCTATGGCAGATTCAGGTCGATGTGTGGTAGTAAACAGTAAAACTCTATAAAAAAATAAAATTAACTATAAAAAAATTCTAATAAGGGTCAAAGTCAATTCATAGGATTATTTTAGCCGGATCTACTAATGTGTAGCATATTTAGTCCAGCCCATTTCTCATCCTTCTTATTTTAGTTTCTTCTCCAGCACTGATGGTATTCTCCCTGGGCTGGAGGCTTGGTCCTGGTAGATGCAGGGCAATGACCTCCATAAACAGAAAATTAAACCATGGCAGAAGACACACAGACTTAGTTGCTTCAAGGCATGTGGCATCTTTCCGGGCCAGGGATGAAACCCATGTCCCCTGAATTAACAGGTGGATTCTTTTTTTTTTTTAATTTTTAATTCTTTATTTTAAAGATTTTAAAGAACAGGTGGATTCTTATTCACTGTACCACCAGGGAAGTCCACAAAACCGTTGATATTAAAAAGATTGGCTCTTTGTACCACTAGCAAAGAATGATTCCATAGTAGCCCTGAAATGGAGACAGAATCCAGTTATCTTTCGTGATTTCTCTTTCACTTTCTTAAAGCCCACCCTCCATTCACACACAAACTATATCTCAGGAAACATATGTAACTTATTTCTTCCTAATAACTGTTAGCAGGATGATGAATAATTTGGTTTGGGAGTAGGCAGAAAAATTGAGGAAGGCCTATTATTTTCTAATGTTCTGCCTTCCTTCATTTCCTTAGTGCTGCCACAGTTTCTTGGCACTGATTTTGAGAACCTGTAATTACTGGACCATGGAAATTATCTCTGTTTCCTTGAGAAGAAATGTGGGAAAGAATATGCCATGAAGTACACAAAGTGGAGTGAAGTGAATAGGAAGGAGATTGGGAGGGTCTGAGAAATGGCTGTGGTGTCCACAAATATGAGAAGTTAAGGCGAAATGCTCAGGACCGGCTAAGGTGGACATGACCTCTTCTTTTAAAAATCAAAATGTAACATAATGTAGTTTTAAAAAAATCTCATAATCGTAACACTTACACAAAAAACCCAGCAGTTCTCAGTTAACTCTACTAATTATTCATTTTCCAATTATTTCAGCCTTTTCCTCTGGTATTTACTTCATATGTCTTCTTAAATATTAATTAATAATTGTTTTTTTATTTTTGGCTCTGCTGGATCTGTGTTGCTGCGAGGCTTACTCTAGTTGCAGTACACAGATTTCTTGTTGCAGTGGCTTCTCTTGTTGCATACCACAGGCTCTAGGTGCACGGCTTCAGTAGTTGTAGCATGCAGGCTTAGTGGTCGTGGTGCACAGGCTCTAGAGCACAGGCTCAAAAGTTGTGGTGCATGGACTTGGTTGTTCTGTGGCATGTGGGATCTTCCCGGACCAGAGGTCGAACAAGTGTCCCCTGCAATGCCAGGCAGATTCTTAACCACTGGCCCACCAGGGAAGCCCCTCATATTTCTAAATTATATGTTTCTTCTTTTATTTCTTAATTTAGAAATATTAGACATGAATTTGAGCAAACTCTGGGAGATAGTGACGAACAGGGAAGCCTGGCATGGGGTCATGTGTTAGTCACTTAGTCATGTCAGACTCTTTGCAACCCATGGACTGTAGCCGCCAGGTTCCTTTGTCCATGGGATTTTCCAGGCAATAATACTGGAGTGCATAACCATTCCCTTCTTCAGGGGTTCTTACCTGGGATAGAACCTAGGTTTCCTGCATTGAAGGTGGATTCTTTACCATCTGAGCCACCAGGGAACCCCAATATTAGACATATGTGCCGTCTTTCTGTTACAGTATTTGAAAATTTGTCTTACATCAATTGTATCCTTACCTTCCCATTCTTCCTACCTCATCTTCCTGAATTTTGGCGAAATCAGTAGTCAGTGTTTACGTTATTATCACTATTGTTGTTGTTCAGTCGCTAAGTCATGTCTGACTCTTGACCACCCCATGGACTGTAGCACACCAGGCTTCCCTGTCCGTTACTAGCTCCCAGAATTTGCTCGAATTCATGTCCATTGAGTCAGTGATGTCTTCTAACCATCTCAGGCCCCCCCAGTCTTCCAGTCGTCTTTCCAGTAAGCTTTTGGCAGAAATGGCTGTGGTGTCCACAAATATGAGAAGTTAAGGCGAAATGCTCAGGACCGGCTAAGGTGGACATGACCTCTTCTTTTAAAAATCAAAATGTAACATAATGTAGTTTTAAAAAAATCTCATAATCGTAACACTTACACAAAACCCAGCAGTTCTCAGTTAACTCTACTAATTATTCATTTTCCAATTAATTCAGCCTTTTCCTCTGGTATTTACTTCATATGTCTTCTTAAATATTAATTAATAATTGTTTTTTTATTTTTGGCTCTGCTGGATCTGTGTTGCTGCGAGGCTTACTCTAGTTGCAGTACACAGATTTCTTGTTGCAGTGGCTTCTCTTGTTGCATACCACAGGCTCTAGGTGCACGGCTTCAGTAGTTGTAGCATGCAGGCTTAGTGGTCGTGGTGCACAGGCTCTAGAGCACAGGCTCAAAAGTTGTGGTGCATGGACTTGGTTGTTCTGTGGCATGTGGGATCTTCCCGGACCAGAGGTCGAACAAGTGTCCCCTGCAATGCCAGGCAGATTCTTAACCACTGGCCCACCAGGGAAGCCCCTCATATTTCTAAATTATATGTTTCTTCTTTTATTTCTTAATTTAGAAATATTAGACATGAATTTGAGCAAACTCTGGGAGATAGTGACGAACAGGGAAGCCTGGCATGGGGTCATGTGTTAGTCACTTAGTCATGTCAGACTCTTTGCAACCCATGGACTGTAGCCGCCAGGTTCCTTTGTCCATGGGATTTTCCAGGCAATAATACTGGAGTGCATAACCATTCCCTTCTTCAGGGGTTCTTACCTGGGATAGAACCTAGGTTTCCTGCATTGAAGGTGGATTCTTTACCATCTGAGCCACCAGGGAACCCCAATATTAGACATATGTGCCGTCTTTCTGTTACAGTATTTGAAAATTTGTCTTACATCAATTGTATCCTTACCTTCCCATTCTTCCTACCTCATCTTCCTGAATTTTGGCGAAATCAGTAGTCAGTGTTTACGTTATTATCACTATTGTTGTTGTTCAGTCGCTAAGTCATGTCTGACTCTTGACCACCCCATGGACTGTAGCACACCAGGCTTCCCTGTCCGTTACTAGCTCCCAGAATTTGCTCGAATTCATGTCCATTGAGTCAGTGATGTCTTCTAACCATCTCATCCTCTGCTGCCCCCTTCTCTTGCCTTCAGTCTTTCCCAGCATCAGGATCTTTTCCAGTAAGTTGCTTTTTCGCATCAGGTGCCCAAAGTATTGGAGCTTCAGCTTCAGTATCAGTCTTTCCAAATAACATTCAGGGTTGATTTCCTTTAGAATTTACCAGTTTGATTTCCTTGAAGTCCAATGGACTCTAAAGAGTCATCTCCAGCACCACAATGCAATCATAACTTCTACTATATTATTTCTTTATATTATCACTATAAATAACATCAATTGTAAAGTCAAGTAGTATATTTTGATTGTTTCATGTTTTGAATAACCCTTTGTTATGAAGTTATAATTATTTAAGCAAGTTATTTATTTTATTATGTACCTACCTTTAGTTAATTTCTTTTTTAAATTTATTTTTAATTGGAGGATAATTGCTTTGCAATGTTGTGTTGGTTTTTGCCGTTCAAAAATATGAATCAGCCATAAATATACATATGTCCCCTCCCTCTTGGACCTTCCTCCCTTCAGTTTATTTCTGAAGTTACAATTCTGTCAGATACTTATTAATATTTTCTCTCAAATAGTCATCATATTAGACAATCTAAGAAATAAATTTTCTTATTTCCTAAAGGCTTGCTCCATCCCTGCTGGGTAATTCTTTTTAGTCATGAGCGCCATCTGCTGACTGTTAATGGAGTGGAAAGACAAAAAGGAACAAAATGAAGCCCAGGATGCATAACCATTCCCTTCTTCAGGGGTTCTTACCTGGGATAGAACCTAGGTTTCCTGCATTGAAGGTGGATTCTTTACCATCTGAGCCACCAGGGAACCCCAATATTAGACATATGTGCCGTCTTTCTGTTACAGTATTTGAAAATTTGTCTTACATCAATTGTATCCTTACCTTCCCATTCTTCCTACCTCATCTTCCTGAATTTTGGCGAAATCAGTAGTCAGTGTTTACGTTATTATCACTATTGTTGTTGTTCAGTCGCTAAGTCATGTCTGACTCTTGACCACCCCATGGACTGTAGCACACCAGGCTTCCCTGTCCGTTACTAGCTCCCAGAATTTGCTCGAATTCATGTCCATTGAGTCAGTGATGTCTTCTAACCATCTCATCCTCTGCTGCCCCCTTCTCTTGCCTTCAGTCTTTCCCAGCATCAGGATCTTTTCCAGTAAGTTGCTTTTTCGCATCAGGTGCCCAAAGTATTGGAGCTTCAGCTTCAGTATCAGTCTTTCCAAATAACATTCAGGGTTGATTTCCTTTAGAATTTACCAGTTTGATTTCCTTGAAGTCCAATGGACTCTAAAGAGTCATCTCCAGCACCACAATGCAATCATAACTTCTACTATATTATTTCTTTATATTATCACTATAAATAACATCAATTGTAAAGTCAAGTAGTATATTTTGATTGTTTCATGTTTTGAATAACCCTTTGTTATGAAGTTATAATTATTTAAGCAAGTTATTTATTTTATTACGTACCTACCTTTAGTTAATTTCTTTTTTAAATTTATTTTTAATTGGAGGATAATTGCTTTGCAATGTTGTGTTGGTTTTTGCCGTTCAAAAATATGAATCAGCCATAAATATACATATGTCCCCTCCCTCTTGGACCTTCCTCCCTTCAGTTTATTTCTGAAGTTACAATTCTGTCAGATACTTATTAATATTTTCTCTCAAATAGTCATCATATTAGACAATCTAAGAAATAAATTTTCTTATTTCCTAAAGGCTTGCTCCATCCCTGCTGGGTAATTCTTTTTAGTCATGAGCGCCATCTGCTGACTGTTAATGGAGTGGAAAGACAAAAAGGAACAAAATGAAGCCCAGGATTGGTTGGTTTTTGGTTTGTTTTTTTTTTTTTTTTAATCCAAACATGTTTATTGGGATGGTTTCCCATTCATCTTGACACAAGGTACTTTTAGTCCTGCTTCCGTCTGAAGGAACACCCTTCTGTAAACCTTGCTTTTGCTCCTGTAGGCTAGCAGAGGACAGTACAGCAGCCCACACACAAAACGACTGTTCGTGCATGACTAAAAACGGTGGCGATGTTATAGCATCCTGGGCATTTCACATCCATGACATAGGAATTGGCGCTCTACACCAGCTGCTTCTCCTTGTGTTTCCTCTTCTCCTCTTTTGGAGAAGGATGAAGGAGATCTTTTGCGAGAAGCATGTTCTCGTGGAGAGGTCGTCACTGCTGGAAAGGTGCGCAGGGTTGTTTTTAAACCAGAAAATGTCCTTTCCATGATCTCTGACTTTGACAATGACAATTTGGAGGAAGCAATATGGTCCTTGTGATAGAAGAGAGAGCATAAAATGTTTACATATTCTCTTTCCTTCTTCTTCTTCTTTTGTCTGATATGGGCCATTTTGAAAGCCCTTATTGATATAATGTTGCTTCTGTTTTATATTTCGGTGTTTTGGACCTGAGGCATGTGGGGTCTTTGTTTCCAGACCAGGGTTCAAACTCACACCCTCTGTATTGGCAGGCAAAGTCTTAACCACTGGACCAGCAGTTTTTGGTTTAGTTGCCAAGTCCTGTCTGACTCTTTTGCAGTCCTGTGGACTGTGGCCCGCCAGCCTGTCCATGGGATTTCCCAGGCAAGAATACTGGAGTGGCTTGCCATTTCCTTCTCCAGGGGATCTTACCCACTGAGAGATGGAACCCTGGTCTACCTGCATTGCAGGAGATTCTTTACTGACTGAACCACCAGGAAGGACCAGCAAGGAAGTCTCTAAATATCTGCTTCCTTTGCCTCCCTCTTCTTTCCTTTTTCTAGAAGAAAGAAATTCTGTTATAATCTTCATTTTCATACCATGGTCTTTCTAAGCCTTTGATTCATCTCCAAAGAGGGAAAGGTGGGCTCCCTATTTTTTAATTGCATATTTATTACATCGCTGCTGACTGTTAATGGAGTGGAAAGACAAAAAGGAACAAAATGAAGCCCAGGATTGGTTGGTTTTTGGTTTTTTTTTTTTTTTTTTTTAATCCAAACATGTTTATTGGGATGGTTTCCCATTCATCTTGACACAAGGTACTTTTAGTCCTGCTTCCGTCTGAAGGAACACCCTTCTGTAAACCTTGCTTTTGCTCCTGTAGGCTAGCAGAGGACAGTACAGCAGCCCACACACAAAACGACTGTTCGTGCATGACTAAAAACGGTGGCGATGTTATAGCATCCTGGGCATTTCACATCCATGACATAGGAATTGGCGCTCTACACCAGCTGCTTCTCCTTGTGTTTCCTCTTCTCCTCTTTTGGAGAAGGATGAAGGAGATCTTTTGCGAGAAGCATGTTCTCGTGGAGAGGTCGTCACTGCTGGAAAGGTGCGCAGGGTTGTTTTTAAACCAGAAAATGTCCTTTCCATGATCTCTGACTTTGACAATGACAATTTGGAGGAAGCAATATGGTCCTTGTGATAGAAGAGAGAGCATAAAATGTTTACATATTCTCTTTCCTTCTTCTTCTTCTTTTGTCTGATATGGGCCATTTTGAAAGCCCTTATTGATATAATGTTGCTTCTGTTTTATATTTCGGTGTTTTGGACCTGAGGCATGTGGGGTCTTTGTTTCCAGACCAGGGTTCAAACTCACACCCTCTGTATTGGCAGGCAAAGTCTTAACCACTGGACCAGCAGTTTTTGGTTTAGTTGCCAAGTCCTGTCTGACTCTTTTGCAGTCCTGTGGACTGTGGCCCGCCAGCCTGTCCATGGGATTTCCCAGGCAAGAATACTGGAGTGGCTTGCCATTTCCTTCTCCAGGGGATCTTACCCACTGAGAGATGGAACCCTGGTCTACCTGCATTGCAGGAGATTCTTTACTGACTGAACCACCAGGAAGGACCAGCAAGGAAGTCTCTAAATATCTGCTTCCTTTGCCTCCCTCTTCTTTCCTTTTTCTAGAAGAAAGAAATTCTGTTATAATCTTCATTTTCATACCATGGTCTTTCTAAGCCTTTGATTCATCTCCAAAGAGGGAAAGGTGGGCTCCCTATTTTTTAATTGCATATTTATTAGGTATATTAGATGCTTGATAAGCTGCATATATTTGAAATGTATAGTTTCATGACTTTTGAAATGAAATCATTGCCACAATCAAAATAGTGAACATGTTACTCCAAAAATTTCCTCATGTGTCCTTGTAAACCATCCCCTTCCTCCCCCCTGGCCCTAGGTAACCACTGATCTTTTTCCTGTCACTACATATTGGTTTACACTTGTTATGATTTTACATAAATGAAGTATACAATATATACCCTTTTGTTGTTTGGCTTCTTTTACTTGCATTCTTATTTTGAGATTCATCATATTATTGTGTACATCGGTAGCTTATTTCATTTTATTGTTGTGTGGTATAGTAAGCAAGTCTTTGAGCATACACATACTATCGTTTCTCCTGGACAGATAGAGGTGGAATGTTTAGAGTGTATTGTAAGTATACGCTTAACTTTTGAAGAAACCACCAAACCATTTTAAAATGTAGTTGTACTAATTTACATTCCCACCAATAGCATGTGAGAGCTTCACAGTTGACTAACACTTGATATGGTCAATCTTTTTAATTTGTGCCACTCTGGTGGGTATGTAGTATTTTCTTATTGTTTTTCAAAATTGTTTTGCATTTCCATAATATGTAATGATGTTGAGCATCTTTTCATGCCCTTATTTTGAAGTACCCATTTTTAAATACGCCATTGGTAATAGGATTAACTCTAAATTTAGGCAAATGAAGCATGTTACATGTGACAGGTACCATGAAAAAAATCTCATTCGCCTACTGGCTATAGAATTCTTCTTGAGTGCTTCCCTGGTGGTCGAGTGGGTAGGGACACCGCCTTGCAGTGCAGGTTTGATCCCTGGCCTGAGAAGATCCCACGTGCCGCCAAGCAGCTGGACCGATGTGTCCAACTACCGAGCCAGAGCTCTAGGTCGCATGTGCCCAGAGCCGGTGCTCTGCAGAGACAGAGGCCACTGCGATGGGAAGCCCACATAGGCCAAAGAACAAAGATGGATGAAAAATAAATAAGTCAAAGACCAATAGAAGTGGCTCCCCCCCAAAAAAATCTTAACTTGAAATTCCCACACTTGAAAGATAAAATTACATACTTTTTTGAGTTACGGAGAAGGAAATGTCAACCTACTCTTGTATTCTTGCCTGGGAAATCCCGTAGACAGAGGAGCCTGGCGGGCTACAGTCTATGGACTTGCAGAGAGTCAGACACTACTTAGTGACGAAACAACTTTTTTGAGTTAAGAGTACCAATATAAAGAGCAGTTTCTAAAAAAGATGTTTTGAGTTAAAATGCCTAAGTTATCTATACGTGAGGACAGCAATGGATATGTTTCCCCAGTTTTCTTCCATTAGAACAGACTGTTTTCTGGATTAGCTAGAGGTCACTTTAAAAAGTATAGAGACTGTGCTCTGGGAAATGGCAGAATGGCTATGGTCCTTAGAGAAGATGGAGAGGTGGGAATAGAGGATAAAGAATTGCAAAAGAAATTTGAAATAGCTGACTGGATAGGAGGTTCTGTCTGATGAGCACTGGCTCGTTTGTATGTGTGTCCTTGGGGAGTTAGGTCAGGTGGGTGAGACTGAGAGAAGAGGGGGAGCTAGGGTGACTAGGCCATTCTGCCAGGAGGTCAGGTCCTAGATAATGGAGTGCCTGAAGGGGAGACTGGGGCCAGAAGCAGGGGGACAACATTCAATGTTAACTTTACCTCCAGAGTTTTGTTCAGAACAGCATTCTTACTTTAGAAAATCCCAGACTAGCTCCTGTTTTCAGTCTTTTCTTCAACAAACCAGATTCCCTTAATTTGGGGCTTACCCTGCTTCCCAACTCTCCTTTTTGGGTTTCACATGACAGAAGAAGAAACTAGGTTGTGTGATGGTAGCCACTGCCTGCAGCTGCCTTTTCCTGCCTAACTCCACTACCACAATTTTCAGTGGCTGTTTCCTTGACAGTGTAGTGTCATGATTAACAGTGAAGTCTCTGAGACCAAACCGCCTGGCTTCAGTTTCTGGCTCTACCATTTATTAGCTGTGTGACTGTGGGCAAGTTGCTTATGCTGCCTGTACCTCGGTTTCCTTATATAAAAAGAGATAAGAAAATTACCTTCCTTAGAGAGTTGTGAGGATTAAATGAATGAATAATTTTAAGTTGTTTAGAAAATTGCCTGGCAAGTTTTGAACTCTTAATAAGTGTTAGCTGTTAATTGAATTTAAACTCCTTGGCTGGGCTTTCAAGGCACTTCATAATCTGGCCTCTTCCATCTGGCCCATTCCCTCTGGTCTACTTCATCTGAGTTTTGCTGGTTTCTTCCCTGAATCATGAATCTACACTTAGCTCCAGATGGTTTCCACTGCCTGGAAAGTCCTTAATTGAAATCCAGTGCTACCCAGTCTTCAAAGGTCACTTCAGATCCCATCTCCTCTATTACCTCCTATGATTATTTCTTGAATTCTTCCCAATCATCTTTCTCTTTGCTAGTACCATGGAATTTAGTGAATAATTATACACTCATCACTCCTTCAT